>JBAMDO010000568.1:0-687612 GCA_037074765.1 Mansonella perstans
ATTACAAAAATACATTTGTGTCTCTCAATACTTTTCAATTTTCAATACCTAATTGTTAAGCAATCTTTTCATTCACAGATGATAACTCATTTTGCAAACTTTTATAGTTTCCAAACATTCGAGTAAAATTTGAGAAAGAAATAGCATGAAAATGAAAAAATAGAGAATCCAGTATACGTGGAAATCGTTGAACACCTTAGCCTTCAACTATCCTAAAGTAGCTTCTTAAATTTTTAACGATCAGTTAACGTGATTTTTTAATACATTGATATGCATAGAAGTAAGTTTAAAGATATTCCAAATTCTACATTGTGGCACTGAAAAAAACCACCAGAAGAAAAATCAAAATTTGGTCTTGAAAAATATCAAAATAGCTTTGCTATTATCCAATTTTATAGCTTAGAATTATTTTGAATTCACTGACTTTTCGAGATTTTTTCAACTTCAAAGTTTTTATATATATCCGAAGATAATGTGTTGCATCATTCCTGCTTCTTCTTTATCCAGGTTGACGACTAACAACATTTCTTTTTGCAAAATTTATCATTTTGTTCTCTCTTTAATAACATATGTATATGATATGGTCAGCAAGTTTTTTATCCTCAAAGAAAAGTTTGTCACTGTGCCAGTTTCAAGCAAACATTACCACCATTATTTATTAATTGGAAGTGTAAAAGAGTAGTATGGTGTGGTTCAATGGATACTTTGTGCATTATCATCACCCATTAGTATCGTCTGTAACTGCTTAGGTCACTTAAGTTATCGTTGGTTTAGTCCTACTCATGAAATGTTGCATCTTTGCATAAATGTCAAGATGATTAGTATAACCTTCAACTTTAATTAAAAGGAAAAATTTTTCGTTTTTCCCAAATGTAAAGAAATCTAAAAAGGGAATGAGTGTTCCAAATGTTGATTATTCATGTAGGGAGATTGCAGGCTAGGGATGTTATCATAATGGTCGGAAAGCGCTTTCAATGTATTCATTTTTCCATCTCGCTTTTCCGACAAATTCTAATTGATACTTGTTGTTAATCAAATTGTTTTTTTCGTTCCTTCAGTGTCCTCGTAGGTTGATCTCGTTTGAGGAAACTAAGCAATGACGCAAATGAGTAAAATTTTTTGCTTCATTTGCTTCAATTCAATTTAATCCCAAGTATCTCGAGAAGCACGTCGAATTATTTGTTCCCTTGAAAAGTTTGATTTCCTCATCACTTACTTTCTTTTCTCCGTTCATTATTTCATTCTTCTGGTCTATTTTTTTTGCATCTACTCTTTTTTGAAGCTTACTTTTCTTAGTCATTGACTATTCTCGAAAAGTGATTGTTGGAATAATGCGAAAAAATGAAGAAAACCTAACAGTGCAATGCTGTATTTTGAATTATATTCAACTCTGTCAACGGCATTAATTTAATTGAAATGGCATTGCACTGTTGAGTTTGTTGGGAAGACCACAATAACCATTTTTGTGTTACGGTGAAATGCTTATATGCCCAGTAAAAAAAAAAAATATCATAGATCAATAGTTAACGTATTCTCGCTGCGCTGATTGTACATTGGTGTTAGGTTTAATTAATGCATTATTTTACAGCAGCTTTTACTGTTTTGGTTATTCAGATAATATTACTCAGGAGCATATTTTCGCTTTTGAGACTCTAAGCGAGATATTTCTATTGCTTTATCAGTAAATATTTAATAATTAACCTGAATTGTGTGGAAAACGATAATGTCATCCAGTAACCGGATTATGGATAAGCCTTCATCTGTGGTATCATTTTCACCTATTAAAACTGAAGTGGATCAAATAGATCTCAGCTCACATTGCGAAACAAATCAAATGCAGGTACCTTTATAGGTTTTATATCTTTTTCTGTCCAGAATATAATATTTCTAAGTTATTGGTTCCTCGATTTTTGTCAATTAGATTTTTCTATTAGATGACCCAGGAAATCATACAACTTTTGAGTGATCTTACTTTTTTGTCTGAATTGTGAAAAAGTATACTGTGTGATCTGAGTTACTCTTTGATCGTGTAATCTGTTAAATGATTACTGCAATAAACTTGGGGTGTTTTGGAATTGAAGCCTAAATTGGAAACTTTGGATTCAGTCTTTCCAGAACTTGTCATCGATGGAATTAGTCAAATTGGGACAACATTTTCAGCTGGGTATACATCAGCAGCAATCTCAGCAACATTATTCCTCTGTCACATCATCCACATCAAGTGGTTGGGATCCAACTGAACATTTTGGCTCATTGAAGGTTTGCTCTTATGAGGTATACATTTTTTCCAACCAAAAATCTCTTTTTCCCTAATTTCTTGATTTCATTTCAGCTTATTAGAATTTTTAATGGTAAAAACTTTCAAAGTGCCACTTTCCACTTTTCAATTGTGAAAGTATCCAAAATTTCTTTTGAAAAAAAATATTTTTTTGCTTCCTAAGTTTTCCTAATATTAGATCTTTCTCAAATTTCCTCAAACACGCATCATTTTATTCACTTTAATCTCAGGTATGGTTTAATTTTTTACTCCGATACATGTTATTTACTATTGACTGGATTATTTCGAATATAGGTTGCTAAAAACAGTTCCACTCCTTACACGGATGCAACAAATTGCAAGAAATCGAGCAATCATATTAAACGTCCGATGAACGCCTTTATGGTTTGGTCACAAATGGAACGTCGAAAAATTTGCGAAACTTCACCGGATATGCACAATGCAGAAATTAGCAAAAGGGTTTGATATTTAATTCACCCAGTTCTAAACTCACTATATGATTTTCATACTGATTTATCGAAATTTTTTAAATTTCTACAGTGCCACTGTCCAAGGTTTTTTTTTTTAGCTTGGCTTACAATGGCGTCAATTATCGGATCGTGAAAAAGCACCATACATTGCGGAAGCAGAACGGCTGCGTGTGATGCACATGAAGGAATATCCGGATTACAAGTATAAGCCGCGAAAGAAGCCTAAAAAGGGTGCGGATGGACAAGTCACTGTTTCTGCAAATAATTCTTGTCATTTACCCGATCTGACAGTGCGACAAAATGGCATTAGTTCATCGATTACTGGCCAAAAACCAAAAACACATAAACGGTAGGTCCGATTCTGGAATGTTTCCTTGAAGTGAGTTACAGGGAAATAAGTTTTTTATTTGAAGATACATGCGTTAGAAATTTCGAGCAAGGCTGTATTTTCTCCAATTTTTCTGATTATTAAACTTATCTTATTGGAGCATATTGCAGCATACTTGGCTTGTCAGTAAGTCAAAGCGAAACCTATTGTCACTTACCGTTTTCTGGTAAATCAATGAAGATTGACCATGATGGTATTCGTTATTTTAATTCTACCACTAATAATATAAAGGCATCGCCACTTGCAAATGTTACTATAAAACAGGTAAGTTTAAGCGATTCTTAGTCTGGAATTATAAATGTGCAATTGAAAAAATTTGAAATAAATGACGAGAATAATTTAATATGTTTTTCTATTGACATATAAAGTTGATATGGTTTTACCGACTTATTTCATAGCGAGTGTCTTTTTCGTTGGAACTTTAGTATTCAATATCAAATATACAGTCATTTATTTGAACTGATCATTTTGACAAATCGCTAATTAGTTGAATTTCTTTTTTATTGGATCTATCTTTTAGTTGTAATCAAATATGTATTCAGAAAAGTTTTTGTAGTTAAACGTTTTGAAAACAAGTCCATAATTTATAATCATACGAAAACTTTCTTGTGTGGGAAATTAAATGCTTTAAATTTGTTCACGTACTTTACCCGGAAGTACATACTGATTCCATTTGTAAACAATTTGCCGATACAATTATAGGAAGGACTTTTTCAACAACCATTTCCATCACCGAATAATTTTGTAAGTACGCCGATGACTCCGGAAAGCGGCTTTTATGATGATTTTTATTCATCAACTCAGCATTCTGCAACCTCAATGTATTCGTATTCAACAACCAATGTGACATCGCAACATTTGTTGATTCCTTGTACAAAAATGGTTATCTTTCTTTCAAATTTACTCAGAAATCATAGGTTTCAGAGAAAAATTTTATGCTCCTAATAAACTTTCGATAAATAGAAAAAGAGCGAGAAATGTTAAATGTTAAAATTTATTTAAAAACTTCGGAATGATCAAAATGGCTAAAATCATTGTCCACTTACAGAACCATGTGGGTGATGTAAATGCTTCCTATAGCACTAGCAACGGTAGTGCATCATCGATGATGCATCATCAGCCGATCTCTTCATACTACCAACAACCATCAACTGGGCAATCACCCACTGCCGTTCCAAACAACAACGCAATAATCGCTGACCAGGTAGGGATTTGCTGAGATATTATAAAATGTTCTGCCTATTCTTGGCATTAGAATTGTCCAGTAATTACATTAATGAGGCTATGTCATTTACCTCTATCCATTTCTTTAATGGAATGTAATGATGTTGATTATTATTGATTTTTTGAAAAATTATGGGAACATTAATCTAAATGCAGTTGCAAGTAGATGTGTCATATATGTCAAAGTCTTTGAAACCTAGTAATAATTTAAATTTAGGATGAACTACGTTCGATGTCAAGCGGATCGAGTAGTGGCTACGGAAGTGCAGCTATTGATACAGAAACAGCTACCAGTTCACTACCTATTGTCACTCATGTAGTTAGTGTACGTTCACCTGTTTGCTCCATGTCTTATTATCCGTCAAGTAGACCCAGCACTAGCTCTGATTCATTTGTTTCATCCAGCAGTTCTGTCCAACAATTATTCGCACCGCCGTTACCATCATCAGATGATCCAAGTCAATCCCAGCCTGATGTAGATTTTCTGCCTTCGATCAATGACTTTCAGTTCCCAGTCTCGATGAGCGGTATGTGGAATGCATCAGTCAATACAGATTTGTGGAATGCGGCATCAACACAAACAAATCATCAACTTGCGCGAACACCAACAAATTATGATACTTACTGCAATCGCATGTAAAGGAAATGAATTTATTGCAATTCCAAACTTCAAAAAAATAGAACAAAAAATGAGCAGTGTGAAACCAAATTGCTTTATTCGAGAAACAAAATGAGGAAAATTATCGGAGTGTTATTTTAATGCGAAGGCTACAATTTCAATCGCTCTTATTGCTACTGGTAATAATGCTTAACACAAGATGATCATGTGCCGGATTTCTATGCTTAGTTTAAACTCCAGTATTGTTAGGCCAGTATCAGATGATCGCTCTAACAAGCTTCAAAACTAGACTGATAAACAGTTTTCAAATTTCACTTGAAGGTTAAGAGTTATTTCTACTAGTTGACCGTTGTTCATTTCTTCATTATTTTTGTTATCATTACATAGTTCACTCTGACCTCAATAAATCTTAGCCATTTCCAGGCAATTTCCAATTCTTCTGGCATTTTTAGATGCTTCACTGTACAGTTCAAAATGCAGTCATTTATGTTTCCAGTCATATTTTCAAATCTTTGTTAATATCTTCTCTGTATTATCCATCCAATATGTATTTTTGGATAGGCTTAGAAACTTTCCGAAATGTTCAGTCATAATATTGCAAGTACGCTTGGCTACTTTTATAATTTAATTTGGCTTAGATTTTTGAGAAAAGAAATTCAATTCTTTAGTCTTTATTTTTCGGTGTATGCATCTTTTTATTTTTGAAAGAGTTGATTGTTTTATTCCTTCTAGCAAGAGAAATTGTGCGTTTACCAGATTTTTCAAGTTTTTGCAGTAGCATTTCCTTTTTAGAAGCATTTCGAAAAGTTATATATTGCTTAGTCTGGTGATGATTAGTTTAGTCACCGTCGATTGATGCAAATCGTACAAACTTACGTAACGTAAATCTGGTATGTTCGCACGCTTGCTTCAGTAAACGTAAATGTTATCTCCTTATCTGTGCGTGATTCCATTTCATTATCTGCAGATTATGCTTACCATCCTCATTACTGCACCATTTGTAAGTTTGAGGAGAAAAATCGAAAGGAATTTTCTAGTAATGTTCTACTATGATTCTTGTATTGGTTGCATTAATAATTTGAAATTAGTGCAGTAATATAATGGTATAAGTGTTGAAGAGAGCTTTTATGTTCCCTAATTCATTTATTCAACCCATTCCTTACTTTTCTTGTGTTATAAAACTTTGTTATTATCTTGTTGAATAGTTTCATTTTATCTTTCATTTTTCCTCATTTAAAGTTTAATAAATAATTATTTACCATGGCTCACAATGTTTATGGGAATTTACTGTTTAATTGCATTGCATAGTATTCGGTTTTAGTTATGTTCTCCCAAACTCACTTAACCATTATTGAAAAATTGGTACAAGATTAGGGAAGAGAAAATTATCGATTGTTTGAACTCACAAAATTCATTCTTTTTGAAATGATCATGTACGATTTACATTATACAGCATTTGTTGTGACCATTTATATTTTCCTTTTTCTGTCATCCATTACTGTGTTGATAGCATTTTTTGGTATACTGATAGAATTTCGAATAAAGATTACTGGAATTACTAGTTAAACGTGCAAAACTATCAAGGAATATAGTATTAGAAAGGAAGTTTGATTGTTTGTGGGGACGGCCTGATGCACAAATTACAATGTGTGTATCCAGCATTTTTGTGTTCAGTATTATTCTCAGTCAAACTGGTTGTTGTTTCATCGTGAACATTTTCATTTTCTAAAAAGTAATTGGAATTTAAGAATAAGAAGATGCGTTTGTATGGAGACGATTAAGGCGATAAGTTACTTCAGTTTTCGGGTCTTACGGTGTGAATTTTTAATGAGGCGGAAATTTCTGTTTTATGTGTCAAAAGAAGTCCGTAAAGTCTTGTAGGAAGTCATGAAAAATAGTCCTGATCTTATTACTATCGTGGATGCAATACAAAAGTTACATACAATGTACCAGCAAGGAACTCCCATAAGTGTAAGAATTTTTGATTATATACAGTCCATATAAATAAATGGGCTTCTGCTGCAAAAAATCATTTCAAGAGTTTCATTATGATAAACACCTTGCAAGTACATGGAAGATTACCTCAAAAATATTTCCCAAGGTCATTTTACTTGCATGACCTGAAAGCTACAGCCGATAGCTTTTGGCCACTTTGACCCGTGTAAGATGACTGGTGTCTCGATTGGCTTTGCAACGAAGAAAAATAGTAGGATGTGATATCAGTGCAGGATGAAATTTTCAGTCATCTTTAATAGCTAAATTATAAAGTACACATCACAATGGAGTTAAAAACGTTGAGTTAAAGGTAGATCACCGCTTATTTCTGGATCTATTAAACCTGGTTATTTCAAAATATTCCGCTTCAAAGTGTGTTAAGTTATCCTGAAATAAAGAATTGTAAAAATTCCAAATTTACCGATTTCAAAGTTACTATTGTAATCTGAATTTGACAACGGCGAGGTTATTGAAAAATGGATGTGACATGCCACTATTGTGCTCAAAATTTTGATGAGATGCATCGATGACCAGTAGTTGATTTAAATTGTTAAAATTCTTGTTAAAAATACAAATCTTTTGCTCTCCTTGAGTCGTAGTGAAAAGATCATCATGTGATGACCATTTGCAGTGAAAAGAGATTTGAACCTATAGGCAGAAATACGCTGATGGTGGACATTCATATCTTTCGATTATGTTTGTTGACGACGAGACAAAAACAAGTTTTTGCCATATAGGGAAATGAGGAAACAGCCTTTCTTCCTGTTTTCAATTTTTTTCACACCGAAAGAACTTTTGGAACAAAATTTTTTTCTCAGAGATAGAAATCTTCAAAAACCTTCTTAATTTATCAATTCGAAATTAATTCATTTCTGCCAACTTTTCCACACTCTGTCTTATATTAGCCGTATATTATAGTAATTTAAGAATAACTTGTCAATTAGTAGTAATCTGAAAAGCATAGCAACTAAACAACCATTTGCATGACTTGTATGAATTTCTGCCCCAGAGCAGGTCAAATATAATATCTCTCAAGAATCATACGTTATTATACCATAATAAATCAAATGCGCACTTGAGAAATTTTCAACAGCTTTCCATTATTTTCTTCGAAGCGCCAAACAACACATTTGTTTTTATGCGTATCTTTCTTGGGTATTACGGTTTTTCTTCATTCTTCTTGAAAGTCCGAATCCTCAAAAAGTTGAAAAGGTAATTGAGAACAAGATTTCTCAAATAGTTAATTAGATGCTGAAAATAACTGAGGAAGTAGAAGTACAATTCATGCATCTGCTTAACCATTTTTTGCATAATTGTCTAGCAATCGATCAAAATTTTTTCAGATCAAAAAATTTTAGCAACAACAACTTTTGGGAGAAATGTTAATTTCGCGATAACTGCAAGCGAGAAAATGTCAAATCTTCGATTATTGAATTTACAGAAAAGCTATTTAGGTTTCATTTCCTTTTTGCTTTTAAAAATCTATAGGTAAATGACCATATGGTCATTTAATGACCGACCACTTGAAAAATTATGTGAATATTAGACATATATTTTACTGTGTAAAAATATCTCAGATTTTTTTTCTATCATAGACCCTCATTAGATAAGCCATTATCAATAATTCCTCATTAGATAAGCCATTATCAATAATTGCTTCTCAAGCGGCAAATATTCCATCCTGATTTACCAATGATGCAAGTGGAACTACTTTAACCCCAATAAACTGAGTGGTATCTTTCCTCATAATATAATTTTTGTCATTATCTGTTTCATAAGAAAAAGTTTTTTTGTCATCAGTACAACCGATATAGGCTGGTTGAAACAAAAAACCTACAAGATATGGGATTTTCCTCTGTATTCTGCAAAAAAATGAGTATTAAGAAGTTTTGCTGCTTTATGAAATTATAAATGCATCAATAACGTGAAGTAAGTATCTTGAAGTCTAATCAAAGATAAGTATGAATTGTATAGACCATAAAAGATTCAATAATAATTTGCATTATTTTTCAAGTTTTAATTGCTGTTCACCACTTCTGTACTTAACAATCGCAAAGCAATCGCAAACATTTCAACCTTTGGGTAATATTTATCAAATTGCAATCAACATTGCTTTCTCTGATATGTACTGATATTGTCTGTTACTTCAATTGAACGCTTAGTTAATTTTAAATTCAACTAACTCACAGTTCATGTTCATCTGCATTTACATGTATCTAATACTAATTCAATAAACTATTTTGATATTGAAAGTGATAGTTTCGAAAAATTGGAAAACTTCGAGAGTAAGAAAAGAAAAAAGTAGCATAAGACGATATGCTATGGATCTTGATTGATATGTGAAAATTCCAAAAGAGTTGAAAGAAACTTTAGATTTTCATAAGATTTTTTTCAAGTAAACTTATTATCGAATCATGAAAGGACAAATTTAACCACTGATCCATTATCATTGATTTCTTTTGGATAAAAAAAGAATTGTTTTTCTGTTATTATTACGACGTAGATTTATTTATACTTGCATTAGGAGCAACAGTTGCGCGGTACTGAAAGATGGGATTTCGATCAATGATCCATCTTAGAAAATTCATTCATTATTTTTTCTTATGCACAATTTAAAACAAATATTACACCAAGCTAAGCAAATTCTTATAAGGGAAGTAATAGTAGATCATCAGCTCGCTGACAATATCTATGAAATATGCACACAACAATATATTTTCTTCTGAAAATTCTCCTTTATGGTCTAAAGTGAGCATAGTGAAAATGGATGGGTAATTACTTCCTTAAAGATTATTCCTTGAGAAGATATCATGGAAGTAAAGAACTAAATTACTACGAGGAATTCTAATCTGATGGTATTGTTTATAGGCAATCAACCACTCGTACAGTAATTGTTACCATTTATTGCAATAGTTTGACTTAATCACTAGTTTGCGCAACACAGAGATGCGAAAGCAAATAAGCAAATAAGTATCATTCTGCAATCTGTAAACAGATTATACAGCTTATTTTTTCACGCCTTCTTGCGCTTTATAAGAGGGAAAGAGCAAACATTCTGGACAAATCTATTTTTTCAGGTTAATGAATGAATTGCTTGGAAAATCCGGATAGTTTGAAGACATATTTAAAAATGATCAACGAAAATCTTCGAAGTTTATCTTAGCAATTTCCAAAGTTTTACTTGTTGAGCATGTTTTCGAATTATGAATTCGATACCTTTGATCATACGGATTGCTATTGTGAACTAGAATTACTGTGCTATCAAGAGAGAGAGAGACTGACTTATAAGAAAGCCTGAACAATTATCACGAGAATTCGTTCCTATCTTATCTTCTAATCCAAATTACATTGACCTCAGAAGGAGTTTGTGAATGAAACATAATACAACGATATAAATTTGAATCTTAGGTCAAGCATAAAGTTGGTTTGCTAAATGACAGAGTGATCCAGCCGAAGTAACTGAGTTGTGTACATCAGTATATGCCAAATCCAATGACAACCATAGCATTAGAATGTTTCGATTTCCTGATTACATCATTGAGTGCGCAATAACATCTCTCTTATACCAATCATGGAATATACAAAATCTGGTTCCTCTGTCATTCTATTGCTGTAACTAATTTCTCTGAAAATATTGCAGATATTTTAAAATCATGTCATGAATTGATTCCTTCCTTTCGCTACTAATAACATTTGCAAGGTGTTTATCATAAATATCAGTGATATTCAAGAGAGTTACTATCATGGCAACATTAATTTTTCTTTATTCGCTGCAACGATAAAAGTTAAGGCTGGCTATTTCAGGTAAATAGAAATATTTTTGGGAAGCTCAATTATTACAGTGAGTAATAGAATCTGTTTTAATTTCTCCTACTAAATATATGGCAATGTTATCTGATCATTTCAGATACTGAAATGAACGATGAGTAGTGTACGCTGTACTGAAATTGAACGATGAGTAGTGTACGCTGTACTGAAATTGAACGATGAGTAGTGTACGCTGTACTGAAATTGAACGATGAGTAGTGTACGCTGTACTGAAATTGAACGATGAGTAGTGTACACTCTACTGAAATTGAACGATGAGTAGTGTACGCTCTACTGAAATTGAACGATGAGTAGTGTACGCTGTACTGAAATTGAACGATGAGTAGTGTACGCTCTACTGAAATTGAACGATGAGTAGTGTACGCTGTACTGAAATTGAACGATGAGTAGTGTACGCTGTACTGAAATTGAACGATGAGTAGTGTACGCTGTACTGAAATTGAACGATGAGTAGTGTACGCTGTACTGAAATTGAACGATGAGTAGTGTACGCTGTACTGAAATTGAACGATGAGTAGTGTACGCTGTACTGAAATTGAACGATGAGTAGTGTACGCTGTACTGAAATTGAACGATGAGTAGTGTACGCTGTACTGAAATTGAACGATGAGTAGTGTACGCTGTACTGAAATTGAACGATGAGTAGTGTACCTGTCGTACTACCGTATGTATTGGCTCGATTTTATAAACAGCGCTTAAATTCATTTTCATCTAATTTTTGACGTTTGCATATCGAAATTCGCTTAGTGCCATGGTAAATATCAGTGAAATCTCAAAAAATGTTGTGTTTTTCTCAATGGAAAATGTACAGGAAACAGCATACTGATGCTCCCATAAGTATTATGTCAATGGGTAATTTTTTATTTGCACTCGTGAAAACTGCCACGATAAAAAAGAGTTAAAGGATGGAAAAAAAACGCCGCTCTATGATTAACAACGATTTGCGGTACATTCTCACACCCCCTCGCCCTCCATCAGTAGTAAGGACAAGGAACCTTCTTCCGTCCATATATCCAAAAAAAAAATAGATCAATTTCAAAAACCTCAGCATCACAAAAGATGTCATTAATTAAACATGCGAAAGTATTTCAAAAATACGAAAGAAAAAGAAATTTACTAAGGGGGCGTATCATGAAGTTGTGTTTTGAAACAAAATTTTGTAAAAAAATTAAAAGTTTTTTTTTAAAGAGGAATATTTTTTAAAAAAAACAGCAATGAGAACTATTCTCATTTATGCAAGTTTAAAGTTGAAAAAGTTGTAGTAAATGGAATAAATTGAGTAATATATAAAATCTATTTGCGTTTATTTAGTTCTCTCCAATTAACTTTCTCCAAGTAATTTGAATTAATTGTTTAGATTCAAGTCTAAATCCATTTTACAATATATCATGTGTAATACTTGTAAAGCATCTTTCTATTTGCTAATTATAATAGTAAGTTGCAATAATTTCCCATTCGGTTAAATTTATTTGACATCTTAACATTTGACAACTTCCTATATATATATGTTACATATATATCTACTATATATATGTTACAGAAATACAATAATTATATAATAATTTAAAAATTAACAAACTTTTTCTTATCCAAATGTGCAACTGTAATATATAATTTTAAAATTGCGAGGTAATTTCAAAATTACCTAAACCTTAATGGATTATCCATAGACCTATTATAACTCAAAGTAATGCGGCTAAATACCACTTATCTTTCCCATAATTTGTCCAAATTATCCGATCATTTATTCTTCAAATTTCAAACATTTTATTTTTTAGGCAAGTTATTGAGAAGAATCTTTTTGGAATCAATTTTTACAGTGCTAAATTTTAGCTTTAAAATTTTTAAACGAAATTCCGAATTCAACAATAAATTTCTGGAAATTTCAATACTTCATATTAGATGCTCTCGGGATGAATATGTATTGAATTTTGGTAATGCCATAAATTTATTTACTATCTTGTCTATAATTGTGCCGTAAAATTCAAATAAAACATGAAGATAAATTCACGAAAGTACGAAACATAAACAGGAAAATATGAGACAACTTATTCATAACGCGACCGTGTTAATAAGAGCAAGCAATAAAGTGAAAATGAATTTCTGTGAAGAAAAAATGAGTTTCTCAAGATTTTTTTTAGAATAGTCTTGGCAAATTTTACGAATAATTGAAGTGTTAGTGAGTGACCAGGACTTATTCAAGTGCTACAGATCACAATGACCAGATGGCCGTTGGGCAGAAGAATATATCATAGTGAATATGTAAAAGTTAATACCGCAAATTCAAATTTCATTGGATCTATTTCGGCTGAAGCAATTAAAGCTGTACAGCAAGAAGCAACAAAAACAGTTGTGTTAATGCTACATCATGGACAGCCTAGGACACAATATTATGCTACGAAACATTTGGCTGAAGGCTCTCATTATTACTACAAGATTCCTCTATGGCTTACTTCGTATGCGAGTTTCATTTCTTTTCTAAATTCTGTTCACGTAAAAAGTTAACATCTTTATTAGAATCAATTAATGCATGAAATACATTATGATACATATCACTTGCTTAAGGGAGTAAGGCTTCATATACTCTCTTATATGTTAGCAATTTTTGCATAATATTCAATTGAGAAAAAAAGAAATTCATTCAAAAGTATTTCTTTCGTATTTTAAAAATTTGAAAGAAATATTTTTTTTTTAAATTGTTTTATTTCAAGATTCGTAACACAACTATATTGGCCAACTATATTAGCGAAGAAAGTGAACTTTTGTGTTAACAATAACAAATATGGCGAAAACTTTACCAATCATATTATCACATATTCAAAAGTATTGCAAGGATATTTGGATGAATTAGTCCCAGAATATGGTCCATTCTGTTGCACCCATGCATTTCTTTACAATGAACCAGCTATTCCGAGAACTATCAGTGAATTGATAAGGTAATTTTAACCTATATTAAAATTGGACTTCTTATTAGTGATTATAGTGATTGCTATTTTTTTAGACATGGTATGGAACGGTTAATTTTATTATCACTGTATCCACATTATTCATGTTTTCAAACGGGAACGATGTTAAATATCGCTGTCAAAGCAATTGATGAGCAAACAAAGCCAATGTCAAAAGATGGTATATATTCAATGGATTATAGAGTGAGAACTATGTCCCATGTATCATTTCGTTGTAGTACCATTGATCGATGGAGCAGTCATCCAGCTGTTTTGAATGTAAGTTGGTTAAAGATGTGCTAAAAAATTTGAGAATTCATATTTTCTTTTAGGATTCTTTTCTTGTTCCTTGGTTTTATTTCCAGTTACATTAACTTATGTATAAATCTGATTCAGGTTTTTTTTTTTTTTACCTTTTCAGTACGTTAGTTTCCTTGCTGTCATTTCTGTTATGCATCTAATCCAACATTTGCTTGGGAAAAGGAAGAGACCGGAATGTGTATTTTTTAGATGCGTTTTAGTCTTGATGGAATTTCTAGAAAATTTCTGATCCGAAGTAGTAAAAAGAAGTTAGGAAAATTTTCTATCCAAAATTATAATGACGGAATAAGTCTATGAGGCTTCATGAAAGACCTAAACTAAAATAGCTGTTTCTTTTATTCGAAGTATGGTTACTTAAAGTATTCCTTGAAATTTATTGAGCATTCTTAGTAATATTTTCGTACATTCTTTTCATTGTTTAGTTCTGGTATGATATGCTGTGTATGAAACTGAAGGATCATGACAGTTTACTTTTTGTTGCACCACAAATGGTTTGTCTTTTGGACTTTTCCTTTTCATAATAATAGATTGATAAATTTTTCTGGGAATCTTTTTTCTTTGTTTCCATATAGCCAATTTTTCACAATATATTAACTAGGCTAAAATGATCTGCTATATAGACCTTACGTGAAAAGAACTATGAATCTTTCCAATGAATGAATGTGTCAGCAGAGATCGAATTTTGAAGTGAAAAACAAGTCAAATTGTCCGGTGCCGGGATCATTTTAGCTTTCGACGCCCGTGCGAAAATTTAATGAATCTGTGTTCGGTAATTGATTGTTATACTTCATATAGTTATTTGGACCGGCCCATAAAACTTTGATAAAATTGTTGCGGAATTATATACCATATTTAGCGTGGTTACAACTCTTCCGGCTATATACGAGAAATTTGGGTAACTTGTTATCGCCTTATGGAACATCTGAATGAAGCTGTTCCTTGGAAACTTGCATGGTTTAGTGGCTGGGATCAATGGCCAGCAACAACACTGGATAACATTAAATTACAGTTATATTTCTTGAGAAGGGAGAAACGATATCGCACTTTAGTTGTGCCTATTGCATCAATCATACCTTCTTTTGAAAGCGAAGCTTTACTACCAAATATTCTACAAAATGAGGTAATCCGACTGCATCTGCTTCAAATTATTGTTCTAGAAATTGCATCGTGCTTTATAGCTGTAATATTAATGTGTGTAAGAGAACTCATGAAGAGTAATTTTGACTGTTATTGTTTGATGTCAAATTATATTTAAAAGGCTACAATTAATTCACTAAACGCAGCCCAATGATTTTGAATTTTTTGTGGTAGAGAAAAGGATTTTTCTAACAGTATTAGGTTAGATTTCTTCTCGTTCGTTAATTTTAAATAAACACTTTGATATAGTAAGTGAAGTTAAGCGAAAACTATCACACTGTATTGTTCTTTACGAACTTATTAGAATTCTTTCTAAAAACAATTACACTTTATCGCAATCCTCCCTTTTGATTCTGTTATTTACAGAATGTCGATTTACTTTCACCACCTGGATTTTCACCGGTTTTAGCACATGGCTTCGCAGAACTAATTAAGAATCATTTGATGGGTCGTAGAGCATCATCATTGCTTCCATCCCGTTACAAATTCTACTCCAGCTGACGTTGTCTACTTCGAGAAGCAATGCTAGTGCCAAAAAAAAAATGTGCAGAAGTGAATTATTTTTAGGAAGTACCTTAGCATACGAAAAAAATGATTCAGCAACAAAAAAAGCTCCAAAATTCAGCTTGAAGATATTAAAATATTCAGACAAAAATGATCAATCGAGATTCATTTTCATCTGGATTTTTTGTTGTTGAATCATCTCCATTTAACCGGATCGTGAATAGTGACAGTGTTTTCATGATCATGGAAGATTAATTTCTTCTGTCATAACATATAGATAATACTTTACTAGCTCCTTAGTCTGAATTATGTGTATTGTTGCTTGATTTGTTAATTGCATTTTGTTAGCTATCAGCTGTAATAACTTCGATTAAGCGATAGTATTTTTGTAATACAATTTTAACTTTGCATCCTTATAATATTTATTTGCGAATAGTGATGTAAATAAGAAATGAATTCATTAACATTGCTGAACATGTTGATAGATATTTAATACTTAAAAAATTACAAAGCATTTCTACTCCAAATTGCAATCATAGTGTTGCTCTGTTTTGAGATCCGTGAAAAATAGCGTTCTTACGTGTATAGTCTAAAATCGTACGTCAAAAATTTGATGAATACTAATAAGGAAGAGTTATGAATATGTTTAATGAAACTTCCTAACTTTTAATTTATTTGATAACCTTCACTATGTCTGTGAAAAGTTTTCATACTAAATTTCATAGTGGTAAATGTAACTTGAAATTATACATTAAGTTTAATTCAAAGATTTACCAATTGTACAAGAAAACTTTCAATATTTACTCCTATAATTTGTCGTATATTAACTGGTATGTAAGAATAATTAAATGTGGAATTTTGCTTATTTGGTTGAATATTTCATTGATGTTATTACTTCAAACAAATGAATTATGCATTTTTTTACACAAAATTAGTTTCTGAATCATATTTCAATCAATTAGAGAAGTTCCAATTACAAAATTTTAAAGCAAATTAATTTTGTTTCTCAACTTTACTAGTAGCTTTTTTTAAAAATATTACAGGTTTGTGTAAAGAAATGAATGGTATACAAATGAAAAAATTTACTTCTGTTAAGTTTTTTTTTTAAAAAAAGTTGAAATTTTATGATTTTTTCTCAAAAATAGAGGCATTTAATGAATTAGTTAATTTACAATTTTGTTAAATTTCATTAGCAATATTATCATTACAATTTCTATTCTCTATAAATATTTGAAGAAATTGAGCTTATATTTAATAACTTTAATATTTTTTCAACATTTTTCACATATCTATCTTATACTTTATTTCATTGAAGTGCAAAAAGAGTGTAGTGTAGAGAGAGAGAGAGAGAGAGAGTAGCATTTGAAGAGTGCGTTAGTGAAACTTTTTGAAACTTTTTTTTTTTTTTTTTTTTTAACAAGCAATTGATGATAGAAATAAATTTTAAATGGTCAAAAAGAAAAAAAAAAAAAGCACTACTATTAAAATAAATGCTTATCTCTTTTTAATATATGAATGCTACAATTTATGAATTTAGAGAATTTTCACTAGTAGTAATTCGTTCAATCTTAAAGAAATTTGAAATATATTAAAAAATTAAAAAAAAAAAAAAAAAAAAAAAAAAACAAGTGGTTGAAAATGATATGAGTGATTGATAAATGATATGAACAAAGTGGTTGTAAATGATATGAACAAAAGTGATTGTAAATGGTGTAAAAATGATCTGAATAAACTTTGTACGAATAATTTTAGATGAAAAATTTTTTTTTTACAAAAAATAATTTAATTTTAATTTAATTAAAAAATATTTTACTATGAATTATTATTTGATATTATGCATAAATTTATTTCAAATATTTTATTAAAAAATTTTTAATAAAATTTTTTTTTTTTTTTTTTTCAAATTGTTGACCTTTTTTACTTATTATAAATGGTCCCTTTTAATTCTAATCAATAAACTATCGTATTTTATCAAAAAATTTTTGTTAGACTAAAAGCAATAAATTGGCTTTAAGCCAAATAGTTTCTTCACATTTGCAAAGTTGAAGAGAACGTCTAGACGTTGGACTTTCTTCAGTGTTAGATTTGTAGCGTTGTCGTCTAGAGGAGGATGATACAACATGTATATATGTCTGTATGTCACGATGTGTGGGCGTGTATCGATTGACGTGGGTGGAAGTGTCGTGCAGTGTGGTAGAGGCCCCGTCTATACGTCTGTCTATGGGAAGAATTTCATTTGTTGATGAAAAAGAATGAGAGAGAGTGAGTGAATGAGTGAGGAAAGAATTCTACCTTTTATTTATTTGTGGAATAGGCATATTATATAAGGTGAATTATATAACACATGGATAGGTCAAAACCCATATGGGTCATCTATTCTATTCGATATTTGTTATACTTTTTACGTAAATTCATTTTACTTTTTCTTTAAATTATTACGCTCATCAACAGGTCATCGATTCAATTGTTGCTATTATTGGATCATTGATTTAGTTAAAACCAAGTTAAACTCACGCTATCAGATGATCGATTTTTAGTTCTCGCTATTAGATTATTGATTTAGTTAAAACTAAATTACTCACGCTATCAGATGATCGATTTTTAGTTCTCGCTATTAGGTTATTGATTTAGTTAAAACTAAATTACTCACGCTATCAGATGATCGATTTTTAGTTCTCGCTATTAGGTCATTGATTTAGTTCTCGCTATTAGGTCAATGGATTTAGTTAAAACCAAATTACTTTCGCTATCAGATCATTGATTTAGTTAAAACCAAATTACTTTCGCTATCAGATCATTGATTTAGTTCTCGTTATTAGGTCATTGATTTAATTAAAACCAAATTACTCTTGCTATCAGATTATTGATTTAGTTAAAAACAAAATTCTTCATTATCCTATGGAAAAATTTCGTTTCATATAAGTAAACATATACATGTTATTATTTTTTTTTTTTTTTTTTTTTTTTTTATGGTCGATGATTATTTTTTAATTGTTTGCAATATTTTGACTCATTTTTAAAAAATTACGACATTGATTCATTGTTTTATTGATTAATTAATTTGCAAGAATGAGTGAGTATCAATGTTCACACTTTTCCTCGTAGTGTATGGTCATGCCACTGTGAGCGAAGGATCGGTTTTTTTTTTTTTTTTTTTTTTTTTTCGATAAATTGTAGTTTTGTTGCAGTGATGCGTCTCGACACAGCAAAACTCCCCCTTTCTCTGCACCTTTATCGGGAAAAATTTTTTGAGCAGTATGGGTCTTCTTTGTTGTTTTCTCTTCCCGATTTTCGGTTCGCTTTACGTTCACCCGGTTACTTCCACCACACTCTGATCGCTTTCTGTGTCACGTGAAAGAATGTATGGCAGAGATAATTTTCTTTTTAAATTACTATCGAAACGAAATGAGTTTTCAAGAAAATTTGTTCTGAGCAAATATTTTGTAAATAATATTTCATAACTGATCTTTCGCTAGAATTCTTTAACTTTAATTTATTTTTTACAAATGTTGTTTAAAAAGATTGTGAAGTAAATTGTTGTAGAAATAAGTTGTTATTGTGAAGTAAGTTTTTGTAGTAAATATGATGTACTTTGCCAAATTGAAAGTATCCATAAAAACTGATAGTAATTCTATATTACATTTATCTCAGTGGGTTTGTTGCATCCTACTTGCAGGTAAATAGTTGAAAACAATGTGTATGTATCTTCCATATCAATCGATATTTTCCGGATAACTCATCTATAATCGACATTTTCTGGATAATTCATTAAAAGCAGTGTGTATGTATTTTTCATATAATCAAAAATTTCCGGATAACTCATCATGTCTAATATCGTGGATGTCCCAAGTTTTTGGTTCATTACGCTTATGCTAAACGAAAAATGTTTAACATTCACAAAAAGAGGGATTAAATAGTGTCTAATAAAAAGAGTGTAGGATTCGGAAAATTTATAGAGTTTGTCAGGATAGATTCAGGAAATGAATTTTCATTCTGAATAATTTCCTAAGCAGGTAGTAAATTTAAGGTAATGTTCGAAATATTAACACCTGATTGGAATTGTAGTTAACATTTCATTGGTGTTACATATATGGATAAACTAAAGAGCTAGATGTTTTTCCCGAACAATCTGCAGATGTCTTCAATGCTCTGTAGCTCTTCTGTTCGATATCTTTAGCTTTTCTATAGTCACTGAATTTGTTTGCTTATTAACTTTGTACGATGTATCAGATATTAGTATTCCATTTGTTTCTCTTCCGTGCTATGATGCATTTCACGTGTAAGTGATGAGTGATAGTTTAGTTTTGAATGATTGGAAACGTCATAGAATCAATGCGCAGAAATTAATCACGTTAACTGTGTGATTTATCATTATAGGAGGAATTCAGTATAATGAAATATTATTTCGACATCCTCACGTTTAGCAGCAAATGTAAACCTGTCGAGGAAAAGGAGAAATTTCAGGCTTTTGCAGATGTATGTATCATCTTGGCAACATGTTTTTTCTAACAATAGCGTGCTAATTTTTTATGAAGAATCAGCAATAACCAATGCTTTCTTGCATTTGCAATTTGGGTCAAACATTCCCAGTAGATTGTATATTGATTGCTAAAATAAGGCCTTCTGTCTGTAATGTTCACTTATATTAACACGTGATTCTCCTATGCTTGCAGGAAAACTTTGGGATTTTCAATGTGCTTGCTTCCTATGTGCATAAATTGTCTGCACATTAGCCTGTCAGAATCACAGTCCTATTTGACCCATAACAGAAAAGAAATGTTAACAAGAGAAAGGCATTTTATCATGGAGGCGTTTGTTAGGTTGGGGTTTTGCTTTCTCTAGCATTTATTAAGAATTGATATAAGAGCTTCGATATGTTTACATGCCAAATACAATGTTTTTATATTACTAAGTAATGACTTATGGGAAACCAACTATTTTAAAGGCTGCGAGTAGTAGAATCCTCAAACATTTAAAGATAAAAATAACTGTTTGTGGAATAGGCGAACGCTATTTCACAGTTAATCATTTAATAGTGAGTGAATTATTACGGTATGAATCGATGAACAGATGGATTTGATCACATCCATTTATCACTGTTAATTATTATTCATTTATAGTGTTGTTATTTATAATGCAATTTCTTTGAAGTTTGTGTGGTCAAAGTAATAGTTTAGGTTGTGTCAGATAAGATTTTTTTCTGGTGAGACAAATTTAGATTTATTTCATAATTTATTGTAGAAAAATGAATGATTTAATCAAGTATGAGAAATGGTGCAAGATTTTTGGTTTATTTGGAACACTGTTAAACTTCATCTGCTACAACTTTTAATTCATATTACTGAACATTTCTCGCTCTCTTTTTTGTTTCATAAAAAACGAAGGAAATATTGGACAGGCTTTGTTATATCTTAATTTATAGTTTGAAGTTTATAAAGGTTTTTTTGCAACACTTATTGCATTTTTTTTCCGGAATCCTAAAATCACTGTTTAATTATTAATGCAGCACACTACTTTTACAATTGTCGTCGTTATTATGGAAGTGATGACTTGATAGGTCAAATTTCGTATAAGGCATTTCGTTTTCAGTGCTTGATAATAATGTTGCTGTTTACGAAATTCATAAGATTTCGTGCATTTCAGGACTGACACTTGTAAATTGACGGTGAGAAGTTAAACGCATTTGGACGCATACAATTCTTTAATCTGTCTTTGGACAGTTGACTTAGTTCGTTGGCAACTATTGCGGCCGCAAGAAAAACATTTAAAAAGTTTGAGTCGTTACAGGTTTCTTACAAATTTCTGACCTGGTTTTGTCTTTGTGTGGAGTACTTGTGCTCAACATTTCAACCGACAAAATCTTACCGTCACGAAAACTTTTAAATCATTAAAGCTATCAAGTTGAATCCTCCATATACATTGCTAAAGCCGTATGGTCGGCACAGTCTTGAAAGCTGCTCAGCAGTTTCTTGTACTGGAAGCTGCATAGCAGCATTAGCATCAGCAGCGCTTTACTGTACTGCTGTAGCGACACGTTCCCGAGAAGCAAAAGTTGAAATAGAAAAACTGAACATTTGTGATTGCGGCAGCTGTTTGGCAACTTGTACTATTAGCATGAATTCTGCAACTTCAACGAATGTCGTTTCTGTCCTCACTTCACATACCACTGATACGGCAACCAAACAGAATCATGATGTAAAAGGTGGTAATAATAGCAAGGATAGTGATTCCGAAGGCGAAGGAGCTGAAGAGGTTTGTTAAAAAAGTTTTATATAATTGCCAATTAATAATATAACTTTGTTGATTAGCCTTTCTGCGAGTCACGGTGTCGACTTTCTTACCCTTTTTTTTGAAGATCTTCAGTTCTTGCTCGTTGTCGTTGTTGCCGGAGGTAAGCTCCAGCAAAACACTGAAAATGGTGAGACTAATTAATAAAATTGTGCCGGGATAGAATTTTGCATCCATTTAAAAGATTCTAAAATTAGAATTTGTGCAGTGGATATAAAATAATGACTTGCTGTATCTCCTTGCGCGGGTTGAAAGGGCGGGTTGCCATCACATCTTTGATCATCCATCGTTGCACTTGTTTTGACATGGGTCAGTTGCTGTTGGGAAGTATATCCATGCGTGTAGGCACATCTTTGGATATTTCTCATTTGTACTTCAACGATGGTGAGGTAAGTTTGCTTTTGAAATGATGGATTTTATGGTTTTTTGGAGTTGTTTAATGATTTAAAAATTTGGTTGTATGTTTCATGACTTAGCTTTTGACCTCTCTTTTTAAACCCCATTATGCAGCATTAACTTGCATTTTATTCTTTATTTGTTGAGCTTAAATTCTTCGTTAAAGGTAAACGCTCAATGACTTTGAAAAGCATGCGTGTTAAATTATCCCTGCATATTAAAGTTCAACATATTAATCAATAATTACTCTGCGATACGAAAATTTCCTTATGCGTTCATTTATTTTTACTATAAAAGAAATAAAATATGAAATTTTATCTCCATTTCATCTTGAGTCCTATGGGTTAATCATTTTTTTAGATCTTGGAAGAAAGTCCATGCAAAAGATGGAGTAAACGGCGCGAGCAAGTAAAACAGCGCAATGTTCCTGGGATTGATTATGCATACTTGGCGATGGACAATGAGACAGGTAACGAGGTGGTTTGGAATGAAGTGTTGTTCTCAGAACGCAAGAATTTCCGTTCGCAAGAAGAGCACATAAATGCAGTTTTCGATAAGCTGACTCATCTGGTGCATACAAATCTCGTCAAATTCCATAAGTACTGGACAGATTCGAAATCTGACAAACCAAGGGTTCGTTTAGATATAAACTTTTTATGCGTCATGAAGATTTGAAAACTTTCAATTTTGTTTGGATCTGAGTCATTTAAAATTTGAGATACACAGCTGTCGTTTGTTTTCTTCTTTCATTATACTGTTCAGGAATTATGTGCAAGATTTGAAAAAGGATAGAGAAGTTTCATAGGAATTTTGGTTTTAAATTCCGGAATCTTGAGGATTACGGTAATTTACGGGTCAATGGCCAGTCAGCACGTTGGATGAGTGTTTATAGGTTGGCAGATTGCTCGTGACTGCTTCTTGTTCTTTTTATTAACAACTTGGTGATGCATTAATGATAATATTGTTTTAATCCGAAATGATGCAAGTTGCTTTTTTGTTTAAACTTGAACTTAATTGGCTCGCGTGATTGTTTTAAGCTTAATTGGCTTTAAAATTAAGCGGATCTTCAAATCTGCAAAATTTGATGCATCAGTTTTTTTTTTTGCATTTTTTTTCAGATAATATTTATAACAGAGTATATGTCATCTGGTTCACTGGCACGATTCTTACAACGTACCCGCAAATCTGGAGCTGCTTTAAATTTGAAGGTCAGTTTAATTAATATGGTGCCTCTTTGACTTGAAAGGACGACATCTTTTCTATTTACGTATCGTTTCTCGTTTACTCTATCATAAGATTTTTCTTTTTTGTAACTCCGTTACTTCCTTTTAAAAATTTTATTTTGAGTATTTCGTGTCTTGTCTAAGTAATTCGTTCTTAGGCCTGGAAAAAATGGACTACGCAAATTCTCTCTGCTCTAAATTATTTACATTCATGTGATCCACCAGTCGTTCACGCAAATCTTACTTGCAACACGATGTTCATTCAACATAATGGTTTGATCAAGATCGGTTGTGGTGAGATACTCAAGTCATATTAATTTTTCCATCTATTTTCTGCTTGTTTTTAACATAGCAATGAACAAGGCAGGTTTCTGTAGTAGAATTGGAATCTTGGTAAAGAATGTTTAATGAAAACAAGATGTATTACGGTGGAAGCTTGGTATTTCATGGAATTTTTATACAATTTGCAATCATATTTTAGTCGCCCCGACTGCAATTCAACATCATGTGAAAACTTTTCAAGAGAATATCAGAAATATGCATTATATTGCGCCTGAATACGAACGTAAGTTTTACATATGATAAATTCTATAGTTAGGGAAATTGTAATCAAGATTGCAATTTTCGTTGTGGCCTCATGATAAAAGTTGGGGTATCCTGTTCTTAGTTCTTTCTCTTTGGGGACTGCGGAATAAATTTTAGTTTTTTCAGATACGGATACCACTTCCTCTACCAAAAGTGTCGTTTGCAGTTTTGATTACTCCTGATTTTTTTTTGATTTTTAATAGTTTGATTCCAGATTGTAATGCTGTAGCTCCGCCAGCTGACATCTATTCCTTTGGAATATGTGCGCTAGAGGCAAGTTTAATCTCGAATATGAGCTTAAGTATTGGGCAGTGTAAGTTCTGACCACAAAAAGGTTGAACCGGGCGCTGAGTTATTCGCCTCGGGTTCCAGACTTGCGCTTTCTGTAGCATATACTTTGAGTTCTCTACAGTTTTTCTTGATCTTTTCAGATGGCTTTACCAATGGGTTTGTGCGGCTCTTCAAATGGTGCAGAAACAAGTGTCGTTTCACAGGAAATGGTTAGGAGAGGACTAGAATCTTTAGAAGATCCTTTGCAAAAAGTGAGAATTTAAATCATTAACAACTTTTTTGGTTTAAAAGTTCTTTAACGATTCTGACTTAACCATTAAACACTGCGTTTCATATTTACAAAATACTTTTTAGTATTGATTGTGAAACATTTTTGAATATTTATTGTAAATATTAAATGTAGGATTCCTATTCACTACTTCCGGTTTGCTCGTGGATGTGAAATTATATTTCAGGATTTCATTGAAAGTTGTTTGAACCGGGAGCCATCTAAAAGGCCTACTGCCCATGACTTATTATTCCATACTATTTTGCTTGAGGTAGTCGTGTTTGCTTTCTTCCTTGTTTTTCCCCGTAATTTAAATTAAAATAATAACATACATAGAACACTTTTGGTTGTAGCTTGTGGAAAATCATTACTCTGTCACTTAAGCCAGTGCTGCAATAGTATTATGAAAACAGTTAACAGTAATTCACAGAAAAAGCTTCTAAATTATTATCCTGATGTCTAACTCAGGTGCATTCTTTAAAATTATTGGCTGCTCACTGTATTGTTTCATCGAAATTGAATGATAGTTTAAACGAAGATGATCTACATGTAGAGGATCCGAATCGCATTGCAGCAACGTCGGGATTTCGCGAAATGGCCTATAATCAGGTTCCTTCTTTCCAGGTATTCTTTGTTCTGTTCTAAAGCATCTAATATATTTTTTGTCGTATCAAGAGAGCATTACAATGAGTTAAATGGTTTTACAGATAATATTGTCATCTTAATTTTTTTGAGAAATAGTCGTAAGGTTACATTTCCATTCGTGTAATTATGCTGTAAATAATCAATTTTAGATCGATTTGGAAAAATTTTTGGAGGATGTTAGTAATGGAATATATCCGCTCATACCATTTACTCCTGTTCCCCATCAGCAGAGGATGACGGCTTCAACTTCTTCATCCGCTATAGTTGGCGAGCAGCTACATGGTGGTAGGATAATTTTACTTAAATATGATATGATTTATTTTTACTCAACTGGTATTGTAATGAATAAGTATCCGAAGTAAAAGTTAAAAATATTTGTAAATTTTTGTAGAAGATCGAGGATCAGATGGTGACAAACCGGAGCCGACACCCTCTCCTCCACTAGATTCACCGGTGGAATATAAAGAAAGCAGGTCAATCATCAAATGCACAGTCACACTTAACGGTAACTTCAGATTTATTACTGGAAAATAATGATCGATGAATGATCTATATTTGAATTCCATTTTGTGATTCAAATATCATCTTTATAATGAGAATTCAAATATCGCCATAATCTATAAATCTAGTTTGCTGTTGTATATTTACGTTGCTATTTACATGCTACCATCATCGCTTTGTAGGGTCGCTGTTAATATTAGTTGTTCAACTGGATGATATGATGAACCGGCAGTTGACAGCTAAAATAAGTGAGAATGATACCGCAAGTGTATTAGCAGCTGAATTAGTGCAACATGGTTTAATAGCTGAGGTACGTCACATAAATGTCCTTTTTTTGAAATATTTTTTGTCTTTTTGCTACTTCTGACACTTAATCTTCATGTTTTTGATATTGTCCATTGGTCGTTCTATAGTTTAACTTAGTTTTCTACTTTATTTGTTCGTTTGATCTTTTGATTTTTTAATCATTCTAGAATGAAATGATTGAAAAACTTCTTTAAAATTCGAGCCTAGAAAAATGAGACTTATTGTCCATTTTTTTTGTATTTCCAAAAATTTTACAGAGTGATGAGGCGTTAGTGGAAGAAGCATTCGCAAAAGCCCTTTCAAAAGAAGCAGCTAATCGTACTTTGACGGATGAAAGCACAATTCAACAATCATCTTCATCACGCTGTGACTGAATAATAGCCTGTACTTTTTTCCGTAATCATACCAAATTGCACTTCTTTATGAGGATACCTTATAATAAGCAGCTAAAATGCAAGCCTTTAGATGTCCTGACTAAACCATTTTTTTCCGATGATTCATATTTTGGGTTCATTATTCCTGAAAACTTTTGAGCTTATGCAAATTTGATTTAATTGTCTCGGAAGTCTTCTTAAATCCGTTTTCTGTTTAAAGTGAACAGTCAGTTATGAATGCTGTATTAAATATTTGCGAGTATTGGTTAGGTAAAAGATTTTTCAATTTTGGAAGGGAACTCCGCTCAGTTTTTGGCACACTTAGGCAAGATAATCTGTAGAATTTTTCAGTATTGAAAGAATGTGAATTTTGCTACCACTTATTCATATATATATAATTTATTCATATATCTTGTTATGAAAAGCATTTTTTGTTTCAGATATCATTTGGGCTTAGTCTTGCACCGGAGAATTTTATTTGATTAGGAATAATTTCTTCGTTACTGGATATTAGCTCAAAGTGATAAGGGACTGAGTTAATTAGATTTTACGAGTGCTTTATGTGATGACGGGGATGCAGAAATGTTAGGTGCATTTTTGATGGGCCATTTGCTTTAGCTGTTATCATTTGCGTTTACCATTTGCTTTCATTAAAATGACCTAAAAGATTAAAGAAATTAGTTAAAGTTCTGTCGCTTACTGTATACGATGTATCGAGCATTATTCTCCACATCATTTTTCAGTAGCGGATGCACTGTGTAAGTATCGGATAATCTCTGAGAAGATCATCCTATAGATAATATGAAAGAATCGACCAATGGTCGTAACTTGAATAAAATATCTTTATTTCTTACGGGTATCCGCTACTAGTCACTATGTTTGTTAATTTTATGGAGAAGTTGTTTGTATTTTGGGATGCGAGTAAATAAATGTGAATTTTTGTTTCCAGCATTACATCCATAATTATTTGCCGAAAATTGATTCTGACGATTAGAGTTTCTTTTAGGTTAAAATCTAAAATCTAGCTGAAACTCGAATATTAATAGATTACAGAATCCTGAAAGAGAAAGATGAGAGATGATACGGGAGTCTTATTTTAATGCAGATTCCACTCTTTCTTCATACTGATGAAGAGTGGAGTCTTGTTAAATGCACTTGCAGTGAGTGTGCTTATGCATAAAATTAGTATGGCTTTTCAAAATTTCAGATAGAGATCGGATATAAGAAGAGTTTTTCAAAAGTTCGCAATCATTAAAGATGAGTCTATGATTAAAAATGGATGAGTATCACTTTCGAAATTCCATTAATATTATATGAGGAAATTTTTCAAAATTCCATTAATATTATATGAGGAAATTGATAATTCGGTAATATTGAATATAAATTTAAATTATTCACAATTGAAAGATCTCTTCATTTATCTGCACTTTAATATTATTTCCAAAACAATCACCAAATTCTTAATGGTTTTTTAATTTGAAAATTTAATGTAAGCAAGTTAGATTAGTTAAACATGATTGGTCAAAATTTACTGTACGTTTTATCATATTTAATATTTTTTAATGCATCTTTTATTTGTGATTTTATTTTATCTAATTGATTAATTAATTCTTTACAAACGAAAAATATATGAAACTCTTTACCTGAGTAGTTTAAGGAAGAAATTCTTAATGATATGCTAGCTGCGATCGCTTACTCGCATTCCGACTTATTCCGCGTCGCTAACTTGTTATTTAATTGAAACAACAATAAACTTTGCTGTTATTTTTCGACATCGGATTACTATTTATAACGAACAGGGATCGCGTAAGTTTGCTTATTTCTCAATTTAATATTTTCTGTATCAAAGATCTTTCGGGACAATTATCTGATGCCATGATCCGAGAAATATTATGGCTTCAAGTAATTATCCCAAGTATCGAACTGGCTAAAGAAAGATTGGAAATTTTCCTCAAAGAGATAAAATCAATGGATCTGACACTTACCTCTGGATCGAAGTTTGATAGTAGAGCAAACACAAGAACAGTATCAACTCAGCAGGCAAAAATCGAAACAAAATCTTACTAAATGTATTGTGTGAAAAAGGAGACAAAAGAATCTTCATATTGATGAAATCAACAAATGACAAATGGCTCAAATATGTTCAAAAAACTGTAACGATAACAAGAAAAAAGTAAGAAAACGAATATGCGAATTATCACAAAAGAAGACAAAAGGATCTTCAAGCTAATGTGTAATGGTAAAGAAGCGGTTATTACTTTATTTATAGAAACGAAATCCACTGAAATCTAATGCGATTGTAATATAAGATTCAAGTTTGTTTCAACAAAGAAGAAATTATAATACTGTACCCAACGTAACTGACTACTTAAGCAATAAATTATATAAGTGTATCACTTTCTTAGTAGATTATTTCTTCAAATTTGTTAAATTGAACGAAATTGAAAGATTAAATTCTGGATATTCTTATTCCATACAAAAATTGCAACAGTAATATTGTACGTACTTCAAAGTATTATGTGTGGCCAATGTTTAGAAATTGGAAATCACAAGCATTCAAGAACAACCCAATGCTAATGATGAGGAGAGGTATTGAAACAATTCAAGAAAACTATTCTGATGTATATGTCAGGTAAGTTGGCCACGTAAAGAATCTAAGAGTAAAATAAGCAACAATTACGGATTATATTTTGGGCGTTGAAAGAATTTGATCAAAGCGACTTCAACATAAATCAATTCATAATAAGGCTATATAACGAAATCATTAAGGCCAATTATATCCTGACATAATCGAAAAGGTACATCTTACGGAAAAAAAGGTGTTGTATATTATTACCTCATCATGATGTACTAACTTCTAATAAGACTATGAACAAGTTAAGAATTGTTTATAATTCTTCGGCGCATCTCAAAGGGTAGAAAAGCTTGATCGAAGTCTTCTATCGAGGTTCTATTATGCTGCCAAATTGAGTAAGAGTACTACTACTGCGTTTCGAAATGATAAAAATAGTGACAATAGCTGATACTGAGGAAGCATTTTTGTAATTAGAACTAGATTCCTTTGGCTAAATAATATAGATGTAATGTAATAGATAAAAACAAAAGATGTTATCGTTTCAAAGTCTCTGGAGTGATATCATCACCTTTCTTATTATTGGTTACACTTAATTATCATTTAGGAAACCATGGAAGTAAAACGGAAACCGGAAAAAGTATCTATATAAATAATGTCACCCTACCAACCAATATACAGAAGTCTTGTAAAAGTACAAAGCAAATGAAATTCATTTTCGAAGAAGCAATGATGAACATGAGAGCATTAAACGATAAAGACTTTAAAGGAAAAATATTCGAATTTGACAGAGCCAAAACAAATAAGGAAAGTTTACTTGGTATCAAATGAATATATAACTTGGACATTATTCGCACAACATTAATGGACTGGAAAGGAAATGATTGAAAGAACCGTTCTACAATTCGTTGCTTCTCAATACAGTCTATTGAGCTTCTTAGTTTCTTCGATGATACGATTCAAATTATTTCTTCAATATTTATGAAAAGAAAACAAATCTTGAGATCAAACTTTAAATGAAGAAAACGAACAACAATGGAAAATGCTAATAAAGGAGTGGCGAATGAACGTAATAGATTTGTGGTAACATCTTTAAATCAATTAGAAATACATGTACGGACAAATCGAATGCCGCATATTCGGCATTTCAAGAAGTTTAACCAGTAATAAGAAGTGAACCAGAAGAAGAGTCAATTGCTGTTCGAACCAGAGAAGCAAAGAAAAAAGTTTAAAAAAATACGACACAAACGGCAAGTTTAATAATGAGAAACTTATTGTTATTAACCACTACTTTTTCACTATTAGTTCGGGTACGATGAACGATGTATGGACTTTTAGTACTCCATTGAATCTTGCGCAGAAATGGAATTGCGAAAATGCATCTGGACAGAACTTCATGTTTACCAAACTGGAAGTCTATTCAAGGATTCATCCAAGGAATACCAGCGATAAATGTAGTAACATCATCTGCACGAACAAAACCGAAGCTACGAGAAACAAAACTATTAATGTGAATTTATTGATCCATAGATACTTATAAATGCAACATTGTTATCGACAAAATCTTATCGCAGCGACAAAACCAATATTGATTATAATGCCACTCCGCCGAAAATTTAGGACGAGGTCAACCAAGAAGACAAAAAACTATCGGAAGAGATGAGATATAGACTGAACAAAGCTGTTGAGCTAATACAAAAACTGAATAAATTTGTAAATTAGTGACGCTTAGTTACTCTTCGTATTTGTATTCTGATAATATTACTGATATTAATAGTTACTCTGTTCTAGTTATGCATAGTCATGCATATGTACTAAGAATTATCAGATCAAACAGCAAACCTGGCAGAAATTAAAATAGTTGTCTGTTTAAAAAATGGAGAACAAAAAACACTTATTAAACAATTAAAATCAATTAAATTGGATATCCTTCGTTACATACCCCGAATGCATTTTCTTTCTTCACTCCGAAATGGCAGAAAGATCGAAATAATTCTGCATTAGAAAATGGGTTTTCCGAAAAGTTTTCCGAAAAATGATATGGATTGTATTACGGTTGCTTCCTCATAATATTTGTTATATGGAGGAAGGTTTGAGATTTTATATTTTTCCAGATTATGACTTGCAAAGTGATTAATACTGTTTATGAAAAAGATGTTTGTAGATCGTTTGCATTAGCCGGTACAGAAAGATTTGTCATAAATTTTTGGAAAGTTTTTAAATATTTACTATGCAAAATATACTTCTCAACAATTTTCTCTTCCGCGGTTTGAAAAATTGTTCTCCATATAAAAAGTTTCCTCGAGCATTAGCGTATTTTTGATCATTAATAATTGTTTTACTTGCAATCGATTAATCCATTTAGCTATTGATGATATTCAAAAATATTTGATTTTTTTCTTTAAATTTTTTTAAAAAACAAATTATTTGAAATGGATTAATCAAACTTCTATTTAATTCATATAATTAGTTGTGGATAGCTCCTTCTCTTAGAAATAGCAGAAGTCAGAATTACACCTACTTCGTCTTGAATGATGCATTGTAGCATGCATTCAGTCGATTAACTTTTTTTCTTGACTCTTAGTGCGACAATTTAAAACCAAACGTATTTTATACATTCTCAAAATCCTAATGCTTTGTGATTTGTCAGTGCAAGCTTATCTATTGATTGATGATATTTTTCCATTTCAGGAGAGCAGCTTAAATGAAATATCAGACCATTGGATTCAGGCTACATTGTGATAGTTGTAGGTCTAGTGATTGTCTAACATATTGGTTTCCAACAGATCTTTCTTTTGCAAAACAGAATGTCTAATAGCTTATAAAGATAAGCTAGAATAGACAAATCCGATTTGTGCCTTGAGACTTGAGACCAGTGAATTCACTTACAGCTAATCAGTTCCTCTGCTACGCCTCTTACCATTAAAAGTTGTGTGCATCACTTACTTATGCCACCTCTGATATGCAAAAAAAACCTGAATTGTTTCATTAAAGCAGGTTAAGAAGTATTTGAATGCTTATTTTCAAAAATTTCGTAAGCATCGGTTGAAATTGCCAAATTGTAGAAATAATTTGAACCGATTTGAATCAAATTTCATTGAAGCCTTCGTTACAAACTCATATAACATAGCTTTCTAATTTCATGTATCAGCTATTTTTCAAATTCATTATAGTAATTTTGTTTTTCAAATATATTAAAAATCTTTGTCAAAAACAATGCGATATACAGTTTATTCAGTGGAAGCCCCAAGTAATCATAGTTTAATATTGCTATTAAAAAAAATGATACGGTTCCTATTTTCATAATAGATTGCTTTATTATTCTGGCCTTGCAGTGTCTAGTGTAGGCCGTTCATTGATCGTTTTTCTTGATGCTTTTGCTGGGCTGGCTTGCTTCCTTCTGCTGCGAAGCGTTCATTTGCATTTCATTATTTATTTCTTTTAATGCAGTTTAAATATATGCGTTGTTTTTGAATTAATTTGTTTACTTTTAAAGGATTAATTGTCTTTTACTGACCTATCAATATAAATATCATCTTTCAAATAAATGCAAGAATGACAATAATAAAAATTGAAGTTTATAAGTGAAATACTGTTTCTTGCCTCGATTTCTTCTGGGAACAATTTATCATTCGCTGTCATCAGCATTAGCAGTTTAGTTGTAACGGATGTATAGCGAATGTGAATTTGCATCTGATATATACTAATAGATATTTCGTTTTATTGGATGAATTTTTGGACAAAGTTACAAGTACTTGCTCCAATGACCCAGATCATACACAAAGATGTCAGCATTTTTGGAATTTATGATTCCGTTATAGTGATTGTAAAATTTGCCGTTTGAAGGATAAAAATGCTCATATCAACTAGCATTTACAACAAAAAGATTGAAGAACATGCCCGATGTTTCTTTCAGGAATCACTTAGAAAAAAGTATAGAATTTCAATTACTTAGAAAAAGTGCAGAATTTCCATATTACACAACACTGATCTCTTACTACAAAGTTGTAATCACATAGAATGAAAAATCGCTCATTTCGTTAGAAGTTTTCAAATCTGTACAGATGCGAAAAAAGAAAGAAAAAAAAAAAAAAAACTAAACGGTGTTGTTTGTTTACGACCGTCCGCGCTGAAGACTTAACTTATTCTCCTTCTATAATCAGTCCATTTGTCTAGTATGATTTCATCGCAATATATTGTACTTTTCATGTGGATAGATTAGAGTACCCGACGGTTACTGAAATTTAATTTATTTAATGGATTGTTTAAACATCCAGTTTATTACTTGTTTTCTACTAGAATCTGTACACATATCCAATGAAAACATTCGCATCACTGCAACTGTGCCAAAATAGGGAGCTGTAATGAAACATTTGGATTCAAAGAAGTCACAAAGATATATGGAGAAAGTGGCTGTTCAAAAAGGTGAGATATGTCATGGAAATTGGATATTTTTTTGTGTTCTGCGTAAAAAACTGTTCTAGAATTGGCAAAAAAAGACGTTTGTTTCCATTCAGCCTATTGTAATAGATGAATGATGCAATTAGGCTGAAAAGTAAAAAGAAAGCTTTCTTTCTTTTTCTATCTTATGTTTATTCATGTTACTTTTAGCCAAAAGTTGGATCTAGCTAAAAGTTTGAGGTAAAGAAGTTGAAGTTTTTTAAGGCAGTTGCAAAAATTTTTTTGCTGATAGCTTGTGTATTATAAGAAACGTTAATGGAAGTCAATAATTGATGATGTCTCTTTGGTATCAATTAGATGGAAAAGGGTTATTTTGGTGTCACAGACAGAAGTATACGAAAGCATAATCGTTATCCTTTATTCTAAAGCGTTTATGCTTCAATTCACCAGGCAGTAATCGATTCCTCATTACTTCCACCTTCATTGGCCAAACTCACTGCTTATTTGATCACCATTGACAAATATCGAACTTGTTTCGAAATGTTTATCATATGCCAGCCATCAATAGAAATTTCCTGAAAGTTTAATTTCTTCTTCGAAAAAAACTTTATGTCTTTATTTTCTGATTGATATGTGCTGTAGATAAAAGCGATTTCACCTCAATATTGCCCGTATTCCAGAAGATATTTTTGGCAACAAAAAAATTAATTTGAAAGTCTTTTCGGGTAATGAAAAACACTGCTATTTACCAGTTCCAAGGATTTCATAAGATATTTGTCAGACATATAGTGTTAACAGGATTGAAAGTATCGGTAAATAGAGTTAATGATTCGCTTATAAACATGTAAAGCCATTTGTATGTAAGTGTTGCAAGCAGAAACAGAAAAGAGTGAAGATTTTGATGTCCGTTTTGCATTTGTTCTGAGTAAACTAGGAACTTCTTTGGTACCCATGAAATCTGAAAGAAAGCTTTTTCTACTTTTCCACTAAATTTCGAATTTTAATTGGTTTGATGTGATTCAAACACTCAGTTTTTCTCTACATTTGTAAAAGCTAAAATGAAATATAAGGTTTACTTGATGAACGGAATAACAGATTTTTCAATGACATCATACTGATCATATGACAGTGATTTTGGAATATTTTTCATCTATCATAGTTATATTCAGCGGGCTAAAAAGACTTTTCTTAAGTTTCATAAAGTTTTCAGTTCAAATAAATGTTTGTTTAATATTTTTCAGAATGAGAATGACGATTTGCTGTTGTTTAGAATGATTTAAACTTAAAAAAATGAAAATTGGAAGATATGAAAATAAAATTATAGGATAAATTAGAAGAAAATTAGAAACTTAAATATGCATATTGCTTGTTTATTTGCTTGTGATATCTCCTACTTAGATTCTTCCTAGGATTTCTGCTGCTTCACACTTTCTTGTTTCTTTTTGACACTGTTAATTAGAATTATTTCAGCTGAAATTTCCTCAAAACTTATTGCTGAAGAATTTATTGTTTTGCACCGACCTTTGTTTTATTAACAATAAGTAACAAATTGTGTTTCAATGAAATTTATTGAGTAAGAAACTTTTTATTAACAAATCCACCAAACTAAAATAATCTTTCCCTGATGAAATTAAAAAGTTGTATTGAGAGAAGAAATTAAGCTGAAAAAATCCAATTCTCAGGCTGCAATCTTACAAATCATTTGATTAAGATTCTCTCAAATCTGCTGCAGAAATCTTGAAGAATATGTTGTTGAAATTGGTTTTTCTACGTTTTAATAGAACTGATATCTTTTGGTTGAAATATGATTAATATTAATATGTTGAAATCAGATGATCGCCAACTAACCCTTCGTCTTATTCAACTGATTTGCTCATTATTTGTGATAAATTACAACTATGCTACATTATCAGTTTTGTTTACTTCTTTTATACATCGACATTAATTTCAATTACTAATTCAATTACATTATAATCTATTTTGTATACTTATAATGTTTTATTCATAAAGGACCATATCAAAAATTTTTGTCCCATGTCATCTGAATTGCCTGGTATGATTGGTCCGTTTATCAATACCATTTGTCAGATGTTTTTCAGGCCAAATTTATTTAGATATCATTTAGTTATGTATTAAAACAACTTCGAAATCCAAAATTATCATATGAGCCTATTTTGATCAATGTTTGATCTCAAACACTGTCATTGCTGTAAGTATATGTACAATTATTTATTAGCAAAATAGCATGAAAAATAAGGAAACTTTATGTTAAAATATAAGTTATGTTGAAGTTGAAAGTTTTATTATGGCTGTTGTAGAAGGCAACATTTCGAGATGAACGCTGAAGTGACAACTTTAAAAGCGAATGTAGATAATTTATGGCATTGTTTACATGCCTTATTGAAACGCATCGAACAGCTGGAGTGCACAGCCAATTCGAATACAGAACATCATTATTTTACCTGTGATACTCCAAAAAGAATGAATGGTGTCGTTGATGAATTAATGTCAGTGAATGGCATCAAAGAGAGAAATAATGAGAATCCCAATGTTAAGGTTAACTTTTCCCTGAAATTTCCAAGATATTACTTAATGAACGATCTGCACTTTTTACATTAATTTAAATATCATATCTATTATTGCTTGGATATTTCATTCGTTTACCAAAATAAAATTCAATTATTATAATAGAAGCAACACGTTTCAATTCCATTCACTTCATAAAAAGCTTATAAATGCTTATAAAAAAGCTTAAAAATAAGTTATTCTTTCTTTGCAGAATTCCACTGCTTATTGATTAACTGATAAAACTGATCTATATTGTTATGAGATGATTTACATTATTTGTTTTCATACATCCAATTCTGAACTATGGGCACATACTTTTTTAGCCTTTCAAGTTAAGGATATTTATTAATAGAACCTTCGTTTAAATTTCACAAATTTTTTTCATATTTCATTTTTTCGTACAAAGTATTTGTATTGAGGTCAGCTTTTGATGTTGAGGACACATACATACACACAGATAAACATAAATGCATATGTACATACAATAGCATGAATTCATATAACTTCGGAATTAATTTTCGTGATACACAAAATACGATGATCGATCCAGTTTACAGTACCATTTAGAGTCGAAATCTGATTTGCCTTTGAAAATTATACTAGAAATAGAGACAATGACTATGCTAATGCTGTTACTTTAATTACAAATTGTGTATGTCTTTACCGGCTAACGAATCAACGACAATTGTGAAAAATTAAGATTGTTTGTTTGTAACTTTTTAAGCTATTGATTTTTTATTTTCTTGCTTTGTAAGATTTCTGTTAACTTATCTGCTAATATCTCATTGCAGTCATTCTATATATCATCGTTTACGACATCGCAAATGAACGATCAAAGTAATCTGTTGAAAGAAACTCTTAGTTCAAGTTATCAACCTGTTTCATTTAGGTAGCTCAAATTATCTGACCTTATTTAGCAATACAGGATTTGTTTAAAATTAAGAAAACATATGAAGAAAATAAAGCTATACGTCTAACAAACAAGAGAATTGGATATTTTCAAAAGACCGTTCAGTCTTTTTTTTTTTTTTGAGAACTATAATTTATTTTTGAACATGGATGTGTTAAACATTATTGAGCAGTAGAGAAGTCATTTAAATAAACCTGGGAAAATCTATGTAAATTTTATGTAAAAAATATAATTCTTTGAATATTAAAGCTAACATTAAAGTCATTATTAAATGTTATTTATTTTAGGAAAAAAGTGGTCTAAATAAGGAACCAAATACTGAGAGCATTTGCACACAACTTCATAACACTGAAATGAGAAATGCTGAAAACTTGTGTGTAACTTTATAAAAAACAGTGGACATTTTTCATAGGCCGAAGCCATTTTTTAATTTGGAAGTACGTTTATTCGGTAATAGGATGTTTTTATTGCAGCAACAAAATTAACTGTTAAGATAATTGGTGAACTATTGAAAATCAATGGTTCTTCACCTGGTCTGTGGTTAACCATCTGTTGTCCATTAGCTATCCGTTATTCATCTCTTGTAGAAGATGGTGCTGTTTCATTGCACAAAAGTGCAAGTAATGAATTTTAATAGCCAATAAGAGTATAATTTTGTGAATCAATTTTAGTATTTGAAGAAAAACATTTTCTGTTTGTGATAAACATTCAGTAATGCAAAGAGATAAATGAAATCGATAGAATAGAATGGGATGAGAAATGGAAAAAAATTATCTAATATGGCCAAAATTTATCCACTTGGCTCAATGTTTATTCTGGGCTCATAAGAGCACATTTTCGCATTAAAATATAATAAAAAGCTGATAGTTTTGCTATACAATTTTTACAATTTAACCTCGAACTTTACTCATTCTCTGCTTCTTGCGAAGCGTTCTTTTACATAACATTATTTGTTCGATTTGTTTTTGGCTCCAAATTGACGAATTGTCTACTAATTCACTTTGATCATTTTTGTTCATATTTGCTTAGGTGGAGCTGATAAAATTGATCAACGAAGTTTCATGTTTGAAAATTTTGTTGAAATTGAACTTTAGAAATTCATATCTTTTGTCTTTGCTGTAATTTGTTCAAATTATATAGGTGGTTTGTCACGAGACGGTGACAGACGATCCGGAAACGGGTACAAGGAAACGTACAGTGGTAACGGAACGAGTAGTTACAACAAAAGCATTTGAAGTCATACCGATCAGTGATGATTTAAATCAGCCAATGGCGACAATTAATGGAACCGCAGTACCTCATGCTGATAACTTAAAAGTGTCCAATACAATGGAATTAATTTGTAAAGATGGTGAAATATCATCTATTTCATCATTTGAAATGTCACCCATAAGTACAAGAATAATACAACTTAGTTGTAATCCGTTCCGTGAAATTGACTACGATCGAATTGGCAATCTGATCATTATCACTCGAGTGAAGCCTGATTCGATCGTCAAAGTATTCTTTTCCCGATATCAATTTCATTTCTCTATTAAATAACTTGGCTGAGTTATGCTAGCAAATTTTTAATGATGACTCCTGAACAAAATAGGACTTCTGCAGTATTACTTTAAGTAATATGTTAGCAGAACTGAGAAATATTCGATTAGTTACCTTTAAATTGAAATCATTTAAAAGTCGATGACAAGAAGTACAGTTGAAAGTTTAGAGTTTCTCCTTTTTGTGGTTTGTTTCCGTTCGATATCAGTCCTTGAGAAATTAACAATTATATTTTGGAAATGGTTTCCTTAACTCAGTTGTGATGATATTTGCTGAGATTTGACAGGATATCCGTGTAGGCGATGCCATTGTTGAAATCAATGGTATACCTGCCACTCAAATTAAGCGACTAACGGAGTTGAAAAATAGTATAATACTGAAAACGATGCCAACACCTCTACATAAAGGACCATCAGTAAGTGTGCTTCTTTCCAGATATTAATTTGGTATAACCGAAAAAAATCATTAGAGATGGTCAATAATCGGTTTTTCATTTATTTTAGTAAATTACCTGACCGAACAAAGATTATCTGTTTAATTGCTGAGGCCAGTTGATTTAACCACTTCCAAATATTTCCTCTCGTCATTTAGAGGATTTTTCTTGAAAATGAACACTTTTCTCATTTATAGGTTTGATACTATAAGAGTAATAATTTGAGTAAGAGATATTATGCAAGAGTAAACATTCTTCCGTATTCATACAGGAGATGTCATACTTCCAATTTTAGGTTTATTATCGTGCACTATTGGATTATAATGGTTCTCATAATAATCGTGTACCGCTTAATTTCAATGTTCTGAATTTGAAGAAAGGTGATATCATACAAGCGTTTAGCAGGGATTCTAATTGGATTCAGGTCGGTGATTTGAATATTTTGATAAAGCAATTTATTTTATCTCGATCATTTATAATTATTTCCGTATAATAAATCCTACGATCTATTATAGGAGTTGGTCTAATTTCTAGGTAAAACCCACGAAAGGAATAATAAATATACTGTATTGGACAACAAATCGGTCAAATTTGATAAAATCATAGCATGATTTGGAAGCAAAGACAAATCAATTAAATTTCCGAAGATTTTAAAAACTCTTTCAGGGACGAAAAGTAAATGATGTAAACCAGGCAGGATTGTGCCCGGTGAATGTGCTTGGTGAGCAGATGTCAATGCTTACCCCCTTTGGTCGACGAGTTTTAGTATTATTGGGTGTTCCAGGTGTTGGACGAAGAACTCTCAAGACAATGCTTTTGACCCATTTACCTGCATACTTTACAACAGCAACTCCCTGTAAGCTAGCATGCTGATTTAGTGCTATTTTGAAGATTCTTAATTAGTAAGTTGCTCGTGCACATCAAAATTTGAATTACTCTGAAAGCTTTGATAAAGCTAGTGCAATACAATGGTAGGAATAATTTTATTCTTGACAACATGAAATTGAGTGGGAAAAGAGTATTGGCGCTTCTGTAACCGATAGATACGCATGATCATGACAATCTTTTTCTAATGATTTTTACAATTGTTGACATTAACTATGAACTTTGGTTGGAAATTCTGTAGACACTTCGCGAGTTCCAAAACCTAATGAGCTAGAAGGTCGCGAATATTATTTCCGAACAAAAGAGGAAATGTTAAAAAGAATTCATGCTGGTGATATGATCGAATGGGGTGAACTAGATGGACAACTTTATGGCACTAGGTTGCTATATTCTCTTTTTGGCTCGTTTTCTTGCACATTTTTTTCATCAAATATTTATTGTTCCGCTATGAAATAACATTTTACGGAAGGTAGTAGAAAGGATCGAATAATTTCCGGACAGTTAAATAAATATTTTAGAACTAAAACTTTTGTACAGTTTCTTTTGTTATTTTTATTTGCACCATGTTACAGTCTGGAAACAATACGAAGTTGTATTCGGAGCGGGCGGGTTTGTTTGTTGGATTGTGGACCCCAAGCTTTGCGATATTTATACAATGCAGAATTTATGCCATTTGTTGTGTTGATTGCTCCTCCACAAATTGACGACTTTCGGGAAATAAATAAGCTTCGACTACAACCTTACACTGAAGAGCAGATGGAAGCTTATATTCAGGAAAATAAGGAACTGATGGAGAGCAGTTACGCCAAAATGTTTCATATTGTTTTGGTGAATAAAAACTTGGATATCACATTCAGAAGGTCTTTCCTTACTTGTTCATTATATAAAATAATGCTATTCCACAAAATTGTACATTCTAGGAATTTTTTTTTACAACAATTTAAATGTGATTAGGTAGCACTTCGAAGGTTATTTATGTTTTTTCGAATGATTTGTTTTGAAATCTATCTAGACCGAAAAATGGGTTAAAGGATGTGAGAAGCAAAGAACAAATATTTCTACTCTACATCAAATTATATCAAAATTTATAATTAAGGGAATATTTGAAGTTCATAAAATATAATTTCAGGCTGATGAATACTTTCAATGAACTGAGAGATAAAGTGCAATGGGTCCCAGAGGCTTGGCTACGTCGAGAATAAACGGACCTTTTCTTTTCAATTACTGGGTTACATATTATTCTACACATATTATTCTATATACACATATTATTCTATATATTACTATTTGAATAGAATTCTTGGATTTTTTGGAATGAACATTGTTGTTTTAAATTAATAATCATTTATAATTTTTTTTTTTTTCAGAAGATCATGTATTTTTGAATTAAGAAAGTCACTTATTGCTGTGATTTGCTCGATTTTTTTTGCCTCATTCTCCTTCTTTCCTATCTTTTTGCTTTATTAACATATCGCTAGTTTGACCATCTTTTTACTCTCACAATGCTTACTTCCAATCTTTTATTTACATTAGTTGAAATTACTTCTCTATAGACCATACTCAATAAAGATGAATATGGATGATCTGTACGATACCTTTTCTCCATAAAATTGGTGGACGAACTTTTACCACATCTTGATCCATTGGATGTTGGGGAACTTTCAACATAGTTTAAGATACAGCATCTTTGTTTTTAAGCGAAAGTTGAGGTCAAAATAGCAAAAAATTTCTCTCACTCGATGACACTTAATTAGTCCATATTTTTTGTTGTCTAGGATGCTAGTATACAGAACTGTCTAACCATACTTATCATCAGTATATGCTAGCTCGATCAAAGCATTGCATTTAATTCTTAATAATGCAAACATTACAGGTCAATGATTTATGACTATTTAGCAATAAGTGAACCTAAATGCTTCCAGGCTAGAATAATATTTTGTCTCTCTTTTTTATCTCTTTATTGTTTATTAATATATTTTCTGCCTGTTTATCTGAGTTTGAGTGAAAAACACATAAACTGGATAAATGGTACGCTTTGTATATTGCAAAATATTAATAAACAATAATGCCATCCTAAATGCACTCGAAAAAATAAACAGTGCAATATCAAACCCTTCAGTTAGGGTCATCTTGATAGGCTAGCATTATTCTACAGTAATATAATTATTGTTTTCCATAAATGTCTTAATTTTTACAAATTTACCAAAGAAATTCAGAAATAACACAGCTCTTGTACAAGGCAAATAAAAGCGAAAAGAACCGTAAGAACATACTTCCGGAAGTACCATTACATTTGAATTCAATGAGAAAAGCAAGAAAAGTTCATATATATATATATATCAATATGTACTAAATGTTGACATATTGATAGTATCAGGTAAGTTATTTTAGCAATAAATTTAAAGGTGCGAGAAATGATATTAGATACGTGGTCGGAATAGCATCAAAAGGTAAGAATGTAATATTGGAGAAAAGACCATTTATTTCGAGCAAAACTGACATTAATTTATAAATAATTTGTTTGGTTGTAATGTTAAAGTGAAATGATACAAAAAAAATAAAGGCGCTTGTAAATGTCTAATCAAATATATACGAGCAAAATGTAAAAAACTACTCAGCACAGAAAGTCAATGAATCGATCCGATAAAAAAGAAAGGAAAAATTTGTTGGTTCGCTGAAAAATAATAAGCGAGAACAACATGAGATAATCAAGAAATGCTATACCAACACTAAAAATAAATTTTAATTCGAAACTACCCGCATCTACCTTAACTTTTACTGCATTTAATTCATTCTGTTCACTTCGTCCCTTTACAACTTAAATTTATTTAAAAACTTTTAAGTGTATCTTTCGAAATCTCGATAAAATTTTCAACAACAGCTTATATTTTTATATTCTATCATTATTTGAAATTTCTCCCAACTGACAAAATCATCAATCAATAATTACATTAGAGTCAAAGATACAGAATTTTGTATAGCAGGACTTGCATGAATTTATACAGTAGTTGCTGTTGTTGCTACTGGTGCTTCGGTGATTTGAGACCCGTCTTCGTTCCTTTCATGACTACCCTGACTTACCACTAAAATTAATAATAAAATAAATATATCAAGAAACTGATAAATGTCCAGCTCTCTGCAAATTAACTGTTTTAGACGTTTTTCTTAGACAGCCGACATCAAAATCTGGAAAAAGCAAAGATTTGCATTAACAATATTATACTTAAAAAAATAATTATACAACAGTAGATTAGTGAAAACGAAGTGAAATATCACTTGCTTGCCAGAATGCAAATTCTAATCTTAAATCTCACATACCAATCAGTGTAGTAAATAAAAAACCATACCACTTGCAGAAGTAACACCGTTATTAAATGCACTAATTGAATGATTTTCTGATGAGTTTGATTGATTCGTACAAGGCGAAAATGGATTAATTTTGTACAGAAAGCACAAGTTACACACACGAACCTGAAATATGCAGGTTCCGGAATATATCAAAAAGTTTTTTTGCTAAACCCACCTGCCAAACATGAAAAAAATAAACTCTGAATGTAGTTAACAGGAGTCTTTACAGTTGAAAAGTGTTACAAAAAAAAAATTTGATAAGGTGTGATTAAATCTCCCTCCTGTACATCAAGATGACCATTATTCCCATCCTCATACCATTACTAACAATACAATAACAAATACTTTATTATAGCAAGATTAAAAATGACTGTTTTTAAATTAGGATGTTTTCCACAAATGATCATCAGCAGACAAAAGTGTATGATTCAAAAGTCAAAGAAAAGATAAAAAACAACAAAGGAAAATAAAAATTAATATTTCATAAAAATGTAAAGGAAGCATTACTTTCCTGTCATAACCCAATTCGGGAAGCGGTAAAGAATTGGCAGAACAACGTGAGCAAAAGATTCGTCCGCAATTCCGGCAATGATGACGACGTCGGACCAATGTGAACTGCGCGCCACAGGCAGTGCATTGCTCGCAGTCACTATCTGGTACCCAACGAACCCCTAGAGAAAATAAAAAACCAGTCTGTTTTCAATTTCTCGTAAATGCCGCACATCTAGACCATGTAAATGAAACAAAGAAAACTAACCGACGAGAGATGGAAGAGGAAGTGCTTCCTGCACTTCTATACCCATTTCCTCCTCGTTTTCTGGATTTGGCGCCGTCTTTCCGGAAATCGAAAATACAGAATATTAATACACGTAGAATAACTGTCTGGTATAAAATGGACATCTGCAGACGACTTTTCAAAAATCCTCTTACCTTTCTGAACATACACTTTTTGAAACAGCAAATATGATTATGAATAGAGCACTCTTTTCCAAATCAGTTGCTTGTTGAAAATTTTTGACGCAGATGATTTATTGGCAAGCAAAGAAATTTAAACTGTAAAACCCAACTTTGAAATGAAAGTCATCTGAACAGCCTAATTTTAACAAAAATAAAAATAGCATGCCTCAAAAACTGGTACTGCATCATTCGGCTGCAAAATCATTTTTAGCACGCGTCTTAAGTCAGTGGGGTAATTTGTTTGCAATTGATCAGCAACGCCGCATATGCAAACAAATAAACGATGTATTAGATCGGCAGAAGAGCGAAATCGGGCACGCAAGCGACGTGGATCCGGTGGACGAGTTATACTGCAAATTTCGTTCTTTAAATCACTGAAAAAATTAATTATATATAACCAGTTACTATAGAGATCCATCAAAAATCGCTGAGATCCTTGTATCCGTTACATAAATAAATCGGCTCGTTTTTCAAACCTGATAAACTAAAAAGAGTAAACAAAAATGTCACTCTATAATTTTAGATCAAATAACAGTCCAGATCAGAATACTATATAACTTACATAAGAAGGTCCAGTTTCGAACTCTCAATACTACTATTTTCAGCATTGCGTTTGGGATACACTGGCGATACCATCCTATGTGCAAATATATTTGAATGACATGCAGCAGTGGAAGCACTACCTGCACTGCAATCACCATCACTTGAGAAATTTGAGCACGAGGCGTCGCTCGTTCTACAAAAACAAAAGCCAAACATTTTCTACTTGAGGTTTAAAATAAAAACACTTGAAAATAAATAACAAGAACTTATTAAAAATAATGCATTGATTTACTGAATTAACATTGTACAGAACATGAAAGCTGGTTTACCGCTAAAATGAGCATCACGAAAGGGACAAAAGCATGAATAAAAATGACATGAAATCACAAAAAAACCTTCAAAAGAAAATGGTGAGGGCGACTACCAAGAAAATTGAAAAGATAATTAAATTAGAGAAAAGCGAAAAAATAAAAATTAAAACAAAAAAAAAATCTATCCTGTTCCAAATAATAGAGGACAAGTTTCAGCAGCTTTTATCAAGTGACAAAATAGAAACGAATTCAGCTATTTTAATATTTTTTCGGAAAAAATAATTGAATAATCGTATTTATTTATTATTCTTTTACGTTAATCCATTTCTATTAGCGGAAAGAAAAAAACGGTTAGCCTGCATTCATTCCTTATAATGAAAAAAAGAAATAACGGATAAGCAATGTCCGAAACATCAAATTCAAAAGTGTTTACTATGAATTCCATTCCATTCACGAGTACAGTAAACTGCAGATTTGTTACCCCTAACTGTTGTTGCATAAATCATGGAGGAGGAAAATGCCCTATTAGCTCGCTACAGGTTTCAGAACTGCTCATTTATTCCCGTTTTAGATCAATTTTGAAAATTCACTTCAGAGAAACAAAATCCTCGTCATCCTTTTCTAATAATTATAATCAATAAACAAATTCTTACTGCAATTTTTGCACTTCTAAAATCCTTTCGGCTCCTTTTTCAGTAGTTTTGAAGTGAAAATTTGCTATAGTCAATGCTTCCTCGACACTATCTTCATCTATAATAGCTAAACGATAATGAAAATCTTCAGTGGTCTAAAGAAACTGAAAACAAATACTAATACTTTGTCGTCATTGATGAGTGCCAGTAAAGATGGGCCTTATCCATTTCTATTAGCGGAAAGAAAAAAACGGTTAGCTGCTTTAAAAAAATAAGCAGCTTTAGCCTATTTATATGTAATTTTATAACCTTAGCCAAGTAAAAACAAAACTATTTCTTCATTTCGGGAGCGAGCATTTCATACAAATCAACTGAGTAAAAAATGCTAGTACGCACCAAATTTAACTTGTGTTTCGCCGGTACACAGAGCTCTCTCAACACAATGTAATTCATGTAAGTTCAAAATACGCAACAGATCGCGAATTTTCACCAACAGACTATGAAATGAGCGAAACATGTCGGATAATGTTTCAGGATTCGCATCCACATTCAGTGCTCCTTCCGGGAAATACAAAAGACCACTGCAAATAATTCATTTACGTTAGTCCCCCACAGTTGATTACTACTGCACAACCAACCATTTCAATATGAAAGCAAACTTTATTTTTAAAAAAAAGAGATTAAAAAAAAAAGATTAAAAAAAAAACAGAACTCACCAAACAATGGCTAAGCGTGGGACAGCAATCATTACAATGGGATCACAATCATCAATCTGATTCTGCGTCAGATAATCTAACCTAAGAGCCCTACAAGTAATATAGGTGGAGTATATTAGCGGCGATGCAAGGTTTCAAAATAAAAGAGTATGTGCAATGACAATCATCTCATTTATAACATGATCTAAATTTTAAAAAATCCAGCAATATTCCCTTTAAAAATCTCAAAAAATTGCTCAAATTCTCTGAAACAAAAAGAAATCAATGTTCATATTATTTCCAAATGTTTGTAAATGAGGTTTGCGCAGAAAGATGTAAGTAACAAAACCTGTCTAATGTTTCTGAAAACAAAACAGCAATATCCAACTGACAATCGTACTCTTTCACACTTTTCACTGGAACCATTGCACTTACGTAACTGAAATATTACTTTAATAAAATATTTGGCAACTAATTAATATTTGACAGCTAATAAATCAATATTCCATAGATCTGATTAACTGAACAAAAATTTCAAAAATTTGGTAAATTTATAAAAAATCTAATTCCAGAAAGAAAAGTGACCCAACTTCTGTATTAACCCAATTTCTCAGAATGCAAGATATATCTCGTAAAATATTTATGGCAATAAAAAAGGAACGTATATATCATCCATATCACGCTACAAATTTTCTCTTGACATACTTCTAAGGTATCCTTCCACATATAATTACGTACTTTCATGTTTTATCGCTCTGAATTAACTTTATTCACTAACTTCAGTTCAAATTCCGCAAAAAGGTGATCGAAATGCTTTAAACTTCTCTTCACTTTATCGCTGTAATGTGTGGGATCTTTAAGAGACTGATCTTTCAGCAAATCGCGTAAAGTATCCAAATGCTTCGTTAGTGCACGAGCCATCGGTCTTATGGCTTCTGATTCTACTTCATGATCAATGATGTTGGACCCTGCTGTAAGACACTGAAATGAGACATCCATTGATGTCACTCCCATCACCGCCTAATTATTTTGATCTAGCAACATCATATTTTTAGAAATTATAATACGATACAAGATATGTATTGAAAGCATCAATTTCTAGCTCATACATTAGTCGACATGTATAATTACTATCTAACGACAAAATACTTAAAAAACAAAAAGCCTGCCTCGGCACCAAACCAGAGTTGTCCGGGCAAATTGTCATGCATGATTTCTTCCGGAAATTTCACGCGGTAATCACGACAGGCACGATCTGACTCACGTGGAAATACTTGTTGTATCATTTCTGCTGTAACAAAGACAAAGTGAACATCTCTCGAAAATAATCTTTAAAATTATAGTCAAACTAGTCTCTCTAATAACTCGGTGCAACTCCAGTAGCTTTGGAAAGAAAACATTTTTGAGATGAAGTAATTAACCAATAAATGAATCATATTACATATAACGCCCCTGTTGGTGACTTGCTAATTTGAATACGAACATAAAAATAAACAAACAAATTATATGCAGTAGACGATCCTGTGCTTGTCTCAGTTTGCTAACTAGCTGGCTACAACGCTCTGGATCACGACGTCCATCAAATGAATCTAGTTCGCTAGCTACTGCATTTAGTGCCTCGTCTGCATAGTAAAATTTAGCTAGCGGATTCCAGTCGTCAACACGAGGCTTATTGACAAGCTTACCTGAAATATCAAAAATTTAACATAGCTGCCACAATTTCAATGAACATTTCAATATAAACTATAATTTAGAAAAATAAATAAAACTAACGCAAGCTTTGCATAGTAGTTGATATGTAAAAACTCCAGCACCACGAAACGAATGCCGTCTTTTTCCAATGTTAATGTTATGACCAAGCTAATGAACTAAACAATGAAAAATAAATGAGTATACGAACAAACCAAAAAAAAAAATTCAATTTCGACAATTCTGAAAAAAAAAAGATTCAAGAACCATTTACAGCTTTCATCATTTTAAATTCGTTGCTTCAGCAAAAATTCCCTCTGGATGCTATTTCTAAGTGTTATCATGAGTCGATAGACAGTTATTTTCACATATAGAATGTGAGAGAAAAATAGTGGCTCCAAAAAAGAAAAAAAGAAAAGCATTCCGAAATAACTTCCTCGCATATGATTTTCAATGCAGAGCAAAAACTATGATGAATAATTAAAAATGAAAACAGAAACACTTCAATTAAGATAAAAGCAACTGGGCATCATAATGTCGTAAATGGTGACTAATAACATATCAGTTTACAATAATATGTGTAACAGAGAAAAGAAAGAAGGCTTTTTTCATTTTTTCTGAGGTATGTGACTTTATAACATTGTCTCTTTCATCTTATTTAATTATTCATCTTTTACTCTTCCCTAATTTTGTGTCTAATCGATAACTAACATTCTAAATAATAAATAATCAACAAACCAAATATATTTTAAAAACTCTTTTACTTCAAAAAAGCTATGCAAAGTGTGAAAAGTTAAAAGAAAGCTAAAGAAAAATTATAGCCATTAAGATTGAATGCTAGAACAAAAATAATTAAAGAATGCTGATTAATTTTCAATGCAAAGGAATCAGAAAAGAGTAGTACAAAGCATAAGTATTTAAGAGCTAATTGAACTTATTATATATGCTTAACAGGTCATTTTATGGGTCACCTGGAAACAACGAAATAATCCCAATCACCAGTAGAGTTTAAATTAACCTATACCGTAACTTATCCTAACCTTAGCCAACCAAATCTAACCTTCACTGTATGTCCTCCGTCGTAATAATATCAACAATCTACGCAGATATGCTAAGCATGGATCATAAGAAATATCAGACCGAACTATTATGTCACAATCAAGGAGGCAATTTGCAACTTCAGTTCTCACGAAGATTAGTGATAAAACATAGCAGACTTAAATTGCAATAAATGATGCTACATGGTGCAGAGTATTATGTGAGATGTGATAAGTAATTATTATTATTAGTTTAAAAATTAGTTAATTCTAGAATCTGAAAATTTTTTAATTGGCTAATTTAAATTAACTAATTTAAATTTTTTTAAATTAACTAATTTGGAAATTAGTTAATTATCGTAATTAGTTTCTTCAGTTTTTCATCATCAGATTATTGTAAATACAATTTGATGTTATTCATTTAGCCATTCCATAATTTCAATATATTTTTCTTCATATTCCATTTATATGTCCTTATTTTCATTTTAAACATTGATAAATTTTCTTGCAAAATAAAATTATCGATGATTGATTGTTTAAGAGTGATTAGCTTGAAAACAAATCTATCAACAGTGACTATTTATGACATTTCACTTGAATCTCTGCATTTATGTTGCCTTTGAATTTACGCAAATCTCTATCAATTCCCGTAAATTTGTATATATCCACAGTGTTGTTTTCATTTCTGTAAATTTGCATAATATGAAAAGTTAAAGAATTGCATTTCATCCACTTTGTATATTCATATTGTAAATTCAACAGTTATTGGACAAATTTTTAATTCAGTTTCATCTTTTTGTTGGGAATTTCAGATAGGCATACAAAGTGATTATCGCCATTAGCATATCATATTGTTGCAATATTTTGTGGATACCTAACGTGCTCCTATCTACATTTTTAAGCATTTTTAAGTGTTTGAAAGATGTAAGCATGCATATATAAATTGACAAATTACATATATTTTTTTTAGAAAATGTTATCAAATGAAGAAAATTATTCGAAAACATCAAAGTCTACACGGAAACAAGTGAAAAATGTTACAAAATCAAATGTTGATGATGACAAAGAGAGAGTGGAAGCTGCCATCTTTTTCTTACGTTGTCAAGTACCATTGTTATGTTCTTTCCACGTGCTTTATCATCACTTATGGAATCTGCTAATGTTTTGGATAATTTTTTTAATGCCATATTTCAAAATAAAACTATTATACCTTGCTTGTTGCTCTTATCAGATTTCACTTTATTGGTAAAAAAAATTGGTTGGAGATAAATCAGAAACAAAAAATTAACAGTATTTGATATTATGATGTAGTATTATAACTTTTTCGGATCGCAACGGGCACCATTTATTGACTGTGAAGGTGTTGTAATATGCAAGTGAAATAGTGGAGGGTAACCTTATAATAAATGAAATAATTGGTTTACAGTGAATTCGACCCTTCGAATAGTTTGTAAGTGGGAAAAATTATGAAAGCGATGGATAAATTCATGTTTTGATAACTAAATGTGGTTGTTTTAAACTCTATAACCAAATATATTTGCACAGCGTGAGAATAAATTAGATATTTATTGCATTTACATCACTTCTTGCATTATCTAGTTTGTTCACTTCCGCGGAATATGGTATTCAGGAATGGATGACAAGGAAATATATCGGAGAAATACACACAATTTATCTTAATCCACTGGATGAATTGTGTAACGGAAGAAAACGGACAGTTGGTAAATAGTTTTTACTGTACCAATTTTTGTTATCAATTTAGATTCAAAATCATTCTTTATGTTTAAATTTTTTTCAATCACACCCAATAGGCAATAATTATTTTTTCCTTGTCAGAGAACTTTTAAGTGAATATATTTTCCCATTTCATGCATTTTCAACTTTTTTTTAAAATTGTTTCTCACCGTTTTTTAATTATTTCTCACTTTTTCAAAAATTGTTTCTAATCACTAAAGGTTCAGATTTATTTTCTCGGCCGTTCATCAAGATTTCTTTTACACAAAATTTTTGCAGTTAGAATTTTTTTGCATTTTCATTTGTCATTTATTATTTATTGTAGAATCTATAAGTGAATCAACGGAACTTTCAAGCAGTAGTTTAGTGCAAGAAACAGTTCCTGCAAATATGATTGATGGACATAAAGACAGTCGCATGACTAACATAAATAAAGTCGCCGAGAAACTACAGAGTACATAAGTTTTATTTACGATTTATCTCTTAACAAAAAATGGCTATGAAAATACCAACTTATGAATTATTCGAATATCATTTTTCAATGCTAACTTTTATAAAATTTAAGTATGTTTACATGTCTAACATTAACTATTTAGTAATTGTTGACTCAAAAATTATTCATGATCTGGTGTTATTTGTCTTTGTAGTCACCTAAATGATTCATAAGAAATGAATTTTAAGAAGCACTGAAAACACTGCAACGAGATAACGGGCAAATGACAGAAGATTATCGGCCAGTCACTCGTGAAAAAATGGTTTCATTAGCTGACTGTTGCGCTTTCTACCGGTTGAAGACAATCCTGAAGGCAATGCAAAAGCTACTGGATATACAAGCAAGCTTGGATAAGTTTGTTTCTTTTTCAAATTCTTTTCTTAACCTCATAGAAATGATTAAATGATTGCTTCAAAAGTAAACAGCTATACCGTATGAGAAAACAGATTGTTTTTGTGTAGTAAACAAGCATTTTTTCGACATTTTTGAGCGAAGCTTTATTGCATTACTATGAGAATAATAAATTTAAAAAATTGAGCCAAGCGTTGTTTTTGTTGAAGCTAATATGGAAATTTATAAAAGTTGATATATATAACTTTTTTATTTTTGTGATTTTTTCCTTTTTTAAATTTTGTTATTAATTCTTTTCTTTACGGTTCCTTTTGAATAAAAACAGCCGTAATTGTACTTTATAGATGGTTCAGTAATAATAAAAGTAATATGGCTATACATAAAAAATTATTGAAAAATTTATTAACTAATGCTCTTACAAATTTTGAAATGGCATATGTAATCACTGAATTATTCGCTATTCATCAAGTTTCGCTAAAAGAAATTCAAAAAGCTAAAGTAAGTCAGATATTATTGGTTGGACATGCACCATCTCGAAAATTCAGATTTCCTACGATTTAGTTATCGGAAATCATGGATTACGGTTTTACTTGAGAATGAACTTTATCAGCATATTTTGGATTCTCTTATATTTATTGCCTCAGAAAATGCAAGCATCATAAGCGTAATTATCTTGATTTATGTCTTGCAGCCGAAATATAGCAAATATATTCGACCAGACATCGGTGTAAGAGATATTACAGTTATCAATAAACCAGTAAATGAGGGAGTTATTACGACAGACTATATAAAAAAACTTGAAGGACAAATCAGTCATTTTAGGCTAGTCCTTGCACTTTTTCCTTTTGATAGCAAATGATAAAAATTAAATGCAAATACTAAAACTGAACAGAATTTAAATATTTGATAAAACAGCTGTCTGTCATGAATAGCTTATATGATCCAAAAATAAACTAGTATGTTTGATTTAGTATGAAGAATGCTTTTTAATAATGAACAGTAGAACTCCTTTGTTGTTTTCTCATACTTATTTTTAATTTCATTTACAGAACAGTAGTGTATGAAATAGGAAAAAATATTGAAAGTATTATTGAAACAATTGTTGCTAATGTTCGAGACCATCATTTGGAAGTGACCGTAAAACAGGTATTGATATTGTTGCTACAAGAACTGTCGCAATAAAACTGATTGAATAGTCATTTAATGTTTGTTAAAATATGATTTGAAAAAGTTAAATGTAATAAACAGTTCTTTTTTTTAGGTTGCAATAATTATCGACAATTTGCCGCCTCGATATCGCTTTCCAGAAGCGATTCATCTTTCGCCTTTTGCAAAAAAATTACTCGCAAATACACCACCCAATCCAGATAATGGAGATATATTTGGCGATTCTGTTAATAATTTTTGCAAACCATTTCCAGTTTAATTATTTAAAATCTTGAGGATTTAGGAGTTTTCCATCTCATCGAAACAGGTCAGATTTCGATCACTAATTAATTCGTCTTTGTTTGTTAAATTTAGTGATCCTCCTTAGTCCAAAAGTGACCACAATTGAACGATTGTTAGTCCAAAAGTGATCACAATTGAACCACTATGAAAGTGGTAGCAATGATTCAAGACTGTTAACTCATCCATATTGTTTTCGAACTGTATTCGAAGTAGGCAATTGAAGGTTTATTTTTATCCATTTTGTAAAAGAATATCACAGTTGAGGAATTTTCATAAATTAAAGTATGTTTTCCCGTAGCATTGATTACATCGTATTTTTATTTGAAAAATAATTTAAAAGTTTTTTTTTTTTTGTGCGAGATGGTTTTGAAAAATTTTTAGTTTTACTTCTTACATTCAGCGATGAACAAATAGCTTTTTACTTTATATCATTTTTGTTCAGCTGTTACTGCAATGGAATTTCCGAAGTTAATTCTAAAATTTAAATTGAAAATCCTTTCATGCTTTGTTGCTTCTGAATTCAACCAGATATAATTTATGAAAACACTTGATTGAACTGAAAAATTGCCACAGAAAAAAGCCATTTTGCTATCCTGCTTATTTCATCTATGAGAGAACAAAGAGAATCAAAATAATTTTTGAAGGATATATAAAAAATCGCATGATAGAGAGGGGGTGAAAGTTGAAAGTTGAAAGGTCAAATAAATGGAATACATCACCAAACAGCACTATCATCGGTCCTCTTCTTTCATTTACATTTTGTTCGAAATTGCTCACAGAGGTAATAGAGAATGAGAAGAATGCCATATCATACCAACAATTCAACAAGTGCTTAAAACATTAAGTGAACTTATTACAGTCAAAGAATTCAGAATTTCATTTTGCAAATTTACAAAGTTTTTTTTCTCGCCGAAATTCGCTATTATTTGTCTCAGCAGCTGGAACGACATGAAGGAGAAAAGTTGAAGAATAATATCGTAAATTGAATTATTTAAATGATATGGTAATATCCATATCAATGAATCATTTCACGTATATAGCGTCAACCCAAGAGTTGACATATATGTGATTTCTGTAGATTTCGCAGTGACCCAAGCCGTGCAGCTATCGTTATTGCGAATTTATGTAATTGACGTGGTTCAACGTATCGTGTATGTTAGCTTGACGTGATTCCCGTCAAGAGCAGCTTGACGTGAGGTATTTGGTGGTATTCATATGCAGGAATATTAGTAAGGAAGGACAAATTAAGAAGACGGAGGTGTGTTTTATGCAATAAATGAGAGGAATAAAAGTCAGAGATTAGACATTTTTGTTCAATTAACATTTTGACCACGTGTGGATTATTATTACAGAATACATAAAAAAGAAAAGAATATCTTTAAAAGTTAATATACGTTTATCTTTAACACTTAAGTTACGTTTAAGATACGTTGACGTTTGCTAAATGATTCATGGCAGAAGGCGATTAGGAGAGAAATGGCTTAATATTAATATATCAACTCTAAGTTGTAATTACTTGTTAGATAGAAACTGCTAACTTAATTTTACTCATTGAACTGATTCATTGTAACAGGATGCTTTGACAGATCAAGAATTTCAGGTTGTCAAATGAATGATGATTATGTTAACAGTAATGAAAACGCGGGTTGCTGCATTAATGACTTACACGAATTACAATGGTATTATGTTCATTGTAGGAAGAAGATATTTTTCATCATCCTATAATGAAAAGTTATGGAAAACTAATGGGAAGAAAGTAATAGATCTAGCAACCTATCCACCAGGTACTGATACATTCTTTTTTGCTCTCTTTACGCTTTTTTTTTTTGCAAGATAGTTCGATACAAATGCATGCCTTTGAACGTGAAATGTAGTTTATCGAATGAACGAATATTTAGCCAATATCGCTTGTAGATACGTTGATAATATTTTGTACATTTCAGCTCATTACTTTATGATGATTTTTGATAAATAAACTGAATTCATTTTTAACTTTTGAAGAGAAAATACGTAATTTCGGTATTGTGGCTCACGTAGATCATGGCAAGAGCACTCTGGCAGATCGACTTCTGGAATTAACAGGCGTTGTTGATAAAAGTAATCATGCGAATCAATTGCTTGACAAATTACAGGTTTCATATACAGCTCATTCATTTTATTTCTCAAGTAATAGACTTTTATAGCATTTTGTTAATTTATTAAAAGTGCAAGTTAAGCTTTATCATTATTTATCAAACTCATTTCTTGCAGGTAGAACGAGAACGCGGTATAACGGTGAAAGCACAGTCATGTACTATGTTTCATAAGGTAAATGCATGTTTAATTCTCCAGGTGAAATGGTATAATCATTTTGTGAATAGTTTATTAATGATTCATTCAGAGCAAGTAGTTGTCAACAAGGAATATGAAAAGGCTGTGTAGATAGACAAATCAATTTCATTCCCATTGTAAACTTTTATCCCTATTATCGATCCAAGTCCACTGTTTTCACTTAACTGGATTTTAAAAAGACAAGTTAAAAGACGAAAGCGAGCGTGAGTTTGGAAAAGATTATAATTCCATATAATGAATGATTACAGCAAAATGATATTACCAATACTTCACAGGATTACATGCTGAATTTAATCGACACTCCTGGCCATGCTGACTTCAGTTTCGAAGTTTCACGATCTCTTGCTGCCACTAATGGAATTCTGCTTCTTGTCGCCGCAAACCAGGTTGTAGAGTTTTGCGTGATTTTAATTTGGAAGCTTTCCACTCTTTTGTATAAAATTTTCTGGCTAAATATGCAATTCTGCGAATTTACAGGGTGTACAGGCGCAAAGTGTGGCAAATTTTTGGTTAGCATTTGAAGCTGGTTTAACAATTATTCCAGTTATCAATAAAATTGATCTCAAGAGCGCTAACATCCCACGAGTTGGTTTAAGTTCCTTTGTTTTAATCCAGTAGTTTCCATATTTTTCAAAAAGTTCATGAATTAGGATGAGTTAAAAGGTAGAATATACAGAGCGCAGAAATATACAAAATACTTATCGTGCTTTTTCATTTTTATGCTTTTGTAGGTAGTATCACAATTGGAGAATTTATTCGATTTTTCGCCATCGGAAATACTTCATATTTCTGCAAAAAATGGTACTGGCATTTGCGATTTGTTGAATGCCATTGTTGAAAGGTTAAAACGTTTATATTATTCTTATTTTATTCGGAATATGAGTCTTCCGTTATTTTCAAGCACATCTTTTTCATCTGAAGGAATTGCTTCATAGTTTTTGTTTTTTCATTCAACTTTTTTACAGACTACCACCACCCAAAGTTGAGTCACATTTATCATTTTGTGCGCATATTTTTGATTCTTGGTATGAAACTCATCGTGGTGTGGTGGTTTGCGTTGCTGTGCACCAGGGTGCGATTTCCAAAGGGCAAAGAATACGAACTTATCACAGTGACTGTGAATACGAAGTACTGGTGGTGGGCATCATGAGTCCGAACATGCATGAAGTTGACGTTAGTTTGTTTGCTCATGTTTTCAAGATTTTTTCGTCATTAATTTTTATTTCAAGAAGTTGTTGTAGTGTTTATATGCCGGCCAAATTGGTTATTTGTTAACAACGATGAAATCAGTGCAAGATGCTGTTGTTGGAGAAACGCTATACGATGTAAACAGTGAACGCAGTACGATAAAGCCTATGCCTCTATTAACGGTTCGAATTTGAATGTGGTTAGTGGACAAATTAGCATGTTTACTTGTTTTTGATCTTATTTATACTACCGAGTAATCAGTTAGTTCCTATATGGTGAAAGGACAGCGCGAAATTGTTTTTGCTAAAATTTTGCAAAAAAGCAAGCATCTTGATGAAATTGCAGCCTAGTGCGCCGTGCATTTACGCTAGTATTTATCCGACAGACGTAAATGAATACAACAATTTGCGCGTTGCGCTTTACAAACTGGCTTTAAACGATTCATCGGTGCAAATCCAACATGATAGTAGCACTGCGTTGGGCAAAGGTTTCAAAATTGGTTTCTCAGGTATTTTGCATATGGAGGTAATTTTTTGCTTATTAAATTTATCAAAAAGCAAAATAGCAAGAGTAATGAGTTTTTCTCACATTCCAGTTTCTTTCACCAACGAGTATGTAACTTCCGAAGCCAAGATAGTTACTTTGCAGGTTTTTTGTGCCAGGTTGGAGCAGGAGTATGATACCAACGTTACTGTAACTGCACCTAATATTGAATATCGCGCTGTCATCAAGGACAATTCGAATATTATTAAAAAAAAGTGTCTCATTGATTCTTAGAGTTGTCCATTTATGGTGTTTTTTAAGTTGATGTGGTTATTTTTCTAATATTTTCTGATGAAATTTAAACTTCCATTCTTTGTTACCAGATGAACATGACTTCTCAAATGTTTATCTTTTTATTTCTTTTGTAGATACAATGGTCAACGCGTTGTTCGTCTTCTTGATGCTAGTGATTTCCCAGCTAATCCCAGCGACATTGATCATTTTTTAGAACCTATGATAAAATTAACGGTTGTATTTTCCAGTACGTATTGCGAAGACGTGGAAAAATTATGTATTGATGCTCGTGGAGAACAAAGTATCGTTTATGCTTTATTACTTATATTGTGTCGAATGCAAAATTAGGATATTATTTATAGAAAATAAGTTTAAGAAATTGATTTTATAAAGATAGAAAAGTCAAGCTTCCTTCATCTCGTTATTCAGTTGAAGATAATGGAATGGATACAGATTATACAATGCAGCAATGGCGATTACCTTTTGCTGAAGTTTGCACAGACTTTTTCGAAAGACTAAAGAGGATCACAAGGTTCGCTTTTGACCCTGTTTTCGTTTATTCCGTTTGCCGGTTGATATTTCTTTAGAAATGTCGTTATCCTACTTCTACGCTCACCACTATTACCTGATTAAATAATGACCTCATAGTTTTGAAGGTTCTTTTTTCGAGGGAAGTTTTGAATGATGGGAATCTTTTTTAAATTTCCTGCCTTTAAATCAAATTAAAGCAAGGGATGGGAAATTGTAAAGAAATTATAAAATTCTGTTTTAGCGGTTACGTGACATATAATTACCAGTGGTATGGCTTTCAGCAAGCGAAAATTGAATTGCTTGTGATACATATAAATGATCTTCCTATTTATGAATTCTCAGAGATAATGCCTTCAAATCAAATTAAAGCAAGAGCTAAAGAAATTGTAAAGAAATTGAGAGAGGTCAGCTTTTATATGGTTTCTTAAGATTTTTCACCTGTACTTCTTTGTATTTTTTGAAAAGCTGTCATGAGAAAAATTATTTGAAAATTTTTATATTAAGGAGATACCTCGTCAACAGTATGAAGTACGAATTAAGGCCACTCTTGGACAAACAAAAAAGACGCTGACAGAAGCAGTTATTTCACCTCTCAAGAAAGATTTCACGGGTCGACTGAAAGGCAATTTTGGAGGTTTGGTAATTCTGGATTTTGATTCAATGGTCGCTGTTTTGCTTTTGCCAGCTTATGAAGAATTTTTTGCTTTTGCTTTACTTTCTTTCATCAAAATGTTTTCTAAAATTACTATCAATTTAATGTGTTCTACAAGCCTATCATATCTTCATTCTTTCTCATTTATTTGCAAATTATTAGCTGCTTATTTTCGTTGTTGCAATATCTTAATCATTCCAGTCTATTATCAGGATATCTCAAGTGTTTTGTAAACTCAAGTCATTTTTGAATATTTCGACTCCAGTTCTTATTTTTTCATGATTTTTTTTCAATTTTTTCCATTTTTTTGCAGTAATTTTTTGCAGTTCTGTTTTCTCATGTAAAAAGATTTATTGTAATTGTAGGCAGCGGTTGGGAACGTTTCTGCAAAAAGCTGTCAGATCAGAAAAAAGGAAAGGAACGAATGAAACAGCTGGGTCAAGTACGAATCCCCAAAGAGGCATTTATCAGTGTACTCCGAAGGTATTAAGGCTTATGGATTATTGCTGAGTGCCTGAAAGGTACAGTTTGGCGGAATACGGTGATTTTTTGGTGAATAAAATTGAAGTGGTGTTTCGTTACTATTATCGGAGAGAGCCACATTATTTTTCTGTTTCGAGTCGTTTTGTTATAACTTATATGATTTAATTATGCCTTTATGGGTTGTTATAACTTGTATGATATGTAATTAATAAATGCAATCGCGTATCTTTCTATTAATTCTTCTTAAAAAGTTGGCAATTTAAAAGTGAACCTGAAGGTTAGCTAAAACAATAGAATCAGTGCAATAACTTCTGTTGATGCTGACAGTTTTTTTTCTTTTTGGTTCTGATCCGACAAATTTGCTTTTATAGCAGTAAATAGTTGGAATGAAAAAAGTTTCACCTAATTTGCTAGATTTTTTTAATAGCAAAGGGTGCTAATATTTCATGCTAATATCTGTTTAGTTAATAAGGAATTTACCAAGAAATAAGCTGTTACAAAAGTTTGTTTATGGATATTTGCAATTGAATAAAAAAATGATTCTACAATTGACTAAATCGCTCAACTAGTAAAAATTATAGGTTTGGAAACTTTTGTGTCTTAATCGTTCTGTACAAGTGCCTACATTAGATTTAAATGATCAATCCGAATTTAATTAACTTTACACATATTTATTAGAATTAGTGCAGTAACTTCTGTTGAAATATTTAGGTATCGTTATTAATTGTAAAAAGAAAACTTTACATTTGTGGTAACTTTCCATATATGTAATATATATCTTTGTATAATCTCTATGTTGCGAGAGCGTTTATTTTTCAGAACTGTGACGGTGGGTACAAACAGCAGTTGCTAATAATAGGGAAAATGTAGTATAGTTGCTAAATTACTCAAATAATTCTCAATTTCAAGAGTTTATTTTACATAACTTGTTGTGATTGTTTAGATTTGTTTAGTAGTAATTCAGGTGATAGACTATGTCGAATTACTTTAAACAATTTTAAACATCTTTTTACTGTAAAAAAATGTACATCTAGAGAAATGAAGATTTTTAAACATTTTCCATTTCAGTTGAATTACTCAGTGAAGTTATAAGTGCAAAAAAATTGTTCTAAAATGTATCACCTCATAGATACTGGCAATAGAACAAACATTTCGAATTATATCGTCCTTCATTAAATAATCTCGAAGAGCATTCCTTCTGGTGACATTCTCGAAGATATAGGACATATGTAAAGTGAAAGAATATACTGCATTTACATGTCTGCGTTTTCTTAATATTTTAGAACACGCAGACATCTCCCGCAATAAATTTCTCGACAACAGCAAGATTTGCGCTTAGTTGACCATTTCATTGATCATGTGGAATAGAGTGGGAAGGCTGTTTCTACTGTTATCTTTTATCTCCTTATTAATATAAAAGAAGTGGAAATGATAAAAATAATAGAAAATTTTGATTGCTTGCAGAATTTTGCATTTAATGAATTTAATAGAATACCATTTCAAAGCAGCATAAATTCAGAATGAGAAATGAAAAGATAGCACATAAATTAAAGCGATTAAGGCGATTATACTATTACCTTTTATCTCCTTGTTGATATAAAAGAAATGAAAATGATAAAAGTTTTTTTTTTCTTTTTTTTTTTAACGTTAATTGTGAATATTTCGAAAATTTCAATTTGTCATTAATAGTTTAATATTATTAACATACATATTTGTTCTTATTTCATTGCAACATTTAACATTTTCCAGTGATAAATTAAGTGATAATGGCTAGAAGAAATGTTGACATGCGACGAGTGATATATGATGAGAAAAATTGCTGTGATATTCCATTGCTTCAATTGATCATTCGTTTCTTTAATTTTCTCTTTTATGTTAGTTTCCTTTATTCCATCATATCAATCCATGTAATGCAAATGCTATTATGTTTCACAATTTTGGTATGACATATTTAGGATTCGATAAGTATTTAAATTTCAACAATTAGGAAGCTCAAACAATTTTTGAATTTTAAACGAAATTCGATTTAATATCAAAATAAATTTATAATATTGATCTGTATTGTAGATCAGTTCTATAGCTTTTATCGGATTAGCCATATGGACTTATACTGTGAAATATGCAATGATTTCACCTTTATTGTATAGTAGCAGATACCTGCAGAGCATCATTTTATGCTTTGTTATTGGTATAGCTATATTTATCGTAGCATCGTCAGGTTGTTGGGCTATTTCAAAAAGAAAACAGTTGCTGTTGTTATTGGTTGGTACTACTTTATATAGTTTATATGTTGTATAAATGTTGTCTAATTGTTTCTATCATAAAAATCATACATATTTTTCAGAAGCCTTAGATTTTAGCTATTTATTGTCTTATTCTAATTGCTAAATAAAGCAATAAGAATAAAGTAATTGTCAGTCTTATAATCAAATATTCTTTTCAGTATTCTATTTTGATATTAGTCACGATGTTGATGGAATTAGCGCTATGTATTATGACTTACACTTACATTGAGCACCTTGCAAATAATCTTGGAACAACTTTACTTATGTCAATTATTCGCAATCATTCCGAATACAGTGATATTTCTCAAGCACTCCAATACTTACATCGGCAGGTATAAGCACATATGCTATGTGTAAATAAAAGGCATTATTTATTAGAATGAATAGAGTTCTATCTTAGTTTTATCAAGATTGTCAATAAAATCAGCATTGTATCTTATACCATGTTTACCGTGTATGATATTTACCCTAAACAAGAGAATTGAGAATAATCTTGGGACAATCTTACATATGTCATGCAAACAATACTGCAGATCTTACTGCGAAGAGAAAAAAAAAGATAACAAAATAAATTTGTCAGTTAGGTTTTTTTCGTTCTAAAATATATGTGTGATTTTTCAAAATAATATCACTTGTTTTTTTTTTTTTTTTTTATAGGGTCACTGTTGTGGTTCTCAGTCTTTCGAAGATTGGCGTGATTCTGTATGGTGGCAGAAAGTAAATAGCATAGCTGAACTCAAACGGCGTTCTTTTGATTTGGCTGTACCGGATTTTTGCTGTCGCTCGGAGAAACGAAATTGTGGACGTCGGGATCATCCTTCTAACATTTATTATAATGTGAGTTGCTCATTATCTTTATTCACTAAATTCTCTAGAATTCTTGATTCATTCATGCTAAGACGACTTGCTAAAAAAAAACAATTTGTGCTAAGATACTAAGATGACATGCTAAGATGACTTGCTGAAGAACTAACTTAAGACGACTTGTTAAAGAACCTAAGTTGTGCCTGCAAGGCTTGCGAATTTCAGGGTTGCTTGAATTATTTGAAAAAAATGATGAGAGAACAATTGATAATCATATGTGGTGCTGCATTTGCACTTGCAGTAGTGCAGGTATTTGAATTTTAATCTTGAATACACTAAAAGATATTTAAATAAACTAGACAAAAATAGATCGGACGGATCAATTCTTTTTTTTCTCAGTGATTGGTCAGAGGAAAGTGTTTTAAAGATCACTTAGAAAGGAAGGGAAGATGGTACAAAATTGTTGTTGCTTCACTTTTTTTTTTCATATTTGATTATATGAAAATATTATATTTCTAGCTATTTGGCATGGGTTTTGCTGTATATTTGTATACGAAATGGCGTAAATTCTTGGAGTTTCAACCTGTAGATTCTAAGGATAAAGAAAGAAAAAATTTGACAATGGTGTATTCTTCATGAATTTTTTTTGATCACTTAAAGTTTATGAGCATAAAAAAATCAGATTTGTTAAAAAAGCAGTCAGTCCTGCGTTCTCACTCAAATATTTAAAATTATGTTATTTACAGACTTATAAAATCGAGTCTTATTTACAGTACTAATTTCAACATTATATTAGTCATATCGTCTTGTTCCTCTGTTTTTATTATATGTTGCTCTATTGTTTACAGCCTTGGTCATTATTAACTAAGGGAAAAATTTGCCATGGGTTTAATATTTTTGTAGCACTTTAAATATTTTTCTAGAATCCCATCTTGTGTAAGGCTGTCTAGCCATTTTTTATTCAAACTATCTGCTCTTGCCTTCTTATTAGCATATGGAATTTCAGTCTGTTCAAATTTTTGATATAATCTAGGAAGCAAATAATGCGATTAACATGTATGTAGACCCTTTTTTTCAATATCGCAATGCAATGCGTTGTTTATCATACATTTTTATCATTCAAATGCAACATAATTTTTGAATCTTCCTAAATTACATTTTAACAAGAGCTATACATTTCACAATTTATAATTTTAATATTCATCATAAACATTAAATGCTGTAAAAAGCAGTTACTCAAAAAATAGAAATTTTGAGTATATTTCTTGTATCTGTCCCTTGCTTTTATATCTTTTTTTTTAAGTGCGATTCAAATTATATTGTGTAAATGTTAAATGAATCTAAAATGCATTTATTATATTGTGTAAATGTTAATGAATCTAAGATGCATTTATTATATTGTGTAAATGTTAAATGAATCTAAAATGCATTTATTATATTGTGTAATTTGCAACTTTGCTGCTAATTTGCCGGAAGTTATTCTTTCATTAAGTGGAGTTTTTGGCAAACATAATTCTGTGTATATATATTAAGTTCATAATTTATGGCTGAAATTTTACGCAATTTTATTTTTGATAAATCTGAATCATCATTGATTTCAAATTTTTTGATTTCAAAAAATATTTATTGTCATCTTCAAAATTTAATGTTTTGAATACAGATTTTTTTTGTATTTGGCGAGTCTCCATAGCATTATTGTATTCTATTTTGTTAAAGCTGATATTTTCCTGTGCTTTCATTCATCTTCACAATGTGCATTTTGCTGAAGTTTCATTGGTTTTTGAGTTTTATTATTTATTAACAAGTGTATTGTTTCAACGGATCATATTGGAATTTTATTTAAAAGATGCTATTAAAATAATGCGTGAACTATAATCAGTGGCATGAACAATTTTTAAAGATAATGCGCTGATGAATAAGGATGTATAATGGATGGTGAAAAAATGATTGCACCGGGAATAGACTGATTTAAAATTGATTAATTGTATCATCGATTCTTTGTTAAGTTGTCCTCACAGCCAAAATTTCTTAGGGTCAAATATTTACAGCACTGGGACTTTTAAAGACGTATTATTTGGCTTAAGCATCCCCGATTCATTCATTTGACAGATGAAAAAATGTCACTTATAAGAGAGAGCCATAAGTTTATTCCACTAGCAACCTGAATTGATAGAGCTAGAACGAATACAATTCAAAGTTTACATTCTTTGAAATTTAAGAATTCGTTGCCCGTTTTTTTTACCTCCTTTCCTTCCGCGACCTCCTCCCCTTTCTTTCATTTAAGTACCATTCTTACTTGACCGATCACATTTCCTCAAGCTAACTTCTCAACTCTATATCGTGAGCATTTCCTGACCCAGTGCTGTATTAATATATTTATAAGTACAGAAGCTTTATGCATTATTTTAGAGAGCCAAAATTTCAAATCAACAATGTCAACGAAGAAAAAGCAATTTAAGCCAAAAGCATTCAAAGGAATAAATTGTTTCCTCAAATTCCCTGTTTATTTGTCTGTTAAAAATTTCTTTTAAATCTTTAATCACATCTAGTTCGCATAAAAACAATGAGTTTGAACTTTGCTATGCTCTGAGTGGAAGTTTTTACTGCACGCTTTCCGTCGCCTTCCGTGCTGCACACTTGTAAAGCCTAGACTTCATTAAATTCGAAATCACAAAATTTCGTAGTTGCTTGCGGCATTTTACCATTACAAAACAGTTCTCGCAGAGATTGCAACTGCTTACGATCGTACATCGAATCTTAACTGCCACAATACTGAAATTGATAAACATGAGACCTTTTGGAACTGCTAGCAACTAAATTATTTCATTTAATACTTTTCGAAATTAACTTAGGTAACTCTTGCTTGCGTGAATCTTCTGAAGAATGCATAATAGCTTTGGTTGATGGAAATCATTTTGCATTCTTGCATTCTTTGTCATTTCAATGATTGATGTAAAGCTATTTAACTAATTCTGTAGGAAATGATCGGCAAAGCTGATGGGTACTGCATCAGTTGAACTTGCTCACTTATTTAATATTTTATGAATATGATCATTTAAAAATATTTTAGACGGTAAAGCAATTAGTATTAATTGTGGTTGAGTAAAAAGTGAAGGAAAAGAAAAGATCTGTTCACAGAAATGCTGTGATGCTACTATTTATTTCAGCCAGTAAACTTACTTGAATGAAAATGATTTCTTGTCTTTGGTGCAAACTAAAATGTCTTCTTAGCGGTTTTACTTATCATTTTTCATGATAACAAAATCAGATTTAACTAATACATATCCACAAAACTAAAGCAAATGATTTTTATGCTCAAAAACTTCCTTGTCTCCTTATCAAATGGACAATGACCAAAAGTCTTAAAATTCTGCCTCAGAACAAGTGAAAATAATGAAGCTTAGTTCCATACAACTTTTTATAGCATTGAAGTAAACTATATCTCAACTTTTTGAGAAAATTAAAAAATGATGTGGGAGTAGAAATCGGTGGTAAAGAAACAGATTATTGTGTAGAATCTTTCATTATTGTTTAGTTCACTTTGAAAGCGCATATCACCAAGCCTGAACCACCAACAAACTTATCGATGTTCACATTGTTCTAAGGTGAATCGTTGTGAAACTTTTTCCTGTTAATTTTTGTTAGCTTTCAGATCATTTATTTCTTCATTATTTTTACTATTTTTTTCTGCGCATACTCCTTTTCTAAACTTAAATCGTAACTTAGAAAATATTGCCTTGCAAGCTACTGGAAAACTCAGACACAACTAGAGGTAAAGTCAAAAATTTTGTTTCTGAAATTTCTGTAATTTGTTATTCAGATGTTCGGCTCAAAAAATGCTCTCCAGAATAATTTAGTGTTCATTCAACAACAATATTCCGCTATGACCTCTGCGTGCTATCTTTTCCATCTAACCAATGCCTTGAAATTCATCGCAAGAAGCATTTGTGGAAAGGTATTTTACATTCAAATTTGCGATTTGCAATTCATAAAGCAATCGACAATGCAATTCATAAAAATTCATGTGTGTAATTTCTATGATTCATGATTTATGCTTACTATCGGTGTCAACGGTTTAGCTGAATATGCTAAAGAATGGCTTGGATACGGGAAGTATGTTAATGATTTCCTTCCATTGATTCAAGGATCGAATAGGGAGAAACCGTGCCAGGAAAAATTTTAGCATTTGCAAATTAAAAAAACTTTTTTTTCAGTCAAATTTCTCTCAGACTGTGGGGAAACTGAAATAAGTGGAGTGCAAATCTCACAAATTTTCACGACATACACATATGTTTAACTTTTTTTTTTTACAAAGAATTATATTTTTAAACTCTGTTCAATCTATCATGTAAGATCTTATGAAATTTCATCTGTAACGATTTATAGTAAAAAACATATGGTGGTATCTTAACACGATGTGCTACTATTTCTGAACATTTTTTAACAAATTTTCTTCAGCAGTTTTATTCTGTTGTTTGTTGCTAATAATTAGTCGGAATAAATTTTGCAATGAAATTTCAACGTCAACGAGAAGCACGTTTTACTTTTACTTGAATAAAAGGCGTATTTCATTTTCATGTCACAAGAGACGATTGATATGTTGAAAGATGAAATTTATTACTCGTTTTTTATTTGCTTTTTCTCAGATCAAAAGAAATGTTCAGCATCATGAGTTAGTTTCAGGCAAACAATATGTAAGCACATGTGAAATCGACTTGTTAAGGCTATATGCATTTCACTAAATCAGGTCAAACAGGCCTAGTTTGACTTCTTTCGTGATAAATGACCAATGACTAGGCCAGCACCACATAATTATTAATGCTATCAGTTTGGTTAAAATCAGTTTATAGTCAATAATATTTAGCACTCTGAAGAATTTATTAAAGAAAGAGCAATGGAATTCATACTGAATAGCTAACCTTGAATAACGGAAGAAAAGGAAAAAAGAATTAAAATTAAAAATTTAGAATTCACAATGGTTTCGAATAGAAAATGGTTTAAATGAAAAACAGGAGATATTTTCTGAACATTTAAAAGATTTTTCTCAAAAATATAACAATGGAAGAGAATTTCCTCTCTTCTTTTTGGGTCCTTTTGTCCCTTTCATTGTTAGCTCATATCAAATAAATTTATTTCTCTATTTCACAAAATTTTATTTGGTACATTTAATTTCTAACTCAATGAGCGATCGTCAACAAAACAAACTTTATCATATCAGTTTAGCGAGCAATTAGTCAACAATATCAAAGCAGATAGCTATATTGTGCCACCTGAGAACGGAAATCTACCCAACAATCATTATCAGGAGGATTGCTTCTCTTCGAAATGGAATTGATAACGAATTTTACGAAATGTTTTGTTTCCTCAATTAGTAGTTGATATGCTGCTAGCACATAACTTGACCTGCATGACCCCTAGTAGATGAGGAAAATGAATCAGAAGAGAGTAAAGGAATCATTGATTTGTGTTCATATCGCTAAACTTTCCAATCATTTATCGCTGACCTAGATTTGATAAATTGCTCATCATCAGCAACTACAGTGGGTCAGATGACAAATAAATATTTGACTTTAACAGATATTGATTGTGCACGTCACATCACTATATAAAATGATAATTGTTTAATCATATTTTGTTCATTTTGTTCAATTAAATTTAACAAATTTCAAAATCATAGGAAAAAAAAAAATCTCTCTCATACAATTTCTTTCTTATCAGTTTTGTTCATTTCATTTAGATTGATTCAATACTGTTTAATGATGAATAACATCGATGAATCATCATCCTACATATGTTGGGTAGATGTGCAATTGAAATTAATCATTACTATAAATAAAACTCTTCATACTATTTTGTACATTTTAATTTCTGGGATATTTTTCAGTTATCAGTTTATCAATAGAATGAGCGAAGAAGAAGGTATTTTGTTAGTTAAAGTATCTCTTCAATTATTTACTTCTCTTCTTAAATCTCTCATTCATCTAATTTCAATTCTTATTTAATGTTCTTTAAGTTTTGAATTTTATTTCCAATTTGTTTCATGTTTAAAACATTTGCATATGAAATTTTGCTTGTTAATCAGAAGTATTGAATTTTGAAAGATTCAACTTCTACCAATGTTAAAATATTAAGCAATTGATAAGTAAATGCAACTGCAACAAAAGAATTTCAAGAATTATTAAATTATTTTCATGCTTAAATTTAAGCAAATATTAATATAACTTTATTAATTAATATAATTTGTGGTGATTCAGTAAGAATGCTCTGAAAAAGTTGCACGTATTCATTTCGCGTGAATAATGATTACGTTTCTAAATTACTTACGTAAAACAAAGTACTACCCTTGCCATCTTCCTCAAATGCTTTCGTGTGCGTGTGTGTGTGTATGTGTGTGTGTGTGCGTGCGTGTGTGTGCGCGTGTGTGTGCGTGTGTGTGTATGTGTGTATGTGTGTGTGTGTGTGTGTGCGTGTGTGTGTGTGTGTGTCTGTTCATTCTCCATCTTTTCTGAAAACAAAGTTGTTTAGTCATCCATCACCTTTTTCTTCCTTATTTCACTTTCCGGTTTTTCATATGTTTCATTTAGCGTTAATCTCTGTTCTCCGTTAATATTAGTATGTATACCTGATATTATTACATAACGTCTCTTTCTCTCTCTATCTCTCTCTTTCATACATTTATACCTGGTGATTTTTTAACATTTATATAAAACGTCAACGCAATTGCTACCATGGTTACCAAATGCTAGCTTTAACTATCGGAAATTGACCATCTAAGCAAAGCTTATCATTAATTTTTTGCCAGATAGGCGTTCCTTATTTTGCATAGAACTAGGATGAAATAAAAATGAGGACAGGTTGCACATAATCATTGCTTGATACGTGCATGTGCGTGGTAGTTGACTCTCTTTCTGAATCCTATTTAGTTTATATTTTAAAAATTGAAATAGCAATTATTCTATGTTTTGCTCTTTTGAAAACATTGTTATCATTGTTCATTTTTGAATATAAATCATTCATACTATTTGCCAATTTTGCACTATTCTATATGTTGAAATACTCTTTCACCCTATGATATTTTTCTACAGAAAATAGTACTCTTCTTAAATATTAACTGTCATTTCATTGAATTATCACTATTTGTCATTTGTGTTTATGTATAGGAAAGTTATAGAAAGTTCAAAATTGTTAAATAACTTTCTTAAAAGTTGTATTTTATTAGAGATATATTTCATTTGAAAGGTTATGATCAGTATCAAACTGTGTAATATGTTGATACTACTCTCAGAATATTTCTCATTGCTAGCTATCTTTTGTATCAATTCAATCTTGCAATATTTAAGCCATACGTTTAGAATGCTTCATTTTTCTCCTTCTGAACAACCATTGCAAATCATACGTTTTCATTTTTTTTTGCAGTTGCGAAATGACGAAATTAACGCGAATAGGTGCACGTGATAGCCGACGCATGGGTGACGTGAATTTGGATGATTTCTGGAATGAAGATGCGGATAAGTACAAATGTTGCTGTCGTACATTGCATGTTGTTCGAGCATCGTTCTTTATTGCCTATGCTCAAATGCTAATCACAGTCATCTTTGCACTTTTCTTTATTTTTTATTATGTACAGGTTAGTTGCATTTTAATACAACGAAACTTTTTTATATAAAATAAATATTGTAACATGTATCAGTGACATCATATAATACTGAAAATGATCGTAAAATACTTAGCATCTTTACTGTATCATTTCATTTTATGATAGATCATTTTAAATGTATTGATAATGAACCATTGGAGTAAACTTCTTGAAAGTTAACATAAGATATACTACAAGTAAGTAATTTTCATTCTATGTCCATAAAATTTATCATTAATCTAGGCTATTAATGGACGCCTAACGTCAGATCACTGGATCAATCAATTGGGTGAACGATACATCTGTAAGCATCTTTTTTCAACTTATCTAACATTATTTTGAAAACGCACTACGAATTTTCTTTTAACTGTTTTCACTTTTAATCGTTTCAGCTAAATGCTAAAGATTTAGATATGGTCAATTATTTCCAGATTTTTCATTGGAAAAGGCTCGGTTGTTTTCAGTACTGATCTTTACGAGATTTGCTCAATAAGACTGTAATATTCACAGTGTCAGTTGGTAGGTTTATTGAAAGGTGCAACTTCTCATTCAGATAAACTGCATTTCAGCTTCACTTCTGTTTGCGGTCACGTTACAGTTGCTCCTGGTTTTTTTACTGGTTCACGGAATTCGCACAGAACGCCGTTCATTTTTACTTCCATTTATTGTATTCGCATTGATCGCAGTTATTCTTGGTTTTGTCCAGGTAGGTATTTAACGGTCTTATTTATTCCGAAGTTTAATTTGATTATGCGGTACTTATCATTCATATAAAGTTATTATTAACCGTTTTTAATAGTAATCCTAAACAAATCGAAACATTTTTAGATCGGGAATGATTTATTCGGTTTCATGCATCCTTCGTCACTGGCACATTTAATGTACGACAACAAGTTGGTTCCTTGTTCTGTTTTACAGTTCTCTTTCTGTCTCTCTCTCTCTCTATATATATATGATCTCTCCACTTTTCTCTATCCTTTCCGACATCCTGTTTTTCTGTTTTCAAAAAGAACTTTTATATAATTTTTTGCAGTCAGTTCTTTACCCATCTGATTGGGACGATGTTTCAATTATGGTGTGTTGCTACTGTGTGGCGATGCTATGGTTTCCTAGGAGACAAAAAGGTTATTTTTAAAAAAGTGGTAATTTTGCTTCATCAGTTTGACATTGGGCAGTCAGTTAAAAGGACGCATCTTTAAGAAATCAATGAATTAGTTTTAATTTTGTTGTCACTGCGGGACATCATCATTTATTTCGGAACATACACAATTAAATTCAGTTTGTTCTTATATACATGTATTTTTCAATCCGAATTTAAAAGAAAAAGATTTCTTTCGTAACTAAATGTTGGATTGGGATCAAAATTTGCAAATCATTTCATGGTAATCTGAAAGTCTTTGATTCATTTCACGATAACTTCTAAGTTAGGATCGAAAAATACATGTAAATACGAATTTTAACATCCATCATTAACATTCGTATTATTTTTGATAATTTAGAACTCATACAGTGGCATATAGTAAGGATATTTGTTTCCAGTATAAACTGTAAATTCTCTGAAAGTCTTCAAAGATTTTAGGTTGTGCGACACATTGGGGAACAACTTCTGACGACTCAAGCAGCATTTCATTACGACGATATTCCGCATGAATACATTACGTTATCACAACCTCCACCGTACGCCGACACCGTTATTAGCTTGGACAAACAACCTCTTACGACGGCGTAAATAACAAACGAAAATCTCATGCATATATGATATGAGGTTTATGAAAAATTTTTCAGTTCATCCTGACAATTTTTGTCTGCTGTCATATCGCAGTTATCTGTTCCTTTTTAATAATTTCGAGTCCTCAGGAATTCCTTGAATAAGTCATAGCTTATTGGAATGATTACAAGTTGTACTACTGTTAATGCAAGTGTAAAATCTGCAAGCTTTATCTCTGATCTGGATATCCACTTATTTTTCAACTGAAATCATTTATTTTACAGAAGTTTCGCTCTGTTATCATCTATATCTTACATTATTACCAATAAGTCATGGCTATGTCTGTGGATTTTGATGGCTCGCAAAATTTTAGAAGCCAAACTTTCCAAGTTATAACATGAACTTTATGAAATTAATATTGAATTTGAATGGGTGATACAATATATTTGTAGTTCAATTGAACGTTTGCGTTTTCCGAGAAATTTTGCTACATTTGGAATAAAATTTAACTCGTTATATTTTTCTCTTTTCGATCATAATAGCTGCAGCTATACAGAAAAAGGAACTAAAAATTCATTATCCTAGCAGTGTATGATATTTTACTATTTATTTTCATGTAAAAGGTATTTTCTCTATAATAAACGTCATTTCAAACGTAGAATTTCTCTTCGCCTCCTTTTGGTTTTTTGAATAGTGAAGGGAACGGTGAGTTTTTTATCTTTTATACGTTACGATTACTTTCGAGATCTGTACTGCAGTGAGTTTACTTAGTTTCATTCTTAAAATGTAAAGAAGAAATTTTGAAATATTTGGGCAAAAAATTTTAATTCTTGATTCAATACTTGATACTCTTAAAATTGTAACTTAGTTGTTCTGCTGCAGGGTTTTTAATTGTTTCATTTTTTGAAAGGTTGTGCTAATCAACTGTTTTGTGTTCTTGGCTGAATTTTTTATATGTTGATTAAAATACTAGTTGCTGATGGTTTTCCGTGTGGCAATAGAATAGCTTTTATATTAATAGACTTTAGACACAAAACTTTGAAAGAGTGCTTCTGTCAGAATATTTTTTAAATCATTTTTCAATGTAGGTTAAAAAGATTTCAGTACTTCCAGAATTTTGAAGTTTGCAAATGTGGAAATTATTAGTGATGATGGAGCAATTTTGAAATTGATCTTCTGTTGTGAGTTTGTTGGTTTTTTGAACTCAAATTTTTATTTTTGATACGTATAGTTGTCCACTTTGCATCCATTCATCAGGATTTACTATCTAGTTGGTGACAGATATCTTCAGGACTGTAATTCCTGTTCAGTTTAACCAGGTTCTTCTGGTATCCTTCTTTCTCGATCCTAATAATAGAACTGTTTCGAATTCTAATTATGTGCTTTTGTAAATGTAAAATTACTTCTGAAATTTGTTTCACTCGGATTCGAAACATTTAATTGAATGTTTCATTGATGTACCTACTTTCAATTAAATGCTCCCAAATAACTTGTGACTGCACTATTTTGATCTCTCTTCTTTGATCTGTCTTCAAGATTTGCTTGCTTCATTACCAATTTTTAGGCATCACTGTAATTTGGCAGCACAGAATAAGGCTTGTGCTGAAAAACGTCGATTTTATTAAAAATTAGACAAAATTTTGAATTTTTGAGGCAAATATTAAAATTTTGAGATAAATGCTATCTGTATGAGATCTCAGGCATAATTAGGCCCAGCTCATATGTACTACAGAATTCTGAAGGCAGTATTCTGGCTGCGGACTCTTGTTCATCTTGTTTAGCCAGAAACAAGGGAGCTATACATGGGATTGCAATTTGCATTGTAGCACCGATTTGGTGTCTTTCGAATATCCCATTACTGGGAGAGTGCGGGAATACCCCCGCTCAGTGTTTCTCTGGTGGAGATGAACATTCATTTCTGCGGTTTTATCAGTTAGTCAAATAGAAAATGATTAATAGCATTCTTTAGTAATGAATTCATATTGTGCACCAAATGTGTATAAAATGGTTGCTTTTTTTGTGATATTTGTAAATATTATTATTATGAATGAATAAATCTCCCATATAATTTGTATGCTTGCAATTCTTTCAGATTTCGAAAAGTTTTAATGATTGGAACTTGGAGTTAGCTGAAATGTTATTTTCAAAAATTATAGCTTTGTGCTTCATAGCTTTTGCTAAAGCTATCGAATTGACATTTGAATTATCCGACAGTGCAAATCAGTGCTTTTATGAAGACATTAAAGCTGGCATTGATTGCGTCATTGAATATCAGGTACTGTAAAATTACTGTATAGTTATCGTACAAATAAATGGGTCAACTCGATTGTTGATTACATCAAATCATATATATAATCAATGATTCAGTCCTTTTATCAGTGAGAAAGCACCATGTTTTTTGGTGCTTTCTCACTGATAAATGATAAACTTAATTAATGACGAAAACTTCCTCACTTAATTAATGATAAAATCGTTTCTGTAATCAGAACATTACATTTTCTTTTACTAAAATTTTAACTCGTTTTGAAAACATTGTCTCTCTACAACCTCTTCGACTTAACTTTTTGTGATCATTAATGATGGTAATTTTGTGTACTTTATATTCAATTATTCTTTTTCCTTCTGTGTCATATTTTCGTGCTTTATTATATTTTAGGTTGTAACAGGTGGCCAATATGATGTTGATATGACACTCCAAGATAAGGAAGGTAAAATCTTGCATAAAGCTGTCAAGAAGCAATATGGTACTTTTTCATGGAAAACAGAAACAGAAGGAACATATAAGGTTTTTTCATTCTGTTAAGTTCCATTTGTGTTGTTTAAAACAGGTGTCAAACCAAGTCTTGTAGAAAAAGCATTACTATTCGAGGTTACATTAGCTGAAAACCATTTAGATTTCTATTTCAAATGTTTCTTCTTTCGGAGGACTTTGATTAATTTTCTTTCATTTCACTCTTCTTTAGGCATGTTTCTCAAATGAATTTTCAACTTTTTCACATAAGATAGTCTACATGGATTGGCAAAAAGGAGACGACAGCCATCTATCATCAAGTACAATTTTTATTCACTTGGCTTAGAAACGGGATAACACTCATTTTACAGTTACTTATTTGATTTGAAAAGATCAGATCAATGGAAATATAAAATTCCATTTTCATATAATAAAACAAATCTTATACATTTTCTAACACTGTTTAGATGATACTTAAATTCAGATCCCAATAAGGTAACTTCGCGAATAGCAGCCGTGACACAACTCGAATCATTTGCATCAGCTATTGGTGATCGGTTGAGGCTTATTGATGATTACCAAACACATCACCGGCTGAGAGAAGCTACCGGACGTAAGCGTGCGGAAGACCTCAACGAGCGTGTTTTACTGTGGTCTCTAGGACAGACAGCAATTATTATTACTTTGGGAATAGCACAGGTAATATATACATCTTTTAAATTAGGAGTCACAGTTTTACGAAGTGATGAAACTTTAATATAATTTATTGTTATGTTACCATTTTTTTGAAGCAATGATGAAAGTTTGTTTCAAAGTATTGATATTGAGGAACCACTGCATAGTTTTTAATAATGGTACAGAATTTAACAGGATCTTTTAAAATGCAAGTGATAATATGTCAAATTTTGAGAAATTTCTAGAAAAAGCAACATTGAAAAGATGGAGAAACTTAAAACCAGGTGTCTCCCATACAATACTTGTTCTAGCTGGAGTAGCAAAACATGAGCTAAAAAGTGTAATTTAGAATTACTTGACACCTGTGATATGAACTAAACAGAGCAAAATGTCCATAAATGTGTTCATTTGCAGGTACTCCTACTTCGTTCATTTTTCACCGAAAAAAGAACTGTCTTCTGATGTACTTCTTATAGCAAATATTTTGCCTTCTTATAATTCATATTTATTATTCACACTTCCTTCGTAGTTTGTTTGGTTTGAGCAATCGCATGATTGATCAGGTCGTTTTTCCGAAGGTATTTTCGGAATAAGTTCCATTTCATCCTCAGGTTGTGTCGGAATTTTCTCTAACTTATTAGTGTATTTCTGAAATAATATGTATTGTAAGCGGTGAAAATATAATGTTGAACATTGTCAGCACAAAATGTTTGGGAAATAATAGATTTATTGCTGATATGAAATGAAATGAATTTCTCATATGTAGGCGCATTTTTCTATAATAGGTTATTAAAAAAAATTGCTAAGTCTCGCAGTTTGCATTGTCTTCCTCATTTGCTTTTTTCAGCATCATTCATCTTTTCATTAATGTGTATGGCAGAAATTGTCTGATCAAAATTTTCAATGTGGGACATCCAGACTTTCTAAAACCTCCCGAAAATTTCCTGCAGTTTTTTAATGGCTTTTTTGCTTTGCTGCAGTCATATATTAATTTCTGTCAAAATATTAATAGCTTCCGTGCTTTGCTTAGAATTTCTCCTCATATGAACAGCAACAAACGAAACTATAACAAAGGATTGAAAATCTTCGATTCTTTCATGTTGCACGGATTAGGGATTAAGATATAACTGTAGTGAATTATTTTTACTTCTAAGTTCAGGCAAATTCAATACAAGTTCTTGAAAAGAAATAAATTAGCTTCGAGAATTCAATTTGCAACAACTGGATATTACTCAATAAATTTTTCACCTTCAGTTGCTGTCGTATTTTTTGAAAATAACATGCTGCAACATAAGAAAATTCTATTTACAAAAAAGAAACCTGTACAAAATCGGCATAATAGCAATAAATATTCAAAGGTTGAAGGTGCTGGAGCACAAATTGACGCATTGCGTTTAATGTCTGAAACACATAATAGTGAAAATGAAGTAGGAATCATGCGTTCCATACTAAGCAAAACCAATGACACAGTATATCTTAAATTGAGGTACACTGCACGGAGAGCTTCAAATTGATGAAGTTGGATGTGATATAATGAGAAAGTGGCAAGTGAATTTGCTATTCTCTTGTAATAATAGCTTATTGTGTGAATGCAAATCTAATGCAATCTATTCCATGTCCTCAGATAAATCGTTGAAGCCTAGCACTTTTTCAACATATTCTTCGAAATTTCCATAAAAATGCTATACATAACTGAAAAATATTCTGGGAGCTACTTGTTTGTATTCATTTCAAGTGAAAAATGGTTATATTACAAGTAAAATAACCTTATTATGATCTTGTGTTTTTGCCCACTTGATTTGTTCCAAAAGAGTGGAATCAGTAAAATGGAAATAATGTAGTCCTTCCTCTAGATCGGCATAAAAATATTCATAATAATCAGAGAATGATTTAAAAATGATGCTATCTCCAGCCAGTAAAAAAGGGAAACGATATGCCGCAACTGTTCCATCAATATTTAGTACAAATTTATACTGAAATTCCATTTGTTTTATTTTCAAGGATTTGTTCTGAATGGCATTATATGCAAATATCATGTGAATGAAATATAAAAATGAACCTTGAAGAAATCTGAAAACGGCATCGATCCAACCTTTGGGGTATGCTGGGATTGGTTGAAAAAGAAGTATTGCGTGATCCCTGCATCCAGAAAGTTAGGATATAATCTTGATAACTTCGCTATTTTAAGTCGCAACTATAATAAAGGCATTTTCATATACTCAAAAATATATGGTAATATTGTTCTCATTACTATGACATACATTATATGGATAGAACGGCTGAATCATTTTTGCTTTTTCGGAATCGGCCCCATAAATTTCAAAGTATCTGCAAAAAATCTATATTTCAAAGAACACAGCATACCTCATTGGAATCTCGACCTCGGAACACCGCTTTATCTTCTTTCTGCTGCCATCTGTAATATTTTTCACCTCTTACAGAATGTATGTCGAGTATAACCGAATCCATGGAATCAATTACTGACTTTGTCAGCTCATATGTTGGCATTACTATATCCACTGTATCTTAAATCATACGCTGTACAATGATTTCTGGAAATTCAATTAAACCTGAGATTAAGGATTGGATGGAAAGATCTTCAACTTCTATTGATCGAAATATTCCTACTCATCATATTTTATATATTATTCATCATATCGAATTCTCTATTATTCGAATTATTTTGACTGAATATATTAGGACTGCACCTCTGGAACCACACCAGCTAATCATCGGAACAAGATCACTTTTCGTTTTTACCAGCGGCCAATCGCCAAGATTAAAGATAAATTCCGTATTTGGCAAATACATTTTTCTCATCAGTGATGTGAATATCGCATCAACAAATATCCGAAAACTCGTATATTCTCCATAACACCGTCTATATAACTGAAGAAGAATAAATAATTTTAAGATCTGAAAGGATCAGATTTTTATGTTTTCCTCCAAGAAAAAAAAACCGTTGCTTTGCTGAAGTGCTGATGGCAAGGAAGGTTAGATGATGAACAATAGTCATGTGTAGGAAGAACTGTTCAGTCAAACAAAATCAAAGATCTACTCAAATTTGATTTAAATTATATAATAGAAATGTTAGTTATATCGAAAATTAGATGATATGTTGAGAAAGCTCGTAATATCAATCCTTAGAAAATATGTAGGATTTTAATTACTTTAGAAACGTTTACATTATTTTTAATAATTCGATAATGACATAATGCACTGCTGTAACGATGCCGTGAATTTGCCCATTTCTTTTTCACTATTGTTAATACTTGTTCAAAATTAATCGTAGACCACCGATTTAAATCATTGTCAAGCTGTGAATTTTGTGATGCACAACCAACTTCTTGCATCCACTGTGAAACAGTCCATTTTGGACAATCACAGTATTCCGAATAGAGCAAACTTCCATCAACTAAATAACATCAAAGCTATTGAAAAATTGTAATGTTTATAGAAATAATATATTTAACATTCTCTGTAAAAAATAAAAATTTAACATGAAATATCATTTATATATACATGCGAAGATAGGATTATATTAATTATTAAACCTTTCTTAATTTCAATTGGAGAATCGCATAACGGGATACCATTTGATGTATGAATGTTTACAATCATTTGTATACAAGAAGACCATAGTCGTATTCGTAATACATATGAACCATCATGATAATCAATTAACTGGAATCTACAATTCTCTATAGTATTCTAATTAAAAATACAAATATAATTTTATTTATAATAAAAATAATATTTTTTGTAACAAATTTAACAAAATAATTTAGCCTTCAATGGAAAATTAACCGATGACGGCAAGATCCTCGAATAGATACATTTAAAGGTCCGATAGATTCTGTAATATTTGTTGCTCCATGCCTTAGTTGTATATGTAGATAGCGAACTGGTAAATCAAATTGAAGTGTACCAAAACAAAGTGAATTTTCACTTTCATTTGTGAGAGATAAAATGAACAAACCAGTAGCAATAAATAAAATGTAACAAAACATTCCCTGTCATCTGAAAACTAATATTTGTTTAATGCTTTTATAGATTATTTAGCAGCTATTGAGAAAATACTCATATAGCATGAACATAATAGTTATTAGCGTTATTAATGAGAGATAATTTATCTTACCGTTTTATTATTCTTTTTTTTTTTTTTTTACAATAAACAATAGTATCAACAATACGTTACAACCTTGCAAAGAGGTTTTCCATTACGAGGTCCAGCAATTGATACGAGCTTCACTGGATCTACTAACATTGTTATGTAAAATTTGTGTTCACACCAACAACGACAGATATTCATTTTAATACTATTTATTTATCTATTAACTTTGATAAACATTACAAAAACATTTCCATCTAACCTTTAACTCTAGATACAATCTCAAGGTAAATTACAAATCATATCCGCGAAAGAAAAAACTGCGTGAATAAAATTTTTTAACTCTAAAAATGAAAACTGAAATCAGTATAAAAAGAAGTTAGAGTGAGCCTTTTTAAAATATAATAAGGATCTGAAAAACTAAGCATTGTGGTGACGTGAATTATTAATGTGAACGTAAAAAGCTTTAAGAAAATCCAACTTTATTCAACTTTCAAACATATAACAAACAAACAACGAGTAAAACGAACAGAGAGAGAGAGAGAGTCATAAAAGGCCATTAAGCCAGAAGAAACCAACCCATCAGGTTAATTCATAAAATTTCCCTTACAAATGCACAAATAAACGCGCTACATTCCCTGAGGATAGAAAGCTTTGGCTACACAAAAATTTGTTTCACATATAGGAATGGCTTAACTTCTATTCGTCAACTTCTTCCTTGACCTGTAAAAAACAAGAAAATACATTTCACATAATTCTCACCTCGATATCCTATCATTTCCTACTTTCAACTTATGTTTCTTATCTTCTATCGATGGAACCAAATCGATGATTCAGCTTTCAACAATAATTTGAACAGAAATAAAAATCAGAACTCCAAATCTAATTTTAAGCCAAACTCAATTGGTATGTAAACTAATAAAAAATACACCACACGTAAAATGATGCAGAACTTGACAAATAGCCTTTGCCAAAAATTGTCAAGAGATTTCAAAAATTTGAACTTAATCCAAAACTATACAATTATCAAAATAATTGTTAACTTGGGATCTTTCATAATTTATTACAAAGAAACACTATTTTTAAAAAGTTAAGTATTTAAACATCTCGTACCTTCTTTTTTTTGAATTTTTTTTGCGATGGGCCTTCTTTTTTATATTGACTACTTCCAGCCCCACCCATGCTACTTCCAGCCCCACTCATGGTATCTTTACCACTGTCACCATCGCCGCTTTCAGAAAATCTTCGCTTCTTAGAACTTTTAATTGTTGAATCTGCACTAGGATCGTATCGACTTGTGCTACTGAAAAATCTACAAAAATTAGAAAGCCTTGAATTTATGATAAAACTGACGAACTTGCAAAACTGACTGTGAGAAAAAACGAGAATTCCCGCACAAATATGAAAATAGAATCAAAAAAATATAAAAGGAGCGAATCTTTCAATCATATCGCATAAAAGAATTATACACATAAAGTTTATAAAAGCAGCATACGATCCATTTCAAAAAGAACAGAAACGTAGTCTGCAAAACTGGATAGCAAAAAATAGCTTATTCACCTTTTATATGTATAACTGTCGTGCTGAGCAGGTTTCCCTGTTATTTTCTTCGGTCCTCGTTCCTGCTCCATTCGAATAAATGTTTCAATATAGGCACGACTTTTTTCTCCAGGCTCAGTTCCTAGTGATTCATCCGCAAGTGCATCGATTCGAGTCGCTAGTGATACTTTTGCTGCTAGTTTACGAGCTACCTAATAATTAGCTTGGAATTAAAAGTTAATCAGTAAAGCAATTAAACATTCACTCATAAATTATATATACATATATAAAAACCGCTGTTACCTTTCCTTTGATTTTTGTACTGGCTTGACCAATAAGATGAGCGTGATAAATGAGACCGTATTTAGGCGTATCGCGTTTTGTTTTCAGCGCACGAAAAAGTGCTTTTTCTGCTCCCAATATTTGTACCGTAGATGCTGGATATTTTGCAAGGCTCACTAATGAGCCTGCATGAGAAATTAATCTAGCACCGACTAATTCACCAAGTAAAATTGTCAGATTTGGTGCAAGTACCATCATTCGATTCTTCAGGTAATCTGCTAGCTCGGAACGGTATTTTATCAAATCAATAATCTAAATAGTATTTATTACCAAAAAATATTACTTCATCTTTATATGAAGTTCAGAAAGATGTTTGGGATTTATTTATACCATGATGAATAATTTCACCAGTCTACTGAAACTAACTTGTTCACATAATCCGCTTATGTGCAATGTATCTGAATCGGATATATCAGTTCCCATACTGATTTCTGCTTCCTGTTTAACACGCGCTTCCAACTCTGGTGACAATATATCTGATAAATCACATTTTACAGCATTTGATCTCATTCCCATAGCTTTCACAGTCTGAAACAAAATTAAATAACGTGAGTCCACAATATTTAGAATTAAAAAAAAAAAAATATCAGCTGCTACAAATTTACTTGCATACCTTTATATAGGCTTGGTGATCTTGAATTATTTTACTTAATTCTGGAAAATGCCAGCCATACCACTCTCGGCATCTAGAATAGGTTAAATTGAAATTTGACAGAACAAAAAATAATTCCGTAGTATTTTTTTCTGTAATATTTTCACAACAAACCTCATCACGTAATTGTTAATTTCTTTGTCTAGATCATCGAGTAAAGATACCGCTTGCACGATCATCGTGTCAATTTTTTCGGGATTAAATTTAACCTTAAAAAATTCTCAAATTTAGAACGAAACATTCTAATTCTAACAAAAATCAAAAAACATTCTAATTCTAACAAAAAACATCCTCCAAGTATCTCTCCCAATATAAGAAACTTCTTTTCGAATTCCTTTGAAATCTTGTAAAACGAATTAAACCCATAATCACACACAAATTCAAAAACTTTCACATATCTCCTCGGTTCCATCATTAACAAGTTAGAAGTTAGCACTTTATGTATGTGTAAATAAATTTTCACTTTATATCGACCCAACGAATGCGCCACGGCAAGATTCATGGAGTGTAGCTCTTGTTTGTGCTCATTTAGCAAGCTATCTATGTTTGCTCGAATACTACGCATAAGTTCCTGAGTTGCTGCATTATAAACACATGATATATCGAATTTTTCCTGAAAATATACGTTTTCATTACGCATCATAAGATTTCTTGCATTATTAAATAAAGGTCGTATTTTTTCTTGAAATACCTGCCATAATAAGTATTTGAAAATGAAAAAGAACCATCATATGACAACAGATTGTTTCTTTTTCAAAAATTATAGTTAGAAAAACACCTTTATCCCCAACTATAACAAGGCAAAGGACTGCTATAACAATAAAGCAACCATCGCTATGTAAAAGTTAGACATGTGTTAACCTATAATGCAAAAAAACTCCAGGATATGTGTGAGTTACATAGTTGGATTTTATTGTAAATATAAGGTAGAAAAGAAGAAAGAATCTCACCTTGATGATATTTCCTAGTTTCACCTCACCAACAGCAAGTTCGTCGCCTTTGTTCAATTTTCCCTTCAGAGCTTTTTTCAGTGTTTTAGTTAACTTCCCTTCCGCCAAACAAGTAACATTTTCTACTGCTTCAGCCGTATTTTTAAATTTCTTGAAGGAAACTAACTGCAACCTGAAACTCAAAATAAAATAGAAAGTTTAGTAAACCCTATGAATATTATTAAGAGCCACTTACATGCTTCACTATTACAATAAATACCTGAAACTTTTAACATTCTTTTTGTCTTCTTTTAGAGCTGAAAAAAGATGAAAAAAAAAAACCTTGAACAGTTAAGTTTATCTAACTCCTTATCAATAGATCATCTAATAAGATCATCTTTTAGATCATCTAATTATCAAATCAACAGATCATCTAATTTTTATCTATTCCAACAACATTAATTGTAAAACTCACAGTTTCTGTGCTTTTTCTGGTGATGAACATTCATCCCAAATATTATCCACATTTTGCAACTTCTTTTCATCCAACATCTTAAAATATGACAGATAAATAGAGTTGATATTTTAAACAGTAATTTCAAATAATTTAATATTTCAAAATTTCAAGCAGATAAGCTAAATCTATTCTATTCATTTTAAACTATAACCTTAAATAAAGCATATCCTGCCGGCGTTTCGAATAGCACCAACATTCTTTACCTATAATAAACAATACAGTGTACGAAAATATTGACAGGTATCACGTCAATCCGTAAATCAATCTAAACGTGCATAAAACGTGTTTAAAATAGCGAAGACCTATTGCATACCTATTTCGACCTGTCCCTTCTTGTCACTCAAACAGGATAGGAACATCACACCAACCGTGAAATATTGCACAACTTTTTGCAATAGTCTACTGGTTGATAATAGTGGCGGTAAATAGTATCATAAGAAGCTAAACAGGATTAATCAATGAATGATTTGCTCGACTACGTGATCTTTATAACAATGAAGCAAATCAGGAATTAGTTTCAGGTTTTTGAGAAAAGATTTCTTCATTGAAAATGGATGATAAAACGTTATCATTAAAAAATAAATGTGAGTTGGAATATCTAAAAGATGAAGTTAAGTCAAAATTGCGAATTTTTCCAGATTTTCCAAAACCGGGAATCAAATTTATGTAAGATCTTATTGCTGTATTTTGTAAAAACAATTTGATAGAATGATAAAATGTTTTACAAAAAAAAAAGTTTGATTGTATTTGGTAGCTATTTTAGAATGATAGTGTAATTCAGGATGATCATTCTGCTTCCTATTTTAGTGTTATTTGGTATTTTAGGAAATAGGAAAAATTTTAAGAGGGAAAATCAGTAAGATAATTTTGATGACCATTTTATCGGTTATAATTACATGTGAAAGGTCACATGCGAATCTTCTTTTACTTTTTTTTTTTTTTTTATTGAAGAAAAGAATTTGTTTGCAGAGATGTAATGCTATTAATGCGTTATCCAGTATTGCTGGAAAAATTATGTGCAGCAATAGCTGAGCACGTACGTGTTGAAGTACCAGTCAAAATAGATGTAGTTGTTGGCTTAGAAGCACGTGGTAAGTGTATTAACATTTTTTAACTTTTCTTTCATAAAAACATTTCATCTTTAATTTGCTTAGATTATTCATTAATGTTAATTTTATTCAAGTAAAATTATTCTTTTCCAAAGAGTTATTTATAAAAAACTGATTTGTGAAGAGAGTAAATCGATAAATCGCCTATCAAGATTCAAGTTTTCATTACTTATATATTTTTCAAAAAGAGTTTTATGCATATTCAATACCTAATTCAGGTTTTTTATTTGGTCCTCAAATCGCGATATTATTGAAGGTTCCCTTTATTCCGATTAGAAAAAAAGGCAAATTGCCAGGAAAAACACACAGAGAAGTGTATCAGAAAGAATATGGCGAAGTTAGTTGTTTTAGTTCACTTAAATTTCATGTTTTAGCATTTTAAAATATGATCTATTTGGTCATAATAAATAAGACCAGTGAGTTTTATGTTTAAGTTTATAATTGAATTCAATTGTAATCACAACAGCAGTGAAGCTGCATTTGATTATTTGACCTTATCCATAAATCATGCCATATATCTTGCAGGAGATCATAATTGATTTTAGTTCGTTTTCTCAATTTAGCGGTGTGTAATATTTTTTTATAATCTACAGGATGTAATCGAGATACAAGAAGATGCAATCAAGCAAAATTCAAAAGTGTTGTTAGTGGACGATCTTTTAGCAACGGGTGGTAGTTTAAAAGCAGCTGTATCATTGATTAAAAAAGCTGGTGGTGAAATAGTTGAAGCGTTCACATTAATCGAGTTGGCTTACTTAGAGCCACGAAAACATATGCCAGAACATATTTCCATTTATTCTTTTATTACTTTGACAGAATAGAAATCAGGGTGTGATTAATTTTTCAATATTTTATAGACTTATTTTGGTTGACGAGTTTTTTTCTCATATTATTACATTCCTTCTGGATAGATGCGTATAATAGATGCACTGTTATTTTGAAATAAATGTTTTTATAATGTTTTCTTGAACAGCACTATGATTAAAAGGTAAGGTTTTGAAAGCCATTCAAGGTATCTTATTGCTTTTATTAAACGAAATGTAAAATTATCGGAAACTTGAAATAGGGAAGAGTTTGATGGGTGACGAATGGTGAAGCAGAGTGAGACAAAGTGTTGTTGACAACAGTTAGTGTGGAAGGTGTGTCACCTGATAAGAATGGTACTGCGATCTTGAATACTGTCATCACTTGTTTACTGTCTTCTATTTACTTTTCTTATATTAGCAATGTATAGTTAAGTAGTAATAGTTTCGAATTACCGAAGACTTTGAAATGCTCCTTTTCCGTTCTTACATATGGGCATAACTATATTATAATTGAAACATGATTAACCAGATCCGAAGAGTAGAATGTAGAACTGTACTTAGTTTTGACCTGATTCGAAGATCATTAGCAATTAGTATCGTAAATCTTGAATAAGTCTTTTAGTTCTTAGCGAAAAATTTAGAACTAGTGAAGTAATTTCTTTCATTCAAACATTTCATGTTTATTATATTATTCATATTCGGAATTTCTCATTGCTAATAATTAAATAGAAGCTGTGTTATTTGTGCTGGGATTTAAATTTCTTTGGAAATTTAACAGAAAATCTTCATTTGAAATTTTGCTCACATTCTTCAGTAAAATAATCACTGTTAATCTCTCTCATTTTATAAAAAATTTTACTAAATTATTATTATTCATATTTGTTGCAATTGCACAGTGTATTCTGTTGTGACGTGTGCGTGGCGTAAATGTATTTTATGCTTAAGCGTGTCATTTTTCGTCTTTCCATGGCGCTTATTTTTATCCCTTTAATTGGTTATTTTTATTGAATTTCATATTTACTCATTGGTCGATTCGTTGCATTTAATTTTTGTTAGGACATAAATCACAATTGTGGTGATTTCAATTTAACCAATAAAATAGTGGAGAATTCAATGCAAAAAGTTAAAAATTTTGCAGTTTACTGATTTGATGGCTGTATTCGAAAGATAAGTGGAAAAGACGATGAATTCAATTTGGCTAAAATTCATTCTTCTGACTGTAATGTTTGCTGTAACTTTTGGTGCAGGGATGGTACCAGTAAAAGTATGCTGCTTTCTTTGTACAATTTTTTCATTTACCTAAATTTTATGGTATATTAGAATAAAATTGATGAGTCAATGTCATCTATTATTTGATTAATAAATATTTTAGCAATTTGCATATTTAATTTGCAAGAATTAATGTACATATATGTTAGCGATGTTGACACTTACTTGATTTTTTTTTTTTTAGTTTTTTATCCTAAAAAAAAAAATTTTAATGAAAGAGTGGCAAACTGATTTGTTAGAAATATGAATTCGTGAATTTAGTAAGTTCGGTAGCAAAACGCTATTGTTATAACTTTGGTGAAATTTTGAAAAGGAATAATTCCAAGCTTTGGATTCATGGGAATTTGGAAAGATTTTAGGTACTGAAAATTCTTCGGAAACATGCAGCCTCAGCATCTACATCCGCGAAACAGCGAAACGTTTCCCTGGTGTTATGTTTACTTACTTGTTTTTCTGGAGGTGTTTTCTTCGCCACATGTTTTTTGCACCTCTTTCCAGAACTCACTGAACATCTTCATGAGGTATTTCGTTTTAAAATGTAATTTTTCGTTAAGAAAAATAAATAGGATTATTTTCCAATGATTCGATAACATATCTACATGATTTAATAACTGTAATTTGGGAATTATTTTCATTTCTCCGAGCATAATCACCTAAGAACTTCTTTCTTGATTTTTAAATTCATATATTTCGTTCCAGGTTAACATCATTTGAAATCAGCTTCAAATGTAAATTAAGCACTAGTTCAAGATTGAATATTGATTAATCATTGTCATTTGTTTAGATGAAAGCAGAATATGGGTTTTCCGTGTCATATCCTCTGGCTGAATTGTTGTCATGCGTTGGATTTTTTCTCTTATTTTTTGTTGAAGAAGTCATTCTGTTTCTTTTACCTGGTGCTGGCCATTTACATAATCCAACAAGTGCTCAAGTCACTGGAAATTTCCATGAACGGTCAGTCAGTATTAATAATAAAAAGAACTCTTATATGGTTGCAAAGCGATCTGAAACATCGTACAGTAAAGATGCTACAACCTCTTGACATTGATGAAAGAACAATTTCCGATCTTATGTTCATCCACGATTTTATGAGTATCTTCCTTACGAAGTATTTGATACGAACAGTATTTTCAATTCTTAATTAGATGGCGAAATAAATTGGATTAATAACTTTGTTAAAATAAACATTAAATTTTTTTTGCGTAGTCTGACAGGTGCTCAGATTACGGGGTTTGAATCGGAGACTTCTACCGCCGGTGTAGAGCGTTAAGTTGAGAAGAGTTAAAGTTCTTAAAAATGAAACGATTACTTCTATATTGCATGAATAATTTGTGCTTGGAAAGGAATTATTTTTTGAGACTTTGCAAGTTTGAATTAATGATGGACATGAAATCGCATAGATAGGTGATGAGCAAGAGTGTAATTTTGTTGGACGTCGGATGACGCTGTAAAGTCAAAAGAGACGATTGGTTCTAAGCATAGAAGCAGAGCTCAGAGTGGATGGTAGGAAAGAAGTTCCATATTTAATTCTTCTAATACTCAAATCTCGCAGTTATTTCTATCATTCAATATCATTTACTCATGATTTGCATCTGTCATGGGTATAAAAAAGGCCTTTTTATGTCTCTAAATGTCATTGGAGATCGCTGGTGGGTTATAACATAAGCTCCTTATGTTGGTCCAGTTTTAGTTTTCATAGTTTTTCGCTTTATGATTTCGCTTGAAAATATCGAAGCTTCAGAAATCATGATGGCGATCATTGTTGCCATGAAAGTATTAACATCGACGCTGTTTCGAAAACTTGCTTATCATGTAGTCCGAAAGGTAGGTTTTAAGCATCGACTAAATACTGCTTGACAAGTTCCATTATTTATTCATTTTTATACTTTAAGATAAAAACAAATTTGTTCATGTTACAGACGAGGATTCATCTAGAAAAGGATTACTATGTGCAACAAGTTCTTCTAATCGAGCACCTGCAGGTAATCAGCGTGTTAACAAAGGACCTGATTATGGACATCCTGCAGAGTTAGTGAAGCTTTAATAACGTTTTTTAAATATTTTTTGTTGGTTTTATTTCGGTATCTTCTAAGACTTGCATGCAATAAACTATTAGTTGAAGGCCTGTTTTGTCTCTCTGTGCATCTCTTTGATGACTGGGATCTTCGCATGATTTGTTGAAGAAACAAGCATGATTTTTTTTGTAAATGGATGTTCCATCGTTTTTTGAATAAAAAGCATGTATTTATAGCTTTTCATTTCAATTTTTTTTTTATATTGAAATTTAGTGGAAAAGACTCAACGCCTTTGCTTCAAAATTATGCGTACGGTGGTGAATATGGTACTGTATTCCGGAAGTCTTGTGGTCAGGAATCATCAGACAAACGAAAGTACTCATTTGCAGCTACTTAACATTTATTCTTTGTTTTACAACTCTTTTGACTAATTTGTTTTTATTTTCGTGTCTTTTCAAGTCACTGCTAGAGTTGCATGAAGTTTTTTATTGTTTATTGTGCAGTAATTATCCACGTTTGTAAATAATAGACAAACATTTTGTTTTGCCGTGTATTATGTGTTTGAAATTAATTACATGTTTCTTTTAGACTTTTTGTATTTGCATAATTTTTTTACGGTATATGATATGAGTGGATGTATTTTACGCAAAAATCGAACATTTAAATAGTTGAGGTTCAATCCAAAGAAATTGAATATTTGACATTTATCAAATTTCTTTTATATATATTACTGTAAAATTGAAGAAGGAGGAGAAATTAGCTATTGAAGATGACTGTTTAGTTTAGAGGAGATGCATGTTTGTTCATAGAAAAATTGTTGGCTTTCATCTCAAATAACTTTATCTGAACAAACGCACTGTTTGCACTTTTTAATGTATCTGTGCAAAACACTAGAGTTTTTCAAAATGTGCAGAATTTGTGTTCGTTTTTTCTTTTTTTGATTATGCCTTGTTTTGCTTTAGAGCCTTGACATTGGCAGAACCAGAAGCATGTGAGCGAAATTGCGATAACGTTAAAGAAGATCCACCAATTTTAATGAAAAGTCGTCCTCATGCCCACAACCATGGTGTACGTAGCATCACATTTGTTCTGGCAATATCGTTTCATTCAATCATCGAGGGTCTCGCTTTTGGTGTTCAGGTTTGACGGTTCCGCTACTTTGATTGTAGAAGTTTTTGGAAAATAAAAAAAGAAAAAAAAAAAAACAAAAAAACAAAGATAAAAAGAATAAAGAAGAGAAAAGCTAGCTGCAATATCAAAAGAATGGAATTTTAGACAACGCTTCATTTGTGCTGTTTCGATTTTGAAATTACCTCTTTTGTGCTGGCATTCTGCAAATCTTTAGCATGATTTTTGTTTTGTAAAAATTTCTAAAAAATGTTATTTCATATATATCGCTGTATTTTAAATTATTGCAGACCGATAATGCTCGAATTGTGACGCTATTTATATCGTTGATGGTGCACAAAATTATCGTTGCATTTTCTGTTGGTCTGCAGTTGGGCCGCACCCATGCACATGCTTTAGGCTGGGTATGTCTGAGTATGGGACTTTTTTCGATCATGTCACCTTTTGGTGGTTTTATTGGTACATTCGTTCAAAGTTCACAAATGGATACACAAGCGAAAGCTGTGACGATACTTATTTTTCAAGGAGTTGCTGTTGGTACATTCATTTATGTCACATTTTTTGAGGTAAGCACATATGTAAATTTATCAAAAATGCTTTTAATTTCGGCATCACTAAGATATTGGCCTTGACACTAAGAGCTTGATTGAATTCTATAATTATATCGAAAAATTAATAAAAAATCCTTTTTTTCAAGTGTTATATGTTTTGCAGGTTTTATTACACGAACGAGATAACGAGCATCCGAATCTTTTAAAACTTGTTTTTATGCTGATAGGATTTGCATTGATTGGTGGGCTGCGGTTTTTTGATAATCATTCTCAAGAACATCTCCATGAGTCTCATCAAAACCATGAAATTCTTGTCATCACTTCAACACCATAGTTGATTTTTTCTGCATATGTTGTTAGTTCTCCATTTCACCTCTGTAAATATTTTCCTACCGTAAAAGCAGTGTTTTTTCTATCTTTGTGGAGTTGAGTTAGTTCCATGGTTTAAATTGTTCTTCATCTAGTTTTCTTGTTCAGAGAAGTATGAGGGAAAAAATATAGTTTTTGACTAACGATTATATATAAGATTAGCGAATTATGTATAGGGAAACGAAACTGCGCGGATTATTTGGAAAGAAAGTATTCTTATACTTTATTTCAAATATGTTATACTCATTCTATCTTATTGATAACATCTGTACATATTGGATTTTATCAAGTTCATGTATCCACCATCTTCATGCATATCCCTTTTTTCTTAATCTAAGCAGTCGAACAACTTCGTCACTTATTATATGCTGAGAAGTGAATTTGAATAGTCCATAAGGTATGGCGATCAAACCTTCAGTCAGATGATATTACCTCCGGTGACCTATTCAATACTTGCACATTTATATACTGACTCTATTGACAACCATAGAAAGTTTTCTTTTATCTCTTTTTTTTTGTTCTGAACTTTACATTTACTGCAGAAAACTCAGCGAAATTGTCTCGCTGAAATTTGTACTCATAAGTAAAGATATTTTCCATTTTTTCTTATGGAACACTATATAAGAGAACTGAATAATGAGAATTGTAAGAGAACTTTTGAGAAATTTGAACCAAATTACTTCCTCAAAAGGATTCTCGCATTTTCAATCTGGATAAAGAGAATATAAGTTACACAAGGGCTGCTTCATGTATGCCATCAATGATAAGAAACTATATAATAATTTAACTTTCATTGTCGTATCTATTTCTGACAAGGATCAGGTAATGTTGGCTTTATCCATTTAAGTACGGAACGCGCACATTATCACAACTAGTAATAATAAAATAAGCTGCAATACTTGTTCTGATGAATAATACATATTTTACAAGCATTTGCCCCATACTGACATGAAAATTTATCTGGAATACAGCATGATAAAAAATGAACCGAAATATGTTTAAAATTTTGCAATTTTGACAATTCAGCCTATCTAACTTTTATTAAAATTCCTGGTGCAACATTCTACATATTTAAAGTTATTAAGGTGATTCAACTTGAACGACATGATTTGCATATGAAAGGATATTAATCCATATTTTTCCTTCACTGAATGCTCGAACACAATGGAATTTTATCGTATCAATTAAATTTGAGCAGAATGGACGAGTAAAAGTACATGAATTTATTATAAACGAGGAAGTATAACCAGCTTTAATGGTCCTTCTGAACGTGACCGAAGCGTTTTTGTCGCTTCCAAGTAACTCATACCCCTCATATCGATGCCATCAATTGTGATCACTTGGTCACCAATTTTTATACGACCGCTACGTGCCGCAGAACCGCCTATAAATGAATTTGAATTGAGTTAGATTCTTACTACCAATGTTAACCCAAGTGCTATAGTCCAGTAAACTATGCCGCTAAAAATTAAAATATGAATCTTTCCCTAAGAGAATTGACATTAATAGACTTTGCAATGTTCCTTTTCTAAGTAAAACACGCCTTATCAAGTATATTTGCAATTCCTACGTTACTTACCTTCAAAAACCCTTTTGATAACGATTGGCCGATCGCCGAACACTGATCCACGGCCACCATCAAGCGCTAAACCGACACCAAGACTGCCTTTTGTAAGTATCACTTCTTCGGGATCCGTTGAATAATTGAATAGATCAGGATCAACAGTAGCTTAATCAGAAAAACACCCATCAAAAAAACTGGCAAGCTTGCAAAGAAATTGGTTGTCCTTCAAAAGCCTCATTGATTTTAACTGAAACACAAAGAGAATTTGAGAGATTTTACAGGTGGAAACAAATTTAGTTGGCTGAGCTGGCATATCAGTCGATTTTGTCTTCAGTCGCCCGAGTATGAAGACAACATATGCAGTCCTTTGTTTGATTAAGGCTCGTGCATCTGTGGCTGACATCTGGAATAAAAAGTAACTATCAATTTATGTTGATAATAAATCAACTTGAAACACTCTGAAAATTGATGTAAAGGCGACTGCTAGACCTTTCAAAAATCATCTAGAACTGCATTGAGAGAATCTGTGATTTTTTCGAGAGATTAGCAACAGAAAGAACTATTTGACCTGTTTTGTCGAATGACCCTGCACGAAGAAAACACGATCGCCTTTCTCGATGAGGTCACTTCGATCCGCAGTACTGCCCGATATCACCCTTTGCACCTGAATATATGTAAAACATTCTTTAACAGTCTCTACACAGTTAATTAATTGTCGAACACTTACGCTAATATATTGATCGCCCGAAGCTGCCGAACTTAGAATTACACCAACTGAACCTTCCAGATTACTTGCCGATCTTTTCAATATTACTTTGAAAATATCATAATTAACAAATTTTTCGTTCAGTAAATTTTTGCACTCCATTAACTGAAATATTTTAAGATATTAAGTCGCTGAGAAAAATATCACTGAATTCTACAAAAATTGCGAATCAAGACATGAAAAGGATTTAAATGCTTTTGAAGTCATTTTAGTTTCAATTATAAAAAAAAAAAAAAAAAAAAAAATTGAAACAGTTCGCGAAATTCTAAAAATCATTCGTAAATCAGTATAAAATCTTCAAAGTGTTAAACAACAGCGAAATGTCAAAATAGTAAATGAATAGCAATAAGGCAAATAAAAACATATTGTTGGTTTTTATAATATACATTTTTGTTAGAATTTTTCGTCTACATAAATATGAAACAATCAATATGAACTTATTAATTTAATTTTTCAAATATTGCCTCAACTTCAGATAGCTGTCCTTGCTCATGCGATTCACTGTTTGATGTATTCTCTTTGATTATTGGAACTGACACTTGTTCAGTTTCATTTGCTCCAGACTTCCTTCCAACCATGTCATCATTTGTTACGTTATCGAAGCGTGAGAAATCAAGTCCTTCAACTACTCGGTTTTTTGCAAAGCTTTCATCATCTAAAATATAAGCATTCTTACGTGATGCTAGAAAGCTCCATGCATATTATGTATGAAATCTTAATCCCGATTGGTTGGTTTTATTGTCAGATAATTTAATAAATGAAAATCGAACCTTTCAAGACTCCTATAGAAGATTCTGTTTCTGCTGGATGTGGACACATTTTTGTATTCAACTCTTTTTGCATCACGGATGAACACACTTCCGTAGATTCTTCTTGTTTCATTGTCGAAGACTCATTCTCAACTTTTTCAGATTGTCGGATAATATTCGAGGATTTTTTCACTTTGAGATTTTTTTCGACAATAGAAACGAATTTTTCCTCACTATTTTGAGATGCTAAGATCACTGGAAAAGATTCTGCAGTCTGCAAAGAATTATACTGACGTTATAAACTGCCAATTTAATGCATGATTAAGAAAGTATTAGTGTTTATTTAAGGCACACAATAATAAATGAATATTTAGGGCATACATACATTAATAAGTACTGAATAACTACTACAAGTAGCACTATAAAATTTGTGCTTAACAACCATAAGACATGGAAATAATGAGATTTAAGGAAAATAGGTCATCAAAATAATATTGTATGATAGAAGCAGTTTTTTTACCGTCTTTATTCTTTCTTCATCACTTCATTAACCGGATTTTGAAGTTACAGTCTTATGAACTAATTAGCTATGATTGTGTCCTCTCAATTCTCAATATCTTCTTGACTGACTCCAAATTCTTACAATATAGTCCATTTTCTACCTAACTTAAACTGGTAAAATAGAAAAATATATCTAAACATTACCAATTTTTCAAACGAATTATCTTTTCAAAGAATGCTCTTTACTTTTGCAAACAAATTTTCAGCTCAAGAAACATATGCAGCTTTAGAAAATCTATTTTTTGAAGCTTCGACAAAGGTCAAATTGCTTACAGTAAATTTGTCGTTTACCGTCCTTTTATCACTGTGTCCATCTTTTTTTGAGATACGCAGATTTGGTGTTGCCATTTTTGGAGTAACATTATAACCACTGCTTCTCATCGTACTGGAACTGTTCGAATCAGAAGCGCTTGCGGTATTTTGGAATGTCTTCGGTGTTGGAATTGCACCGTTATCTGCCTTGGCAAACTATAAAAAATCGTTCCCCAAAAGAAATATGCGATAAAAAAATGGGTCAAGCAGAGAAAAACCATAATTTCAACCAAATTCAGCCAAAAATAACATCTCCATGAAAATGTCATAGCCAAATCAATTAGCAACGCCATGAAATCACTCTGCTTAAAAGAGAATTAAGGAAAATTCTTCATACATTCATAACTTCATTAACTATTCCAACTACTAAATACAACACTCAGCCATGATTTTCGTAACAGTTAATCACTTTTAAAGAAATAAAAAATGAAAACAGAAATACAACCCATCCAATCCACTGATTTTGGAAACAGTTAATCACTTTTATTTTTAAAAATAAAAACGAAAATTGCCTTTTCAATAAGTTTATTAAATGGAATCGGTTTGTCAATATCTCTTGTACGCCGTGACGCAACTGGTACTACCGGCTTTTCGAGCTCTTTATTTGACGACCTTGTAGTTTGCAATTTGTTGATGGGAACTATCCGGTTCACACCAGGAAAATGTTCCGGTTTTCTCGAAATCGATACAGCGGAACTTTCACATGCGGAAGGCATACATCTGATAGGAAAAACTGAGCTTGGTTTTTCATACACAGCTGAAGTGGATTTTCCTGAAACAGTTACAATGCTATTTTGGTTTTCCATGGATTTATTCACTCGGGAGTAATATATCTAACATTGATTATTAATCGATGCCACGACCTAATTCTACCAAGTAATTTGAAAATTTTAAAGCATCATTCAATTTTTTTCACTAACAAAGACTTAGGCTTGCTTCTATTTCAAGCAGACTTCAAAAACAAAAATTAAGTTTCTCATATTCAGTTGTTGTTCCTTGGATTTTTCTGAAAAATGAATATCCGATACAGCAAATGAATGGTTTTCCATGGATTTATTCACTAAGATAATTGAGAAATACGTCACACTTGAATCTAAGGTACACTTGAGATAATCATATTGTCAGGTATTTTATGTGATAAGACTTTAGAAAACAAACCGCTGCCATTATGATTTCTCAGCAAGTCAGGTCTTTGAGAGACAATCTGGTTGAGTTTCGTAGCAGGTGCAAATGAAACAACGCGACTTTTCCCTGTATCCGAGTTTCCTTCTGCTTCTGAAGTATCTTTAGATTTCACAGCAGAATTTTTAAGTGACTCTAAGTTTTCATCACGGATAACACATTGCTTGACTTCCATCAATTGATTTCTCTTTTTTTCCTGCGAAATTATTTCAGATCCCAGGTCATAAGATAGAATTTGAAGCTCAGGTCTTTCTAGGTTAGTGCTGTAACTTTCGTGATTGTTTTGTGAAGCAATGTCAGAAGCAAAGAGTTCCGGTTTTGATATTTCTTGATGTCCCGCAAATGACTGCTGAGAAGCATTTCCTGATTCTGCAAATACACTCCCAGGCAACAGTTCGGGAACAGAATCAGGCGACAAATGATGCCTGGAAAACATGAAATTCATGTAATAAAATCCGTTAATTGAAATTTAAAAAAAGGATGAGCTTATTTCCAAGAATTGAACTTCTGAATTTTTTCAAGTGATCTGACAACTAAACAATTGAAATAGAGAATACGGACACTGAAAAATAAAAATCAAGTGAGTGATGGACAATAAATTGTACTAAATTTTTCATAAATGATCTCGATACTTTTTCAAATCAAATCAAGAAAATTTTCAACATAAAAAAATTTGCCGCACGTTCAGCGATCTTCGCTAAGAATATTCAAAAAGGCGCTTATTACAAAAATAAAATTCACTTCTCGTCTTCGAATTTTGAATATAAATCATTCTGAAATTTTCTCATGGATTCTTCCGACTTCTCATCTTCTCGCTCGCTGATGTACGCCGTATCTTCAGTTTTCAGACGGGTATATTTATAAGTCTTTTGTGGAATTTCTCGCAATGATCGGTTTGAATTCGGTATCCCGTTGGATGAAATGATATTGGAAAGCGTTGTTGTATCGTGCAGTTTCCGACGCACTGGAGCTTCCGGAATCGTAATCGAGCGAGAAAGCTGAGGTTGCTGCTCCTGTTGAAAAACAGTTGTAGAGAATGTTAACGGCGACTTTAACTCTCTGGAAGGTGTTATTAACGGAGCAACGATCGATGGAGTAGAGCGTATTCCCTCATCTTCCGTAGGCAGATGAAGCGTACCGTTAAGGAAATTCGGTCGACTGAAAAAAATAACTTATAGAAATTAGATTTGCTCAAAGAGTTTGAAAGTTGGTGGGATAATAAGAAGCTGGCAGGACAGGTCATAAGATTCACTGCTTCTAATTGTTTTAACAAACATCTTTTCTGCAATCTTGATCGATCGCTTAGTAAGACTGCAGTCACCAGCATGTCTGAATCCAGCCATATTCGGAAACAAAACAGTTTTACTCATTATGACCCCCACTTCTGATTTCTATATAAAAATTTCAAACTAATACTTGGTGGAGAAACGTCGATCGAATTTGTCGAACAGCGGGCTGGAACAATCTGGATCAGAAGCAAACACGCTGACATAAGTTGGCTTATGCTTGATATTACCACGCCTTCTGGGTATGATTCGTTGTGGCTTTGACTGATGCTGTTGTAAGCGATCGCCGTAAAATCCGAAATCATTACTGCCCGGCGAATGATTACTGTTTGCTTTGAACGACGCATCAGTAATGTTATCATTGCTATTGCCATTTACAGATGATATGGTTGTATCTAATTCTAAAGCCATTTTACCATCTGCAAGAGTTTTTCATCTTGATAGAATTTGCAACTTCAAAACAAATGTAACATACCATAAGAACAGCGAAAGCAGTACCGCAAGATTAAGTAAAGAATCACTCAGAGTGGAAGCAAGAAACTATTCCGAGGACAGATCATTTTATTGCAATACACTATTCATACTTCCGGAAATTTTAGACAAGAGCAAGTATCGTGACAATGCAAAGGAGTCTCCAAAGTCGCCAATTATAAGTCGTTTTGCCTTTTTTTTTAATCACAAACAGTGATAATAAGATAGAAAAACTTTTAATCATTAGATAATCAGAAAATGAAAAGATCAAAAAGTGAAATATAACGAGCTCATAAATTTCAGCTTTCCTACCAAGAACTAATCCAGTTTTTTGAGACTAAAAGACGAAAATCTGAGGGACCAAAAAGATAATAATAATAATTTTAAATTTTACTGAATAAGTCTCCTGCAGAAGATGTTGTTGAAAAAAACCGAACATGGAAATAGAAAAAAACTTTTTGAATATTCTAACTGGTTTCAAATTAAAGGAATTCACTTTCAACTGCTAATGTATAACAATGGCTCTATTTTTATTGTTCAGAATAGACTAGAATCATCAAGAAACTTATCAAACACAAAATAAAAGAACTCAATTTCACTTTTGCGGAAAACTATGTGCGCAAAAAGAAACAATTTTTTTTTTCAGAAACAGGATGGTTATACGGATGGTGTAATACTTAGCACTATATGTATCTATACAGATAGTTAGCATCAATCCAATTTCAGAAATCAATCGTTATGTTTTTTGAATCAAGCGTTTCAAGTAAGATTGTAATAAAGAATACTTAAATCTTAATTTGCCCAATTTTAAACCGTCTGCAATAGAACGAATAATGTTGCAATGTATAAAATGCTTTGTTTCATACAAATAATTTTTTTCTTGCTTCACATTCTCAATTCCCATATGATCAAACAGGTTACGCGTGAGACGAACGAAATTTCTAAAAATCGAAATTTCAAAGTGAGTTTGATTCCTGAATTTTATAAAAAATGTATTACAGCGTGACAAAAATGTAGTATTATGATTACCATCAACAAAATAGATTGTTATAGTAATTAAAATGAGAAAATGATCTATGGTTAAAAAGTGATAAATCTATTGATAAGTATGTTTCAGCACACATGACTATTTTAGATTGGTTCAGATCAACTGATAAGAATGTGCTTAAATGTCAAAACACTCTCAAAAAACTAACGCCAGATTGAAAAACAAAAGGTTGAATTCCAATCTCTGAGCAACATTTCACATTCGGATAATATTCAGATTTTGACCTTTCTAACTTTTGTGACTTCTAGCGACAGATCATCAAAATGCAATTAGTTTTGAACTATCACTACTTAGTTTTTGCTTTATAATGAACGATAAAACACAATGCTTGCTGGACTTATACGACGAATCTTCATCAAGTGGTTATTAAATACGCTGGGTTTTTGATGTTGATATTTAACTTCGAAATCGCTTGCGAGTCGCATATTATAATTTTTCGAAGTTATGCAACTTTGAAAATAGATCACTAATTAATTTATTTCATTAGATCGTCATTATTTTTTAAAAAGTTCAAAAAATATAAATGAGAAATTATCATAGAGAACGAGAAATTGACGTCAAAAGTTATTCTATGAATTAGATTCAGCGTGGAAGAAATATTACTGCTAGGGGCCAGAAATGACCAAACTGATCATAAAATTAGTCAGGAATGGAATATAATACATAGTTGTTAAAGGATGGCGGCATTTCGGTTGAGGATCACGTTTGCTGTCTTATCAGTGATAATGATTCACCTTAAGCTTTATCACAAATAGACATTCAAATCTTTGATCTTAGACAATATTAGTGTATGGAAAAATAAATTTAATTGAAAATTGGCTGGGTAAAATAACGGGCAAAGTGAAAATGAATTTGCTCACGGATACCGTAAAAGTGTGTGGACTTTGGACATGGAAGCAATGAATGAAACGTACGAGATACGTGAAATGAATTGAATCAGGTTTTTACAGAGGAAGATGAATAAGCAAATGTTGGAAAGATAAAAAGAAAGACAATATTTAGTGAAAGTACTTTTTCATCTTTCTCTTTTTTCTCTTTCTCTTCTCCTCTTTTTTTTCCTGAGGAATGAAAAGAAAAGAAATTGATGAATGTTTTGGTGGTTTAATGTTAGCAATATGACTCATTATTTATTCATTCGGCAATGGGATAGGACGGGGTAGCATACTCAGTGGTTTTACAGTCATTGAACAACGGGATGTTCGCGAATTCTTTCACCCTGTTAATCTCCATTTCAGGGCGAAGGAAATTTCCAGTTTCTCCGGAAATTTACCGGAAATTTCTCAATTTCTGGAGCATTTCCATGCTAAGATAGAAAAAAAAGAGGAATATAACTAAATCATTCAATCTCACAAGAATTTCCGTGAAATAAACTAATTCAAATATACATTTTAATGAGTCCCTGATTCATTAAATTCCTCCTTCTCAGGATTCTTCTTCAAAAAGTCGTAAAAGCAGTTTTGCAGCATGGAAATACAATTGGGGACATTTGTGATCGAAAATCTGCTTCCACCAATTAACATCTGAAGCAAGAAGATAGTTCCAGTTAAGTTAAAAAAAAAATTACTGTGGTCCACGAATTCTAAACAAATTCTGAAAAACTCAAAAAAGTAAAGTTTTAATTTCAAGTTGGTATCTAATTTTTCACATCGTAGCGTCTCTTCTACTTCCAAGTCTTTACAATTATAATATCTTAAGTACTTTTACCACACCTTTTCGCATTCATTCTGCTTATCTCAGAAATCTAAACGTATTTTATATGGCAAAAGATGTTTCTACAGGGTTTCGCGGAAACAGAATTCTTCAGGATCATATTAACATCTCAACTTCATTATCTGTTTGATTTCAATTAGTGACATTAGTATTTGTCGATAAAACAAAATAACTTTTTGTAAATATGATCACTAATTAAATCATTACAGTGAACAAAAGAAAAAACGGCTAGGACGTTAATTCAATAAACAGTGGCAAAATTTAAAGCAATTTGAGGACCGTTTTAGTTAAGATTAGTTACTTAATCTTAACAAGTTCGAAAGTTGTTCAGTACTTTCATAACAAATCTATAAGGAAGGATTTCACACACAGACGTATATTTTAACAGTAGCATCAGAAATGCAGCAAACAGAAATCCTTTACTCCGAGGCTATAAAGCTACAGAAGGCCTATGTTTTAGACACACGAAAAATATTAAAGGCTCCGTAAATTATTTAATTATTTACTATTACATCATTCCTAATTATTTTTATTAAATCATTCCTTTTTTTTAAAGATTTAAAGTTTCCATCTATGCCAGTAAGTTTTTTCTTTTCCTGAGCGAAGAAAAGTAAATTTTAAGATGTGCCGATTTTCTTTATTCAGTAAATAATTGCAATCTAGTTTACTCTTTGAATTTTCAACTGAAATCCTTTTCTTCACAATTTGTTTTTAAAAATCCGCTAAGAAAGAAGATTGGAAAGAGGGAAAGGCATAAAATCGTTATAGAATAGTCAAATTTAGAAGAAAAAAATTATTGCAATCCCATGAAAATGCATTTATATTTTTTCCATTCAATGATATTTATTGGAAATTTGTTAACGATAACGCCAATGATGATAATGACCATAGCATAATGATAATGTTGAGTGTGACGCTACTTCACGACCTTCTTACTTCATATTTTAGAAGTGAAAAAAGGTTGGAGAAAAAGTTCAGAGATTGCTGTCAATATATACATGGTTTAATTTGACTTGAAATGAGTCACATCAGCGTTTTCACATAAAAAGAGGAAGAGCTTGATAGAATCAGAAAATCAAAAAAACAGACAAAATATCATCTTCTAAAGACAAGTTTCCATACCATCTCCAATATTTGAAGCAAACTTTCAAATGTTTTTTCTTTCTAATTCATAATCTGTACGATGACACAGGTACCTCCTTATTAAATTTCTTTTCAGTGAGAACTGCTGTAATCGGAATTCAGTAAAGCATGGTACTTTAAGAAAGCGCTGATAAAGTACAGTCGGATACCAGGAAATTTTCTGTGGTTACATAAATTTTGAGGAGAAATCTCAGCAGAAGAGCAAAAGATAATGATATGAAAGTTATGTTAAGTTAAATTAAAATGGATTAAAAGGGTTTCATTATTTAAAGAAGTGAATATGAGACAGAAGCAATCTTAAAATTCAAATTGGTATAAACATCTAGCTAGAGATAAATGTAGAAGAAACGATTTTATAGTTGGCGTCGTTATGAAAAAATTCTTACAAAATTTCATATCTGATGATCATAAAATTAGCATTTTAATGTCAGAACTTGACAATTCATATGAACGTGAAGTACGAAAAGGAAGCCTTTCAAAAATAATTAAAACGAATTAACTGGAAGAGTTATTTCACTTCTGTTCGAATTAAAATAATTGTTGTAATCCAGATCTCTGCAAAGATAGGGGGAGCTTCTTACTCTTGGTTAATCAGATCTAAATCTGAAGCGGAAAGTTACTCCAAGACTTCTGAAATTTTCGTAGTGATAGCGCACTGCAATTAGCTAATGAAAAATAAGAGACGAAATTGTATTTTATTTTAATGAAGTCACAGAATCATGAAGTTATCAGTAAGATGAATGGTCCAACTAAAAGCGCTTGATCTCAACTTCCTCATTTGAATTTTTCATTTTATCATGTTCCATGTTTATTATGGCGACCGTGAGGACTTTCACTGGCCAATAATAAGATTTTCTCACCTCAGGATTTCTTCGGTAACAACAAAAGTGCCTGCTCAGTCTACCCAGAGCTTTTTGATCAATTCTCCATTTTCTGGATTACACAAATACAACTTTCAATCTATCACTTACTAACCGATAACCTCATATTGGGCGTTTGTTGTCACTTCTATATCATCAAAAATTTATGATTTAATATGAATTTATCATTTAATTTGTTCCCAACTAATATATGAATGTCCGAATTCATCTCGAAGTATCTTCACTAAAACTCGACATCTGTCAATAATTTAGAAAGATTTTCAAAAACTTCTGAATGTAAAAAACTCATTACCGAAATTAGTACCATATTTGACATTAACAACAATCTTTAATTCATTCCCTAAAACAATAATTTCAGTCGTACAGCAAGCGGTACATTTCGAAGTTTCAGCTTAATCTTATCTTATTTAAGCTTAAGCTTAATCTTACAAGGTGTGTCCTTCCATAAGTGAACCACATTCAGAGGAAGTAGGAATTGAGACAACGCAAAAGACAGAGTTAACAAAAGAGGAAATAAAATACAGAAATTGAGTGTGATTAAAAGTAAGCAGCAATATGAAGGATGAATATGACAAGCAGCTGTTTAACATTTTACTTTTATCACTGTTTATGATGAATAATTATCTGATTTAGTAATCGCAAAGATGAATGCTAAGAAAAACCAATAGTTTTTTCGATGGAATTGGCATTTAAACGAGAATACGATTCTGGTTCACTTTTATCATAATCACAGCTGAATTCTTAGCATTATCATCATTAATTTACACCAAAATTTACCTGATTATGACATATTTCTGTTTTTTTCAACTTAGCCTATAAATAAGACTTATTTCATTCACATAGTATTTGCTTTTATTAACTCGGAATGTCTAGTCTCAAGTAATCCAACGTTATCAATAATTTTACAAAATTCGCCACTTCCATATCTGGTCAATTATTAACATTTGTTTGCTGATAAAGGAAATGAACACATAAACATCTTGAAACTCATAATTCGCCTAGAATTTGCTGCTGTTGCGAAGAACTATTCATGAAGTAAAAAAACCATTATTGATTTTTCAGGATTTCCAGAATTTCGAATTATCGAAATAAACACGTGCACAGCAATAAAATATGTAAAAATTGGAAATCATTAATTAGAAAAACGAATAATTCGTACGTGACAGGAAACACAAAAATGCCTTTAGTTAAAAGAGAGGAAAAAATGGAGAAAAACATTTTTCTTCTTCCACAACGTCAAGGACATATGATTGAAAAAGAATGAAAAAGTAGAACGAAATTAAATGAACGTAAAGAGACAGAGAAAAAATGCTAATAATATCCGCATATTTGTTGAAAAAGTGAAACGTAATGTTAGCGTCAAGAAGGGTTTAAGATACCATTGTTTATTCCAGAAATATACAAGTAAAATTAGTTTTTTTTAAAAGAATTTAAAGAGAAAGGGAAAGAGAAAAGGAAAAATTCATCGAAATGTCGTAAAATGGGGAAATTGAATATGAGACAAGACAAATATGCATAACTGAAATTCTTGCAAAGTAGTTGAACGAGTCCGTCATTGTCCTCCATTATTTTTTTTGTTGCCTTACACTATTATCGCTCAGGTCTCTGACGGTCCGGTCTATCCATCTTTCAATCACTTGCACTCGTGAAACGCTCCATTATCAAAAAGTTACGTATTTCACTCACTTGCTGATGCGATTCTTAAGAATTTCTCTCTATGAATATAATTTAAGCTACTACATTCAGAAAATTTTTATAAGTTTGCCATAGATCCTTACGCAACTTCACTATCACAAGGTACATTAAAAGTAATAAAACTAAAGCAGAGCCGAGAATTGCACAGTTTGACATGTCACGATTCTGGATGCTTCTCCTGAACAGGTTGAATCTTGGCTGATCAAAATGACCAGGGCCCCTTTCCTCCTTTTATCTGCCATTCGTGAATCTATTAATCGATAGCAATCCTGATATGATATTTATTATGCATTCAATAAAATCAATCCCAATTCCACTACGCTGAATACGACAAAACATAGCATGAAAAAAAATGACTTGGTTTGCCAAAGAAACCAACGCCTTCCCATCCATGGAATATTTGTGTCTGATCTATTCAGCTTTGTGACTCTCTTTATAAATCAGTTATCGTAGCTTTTTGGACTTTCTTGACATATTTATTTATAGTGACAGTACGTCGTTACTGATAACCAGATGTGAAGTATATAAATTAATGAATATTGTAGTTGAAAAAAAAACAACCTCTTTGTAAAAGGGAAATTTGAGATCGACTGGCTATCATGCAACGATTATTTTTATTCTGCGGAGATGATGTGCTGAAAAGGACAACTGAACTGAATAATCCTGACATAAATATTTGCAAGAATTTCACACATAACTCTTAACAATTCATTAAGACCAGTAGCAAACACTCGTTATTTGCCGCAATCACATCTCTCTACAAGGCAAGTTCAACAACCGAACATTGATTCTTTACCGCAGTCCTATTTCTACCATTTCTAAACTTACTCTATCTCAGAACATGCTTTTTTTTTTTCATCTTAAGTTAACCAGTTTTAAATAAATTAAATTTTGAAAAAGACATTAACGCATTTTACCTGGTGACAACCATGGTAACAGTCATTTTTGGTTGTTGCAAAAGTAACAAACACTGATATCGAGTGCATTGGTGGACATCAGTACCAGCAACACTCCATACTCGATCACCAATTTGCAGGCCGCTTCGAGAAGCAATAGAACATGGATCCATTTGTTCTACACTTACATAAATCACTCTGTAAGGAAATTTTCCTTCAAATCAAACACTTTTATTCAAATCATATCTTAAAAGTTTAAAATGGTTTTATATGAGCTTCACTAAAAAAAAGCTTCAGCTACAAGAGAATTATTATTTATTAAAATGATTTCAGGAGTTGTATTAATAAAATGAATACGACAAAAAGAGATAATGCACCAGTACCAAGGGTTAATTTACATTCGCAGCAATTCTAGCATACAAACTAATAGTTTATCAATTCTGGACTAATTTGTCTCAGCAATGGCAAGAGTGAACTCTCAACTTTCAACGTTACAATTCTTTTGACTTATCTGACACACAGTTGAATTCACACAGAATAGAAAATCTATAAAATGCAAAGTGTGATTCCCTTAAAGGAAAACAAAAATTATTAGTTACAGATTAGATTGTGCAAATTACATAAATAAAATTTTTACTTGTTATCGTTGTCATCGCTCTCAATGGCAATTCCAAGACCGAGACGTTCTGATGGCGCTGATCGCCGTAGAATAATTTCTTTGAGCATTGGTTCGTGCTCAATGCTGAGTGCACGCTTTGCTTTCATAAATGCATTCTGCAATTTCCATAATTACATTACGATTAATAAAGACAACAACCAAATAGTTAATGATGACTAATGTTAGATTATTACAAAAATTCTGCCTGGATAAATCATATATTAAGATAATATCATTTATGGAAAAATTACGGAATAATTGAAAATTGATTTAAAAAATTAAAAATTGATTGAAGGAAAATGGTAGAAAATATGTGTAGCAATAAGCGCATGAAATCAAACGTTAAAATATTATATCTAACTCTAAAATTTAGCAAAAAATCTAATCAGAGAAAATTGACATAAATTGTAGTACAATTACCTATTTCACATTTAAATAAATTGTGTTGAAAAGCCATTCAGAAGCGATAAAGTGAAAAAAAAAAGGAATCAGCAAGAAACTATTCTATAAACACAACACAAGTCAAGAAATGAGATAAAAAAGTGAATTGGTGTTCTTCAAGCTTTCTTGTAGTAATACTTTCATAAGGAATATTTTCTTGTAGTAATACTTTCAATAATTTTAATAATGGTTATCCATTAATTATCTTTCAACAAGGATAATTAGTGATAACCATTGGGTATGAAAATAATTTTATAATGTTTCAAGACTGAACTGATAAGCAAAAAAAGCAAAATACAGGAGCAAAAAATGACACCTTATTATATTATATTGTGTTGTGCAAAAGTATAGGTCTGCATTGTAACTTGAGTGGTATGCTAAACTGAAATCAGTCAAATCCAAGTTTCTATTTAAATTTATATACAATTACTCTTTTGCTGCACTAAGAAAGACTCAGCAGACTACGATGATCTCAACCTTGCGTGACCCTATCGCTAATTTATAGAAGGCTCAAATTCTTATATAAATTCCACTGTCTTATCTTTTTGATTTACAACATATTGAGCGTGCTGTTTGGTTCCTTAAAAAATGCTCTCTCGTACATATTTGTATGCCATGGCTGTTCAATCCTATTTAGACCGAGCTTCAGATCATCAAGTCAGATAACATATTGATAAAAAATTGTAACTTTCACACATGATGCCCTTTTCATTTGACAGCAATCTGGCATTGATACCTTGGAACTACGCTACCAGGCCTAAGCCAGTTATAATCGACTGTATATTATAAATAAACGTTTCACATCAACTTCAGCATCAGACCATGCAAATATCGCGCAAAAATCAAGCGAAATTTTGGTGCTAATGCTTTTTATAGTTTTGTAAATAGGAATTGCACTCCCACTGATGCAATTTTTCCAAACTCAAAATATCAATTGAAGAACGTGATTTCCTTTCTGAAAAATTGGAAAAGTTCGAAAAATTCTAACGAAATAAAAAATCCGTGTCGATGAAAAAACGAATCTTTGTATGGCATTGTAGAGAGGGTCACTTTCTACTAGGTATCTATCTCTACATGCAACCTACCAACAATACATCTTTGAAGGTCATGTCGAAGAAAGCAATGTGAAAATTGTAAGGACAACCCTACCTATTTGCTCTTTTCAAAATTTTAAATTAAAATTCCTCAACGCTCCAGTTTCTTCAATGAACATTTTTTCTAAGATGGTAACGAATTAAAAAATTTCATCTGAAGTTCTTTGCATTACTGTGCATTTCATAAATTTTTTCAAAAAAATGAAAATAAACAATGGAACACGACTAACGCTTCGCAGAACCACTTTCAGTGTTCAAAGTCACATCAGAAGAATGCAACAGTTGTCGAAAAAATCATCAGAAGGTCAGAAATAAATGGGCAAACCGGTAATAAAATAAAACAGGAAAAAATTTGGCGAGGGGGAAATTAACATTACTGATACTACTGATACTGAGTGTCGCTTCTTGCACGACTCATATGATATTTAGAAGCCTGACTATTCCAATTCAGTCCTGCAGGTTGATTGGATCCGAAAAAATTATGCAGATACAAGCCAAAATATAAGACACACTGGTTCTTGTCTTCTGTCACTTCATTCATAATGCTCGTTACAACCTCATAAAATTGAAATTTCGAAACTTTGACAACAAATGTTTTAATCGTTTAATCGCTTACAAGGTGGAAGTGCATGAGGAACTTATTTAACTCTGACTTCATGTCTGTTGAATTTTTATCGAGTAACTGTGAGAAAGTATGGATTATGAAAGGATAGTTGTCATGAGAAATGACCAGAAGAGTGGCATGTGAATGATTAATGGCCAATGTGTTACTATTTTCTGATACATTCCAGAAAGTAAATAAGCATTGAGCTTTTCCTTGTCCCATTAGACTTCATCACTCGTGCAATACGACGTAGTAAAGGCACAAGCCTGACTTTTTATGAAAATTGGAAGAAATATGGAAGCGAATCTCGCATTAGCATGGAGTTAAATAGAAATCGAATGAAATAATTTAATGAAGAACTATAACAATAAATGTACCGCAAAAGTAAAAGGAAGTATGGACAAATGATTCATCTGCACTTTCTACAATCCTCGGTTCATTATTATTCTTTGAAAATAAGCCATAAGTAAGTTTCTTACTAATTATAATCAAGTCCTTCATAATATATGTTTAAAATTCTTAACTGCATTGTAAGCATTTATCAAACGTTTCCCCAATTTCGTAGTCTTCTACTATATTAGACTAAAAGACCTAACAGTTCGTTTATAACTTTCAAAAAGGAAATTGCATATCCTTGTGTACACCTATGTGGCACTAATAATTATGTGGACAAGTTTTCGTCGAGGTTCAGAAGAGTGACGTATTCGGATGTTAGAAGCATCGCTCCAGTATTGCATAAAGAAGAACATTAACATCTCTACGCTGTCCATCAATGACAACATTGTTTGATTTTAACTTCCCTAAAGTCAATTATCCATTCTTATTCACTACGCTTTGAACGAGCTTGAGATTTAAGGCTTAACTTTATCATTTTTGAGAAATAAAGAAAGAAAAGGAAGATTGTCGAAAGAAAAGCCGAAAATTCAAGAAAATGATAAACCAGGTGCTGAGAGTACAGCGCCGTATTGCACTTCGTGACATCAAATGTAAATTAATGTTTCTCTGAAACTCTCTTTTCTTCTCGAACAAAATGACTAAAATAAATTTGCGAACGCTTTTTTTTTCGAAGATGATCCACTACACTTTATAAAAATTTTTCATTAACAGATAGATTTAATGGTACTCACGATAATTGTAACATTTCATTCGAAACCACAGATTGTTCTCAAATGAAAAACTCGAATTGAACAACAACCTTCCGGAAATAATTAATTTCATGCTACTGTCAAAATTCTCAGATAAAATCAAATTTTTCTATGATCCTATTAACTTAATATGTGAAGTTTCTTAACCAAATTTCTCTACTAATTTACAAATATAGACAAAAACAACGTGCCCACTTACAGCGCTGGCATTATCATGCATTTTCCGCTGTTGACTTCGAACCGGGTTACGACATCTCAATTGTGCAGGATTTCTTGATGTTGTTGCTGCTACTGCTGCTATAGCTGACGTATATGCAGTGCAATTTTTTGTACTTTCCCATTTATCATTAGTTAACCTGAAAAACACCCCACAATTATTTCTTTCATAATTATTCCATTAAATGTAAAAATACAAATCTGACTTTGGTATCAACGATGAATGAAAAGTCGAAAAGTCGATAAATAATCAAAATGATGAATACATTTTTTATTGACCACATTTTGCAGTTGTGCTGCTAAAATAACGAGCAGACAGAATTCAAGGAAATAAACTTCATATAGCGGTGATTTTCCGTTCGTTATTTTGAATTTCAAATTGATTGTTAATTGCGGCCCCTCAGAAAAAATATAGAACTCTTATTATGGTTAAAAAATGAATTGATGTGGAAGATAAACAATGAATCCACGAAATATAAATTTAGGAGTCAAATGACATAAGCAGTTTTTAGATAAAAAATTATTACGTTTTTCTTCAATGAAGTTAATTTAAAAAGTCATATTTTTTTGTGAAAGCTTAAGTATAATCACAAGTTTAAAATTTTGAAATTAAGTAAAACAGGATAATCGATGATCAACAATTTGTTGGACATTAATAAGTGCAGAAAAAATAGAAGAAATGATTATGGTGTGATTTCAGCTCAGTACTCAAAAATTGCTAATGCTAAAAGACAGAATTTCGAAAGTGAATGAGACAGAATAATGATCTACATCTACAATAATCCATACTTTTTGACTGCTTTAGAAAATGTTGTCTGATTCCTTTCGGAATCAGTTTTTAGTTCTCAAGTGTGAATTGAAAATTAAGAATCCAACAAGGTATTAATATCTAGAATTCTTTTATAATTTATATCTTACATTTCCTTTACTCAGCGCCTCTGATAATCAATGTGTATCTTTCTTTGAAAATAAAAATCTGCTGAAATTGCGAATGATCATTACCCTTATTTCATATATCAAATTGTGGCAAAATTTTTGTAAAATGCAATACTTCTTTTGATCTGTGAAGGCCGGTTCGGCGCAATCGAGAATTCTGTTCTGTTTCGATGAATTCGGAATGTTCCGTCGAATGCAAAGAGTCACATCAATTTTCGCACTCTTCTTGAATATTTGCAATGCTTCTGCATGTGTCTTTCCACTTAGCTCCACTCCATTCACGCTCAAAATTTCATCGCCTAAAATTTTTGGACCTTTTAAAAACTGGCTCTTCAGGACTTACTAGTTTATCAAGAGTTATTAGAAAAAGTTGCTACTATATTCGAGAAGGTAAGGAAATGATTGTTTATCGAAATATAAGATTCGCATACGTCCCGAAATATAAGATTCTTCACAATTCGCTTGTTTTAAATTCCCACCTAAGGTTTACATCCTGATTTAATTAATCACGAATAAAATCTGGTGATTTTTCCAACCAAAAAAGTTTAGAGCGCCATCGCTTAGAATTATGGTTCATCCGAAACTTAACAGATTTTTCAAGTGGTCACTTCCAGAAGATTCAAGATCACAAATGAAATTATCAAACAAAATGAAGTTACCAAACATTACCTATTGTGAAGAAATTTCGCTTACTTAAAGCGTTAAATTGCCTAGCAGATAATGAAGAGATAAAAAGAATGGCTGATGCGTACATCTTTTTCAGGTATATCAAACTCTGTTAAATGAGAGGAATGATGTCGCGAAAATTATTCCATGTATTTTTATTTTTCGAAATAGGAAAAAACAAATATTTTTTGAAAATTTCGAAAGTATTTAGAAAATAAAATTCATTTTCATCCAATCTTAATTTTCTTCGCAGTGACAAAAGAATTTTAGTTACCTTTACAAACTAGGCCACTTTTTGCAGCCAACCCATCGGCGAAGACAGTTTTAACGAAGATTCCCATAGGACCACGCGGTGAATCAATGCCACCTACGATACTAAAACCCAATGGGTGTTTGAAGGATTGTTGCTGCTGTGGACAATTTGAATTTGACGGTTTTGATGTATCGACATTTCCGCGATACAACACAATTGTTCGTATTCGACTGTTCATCACTTCTTGCCTTATTTTTGAGGATTTTTGCATATAATGAGGAAATTAAACAAAGTAAAATACAGTAAAACAAAGTAAAAAAAAATTAAAACATAAACACAGTAAAACGTTTGAATTAGAAGTCAACAACGAACTTTGCATTTTTGCCTATCCCATGCGGTTTGTCAACACTGAATTTAAAGATAGGCAAGATTATTCTGATAAATTTTTATAAAAATCTATCATATTTATGTAAACCAAACAAATCCAAACGAAGTTTAGATATGCATGTTTAAAATCTGTACAATGAAATTTTAAACAAATATAGCTTGCGTCTAATAACTTCAATTCATTGTTTATTCCAATTTACAAAAGGTGATGTATGACATTTGAATATGCAAATATTTTTTTCGAAATTCGGAAAAAAGTGATATTAATCTTTCCCAAAAAGAATCCTAAAATGGTAGTGCATCAAGTATGAGCTAATTAATGAATTAATGTTGCTGGTCACTCAAGTTGCACAGTTAATCTCTCCAATTGACCAAAGCGTTGCAGCAAATCACTAATCTTTATTTGGCAATAAAACATGAAATAAATGTCTTATTTGATGAAATGTCTTAATTTGATGAAGATGATGAAGGAGAAAAAGGAAGAGAAAGGGAGAGAGAGGAACTGGCAATCCGATAATCATCTCCCGTAAATGCAAAATTTTTGTTGGGAGAAATTCGATATTCCAAATACAATTCTTTGAGATAATTTCCCACCTCATATAAAGAGGTTTTTGAAATAGAATAATGCATAATATTTTTCGCAATCAAAACATACAAATGGGTAATTTGAATTCAGACTGGAAGATGAAAGAAACTAATTAGGCTAGAAAAGAATGGATTAGAATATTTCTTCGCTTAATTAATTGAAGAGTCAAATTAATGGTTATTTCGTCGTATGGTTTAATGTACAAATGTCTACTCTTTACCTGTAGTTTCTGCTAGTATATAGATTGATATTTTTACAGAGGTATGAGAATGAGATATTATCAGTGTTTCCGGAGAAAATTAGTTTTCTATTGCTTAAATTTTTAAATTTAAAAATGCCCAATTTTTTCTTCTTTTAAAGTTGTTGCCATTTTTTATACAGGACTATATAATTGTGATTTCACAATAAGAAAACATAGTCCCATCATATCACCGTGTAGCTGTGAACACTACGTTTAGCGTACAAATAACTCTGTTCAATGCATTTTAATATTTTTTAAGTTTACATCGAATGCAGCACAGCCTGAATCACTAGCAGTATTTGATCGTTAAGCGTTTCCGAAAGAAGTAAAAATATTTTAAAAATATAGTCCTATAACATCTTCCAAATGTAACAGTTTTACGACTTTGATACTAACTGTTTAGAACGAAGTGGGTGAGAAAGTTTTAATAAAAAACTAGTTAAATCTGACGTATATGAGATTTAACATTAAATCTTTAAATTTATGAATGGATAATTAAAGAGCAAAAGATGAAATAAGAATTAATAAGAGAAAAATTGTCAATTTCAAGTACGATGCTGTGGAGAAATAATATTGATGAGGAGACTGAAAATATTCCTTTGTATCAATAGGAAATATTTGAAATAAAATTGTTGTTTGAGATATATGATTGACGGTACTGCTTTATACGTTAGAGGAAGTAATAAATGCAATATTACAATGGGAGAAGTATTATTAGATGGAGACAATCCGACAATCCTGCTCAGAAGATTATTTTGAGCAGGAAGGAAGAAAGAAGATTTTTACGAAGAATGAAAGAAGTGACCTCTACTTATTCTCTGGTACTGTGCACTAATTGTCGAAAATTTTTGAAAAAAATAATTCCAGTATTAATTTTTAACTCTCTATGAAATCCGTCGGTATTGATTCGTATGATTCTCATCATTTATCGCCATTTGTTAAAACCTCTCAAAACTAGCATTTCACTGAAGTTCTTTTCGATGATGTATTTTTGGCATACGATGATGAGTAAAAATGTGAATTCAATAAATTTCGATCACATTAAAATGGCTTGATTTTAATCAGATTTGTTTTTTTTAAATAATATAACTACTTTCGAGAAATTGCTTCCTAATGATATAGAAATGTGCCAGAGCACTAAATTTATAACGAGCATGAAACTTTTGTCTAGATGAAGACAATGAAAATCTTAACAAAATCAGCCTTGTTGAAGATGCAACGCTAGATAAACAATTGAGAAACACACTTCGAAGTGACACTGTGTACAACAACAATTGCATGGATATAATAGTACTGCAAATAGAAGACTGAGCTTTCAAATCCTGAAGCGGCAATGCTATTTAAATTAAAGAGGTTTGAGTTAATGAAAAGCAATAAAAAGAAGAGATAAAAATGATTTCGAGCAAATTAAGAAGTCATTTAGAAAAGAAAAAGAAAAGAACCAACTAGAAAAGCAACAAAAGTGAGAAAATATTATTTCAAGTAAACTTCTTATAATTAAATTCGTGCATTCAAATTTCAGCGTATTTTTTAATGACAACTTCAGAATATTTAAAACTATTGGTAATTGCATTTATCACAAAAATAAGGATAACATGATGAAATCTTAAGCAGATTTCTACTGGAGATAGTTTCCTCAAAAATACAGATGTTGATTGCTGAGGATTTCAAATTTTTTTGCATTTGCTGAAGGATTTTAAGTTCATCAAAAAGCTCATTGAAATAATAATTGTAGTCCTCAAGATTAGATGTTCTGTATAAAGTCGAGGCGGTTAACTCTCAAAAAAGCCATTTAGAAAAAAATTTTAAGCAAATGCGTGAAAACCCAGATATAGGCTATCCATGAATTTTGTTAAAAACTATCCAAAAATAAAATTGCATTATTGGTGCTAAGCATTAATTATATTAATAGCACAATTGTTTTGGTCAAATAATGATATGAACAAAAGATCATCAAACGCTAATTATGAATATAAATCAGGAGAACTGGAATAAAGCAGAGGTATGTTAGTATGATCTCGGTAGGCTTCATATGCTAATAGTATCTATAGGAGGAAAATAAAGTAGTAGTGACTGAAAATACGTGTCAAATGATCGAGTGAGTGTTAAAATATCCCCATTGTCCTCTGGTATATACCCTCCCGAGTACTCCAAACACCTGTAAGAGAGGATGACATTTCGTCCTAAATTATAGTCGATGAGTCCCTTTACAGAGCATGCTCAGAACCAAATAGTGCGTCTATACAAATAGCAATCAGTTTTCCCAGAGTGACTGGTTAGTTACTGTGATGGAAACAAAGTTATTATAAAAAGGTCATGAACTCTTACCAGTAATTTCCGTTCATTTCTCATCTTGTACTTCGTTTAAGTGCAATAGTCTTCTTGGTCAATGCAAGAATTATTTCCATTGATAATTTATCTTCATTGTTCGTTACCAAAAATAGCATTCGATATCAGTTCTATCCTCTCTTATAAAGTGATTCTTAATTTCACTTCTCATATAATATTCCAACATTAGAATTGTCAATATATGATGAATGAATGCTGATCTTGCGTGTAATGCGTATTGTGTGCAAAAGAACGACTAAGTCACTTAATCACTTTACATAAAGACTTGATTACTTAATAAATCTAAGTTAGATGAAAGGATGATAGTTAAGGCACAACATAAAAAGTGAAACAGATAGAAAATGATGATAATTAGCGAGAAAACATAGTTTCAGCAGGTGTTTTAGATTGATTTCACAAATAGAATTTGAATTCTTAAGTAGAATGTAGAAAAAGATAGATAACTGTTCTTCTCTCATTTTATCACTTTCATTACAATCATAGTTTTTACATTCTTTATTTACTTGTAGTCGAATCTTGAATGAAGTTGTAACAAAATACCTGATTTGCCTTATTTTCTTTTCAAAATGATTTTGATCGGACCAGCTCACTTGTCCTTTACATCGCAATTATCTCCATGGTTTACTTTCGATGACAATATAAATATAAATCAAATTCCAAAGAAGTTTAGAAGTTGTAGATGAAACCAAATATTTGGAGGAATAATAATGAAAGAGAACTGATGGCAGAGTCTGACTGAACACGTTTAAATTTATTTGAATTTAAATGTTTAAAGACTGCGATATGGAATTGTTTCACTTAGTTGAGAAGAACTGTGTTTGGGAAGGAAGAATTGCAACAGTCCATTTACAATGTTATTACATAAATTTATTCTAATTTTGATATGAATTCTTTTTAATTTGAAAAAAAACTCGAAAAAATCTATTTTTTAAGCTTAAAATCAATGAAAACATCGGTAACGCCTATATTAATTGCTCACTGACTAAGAATTTTTGTAAATGGAACTTTGATTTTTTTAAAATTTAATAGTTTCGAAAACTTCACTTACAGTTAATTATTTCTGCTTCCAGCCGCTGCTAAATCATTAATTAGCATGAATGAATAACTAAATATGCAGTAAGAATGAAATAATCACACATTTGGATATATATACAATTGAATATATATACAACGTACGCACACATACACATACACATACACACAGACATACACATACACATACACATACACAGACGTACACGTACACGTACACATACACATACACATATGCATTTACGTATATGCATGAGATCAATCAAAAAAAGCGCTGGGTGTTTTATTGCTAAGTTTGTAATTTTTTTTTAATCGTCATCAGAATAGGAAAAGTGCTATGTTCCAGTTTTGTTCATGATATATTTAGTATTTGAATAAATTGATTTGTTTTGAAAAAAAAAAGAGCAAAGAAGTTATCTGAATTGGATCATTAAGTCTATTTATTGATTTAACAAATTTTTGAGATGGAAAAAATGATGGCAATGAAAATTCTTCATCGTATATATTTGCATCCAAAAAAAGAAAGAATGAGGAAACAGAGAATTTCAATATAAAAGAAACAACTGGGCACGACGATGATTGTATAAGTGAGATAGCCTTAAAAAATATTCGCCATTTCTATTTATATGCTATGTTCCTTTGACACAAACGAATGTTTGAAATGCAAAATTACTAATCATTTAAAACGCTGAAAATACTTCGTCAAGGTCAATTCTGCGCTTCGCATACTTGTTACGGAAATTCATCAATTTTTTCTTACCCAACACAACAATTTGTTTCTCTTTTCTTTGCAGGTTTTACATTTTTTTTACGCTTTACATACCACAGAGATTCGTTTCTTCCATTGCCGTTAATTAAGCAAATCCACGAATCCAGTTACTGAATCACTGTGAACTGATTGTCGTTTTCATCATCGTGGCTTAGCTTCATGAACAAAGATTTAGAAAGTTTCATCGACATTCAATGAATCCATTGAATCTGCGCAATGAATTTCTCAAATGAGGAGCAGCGTGTAAAAAACTGTCTTCACTGTTACTTCATTGATTCATCTATCAAGCTTGGTCAGTGACAGCGAGATCTTTAAACCATAAATTTTGATTACAGTGTTCTTCTTTTGAAAGGATAACCTTAAAAGGACTAAACAAGCCGGATTGTCTGCCGGGTTTACAATAAGAGTTTGTCTTTCTCTTAAAATGTTAGCCTGAGGGCTAACGGATCTATCCTATTCGTGGACACACTTTGTTTGACCTCTCGACTATGACCTATCTGGTGTGATAATCACGTGCAATAATTTTTAAAAATTGTATAGAAATAATTAAGAAAAAGACTCAACAAAAACAGAAAAAGAAAATAAAAGTACTTGGCTATGGTTGTTCGCATTACTTCTTGATCAGTGCAAACAGCTTCGAAAATACCTCAAAAATATAACTATCTTTTCATGTTCTTTCTACTTTCCTGTACTTGCATAAAGGTTGAAAATTCTTCATAGTATCTTTTCAATTAAATGGTTAAAACACAATTTTAGGATATGGCAGATCCTAGCTTCAATATATACATCATCCACTTCTATTCTTCAATACACACATCTACTGCTATTAAGTTTATTGGTTGGATCGTGATAACACATATATTTACTCCTGAATTTATTTGGCAAAAATATCCACTTTATGTGATCGTGCTATTCTTTATTTAACGATCTGAAGAAATAACCACTGCAATCTAAACTAGTCTGAACAACAGAAACAGATCAGTCAGAAGGATCGATCGGAAACAACAATTGCCTTCGCATTAAGTTTAGAAAATTTAAAAATATGGTGAATGCAGTGTAATAGATGATTTTATAAAAGCATAGCAATTATAAAAAGTAATAATGCTAACGAGCAGGTCAACGGTCACAATGTAACAAAGAAACTATCGGAAACTAAAAAAAAAAACGCCTAAATTACATCAGAAAGAGAATTTTGCAAAATCTTTCATTTGAATTGATTTTTAGTCTTATGTTCGATCAGAAAAGATCAAATAATTCTAAATGAAATTCATAGGCTTTTTGCAAGCTACAACGAAATATTCCAACATTTTTTTAATTCTTCGAAGAATAATGAATTCGGAATTCCAGTAGTTTCATTTTCAATTTTTTTTCATGAAATTTTTCGACAATAATTTGAGAAGCAAATTATTTTCTGAAAATATGCAAATCACTAAATGATATTTTATTTTGATTACTACAACATACTAACAACTTTTTGAAATTTAATCGAATAAATAAAAGATAAATTTAACAGAAAGGATAACATATAACTTCAGTGCTTTTTTTTCACTCTTCATAAAGTTATAAAAGCTAAAATATTTATAAAAAAAAAATTGATTGTACTATAAAGTTCAAACAAATTCCAGTTTAAATTCCATCACAATTCATATCAATTTCCAAATTTCCACTTCAACTCATATTTAATCACTGTGGTATACTTTCGTTATACGATCGATAAGATCTACAGCTTTAGTGTTTTTTTTAACCAAAAAGATACAATAAATTGAAATTATCAAGGTCGGAAGAAAATGATAAAATTAAAGTACAGCTAGAAGTAAACAGAGAAACAAAGGAAATTCAAAGTACTGGCAGCGGAAGCATACATTTAGTAGATATCTCTTTAGATTTTAAATTTATAATTGAATTAAATGAAGAAAGTGAATTAGAATTGTAGCAATATTTAAAATTGGACTAATTTAATCATTCAGCAATACAATGATCATTTTATTTCAAACTTTTCAATTGTCTGTAATTTCCAATTACAAAAATTAAGAAGAAATCTTTATGGATTATTGTTTTTGTTTTTCTCGTAAATTTAATCATAACTTTTTTAAATCCTTTATTTTTCACTTTTTTTTGCTAAATATTTTACTCGCATCTTTAATTTCCTCATTGGTTTATCAATTGATACTTTCCATTTCACATTAAATTAAATATTGAAATGTTAGCGTAATTCTTTATAATTCATGTTATCATTGCTATATCTTTAAGCAATAGTTTTTATTTTTGAAATCAATTTCAATTATAGGTGAAAAGTACCATAACCATTATTCAATTTATTCATTTCTATAACCTGCACTGTTAAATTGAAATTTAGGATATTTCGCTCAAATTGCTCAACTGAAATGGAGATAGTAATTGAATACTGCTTGGGATTCATTACTATCCTTTTCTTTCTTAGGAGATAGGAGATGTGATCAGTTCTTGAGACAATTAGACGGTCTTCAGCACACAAATAACAAAATATCATCCAATGCAACCTATAATCAACATATTTCAGGATGCACGTAGCAATCCAATTCTCACGTAAGTTTTCCGTAATATTTCGCTACTTACCGGACCGTATTTCACACTTGCCAACATAATATGGACACAAACATGCCTCTGTTTTTAACGGGCCGCGAAGGTAGGGTTGACAAGTAGGAGCATACGTTTATGATTACAATCTAGGCTTGATGGGTTTTTGTTTATAGCTCTGTCGATATGCTAAGCAATTTAATGTACTTTTCCACCGCGATTGTCATTTACTTCTCGATAGCATAGATAATACTTGGTTATATTAAATGGTAAAGCGTACGCTACGTGAGCCTTCTGTTATGTAAAGTGAGTATCTTATTGCTGTTTTACAGGCATCTAACGATGGCACCATCAAAAAAAGGGCCGAAACAAGAAAAGAAGCCAAGAAGTGCAATGAGTGAAGTGGTAACACGTGAATATACGGTTAATTTACATCGGCGATTGCATGGCGTGTAAGTTTTTATCACGTTTTAGAAATGCAAACATAGATGATTGTTTCAAGAATGATTTTTGCATTCTTATATTTCTGCCTGTACTGCATCGTATTTATTTGTCTCTTTTCTACCGCAGAACTATTATATGGATAGTTGTTAAGAATTTCAGCTATTAATCTGTTCATTTAACGGTTACTGGTTCAGGTTTCAAGCAGTTTGGATTCGATTAAGATTTTTGTGAAATGTACTGTTACCTAAATTTGTTAAATATTTAAATGAAGTCAATTGCAGTGGTTTCAAAAAGCGCGCTCCTAAAGCTATCAAAGCGATTAGGAAATTCGCAGAAGAACAGATGGGAACGAAAGATGTACGCGTTCATATACGTCTGAATGAATTTTTGTGGTCCAAAGGCGTGAAGTAAGTATCATTGTGTAAAATTCACTTAATGAGATTCTTGTGAAGGGTGTTCTTATTGTGAATATTCACAGTTAAATTAACCTCTGAGTAGTAGGATGATTAAATTTGCTCGGTAGTTTTCTTGAAAGACTGAGATTGTAATTTTATTACGATCTGATTGTCGGTGCTGTTGATTATTTTATGACCAGAATTATATATTTTGAAATATTAAGTCTTAATTTATATCTCGATACGTTGCAGATTCTTGTCCATGCCTGTTATATTTTTAAATCTTACTCATTTTTCATTGTTTTTAATTATGAAGTTGAAATTTCCAGGAATGTTCCATATCGTGTACGCGTACGTCTGTCAAGACGACGTAATGATGACGAAAGTTCTGCAGATCGATTATACACATTGGTTACGCACGTTCCTGTTACAACATTTAAGAAGTTGACAACGGTGAATGTTGATAATGAGGAATGATTTTGTGTTTTGGTGATTGTTTTGTTTTTAAAGTATAAAGGAATATTTGGAAAAGAATTTGTAATTCACGACTATCAGCAACAAATACTATTTTCTGCATTGATCTAATTATTTGTACTAAAAGGATTTGGCATAATTTTTTGCCTTGTTGATTGGCGTTCAAAAAGACGGAATGAAGGATACTCCCGTGCTTATTGTTCAATTTCTTCGGCGAGCCAAAATAATCTTGGTTACCATCAGCATCTTTACTCATTTTTTTTTTTAAAACACTGCTGCAGTACTGATTTATAAACAACAGTTGATCAGTTGAGTGCTTTTGCGTTATTCGTGGATTATAGTGGTTGTGATTACAACAGTGTCAGATGAGAGGAGAGCTTAAACGATCTGTTTTTGGGTCGACAATAAATGTGAAGATTGGTTTAAGCATGAGAAAAGCCTTTGCAAGATTTCAAGAATACTAGAACCTGGAATTGTCAAGAAGGATGAGCTTGCTGGTGGATTCTTTGCATTTGCACACACTCGGATTCTTTGCATCCTAACGTTTTGCTGGTTAAGTGCTGTTGTGTGCCTAAATAAGTCTGGTTCTCAATATCAGTTCATTCAAGTTCTGAAACGTGACATGGGCATGACTAGAAATGTTTGTAAAGAATATTCCAGTTTGCTCTTTGCTTGGACCTGCTGACTTTTAGGTTTTAAAACGTCCTTTTTAATCTACCGGACGAACTTTTATGGGTCATTTAATTTTTAGCCCCATAATGCATGATCACTGGAAACTTTTATATAACTTATGCGATTGTTTCAATTGCCTGTTGCTTTGTCTTGTTGATTTGCAGTTTGCTAGATTAATCCTATCTCTTTTATCCATACCTATATGCAGTTTTTAATCGTTACTATTTATGCCCATTAACCTAATTGTTAAAGTTCGTTAACGGAAGTTATTGGACTTTTCTACATTTCAAACTCGGCTTAAATTTATTAATATTTAATACTTAGTTGAAATTAAATTAAAATGAAATCCAAAGTTTTATGAAACTGATCTTACAATGTCGAAGAACGCAATAGTTCTGTCAAATACTATAACAAAGATTATTAAAGTCAATGTAAAACAAAAGTGTTTCAGATGTTTTTTTTTTGTGAAATTTAACGATTTTTATGTTTGATAAAAAATAACAAAATTTAAGCCATGGAAGTTTCGGATGCCACTGGAAAATGCATTTATGACAATATGAAAGATACGACGTTGGAACATTATCATGTGATTATTAAAAATCATTTTGCAAAGATTTCGTGTCGAAAGTCACTTATTACCGTCCATGGAATTTTCCGATGGTTAAATGAATTCGACTGAGAGTCTCCAATAGTAATGAGATTTGGTGGAATAAATGAGAATGGTTTAAATTGAATTTAATTGCAGTTTGCAAGATATAAATCACAAAGGCGCACATTTCTTAGAGTTGAATTTAGACGACTTTGGCCAGCAAAATGCAAAATATGACAGTACAGCATTTTTTTATTCCTGCGGAAATACTAATGAACTGTTCGAAAGTTCGCAAGGCTTAAAAGTTAACGGAAAAGAAACAATGCAATTAGTGTAGTATAAGAAACTGATCAAGTGATATATCGAAAGAATAAATCATTATGTTTTTCGAAAGAGTAAATCATTATGTTTTTCGAAAGAGTAAATCATTATGTTTTATAGTTAGCATTCTCTAATCATATCTCTGAGTCTTGTAAAAATAGCATTTCACTAAACTACTCAGTAAAATTTATCTTTTTAAACTTTTTTTAAAAAAAAATAATTTTAAAAAATGAGAAATATGAAGAGAAAGAACTAGATGGTCACGAAATATTATGCCGCATTATATTGTACATTTCGGTATATTTAAGGAAGGATCAAAAGAAAATGACGTAAAATGCGAAAATATGAAAGATTGTTTTAAGGAAAAGGACCTAGATTCATAAAATTAAATTGTTTTACTCGAGCGTTTTGAAAAATAGTTGGCATAAAAAATGCATATTATATATGGTTCAGTATTTCTATATAACTAGAAATTCGCTGCAATGGTGTTTGACTCATGATTTTTTCAATTTTTGATAATGATTGTGAACGGAGTACTTTCATGTTTATATGCTTAAGCTCCCTTTCAACAGTTTTTAACAGTAAAAAAAAATAGTTTTTTGTCGTAACAGTCAACTTGAACAAATCTGATTACAAAAAGTGTAACAGAAATGCTAATAAATTAAGTAGAAGAAAGACCCATAAGATTGTGTAATTGAAAAAAAAATATGTAATTAAACTATTTTGGTATAACAGATCAAGGATGACTGCATTGATCTTAAAAAAATCTGAACAACATATTCCTTGAAATTCAGATAAGAAGCGAAGGTCAACAAAAAACTGAAATTGGAAATTCTTCAAGCTTCATTAATACCTAAAAAGAATAACAATTCTACAGAACCTAACGGGAACATGTAATTATGCAGGAAAGAACAATGCAAAAATATTTCAATCAGTTTCAGACAGGTATCACTGGTACGTATTAAAATGCTCATATCATATTGCAATAGACGGATTATTCAGGAGAAATTAAATTCATAGTGCTTTATGTGAACATTGTAATATATGGCTTACATACAGAAATTTTTTCAGCTAAGGATATAAAATGTCAGAAAGAATTAAAATAGAGGCACGTAAATGAACAGAATATATCAGTAAATTTGTGTATTTAAATCTCCAATGCAAAAATATTTCAATCATCTCAGATAGGTTTCACTGATCTTTTTGCTAGCTATGCTAATAGTCCCATAATTTGAGAGGAATGTTTTAAAATTAGTTAAATAGGAACTTCTGCCTGCTAAAATTAATAGGAAAATGAAATTCCTATCTTGAAAATAATCCTTTATAATTCAGTCTTATAAAGTCGATCTATTTTAACCAGTTCTTTTTCAACCTGATGCACAATAACATCTGCATTCTGCGATTCAACAGGAACTCCACTAACTAATTGAGCATGGCTACCTCGTGAGCCACCATAAAATCGAATGGTAGGATAAACGGTTACACCAACACTACGACAGACATTTGGCCAAAGTCCACAATCGACTTTTGCAAGCTCCACACGACCTTCCAAAACCTGGGAAAAAAGTAGAAAGTAACAACAATGGGAAATTACAAAAAAATTACAAATAGATACCGTTATTTGCATTTCTGCTAAACAAACTATAACTGAAAACTTCAAAATTACTGCACAAAAATCGATTTGCATACAATGCTTAGCGAAATGAAAATCATCAGATAGGATCACGAAATTCTTAAGTAAAATTAAGATAATGAAGAGGATATAAACTAACAATGGTAATGTGTGTTGTTACAAAATTATTTCAGTACTTATGCACGACTGCAAATAAGAAAAGAGTTTTTTTTTACAAATCAACAGTACATTCCACGACGTTCTACGCTTTATCTACAACCATGTCGATCAACAGTTAAAACAATTCCTCTCTCTTTCTTCACACTTGATACTTTTCCGGCATCATATCGCCTAGTTCAACGAAAACACTTCTTATTATAAAACCTACTAACAAAGTGACAATTAACTGTTACCGACAGGAATGGCAGGGATTTGTTATTTAAAACTGATCAGTTTATTATACTTACTCATTTTGTTACCATACTTCATGTGCTCACTAATTTATTGCGTGCTTCATATCGTTTTTCTTTCTACTGCTGTAACATTGTGTGAGGATAGTATTATAACCTGAATAAATCTCTAACGTCAATAAGGCAAATAATATAGGAAAAGCCGCTCATCCCGCTCATGAAAATATTTCTCTAAAACTCAAACAGTCAAGTACTTAATCAAGTAATCGATTGTCAATTTTTCAAACGCTGAACGAAAACACGATAAGAATTGGGGAAAATAAGCTGCTTACCTACATCGGAACGCTGAAAATGAATACAGCCGATTAGAGAAGGTTTTGTTTGTCGGTTCTACGCATGTGTTAAAATTTTGCAGTATCATAAGTTCATTTCTTAACATACCTCCGCAACGTGCTCAAAAATAGGCGCAAATTCAATGCAATGTGAGCACCAAGTAACAAAAAAGTCGACCAGCCATGGTTTATCGTCATCTAATACCTTCTCAAAGAAATCGTTTCCGATGCTCACAACTTTTGATGGCAAATAATTTCTCAGCCATACTTCCATAGATCGGTGATCACGCCACCAGTTTGAAGGATAATCTCTACAAAGCTCATCTTCATGATTAATCCTTCGAAAAAAACATAAAAAAGCTTGGATATTAAACAAATTCTAAGCAAATAAAGAGAGCTGTTACTACATACGATTTAAACAAATTATAAGCAAACAAAGAGTTCTTATTTCATTTGTCTTAGCAGAATGAGAAAATACCGCACAATCGTATTTCAGATTACCTAATATATCAATTTTTTTAAACAATAAAGGAAGATGAAAGCTAGATACTCACACGGTATAAGAACCGGAAGAATACAGCCGGATCGTTGGATAACTCTGAATACCTAAATTCGTGCATAGCTGTCGATAATGATCACAATCGACCATTCCAAAATAAACGAATTCTTTCGTGCGCATATTTCGAGCGAGCTTCTTGTACTCAGGTGCTAACTGTTACCGTTTCAAAATAAAGTTTTGTATCATTTTAAAAAACACAAAATAGTTGATGTAAATTTAGATAGGTCAAAAAATCAAGCGCTTAAAAATTTACCATTTCTAACTTTCATAAAACAGAGCATACCTGATTACAAGGTCCACACCACGGTGCATAAAAATCAACCAGCCAAACAATGCCCTGTTTTCTATCCAAAACTAATGTATCGAAATCCGATGGTGATAAGTCGACCACTCTTGGATTACGTGCATCCTGATTATATTTTTTGATATATTTATTGAACACTTAGTAATAAATCATTAAAATTTTTCTAAACTTAGCAATAACAGATTTTATGGACTAACTTCAATGAATTCCACTATCGTGTTAACATCCAAATAGCCTGCACGTGCAGAAGACCTACCACCGCTGTGCCATATTATATTTGGATAGCTGTAAAAATGTAATTATAATATAATTAAAAAAATGACAAGTGTACAGAGAAATTCAAAAGTCATAGCGCACGAAATAATACTTTTGATCATAAACACTCAATAGTATTAGTCAAATATTCTTCCTTTTTTCATTAATTTATGGAAGCGACTAGTCCGGAAATATCTCATTCACTGTGGAAAATTCAAAAAAAAGGAAAACTCACAATTTTTAAATCATTCTAAAAACTTACACGTTAGAATTCGCTTTTCTGCAAATGTCACTATATTGATCGCAGTCAACAGTACCAATTTTTATACTTTCCACATAATTATGCAATCTTCTTAACTCTTTTAACAAACGTAAACAAGGTGGACACCACTGCAAATAAAATCGAGAGCACCATAGTTATGGATAAATAAATCCATGAAAAATAATAATTGGCTTACTGGAGCATAATAATCGATGAGCCATTCATCGCCCGAATCAATCGCAGATGCATGGCTTTCGGAAGTAAGAGTAACAAGCGGTGAAGAATGACTTTCCATAGCAAAAAGGGCAATATCATGCACAGTTTCCATTTTGCCTGCAATGAAATAAGAGTTCTTAAAGATTTCGAAGACTTTTAACGAGGAATTCCTAATCCGGAATGCAAGCCTTAGCTAATTCACAATATTGCATTAAGTTCGTGCAGAATTTAAAACGAATTTAGTCAAAGAATAAAATAAGATGTTTAAAGAAGTATTTGTAGGATATAATAAAAACAAACCGTGATATATTTCATAGCTTCCATGTTTTTTGAACAGAATCCATTTTGGAAGTTTGGTCAGTTTCAAGTTTTCACATATACTCTTTGCTTTGAAACAATCAGCAAAATATATCTGCACAAACACAAAAACTTTTGTGACATGTGAACAGATCTAACAAACCATGAGAACAACACTTTATGATAAGAAGACGTGTTTGGCGGTTGCAACTGAACTACTGATTAATTAGGCAACGTCTATGCTTCGTAGGTTCATGCGCACTTTGTAACTACTACTTTTTGTTCTGCTGATTCCATTGCAAAAAATCATTTTATAATGAAACTTGATCTCTGGTTTGTTTGCCTATTCACCAGTCGCAAATTGTTGATTATTATAAAGCAAAGAATATTTGTAAAAATTTGAAACTGACTAAACTTCCGAAATGGTCCTGTTCAAAAGCATGAAAGTGTGAAAATGTAACGGTTTCTTTTTACTATGTTTAAATGATTATTTCAATAATTTTCAATTATCAAAACTGACTGATTTTTTTAGTCCAATCAAACAGAACAAAAAACAGTAATTCCAAACAGCTCCTGAAAACCTCTTAAACATAAACGTCGATTAATTACTTAATCAATAACTAAATTGCAACTGCCAAAAAAGTCATGATGAAAAATTTAATTATCATATCATACTAAAACACATGCCAGTAAGCTACTGACACACATGTAAAATATTCATTTTTGCTCTTCTAAAAAAAATGTACCTCAATTTCACTAGTTGTTATTTTTGCTGATAGTTTTTTTAGCTCTGTACTGCTGTCTGCTTCACTGGTACCAAATCTAATCAGAAATGAATGGTCGCGAATTTGATCTGCGAAACAGAACACGTATAAGAAAAAAAGAGAACAATTAAACCAGAAAAAACAGCTTCGATAATTCGAAAAAAGTTTGTTTAGCTTCACCTCTAACAATTTTCTCCAGCAATTTATCAATATAAGGTATATCGGGAACATATGATAAAACTATCGTTGCTATTTCCTTAAAATCGAAACTGTTGATTTCCTGAAAGAAACGGACTTTAGCAATACTGAAAAAACTTCGCACGTATAACACGAAACTAATTAAAATCAGCTTGATTTCAGTTTATTTTAAAAAAAAAAATGAATTGGAGAACTTATAGATTTATAAAATGTGTGTAACACACCCGGGGTTTCCTTCCATCATCTGGTCGGAAATACACTACACCAGTTTTACGGTCAAATAATGTGCAAAGTTTTACTGAGTCATCACAATTAACTTTCGCAACATTTACAAGGCCATGCAAATTGGCTGCAAGCTTTTTCCTAAAAGTATAATTTGCCTTGGTTTTTGATGAAACATATAAAACCACCTTGATCAGATATTTGAATTAAAAAAGACTTGTTGAGTTGCAAATAAAAAAATGGAGGGTGCATCTGATGTAGTGCAGAAAATATTAAATGTAATGTCGAGAAGCATTACAACATTTTTCTACACTGTATCAGATGCGTTCATGCCAAATTTAGTTTGCGAAACAATTCTAGTTGGTTAGCAGTTTTTCAAACTGATTATTTCGAGTGTGCAATAAACGGTGCTGGCCAAGAATTTTACGAACATGTGCTCTTTAATTATGTTAAAGTTAGTTTTTGTTACATGGTAAATAAGAGGAGAAATCGAACAAAAACTTCATATTAATTGAAAATTACTCCAAAAGAAAGCCTGATGTAAAACAAAGCAACTAGCACTTTATCTAATATTTGCGTACACAGTGAAGAAGATTTATTGACAAAACAATCATGGCCAGCACCAAAACAGTGTGCTTGTGGACCTGAAGCGAGATTAAATATTGATACTTGAAAAAAAAATTGCCCGATCTTTCGTCAATTATTAATAAAAAATCATTGCATCCCGAATTTAAAAAAAAAGAGCTCTTATATTAATCATAAAAAACTTCATATAGCTTAAAGATAAAAAACCTGTTTAATTCTGACATGCAGTTACTACTTCTGCGTTCGCAAAAATCCAGTAACCATCCACGTGTATCTTTTCCACTTTCCTTGGTCTTAAACAAGTGAATGTCGGAGTCCGTTAAATGTAACACCATACCATTTACATAGTTCATGGCAAATGCTACTATCTGATCCAGTTGTCGCTGTCCTTGGAAAAAGTGTCGCTAGAAAAGAAAAAAAAAACATATTAAAGACGATTGATTGCGACGCTTATAATATATTCTCTCATTTTTAAAAACAATCATATGGATAATTCAATTAAAGAAAAAAAATCTCTTATCCATTACATCAACTTTTTGTAAACATCCTCAATTTTGAATTTTGACAAGAAAGAAATACCTTTTACGAATTAAAACAATTGCGAAAACCGGGCGAAATTGGCTAAAATGATATAATATTGAAAGCATCTACGTCAACCTAATTATAATTCAATCTAATAATATATGTGCCTAATAATAACATATTAACAAAAGATAAAAAACCAAAAATATTTGCAGAAACCCACATGTGGATAAATCACCAAACTTGGGTAGCCCATCACACCTTGTGAATGACAAAGCATAGGATCTTCAGCACAGTTCACAGCACCTATCCGAAGAACACCTTCCATTTCTTGAGCAAATTTTCGCCACTACAAAGTTATTATATTAGCGTGAATGTTACAAAGAAACAAATAAAAGAAACTTACGGTAGGTGCTAACTGATGACAGTGTGAACAATACGTAGAATAGAAATTGATAAACCATATTTCATCTGTATTAGAAACTGTCCTTTCAAAATCTGATCGTGATAATGTCACTATCTCTTTGTCCTCATCATATATACCTGAAACACATTAGTATATTTAGAGCATTACAAAAATCATGAACTGTGGAAAACAAAGAAATCAATATTTCCACTAGACTTTTTGGAGTTTTTATTACAATCAGAAGTATTCAGCAAATGATTATTGCTGCCTTAAAAATCGTAAAAACTCTCATATTTTTACAATATTTACATGCTTAATGATACTTACCAAAGTTATCTTTATAGAACTGCCAAGACTGATACTGATGGTTGTCTTTAAAATTATCGCTCAAACCTTCTTCGCCGTACCGATCATATTTTTTCCGTAGTTCTTCATCCATTAACACTTCGTAAGCACGATAAAGCTTCATGAATTCTTTATGTGCATTACTATCACCCTAAAAGCATGAATGAGTAAAATATTAATAACTGACAAAATCTTCAATAACAGGCGATCCCAAACAAATGGTTTCATCAAAATTTGTGTCTCTTGAAATTTCGTTAAAACTTCTGGATATCAAAATTATGTTTTTGACTGAGTTGCAACTTCAGTGATTGCACCATTAAATGATTTGCTATCAAAGTAAAAACTTACAGGATTTTTATCTGGATGTTTGACAAGAGCTAGCTTCTTAAATGCTCTTCTGATTGCTCTGTTATCAGCTTCCCGTGATATTCCAAGCAAGCGATAAAAATCTTCACAATTGATATATGAGATTAAAAAAAATGCCAGGAACTGTGAGATAAACATGTGATGCATTGCGCATTACCAAGCGCTATTTCTGTTCCCAAGAAAAGCTAAATAAAGAGATTATTCAAATTATACTTCGAATATATTTTCTCAATCAACTGCGAAAATAACAAGCAAAGACAAATGTATCGAAGATCGAAATTACAAAAAATAAAATAAAAATAAAAATTCAAATCGATTAATCGCGTTAAAATTGGTATTTACTGAATAACTGAAATGTTGAGAATTTTGAAATTCACTTAACTACAGTTGAGATTTTTAAAACTCCAACTATTACGTGTAATAAATAAACAGCAATATCATATTCATTTTGAAAAACAGAAAAAGTATCAATGTGAAAAGAACACATTGATAACTTAAAAAAGAAGTAAAGTTACTACAGTCTAGATATATCACCTCATTATAGACCTGAAATAAGAAGCAATAAATGAACACGTTGAGCTAAATACTAGCATGAAAAATGCAATGCATGCATCGATAACTTCTATATATCATTTCTTCCCGCTAATTAATTAACATTAACGCTAATTAACACCTGAAATATGAAAGAATAATGAACGATAGCCTCGTTTCTCATGGAAATCATCTCATAAATTAATAAATATTAAACTTTCTGTAAAGTTCCAATCCATATATATTAAGATTATTCAGAAGTCTATAATGTATTCGATTTAAAATGACTAAAATTTATCGCCCAAAACAACATTAATTAAAATGAAATTAATTAAACGAAATTCGCACTTAATTAAGCTATTCAATGAAAAGTGTTGCTAATGCAGATCAAAAAGTACTGATCTGAGGAATTTTTTGGGAAATATCATCAATATTAGATAGCTTAACCTAATCGATATATACTTACTACAATAGACATTAACTTACGAGGATATTACTTGACCCCTAATTCAATCAATGAACTGTAATTCGCAACATAATGGAGATGACATGAAGAGAAGGTCATACAGAGTCCTGCAGCAACAACCGCATTTTATGATGATTTCAGCAAATATTTACACATTTCTTATTCAATTTTTTATTTACTTTTTGCCAACTCTTTTTCCGAATACTTTCCACTCACCCAAACTGCGTCAGTTACGTCATTTACGTTACAATTTTCAAATTCCATAACTCTTTTTACACTTACTAAAAATACTTCCAACACTGATCATCATTTGTCAATTCTAAGGCTTTTTTTTTTCGAGAAAAATTTCATGCTACTATATCGAATTTAAAAAATTGTATTCCGAATTTCTGAATAAATAGCAAAAAGTTCATAAAATTGCTAACATTGATTTTGAATGTTTTTTATTGATCAGACATTAAATACGAGCACTAACCGTATGATATGTGTTGAAAACGAAATTTTAACTGCTCAAAAAAATATTCTCAAGAAACTTTTATTTCATTTCATTTGAAGAAAGTTTTCAACTTTCAAAAAGCTTAATAAACAAACTTACTAAATGGTAATATTTATTGTTACTTTGTGAATTCACTGACATTTTTATTTATCAATTAATCAGCTGAGTAATAAATCTCAGTCCCAGTATCATTCTTGATGCAATTAATTATTCACCCTAATCATTTCAAATGATTAAAAGTCTAAAATGCTAAAGCAATTTTTTTTTCAACTTTCACCAATCCAATAATCTTTTAAAGTACGCTAAGCATAAAGATGAGAAAATTTGCACTTCTCAAAAGACATAAACATCAGCTTAGGGTCACATAAAGTTGACCTCGATAATCTCCTGTTTTTCTTTTCAAAAGTTAAATCATTTTTGTTCAAGTGCGGGCTGAAAATAATAAATACAACAACAGTAACATATATTTTTCCATAAACTCATGATATTGCAGGGCATGTATATAACATATGTGTATATAAGTAAAACATAACATTCATTAGAAAATCTTATCCAAAATTTTAAAAATGAAAAAATTCAAAACATCTGAAGACAATCATCTCATACTGGTACATATATATATATGTAGTTCGTAAACAAGTTCCAGAGAATATGCTTAATGTTTTTTTTTTTTTTTACATACCAGAGATCGACGAAGTCAGAAAAACAAAGAAAATAATAACTTCATAACATTAAAGCTCACCTAATAGAAATTTTAGATGTGATAACTGAGATTTCATTTCTAGAGAATATAAATACTTGTAAAAACAGTCCATCGATGACTTTTTCTTAAAATCTGAATTTACCTATCACATACTAGAACTGAAGATAATGAGCACTGAACATGGTTACAAACAACACCAAAAAATGTATGATACTTTATGGCTGCTTCTACGTAAACCAATACCATTCAATTTTTTGCCTTTTTGCTCAAATTCGGCCCTCGTTTTTTCGGATTATTTTTCTCTTCCTTTTTCCGTTTCGTTGTTTCAGAAGTGACTACATTACTTACCGAAAAAAATGAATCAATACGAGCTTGTTGTGCAGCTTGACGACCTTTCTGCATTCTAGTTAAGCTACTCCTTACTCTGTCCTCACTGAAATTCGTAATCAATAACAGATAACCGCTGAATTCTGTATGAACGAATGAGATTTCTTCTGAACCTTTTAAGAAAACCGATATAACTTACTTGAAACTTTTCTCACCACATAAAAATTGTACAATTCCTTCGACATTCGGTTCCTTCCAAACTAACTGAAATCCAGTTGGTTTTATTGAAACTATTATGAATGAAGAAATTATAATCTTCTCATGATAATTTTATTTACTTCAAGATTTTCACAGTTCATGATATCCGGTTCCAAAAACAGTCGTCGTGCTTCCTTGTATTGCCAGTTTTTGGGTATCGGATATTTCTGAAAGTATTCCTCGGTATACCTATTAATGCAAAAATAGAATGAAGGCAATTTTAAGATATGTGTAAATAAAGGTATTCCTCGGTATACCTATTAATGCAAAAATAGAATCAAAGTTTTAAGATATGTGTAAATAAAGAACTACAAACCGTCTGATCAATTGTCTCGAGAACATTTTCGATACGTTCATGCTTTTTAATAAGCTCAAATGCTTTTTTTGGACCAATACCCCGAATGGTTGATACATAATCGCAACCTAACAGAATGCAGAGATCTACAAATTGCTCCATATTCATTTCGAAATCTTTCAAAACTTGATTCAAATTTATTTCTTTCACCGGCAGTTTTTTTGCTTCACTGAAATAAGTCTCATAATTATTTAAACAAAACTAGTTTCAGCCCATTATTTCACAAGTAACTATTGATAAATTGTTATTCATTAAAAAACTTATGTACACAACTGTACATTTATTCAGTTAGAATAGAAAAGCAAAAATAGCTATAGTTTGGTTATCCTGCCAAAATTTGAAGTTAAAGTAATCAGATGACTACTTACAATACCAGGCAGTCATTATGGTATAAAAGCGGCTTATTCTCGATGATTAATAATGGTCAATATTAATGCACATTTCAATAAAATTTCATTCTTGTATAACTGCAAATTATGGATGGCACAAAAATTAAATAAAACGAATTTGATGATTTGCAACTATAGAGCTAACCACTTTAAATGAAATTACATTATTGGCCTCTTAAAATTTTATTCATCATGGGCTGGTTAATTTCAGTGTAATCAAGACCAACACTTGAATCTTTTTTAACTAACCTTGCTATCATTTGACGCAAAAGAGTAGGTGAACCAAAAGTCAATGCATCCATATCTTCAGAAGCCGTAGCGAACACTTTACCAGCTTTCGCAAGAGCAGCACATTGTGCTTCCGCTTCACATGGAGCATCCACTACTGGAATTCCCATCAATGTTAGCAACCGTTTAGCTTCTTCATTTTGCTCTTTTGTAACCTTGAAATTGAGAAAACAATGTCAAACAACAACAATATGTAATCAAATAGTTTTCATGTATATTTTCCAAGTATTATAGAAAATGAAAAAACAACATAGATGATATCATTCGAAATTACAAAATTAAAAAACAATAAATAAAATTTAGTGTAAATTCGAAATTTTCTGAATATAGTTTACATCGGTACGAAACAGATATCTTTCAGTGGTATTAACACAGAACGAACATATTGATAAATTCAAGGAAAACAATTTTATTACTACTATTATTAGGCTTCACTTTTTAAACTATCTAAGCAAAACTATGGATGCAGTGATGAATTTTTTGATGAATTTTTTACGACACGTAGAATAAAAGACTGAATGTAAACACTCGTAAAATTCAATAGCCATTCTTTTCTTTGACAAAGAAAAAATTTGAAGTACGTAAATGGAAACCTTTACAAGACGTCTCTCAAATTTATTCACGGCTGCTTCGTCACCCAATTCAACTGCATCAGTTCGTTGCTTTTCTGCTTCGTTTCTTCGCTCAGTGCGTTTCTCCAATTCACTTGTTTTCATCTGTGGTGGTTTACCATCGAATACAAACACTGGTTTTATTCCATTATCGATCATTCGAATTGTTCGATAAAACATTCCAAGAAGATGACTAAGCAAAAGATCGGGTCATTCTTAATTCTCACACAAATAATACGTTGTTCTATTTCAAAAAAAAAAAAAAAATTTACTTGTAATTAAGTGGGAAACTAATTTGCTATAAACTACTTTTTTATATCTCAAAGAAACAACAGCAAAATCAACAAAGTGACACCTTGTTTCATGCTATAACACATCCTTCAATGCTTCTGCTTTTCGGACTAAATTTCAAGGTATTAATAAAGAAAATGGAAATGAGTATGAACAAATTGATGAATTATTTGAAGGAAAAATCATATATCGCCTAAATTTTGTAGTTCTATTTGTGGGATTCTTTCATTCAACATATACTACGTTGAATGAAAGAATCTGTAAAGACGGATACGATGCCTCATCCTGCCTTTATACTTTATACTGTCTAGTTTTTTTTTTTTTTTAATTTAAGAGTTATAAGCACTGTCAAGCAAGTCACCTGGTTGCTTCACCACTTTCCGTCTGAAGTTGTGAACCATCCTGTCGTACCGCAATGAGAAACTGATAGAGGCACATTGATGCATCCACCGCTACCTTACGACCAAAATATCCTTTAAATTCTTTAAGTCGTATACTGCTTGGCGAATGATCACCGATCACTTTTGACAGATCCTTTACACCCATTGCTACAAATAGAAGAAAAACAATGAGAGAGGAGACCAGTCATTTATCTGAGATTGATGAAAGTATTCGCAAACAATCAGTTGGTCATTTAAATAGTTGGTTTCTCAAATGGTCACTCATGGTCAAAGTATTCTCAGACAATCATCAGTTGGTCATTAAAATAGTCGGTTCCTCAAATGGTCACTCATGGTCAAAGTATTCTCAATCATCAGTTGGTCATTAAAATAGCTGGTTTCTTAAATGGTCACTCATGGTCAAAGTATTCTCAGACAATCATCAGTTGGTCATTAAAATAGTCGGTTTCTCAAATGGTCACTCAAGGTTAGTGCTCCTAACATTTATTTTTCCAACGTATTTGGAATAAACCACTGGAAAACGGTACACATTCGACATACTGCAGCTCAAATAAGTTATTTTGAAAGAACCGCCTGCTGTTGTTTGTATTGAAGCGCAATGAAGTAGATGTGAGATTCCTCGTTGTATCGGTGGAGAGCGAGATGGAAAAGTGTGGGAATGAAAAGTGTGGGTCAGGTGAGTAACCGGTATGGGATGAAAAGATGTGGGAGAATGACTGGATCAGGTGAGTAACCGGTATTGGATGAAAAGATGTGGGAGAATGACTGGATCAGGTGAGTAGCCGGTATGGGATGAAAAGATGTGGGAGAATGACTGGATCAGGTGAGTAACCGGTATGGGATGGAAAGATGTGGGAGAATGACTGGATCAGGTGAGCAGCCGGTGTGGGATGGAAAGGTATGGAAATGACTAAGTCAAGCGAGTATCCGATATGGCCAGAATGTTTGGCATAGCATACTTGCTTGTAGTGTAGTTACTATGAGCTTCCTTGCAGTCAGTCACGTGTGATTTATACTAGCATATGGCTGAACTTACTGCCATATTTCGTTTTTATTTGGACTTTTATTGATAGATACGTTTAGTTCACGTGTTTGCATTTTAACCTTTTAGATCAAATGTGTTACGCCAATGTTTGACTACATCGGATATTCATTCTGACTGTAACGGATACTCACCCGATATACCCTTTAGGCTTCGATGATGTCTTCAAATGCTGTAGAAAGTACGATAATTGATGATCAGTTCGGTGACGAGAATTTCGACGCAATGTCGTGTTGGTTTTTTGTGCAAATTTTTTTTGTTGCACACCATAAACTTTGAATTTTAATTTAAAATATTTCGTGAAATTTTCACATTGCTATTAGTACTACAGATATAGATTGTCTTATTTTAAGATGTAATTCATTCCACTTTTGTGATTGTTTGCTAAGTATAATTTTTTATGATTTGCAAACTCTTGCCAATTCCAGAAATAAAGAAGCTTTTACTTGTTTTAGACGTGTGGGATCAGTTGAAGGAAATGAAGAATGACGATGAAATGCGGCAGTTGCAAGTAGTTCGCACGAGGTTAAATACAGCCAATGCACAGTCATCTGAATCAGTAAAAAAAAGTGTCTTCTTGAACTACAAGAAGTTCATCGACACTGCTAGAGAAGTTTCACGTTACGTTTCTTCATGATTTTCATAATATTGAATTATCCTTACCTTGCCGGTGACATATACAGCTTTGCGTTGATTCATTCCACTAATATATATGCTTTTTGGAACATATTTCCGCTAAGACTTTGGGTGATAAATGTCTAAACACTTAATACGGGCTACGTGGTAATCTTTTTTCATCTGCGCCGATCATTTGCGAAATTGCATGATTTTCTAAAATCATTTCTAATTTTGTAAACTTGAGATGAAATTAGAGATTGAAAAGTTGTTTATGGAGAAAATATGCATTAGTTTTTCAAAAAATTTCATATATGCGAATACAAATTAATCAAATGCAAACGCAAATCCCGAAAACACATTTATATTTTTGTTCAAAATTTTCTTATTTTTGTCGGTTCTTGCAGAAGTATTATCTCGATATTCTTTATATTTTGTCTAAGAAATGCTATCTTTTTAGATCTGGAACGGGAAATATATGAACTTTCATCATTGTTGTCGGATCAGCGAATGCTTATTGAAACACTGATGCAGATGACTGGAGAAGATCGTTCTTCTGTTGGAACTGCTAGTCTTCACACTTCGTTTAGCGTAAATCCAATGAATGTACTGATGCAAAAAATGGATGGTATTGCTGTAGGTCTTCAATTGTATACAGTGATAGTAGGCAGTAGGCAATAAAAAAAAGTTTTGTATAAAGAAGCAGTTTTCTTCTTAAGATGCCATGTTGTTGCTTGCATTAAATTCTTGCACTAAGTTCCGTTTACTACAACTCACTTGTCATATCAGTTTGCAGGCTGTATTAAATAATTTACCAAATTCTGGTCGAGTAATCATTCATGGTGAAGTAGTTCAATTGGACAGCGATAGTATGCTACCACAACATAATGTTATGCTTATTTTGTTGTCAGATCGACTACTCATAGGGCAACCATCTTCAGGTTGTAAATTTAGCATTAATTTTGCGTATGTATTTTAGTTTGTAAAACCTCATCGCGATTTTATATTTTCATTCAAATAAAAAGTAGTATTATTTTTAGGAAAATATCGTTTTCAATTGGAATCCTCACATCCGTTAAATAATATAGCAGCTGTTAATGTCAAGGATAGAGAAAATGGCGAGACTGCAACCGGCATGTTCAAGCTGTTAATTTTTCCAGGACAAAGGTATTCTGTCTATATCGAGTATTTTGTCAATAAGGCACTGTTCAAATGCATGGTAGACATTAAGAGGAAACACATGTATTGGGACAGATGAAACAGACAGTAAACTCAGTTAAATATGAGAACGGTCTTGTATTTCAATGCTTTCCATTTTCAAGGAGAACAAACACTCTGAATAGAAAAGAAACTAATTTAATCCTTAAAAAACTTTCTCAAACAGGATTTTTCTTGCTGAAAGTGCCCGAATCAAAAAAGAATGGTTAGATTGCATCGAAAATGCCAAAAGAACACTCCTTCATGAGGGATCACTGGTACGTCAAGCAACAATTCGTGGAAAACGTCGACAAGACCTATCAGCGAAAGTGGAAGTAGCTAACCAACTTATGTCAGTTGCGGAATCGGCTACTATAAAATCGCCTGATGAAACCGCATGGCTCAATGAAATACCTGCAGAATTAGATGATTGCATTGCTCATCGAGATATGGAACACGCGGTAGACTTCGAAATCTATAAGAAACATATTATATTTGCGTAAATTCTTAGGGAAGAAGCTTGTGAACGAGGTGAAATTAACAGTGTTGATTGGGAGGATATGGATTTATGAAATTAAAGACCAAAACAAGTAATTACGAAAAAAAATTTTAAAAAAATCAAAACACGAAAAAAATTTAAGGATCAAAATAAACGAAATTAAAGATCAAAATAATTAACACTGCTAATTTGGGTATGTTCGAAAAAAAATTGAAGGTCGAGAAAGGCTATATGTATGCTTTAGGTGGAGTTGATAATGGAATGGAAAAGTTGTAGCACAAGAGAAGCAACAGTCGATGCGCAATTGGCATTACGTGAAACCCAAATTGTGCAGTTATTAAGCGAAGAGGCAAGGTGGTTTTATTGGTATGAGAAAAGATTTTGCATCAGTGATAATGAAATTTTGAAATGCTTTTGACAATATTAATTTCGAAAGATTCACTTTTATCATCGAATTTTATCTTTAGGTTCGTCGTCCGGGTGCTTTACATGGTGGTCCTCGAGCTGTTAAGAAAGCTATCAATCTTCTGACGATTCTTGGTCGAGCGTCACAAGCCGTTGACCTTTACTTGAGAAAACGAAGCACGGTGGTTAGTTGTTTATGTTTTTGATATTTTTGGATTATGAGATTACGAAGAATAAAAAATGAACATTTAAAGTAAAAGTGTAATTTTTACGATTGAAAAATAGCGCTATTAAATATTTGAAGCATTGTTTATACAGTTTGTTAATGATCTTCGACTCACTACCTTACAACTCATAGCTGACAGCACGTTAATTGTCATCTTGCATTACAGTGACCTTTTTTGATATTTGATAGTTCTTTCTTCAAAGTAAGATAAGTTATTTTACACAGCGTTGCAGTTCTTTACACTTCTGCATTCAGCTTGGTGTGAATAATCCACTGTTAATCCTGGAATGTTGGTTCACGATTGGAAAATCAAGAAATAGAAAATTAGATGCTTCAGTTTAAAAGAGGATGCTAAAATTCATCGCTGTCCTTAATGAAGATTAAAATCACGAAGTTTTGTGAAATCAGACAAATGTATTAATGGGACAAGTTTAATTCAGTCAAATCGAAGTTTCACTAAAGGGCTTTTTCTAATATACTTTTTTTTTAAATTGTTTTCAGTTGCGGACAACTACTCGAGAATTGACAATGAGCGAAGAACCATTGTCGTATGTACGGCAGTTATCGCAGCAGTTTCTGAATGTCATGTCAGACGTTGTTAAAGAATTTTTAATGCAACCTGAACATTTTTCTCTTATATTGCGCTGGTGTTCTGGAGAATTGAGTGTTATGCTGTCTTTAATACGAAGGCATGTTATCGAGGTACATAGTGATCATTGAAACGTATTGGCCCAGCTAAGGGACAGTTTCAAATAAGATTTATTTTTAAAAGAAGAAAATGCTTATCTTGTTTCCAATTTACATGCATGAAAGATTCATTTCAATGAAATTCAAGGAAAAAGAAAGAAATGCTAGCAGTATTTGCTCTTTTATAGGTGGCACCAACAATGGCTGTGCTTGCACATACTTGGCGAATATTGTTAACACACTGCGATAGTTTAATTGCAGTTGGTGTTGATTTGTCTTTTGAAGTGCATCGTCTGCTTGCACCATCACTTAAGATTGCCCTTGAAACAAATTTTACCAACATAATCGAATCAATTCACCTTCGAGTTTCGGTAGGTTCCAAGACACTTGCGAGAAACTTTCTTGCTTTCATTTTCGGTGTTTTATGGATTTATTTCACAGCTTACTGAAATATGGTGTAACCATTCTCAATCAAGCGATAGTGGATAGCGTTTGTTATCTTTAGAAGGAAAGATTATCAGCGGTATTAGACTTTTTCAAGCAGTGATTGAGTTTTGGATTTTGTTGATTTTTTTGTGATTCAAATAAACAATAAAATGTTGCAATTCTATACTGAAGGTTTAGATCTTTCTGCAGAATTCACGCTGTAAACTAACATTTTCTGCAGTTTCTTGAGTTCCTATTATGGACATTTTTAGGAAGAGCGTTGGAAAGCTTATAATATGGAAAGTGAACTGAACGTGAATCGTTTTGCAGAAGAAATGTCTGATATGGGACTGGCAGTTGATTGGGCATTGTCTACCACGCATCGTTGTTCAATCAATATTACCCAGAATGCTTGTCATTTTTCCCGAGTTGCCTATGCACTGGCGCGCGATCTTGCAATGATAAGGTCATTTTCTCAAAATGGCAAAATTTTAGTGTTTATGTAATGTCGAGATTTAATAGATTATATAGTGTTCTGCTAATATCGAAATCTCTGTCTCTGTACATTGATATTTGCAATGTAGTACGGGTTTTGGAGAAAATGTCAGTATTGCTCCAGATCTTCACATTTGCGCCATCTCACTGATTCATTCATGATCAAACTGTGGAGTGAATATTTGAGTCATTTGAAAAGTGCTCCGCAATCATCTGTGCAACAGTATACGTCAGTATTCATCATTTGTCGGGTTAGCGTTACTTTCCATTTTTTACATATATTTTTTCACTGCACGATTTCAAGTTAAATCAAATGATTTCGATTCTCCAAGAATATAAATAACATTGGAACTGTTTTTGGGCTTTGATTTCTTTCAAAAATCTTCAAACATTGAAAATTTACAAACTGTTTGCTTTATGGGATATTAAAATCGTCTTTTTTCCAGTAGTGCTTATATAAACTGTTTTATGTACTGATAATGTTCATATTCTTTCGTCCACCTCATTTGTACTTTTCCCATTTGATCTCATTGACACAGATTACTTCTCCGGTAATTGGAAAACGTATTTTAAAAACTGTAATATTTTGCAGTTATTGCCTCTCTGTGATAGGATTTACGATGAATCTGCCTCGGGAATATTGTCCGAACTTTTGGAAACAAAGTTTGGAAGTCTTTTACGCTATCGGGAAAATTCCCATGCGACTTCCAGTGACGAAGATGTGGCGCATATTTAGGATGATAATTAGATATATGAATGATCACTCCATTTATTGGGCAAACTTGTTGAAACGTGTTTGGATTTTCATCTTCGTTTGCTTACTTTTGTTATATACGTAGGATTAATCTTTAGTAAAAGTTTAGTATTAATGCTAGTTTATTAATGATTTTTAAGGTCAACAATGGAAATATTAGTGGAATGATACGCTTATGTAAAAAAAAAAAAAAAAACTGTTTTCTCTTTGTTCACTGAGGATATTTCTAATTATCTTTTGAAATCTCTCATTTTATAAGTTTTATTTTTAGGTAAGATATGCATGGGAAATAAGTCATTTTTTTAAGGATCAACAAAGAATATGCTGTTATTATTGCATATTACTCATATTTTTTATAATTTACCACTTGAAATGAATTTAGCGGTTTTTTTTATTGAAAAACATTGTTTGTTGCTTTCTAAAATATTAATAGAAAATGTGTGGACATGATTATCTGAAGCAAATGTAATAAAAAATTAAACATTTAGATGTGTATAGATTGTTTGAACTTTATTATGAAGTTTATTGCTTCCAAACATTTATCGAATTAAAACTTTGATCTTTTTCAAACAAACATTTTTTTTCAAAAAAATTTAAATTGCATGCAGTAAAATGTATTCTCTTTCTTATTTTGGAAGGATTCAGCTATTTTTTAAAAGTGCATGAATGACAAGTTTTAAAGTGGTTCATTTGATTGAAAGATAGTTCGCCTAGGCATTGTGAGTTGTGGTGAGGAATCGTACAATTGTTGTGTTTTCCGCGCAATTCTTTTTTTGCTTATTTCTGTCGTCAATATGATATTTTGTTTGTTGCAGGACATTGTTTGCTTATTCATTTGTTGATCTTTTTAACTTCTGTAGAATAAGTTATATGTTTCATTTAGTCAACAATTATTTACATTGTCTAGCTTGCAATGAAATATAATTGATTCTTCATCAGAGCTCTTGGATATTATATTCTTGGATTTGTGTATTCCGTCTTTGTTACGTTCTTACGATGAGATGCAGAAACCTGTAGAACATTTTGCATATTGCATCTTCTACGTTTTTTGATGCAAATAGGTTTTGTTTCAGACAATATCGACTCCTTTTGTACTGTTTGAGTTTAACTAGTGAATATGTGTATTTTACTTTATCGAAATAGTTTCAGTCATCTTTATGTGCTGAAGTGCTGTTAGCTTATAAGTTGAAGCGGAAATCGCCATGTATCCAATCGTTGAAAATACCAGAAATCTGGTGGATGAGGTGTTTCGTCGTATTATTGGTGGTAATTCCGCTAATGACCGTTGTTCATCATTCTCTTCCACAGTAAATCTAACAAACGAATATGGCGTTCCATCGAGAACCAACTCTATGAATTACACTGAACTGATGGGAGGTTCAGTGCCTTGTCCGAGTTGTAAGGGTTCTGGACGGATTCCGAAAGGTAGAGTTAACTTGCTGTGTAAATATTTTGGTTTTCCAATCCTGAAAGGAAGTGCTTAAAGTAATTGTTTGTTGCTAGGAAAATTGACATTTCATTTGGGACGATGTAATGAAAATATTTTTTTCAGAATTAGAAGAAACATTAGTAGCTTTAATTCCGGTTAATGACGACCGTCTGAAGCCGAAAAGAACGTATGTTAGCATTTATTCATTGATAGTTACCTTTTCTGATTTTACTTAAACGGAACAGATAAATCATTGGAGGTATTAATAAGGGTGTAGTTTAATTTCAGGTTTCTATTTCATTTCTTTATTTAATTTAAATATCATCTTTCATAAATTACTTACAGCTGGCTTTACGTTTTCTGTGTTATTCTTTGTTGTCTCTCTCTGGCAGGCGTTGTGATCTTTTTACTGGTTCCACGCGCGATTTATCTAAGCAGCACAAGGCCACCAGTTGAAATCATAACAGTTTTTGATCATGACGAAAAGCATATCAGTTTTCATTTTATGGTAACTTTTAAATTTTCTTTATCATTATTTGGAGAGCTTGTGATTTTCATTTCTGCCGTTTCTAAAAGTGAATTTTTTGGAAATCTACCATTCACTTTAATATATATTTAATCATTTTGCTGCTTTCGTTTGACAATAGGATTACTGAATCCTATTAAGCATCAAATGAACCGTTTCTAAATCAGATAGCTTTAATTGCTCAGGGGATGAGCAGTTTAAATTGATGTAAATTAATTATTCTTTTAAAAAGAATTCCATTAAATAAAGGATCTTAATACGTTACAGATCTGCGCATAACTTTTCTGCTGTGCTCTTAAAATTTGTTTTTTTTTTGAAAAATTTTTTATAGAATGAATTTAATATATCCAATGCGAATTACTACGCTGTAAAAGTGCTAAATTCATCTGCCACGATCTTGTCGAAATTTCAACCTTGGTCAACGGATGTTATTGGTGTTGGTGGCAATATTACTGATGTTTTTGTTGGAGCGAGAACCACTGAAGAGCAGACTTTACAGTTCAACAGTACAGTGACATTGAAAGGTGGTGTCGCGTAAGTTTTTTTTCTCTAAAGAATTTCATTATGGAATGCTATTAAGCATTCATTTTGCATTAAATATTCTCAGTGTCTTGGGATGAACTATCTCCTAAGAAGTATTTTTCATTTAAATGACATTTAATAAATGTGTATTTCATTCAGTTTTCGTAAATCCAAGTGGTAAATCATTCCAAAATCATTGTTTCTCTTCTTTTTAATTTACAGCTGCTATTGCAGTAATTATATGTAAAAATCATTTATACTTCTAAAGGTCTTCTTTAACAATTCATTTTTACAGAGAATACTGTCAGGCGCCATTTTCGCGGTTAATTTCTCTCTACGTCAACATGCAGTTTGATATATCAGTCACACTGGAATATCTAAGTCATCGTGAACAGGCAACTCTCTCTGTTATTCAGCAAGTTTGTTGTGTGCCATCTGGTAATTGTACTGCTACTGAGTGGTAATGTATATAATAATTTAACTTTTTGACATTTACAGAGATGTAGATTGTTTTGATAGAAATCCTTGTTTCAATAATATAAATGAACTTTATGTCATGTTATTATAATTGTAGTACGATTATGTAATTAACTTTCAACAGCAGTTTTGCTCGAAATGTTCGGTTTTATTAGTGAAATTGTGATATTCAGTATTTTTTATACTTGTGAATCGTTTAACATTTTCGAATCATAGAAAGCTCGCTAGTGTGGAATTTAATAGATGAATTATTAAACTAATAAATCATTGTGCAAAATTCGTGTTGATTGTTCTAGGAGATGGACTCTGTAAATGTTCATCCTCCCATTATCATTTTTTGAACTTATTTGTAGAAGTCTACTATCCTAACGATGACAGTGAAATTATCTTAAATTCATTTAACAAAAATGTTCCTTCAGTACTTTATACGATATTATTTGTATTTATAACGACATTTGTACGACCCTAAATGTAAATTTTGTACGATACTTCTTTATGACCAAGAATTAATTTATACATCGACATCCTATTTCGAATATTGTAAAATATTATCATTGAATGAAAATTCACTTGTATCCTTTCTTGTTCGATTTTTTTTTCTAATAATAGTTTACAATATTATTATATGTACATTTACCTGCTAGCTTACATTTGCTTAATTGAATTAGTTTTTGTATTTTTCTTGATTTCTTGCTGTCGAAACTTTTATAATAATTGATGATGACCCCAAAATTTCCTTGCAATTATACTTGAATATATTTCGAATGTAATCAGAGACTGAATAGAAACTTGTTAACCGAAATTCTTTCTTTTCATTGGAACGTTAAACTCCTCCTAGTTCTCCTTTCTTCAAATTAGTCATCCATCTCTCCAAAGTTTACTAATTCCAGATTAAGGTATTACAGTCGTAGAAGTGCAAACTTTCATTATCTCGTTGGATATGTGAACCACTTATCATATGGACTCGTACTTTATATGTTAGAAATTGCCATGAATAAAGGAGAAACGTATTAATATAAATTTCATTTTCTCATATTACGTACACATTAAAAATTGTACACATATTAAAATGAAAAAAAAAAAAAAAAACAATTTTCAAAAATTAAAATAATTTATGCGAATATAAATAAAATACCATAGGAAAAAACTGCATGGAACGAAACTTCAAATATGCGACAATCCCTTACAATGCTTCAAAACCTTGATTTAGGCCGATCATTCAGGATCGATCTCTGTCTTTGCATGAGTCGTCCTAGGCCTTCATGTGTTAGATAGAAGGGATGCGCACTTCGTAGTTTCAATTCATAATTGCAGGAAACAACATGTCACACACAATAGATATCTTTATCCTTCATTAATAATTTATTCTTTCTCTAATCATAAAGTTCGAGCAGTTATTTTTCTAAAATCAGCAAAAAAACAGTCAATCTGTAATCACTACTGTGTTACCTTCAGATTATGTTCTTCATACAGTTACTAGGACCTTATAGATTATGAATGTACAATATATACTATAGTTCATATTTCAGATGAAAAATATCGTCAAAAATAAATTTATCAGCACCTACTGCATATCTACTACTCTATATATACTGCAAATTAAAGGCGTCTGCATAATTTACCAAGCTATTTTGAATTAAATAAAAACACTTCAGGGAAAACAAATAACATTATTATGGAAAGACTTTCACGTTTTCCTCATGCGTGCATACAACATTTGAAAAACAAAAAAGGTCCACACAATTACACCTTATTAATATATTGAACACTGGACACACAAATCATAGGATTTTTTAAAAAAATTTCAGACTTCATAAAACGGCGAGATAGAAGAAAAGGAAAGAAAACTGTACTTTTGTGGCAAACATCCTACAGAAATGACGTATACATTGAAGAACAAAAAAAATGTTTAGACTATATTATCGCAATAAATTTCAAATTAAATTAATTAATTTAATCAAAGAAATGAAAAGAAGTGTAATGAAAACTTATTAAAAATACAAAACATACTACAAATTATCAAACAATAAATTGCATGCTTTTAATATACAGTATAAAAAAGGAACAAGAGAAACGGCAAAACAAATTTATTTTGACTATGCAAAACGATGAGATCGCAGGGATAAAATTACGCACGAAAACCAAGGGCTTCGTATTAATTCCTTAAGACATGAGTTTATGGCTTTTCTGGGCATTAAATCAAATTTTTGCAAAATTTTGATATATCTATATAGCTCTACCCTACATCTTTATATTTTGCAAAATACATCAAACATGAACTAACTGATTTTCAGAAAACATGAGAAATAAGATTACTAGAAAAAAGATTTTACATTGTCTATAATGCAATGATACAAAGATAAAATACTGGGGACCTCATTAAGGCAAAACGTTTGGATTTTAGATAAAAGATGGCACTGCGCTATAGGAAAAATAAAGATTTTTAAAACTGTGGGAAGGGCCACACAAACAATTAACTTCTAATAAAATTTTGCATTTTTTTTTATACGATTTAATTTCTCTCTCCTAAGATTGAAGTATCGATTTTTCATCTTTCAGTTACAAGAAAAATAACTGCAATACAAAAAAGAGGCATAAATTTTAGAGAAACTATCTTATCGTAAAGTTTCGTCAAATTAATTGTACGGTTTTCAATCCTGTAATACACCGGTTTAGATGACACAAAAAACAACTGCCAGTAAACTTAGCAAAAAAAAAAAAAAAACACAAGTAGGAAGTCAGACCTAATCTGAAAGTTGAGCGTAAACGAACCCCCACTTGAAACGAACAGTAGTGGCAGAAATATCGCATACCACAGTTGTCTCGCACACTGATTACAGACGACTTTAATAAGTGATAAACGGCTGAAGCATTCGTTTTGTACACAAAAATGTTACGATGTTTTTGGCTGAAACTTAATCTTTATATTCGTTGAAGCACAGATAGAAGTAATGAATCAAGATGGTATGAATAATTTCGAATGAACTGCACATACTGAAAGAAATAACTTATTTTTATATAACTTTTTCTCAACTGAATCTAAAATATATATGCATCGACAACCACTGCAGAAATCCATCATCTAATAAAATTTCTTACTTGCTGCTTCAACATTTGCTGCTGTCGAGCCACTGTGGCAGAAAAATTATTTTGAGCAGTTTGTACACTTATATTTGAGAAAGGAGGTTGTGCTGGAGTGCTACCACTACATCCAACGACAATACTACCGGTACCACTTACACGTCTCATATACGAAGTATGATACGCTGCAAAAATTCACCTTTATTTTTAAAAACTAATAAATTCCGAAACTTCTTGCTAATAATTTTTTAGTTTATTAAACCTATTATGAAAGTATGATTACTTTTTATATTACCCGTTGTATTTGATTACCAAATTAGTAAAAGATATTCGATCCAGAAGAAATCCGATGAAGAAATTTCCTCTAACATAATCATGTATTAAAATATCAGATGAAAATGCAGTAGATCAGGATAAAAAGTAAATCGTCCAGAAAAGAGAAAAATAGTAAAAAACAGATCTCCCAGGATTTCTTTTTGCAATAAAAAATAAAAATAATTACATTGGGCTGTGCCAAATGTTGGGACGGTGATTTCATCCTCGTCATCATAAGACAAAGCTTCAAGAGATAAATCTGCTTTACGACGATTACGTCTTGCTGCCCCTATTGCTTTTGGGGAAGATCGCTGCAGTTGCTGCGCATCAGTTATTGTTGTTGCTGAAGCTAAGCCAGATGTTAGTCTTCTATCGTCATCGTTTGACTGTGATAATGGAAGCATTCCATTGCATGGCTGACCAAATCCGCGTTCCTAAATTTGACAAAGCGTTTAAAGTCAATAATCATTTAACAATATTGTAACATAATAAAGATTGCTAAAAAAAAAAAGCATAGAAAGCATCTCAAATTTAAGCTCTAGATAGAGTGTTAGGAATTTTGAAGATTACAGTATAAGCAATTTCTCGATGTCAAAATAATCACACATTATGATCTTTTTTCACACAACAACTCTATTCAGAAATCGTTTGTACAATGGAGTTAAATATATGACGTTCAATATTCTTCTCTAAGCTAAGCAAAACAAAAAACAGTAATGCATTCATCTAACTCTTTTTTTTATTAATCTGACCTCTAAAATACTAAAAAATTTAAGTGTTAAAATGCTTTCTGCTAGTAATACATCAAAATATAATGTGAAATAAATTTATGAAAACTAAGATACGAACTTTCAGCATGTTCAATGATTCATGTCCATTGGACAAATGATGCTGTTCAACTGCGTTATTCGACCTTTGGTCCCCAATTCGGTCACTAATTCTCTGATCTTTCTGTTGTCTATATGAAGTGAGAGCACCACGCATTTCGCTGCCTCCACATAAAATATACAGAAATTTTAACAGTCCAAAAACTGTAAACACATTTTAATTTTCGCAAAATCAATGCATCAAATTTCTCTCACATTAAGAAAAAAAAGCCAAAACTTAATATTAATGAGATTATTTCAAAAGATACCACATGTTACACCAAGAAGATACTCGCGGTTAGCGGAAGATAACTGCTGAGAAGAAACTGGAGTTTTATTTGAAAGCAAAGTAGAGTTCCCTGTCAACTGACCATTATGAGAACCACTAGTTCCCAATCCTGAAGCTCCCACCACACTATTTTCAGTGTTTGAAAGCTGCTGAGCTGAAAAGACTTTTATAGCTACACTTCAAATCTTTTATCACATCAAAAGTAAAAACCAAGTTTCAAAATAATGAGAAAATATTCTTATTGTATTTTTGCATTTCACACATATTGTCTGCTATAGTCTGCTATGACGAAGCAACATTCTCACGGCAACTTAAATTTAGTTTATAGAAATTTTCAACCAAAACAGATCTTTAAAATGGTTTCAATTTAAGGCTTTGTCTGAATTGTGAAAAACATTAACCTAGATATGCTTCACTAAAAATTTAAACGATGAGATTATTTGATGCAGAAATAAGAAAGCTTAAAAAAGCGATTTCGTTCAGTCTGCTAATAAATAAAACTAACTTTGTTGGGAACTTTGAAATTGTCCTGCTTGTTTAGTCGCATTCACAGGCCTCACACTAGTAGAAATCATTTTCCCTGCATTGATATAAGCATTTAGAGCTTTAATGACACGCAAATGACTCGATTTAATGATGATTTTACTACAACATGGTATTTCAGCAACTCTCTTATTTAAAACACTTAAATTTAAAACGGAATTAATAACTACCAATCAAATGCACAAATAAAAAAAGGAACACGCACTATCATTAGTCCCAGTCTGCTCAGTTGTCGAAGATTGTGTATTTGTTGATAAACGATTTCGTGAACCACGAAAATAATTCGAAATGCTTGTCGAGGAAAGGCTATCTTGATCCGAAAGTGCTCGCATAACTACTGCATCTGAATGCGACAATTTCAATGGAATCATTATATCAAACGATCAGTTATTACTATTAAAATTTGCTAATCGGGCTAGGTTAAAAGTTAAAATTTTTGCAATTAAGAAGATGAAAGTTAAGGTAAGTAATGAGATAACGCAGGTTCCCTTTGAAACATTAAAAATAAATGATACGATGATTAATGCGGATCGGTTCCAATGGGAAACTACAAATTTTTCCTAATAAATCTTGCCAGATTTCTAACTATTCCCGAACTTTCAAATAAAGCATAAGAAACAAATCTCATAAGTACCTATTGTGGAGTTAATAGGATCTTTGTCATATTCAACCGAAGTGACGCTTGAATCTATAACTGGCGTCCGTGGCGTTGCTTCACCATCTGAAAACATCCCTAAATCTTTTATTCAGCTATTTAATCTTTACTTCCGCGATACTATACTTAAATCAATGACAGAAAGCAAATCGTTTTTAAACCCATGTTGAAAAAATCCGTAAAATCAAAATAATTGTAGATATCGATTCTAATTAAGCAAGGAAGACTTATCCCGACTGCGATAAATCACTGAAATGCAGACAAAGCATGCGGTTATGAAAGTTCTGTATCTAAATGTGGGTAAGCCATTTGGTGAAAAAACTATCTACCGCTTTCACATATCCATGGAGAATGCAGAATTTCAATCATCTGTATTGATAGAGGCTATAAAAATTAAATGAATTAACAATAAGCTAGCAAACCTGATCGTGATGATCGTAAATCATCAATTCGTCCACAAGTTGGATGCAGCTGTGACTGTGAGTGCACAATTGGTGGAGCACTGAGTGGAGTACGAATAGACTGTTGCTGCTGCTGCGGTAACGGTGATGCTGCATACTGCTGATGCGTTACCGCAATATGTCTCGGTTGCTGTTGTTGTCGGGTAGTAAGACTGCTGCCATCTTTTTGTGGTGATGATCGAGGGGCATAAGGACTTGGAGAACAATTTGGTTGTGGTGATGGACTCATAAATAAATTAGTTGTCCCTTGTGGTGGTTGCTGTTGCTGCTGTGGAGATGAATAACCCTGAGAAAGTGAATGCTGTTGTTGTTGGGACAGGCCAAGAGTACCTGGAAAGCCACACTGCCGCACTTGTGTTTCATTACACATTTGTCGCATGTAACCAACACCTTGTTGTTGCATTGGTAATTGAATGTCGTAACGATTTTGAGGAGGCAACATACGACCATAGTAGTGCTGTTGTTGTTGTTGCTGATGTTGCATATGTTGCTGAGTATTTGCGGGCCGTTGTTGCATTTGCTGTTGATGGGAAGCCATCAGTGTGGCTCCAAATTCGCTTGACTCCGCCATTGGTTCAATGGAATCCAAATCATTGTAGTCACCACCTTAAAATGAAATACCACATCAGGGGCTAACCGACATTACGCTAACCTTCGATATTCGACTTATGAAATTTATATTTGCAGCACTAATGATTTGTATTCCTAGAAGTTAAAATACCTTCAAAGTGTAAAATTGATAATTATCAATTAATAACTTACAGTCATCAGCAATATTAGCACCCAATTCATCATCCATTTCAAAATCACCTTCACCTTGTAATACTGGCAAACAACTTTTCGGTTGAACGTCTAAACACTGTTGATCTGCACAGAATGGAGGTGGTTGCTGCTGCTGCGGTTCTTGCATTTGTAGTGGAATTGTTTGTTGCTGAGGTCGTGCAGGAACACCTACTTGCTGCTGTGATGGTGATGGCTGCGGGTAAGTTAAACCAGATGGAGGTGTTTGTTGGTTTTGTGGCTGCTGGTAAACCATATTTGGCTGCAGATGTCATTATTAACTTGACCTCATAAAAGATTGTCGCGTGTGAGCAATCAAGAAATAAAAATTTTTCAGTTTATAAAAATGTAAAACTTACTTGCTGTTGCTGATATAATGGTGACATCGTGTTACTGGACTGTGATGCTGGCGAATAGTCAACAGATGCATTCCGACTAGTCATGGGAGATGTATGGACACTGCTAGATGAACCAGCACTCATCTCGGATACTGCAAAGGTACCACTACTTCAAAATAGTACTAACATTTTCTTCATAGCTGCTCTAATCTGATTTTAACTTTTGCGCAATATGTTTTTATTAAGTATTTATCTAATTGTGATAACATACCGCTTATTTCCTATATTCACTATTACAATGCTCCCATAATAGTTTTATTTTCAACAAAAATTCTTTTACTGAAAATGCTTCAGACGTTCGCCATACATTATATTCGCAGCAACATAAGCAATGTCATTTTCTGACAAACAAACCGTTATCTGGTTGAGGATACATCATTCGTGAATGATGTGGCTGATTATTTTGCCAGTGATGCTGCATCTGACTATTATACATCAGCTGCGACCGTTGTTGCGGCATAATCTGAAATTCATAATAGTTTTTATTTTCAAAAAATAATAAGTCTGCAACACTACCACTCTAATTTTTAGCAAATAAAAAATAATGACGAAAAAACAGCTCTGGATAAAAGTTAGGAACAGAAGTAATTGGAATGAGCTAAAACTTCCTATCTTTTATTGGGAAATCATGCAAAACTAAAAAGCCTAAAACGCACTTGTTGCTGGTGCTGTGGAACCCACACGTTTTGCTGTTGATAAAAGGAGGGATTCGAAGAAGGATTCTGAAAGTTTTTAGAATTAGTAACAAATTACTTAACAAATGTGTTTTTACTGAAAAATTCAAAAATGAACCATCAAACAACAGCTCGAAAAATAAGTCACAAAGCTCTGATGCATATTTCTGTCCAAAAAATCCTTCAGATTTTTAAAATAGATTTCAATTCCTGTTTACCAAATAACCTTATAATGAACAACCTGCATAATTGGTCCGGTTTGTGCGGAAAGAGCCGGAGGAGAACGAAGTGTTTGCGGAGGATATCCTTGCGGATGTTGCGCATAAGTTATTCCGACACTGGGCTGACCACTATGCATTACCTGAAGGTCAGGATTTATTACCAGCAATTCTAAATTCTCTAATGTAGAAGCATAAAGACTTACATCACAATCTGAATACTTCAACAGAACTTAAAGCTACTACATTTGTCATTTCACAAACCACGTTTTTTGGTAAATGGATATATACCAAAAATCCCGTAAGTAGATCACTTACAAGGGATTCACAGTTTATAAGTTAAAATATAATTTTAAATTCCGTTTAAAACACAGGTATTCTAAAAAAAAAAATTACATTTATAATAAGTTTTAAGAAATCCCTGTAAAATATTGCATTAAACTCTAAATTGATGAAGATAAAACTACATCAATACGACCTGTGTCATGACGGAAGGCCTATCCACCGTATGAGCATTTGCAGAAGGCACTCGGCTATTCATCTGCTGCTCCATTATGAATTGCTGCTGTGCTGCGGCCGCGGCTTGTTGCGCCATTTCAGCTTCCTTCAACTGTTTTTTAGTTGGTCGCTTTCTTTTCTTAGGAGGTGGAGCGACAACTGGCATTTGACCTCCAGCTGGACCAGCATCCTTAAAAACAATACGGTGATCCTTCTGTGAATATTTCAAATGTAATCATAGTGTCCAAATGAGATAATTATTTAGGAAATATCAATGATATGGCTGTAAGCGTCATTGCCTAATGAAGTTTACATACAAACAACAATCTATCAGAAGGGATGAGTACCATTTCCTTTCTCTTCTTGAAAGGCTAAATGACGAAATGTATGAGGTTTTATAAATTCAGAAACTAAAACGGAATAATGAATACGAAATGCTGTGTATTTGCTACCGAATCGAAAAAAAAAGAAAAAAACAAAAATTACTTTTTGTTCTTTGTTAACAAAAGTATTTTTTTACCTGTTCCAAAGAGACCGTTTGCTGGAAATGAACTGGCATTGGCTGTCCAGAAAGTCTTGATTGTTGCTGCACATGGATGTAATGAGAGGGCATCATTTGTCCTTGCTGATGTACATAAACAGTAGGTTGCTGCTGTGATATTTGTCCGCGGACTGCGAAACCCTTAAAGATAAGGTGATAGAACCATTTTCTTAAGCGAAATCAGTCATTTTTTAATCCAAACTTTTTATGCTTGGAAATCAATTACTGTTAGAGATATTTGGTCAAAGTTTTACGTTACTATGGCCAGATTAATCATTTGTAATAATGCAAACTGAAACATCTAGAAACCTTGTCATTATCGAAAAAGAACATCACCTAAAACTTACAGCAAACATTGGACGTCTCTGGTTGTATTGAGGATAATATGCTTGAGGTAACTGCTGCGATGGTGCACTATGCTGTTGTGGAGCAACTATTTGCTGATGCCTTTCCATACTGACCTAGAATATGCAAAGTGATGCAATATACTCATTCTAATTTTCCTAAATCCCTTAATTTTTATATTTCTTTGAAATTAAAATGCGTCCGTTCGAAAGTTGATAACAGTAACAATATTGTGAGGATAATTCAAAAAATTCAAAAAAAAAAAGCATTCAGAGCAAATCTACCATGCTAATACCCCTGGGTTTTTGTAAGAGATCTGCTTTCTTGTAATACGCTCACTGTCATTAATTAATGAAGCAATTGATAAATGGATCGAAAAAATCAAAAACAAGAATGAAAACATGCCTCTTGAGGTGTTGGCCGTATTTGCTGTTGTTCAGAATGTGCATGTGTCGAGGTAGTTAAATGAGAAGCTTCCACTGGCGCTGCTGAGGGACGCATTCGACCAGGCTGTACTACTGCATTTACTGCGCTTTGCCCTATGTATGGATATGACGAATAACCTGCATATATCAAGATTAAGAAATTTTTGATCTTTAACCTTTCATTTCTATTTATAATATCCAGAATGTATAATTGGTGCTTTAATGTACCCGAAATTTGCTTACATGTTTGAGCAAAAACATTTTTATAAAAAAAAAATATCATACCAGCGGTTCCCTGAGTTTGTGGAGAAGGCGCTGACATGTGCTGCATTACCGAAGCAGCAGAAGGGTGCGATACATGTGCATGTTGCAAATGAAAATTATGCATGCCAGTTCCAGCAACTGGTGATGAACTTCTGAAGATTTAAAAGCGTTAATAAGCAATAAAAGAAATCATGAAGCTCAGATCTATAGATTTATAATCTCTGCTACATTTAAAAATTGAACTCTATCATGAAACCAATGAATTCAAAAGTTTGATTAATTCACCAACACTCAGTTAGTATCAAGACAAAAAATCGGACTGTTATTTGTTATTTATACTTGGCACTTATACTTCGTACGTGGATATTTACTAATTGATTGTAATATATAAAAATAACGAAAGAAGGATAGGAATAATATGCCATCAAGGGAGAAATGCCGGAATTTACTGAACAATAATCATAGGAAATTATGACGGTGTATTATGATTAGCAATGTGAACGAACTTTTTTCTGCCATTACCTTAATAAATTGACTAGCAATGGACTGCTAGTATCAGATGCAGTCTGGGGTTGCTGCTTTACAGAAACTATTGCAGTCGTTGCGCTGGGCTGTCCAATAGCTGTTTCCACATAACCATGCACCCCAATTGCTGTCTGATATACATCGTTATTATTCACACCAAATTTCCGTTTACCTGGCAGTACATGACCAGATGAAGTTGATGGCGTCGATTCATGTCGGCTATTATCACTGTAAAACAATGCATATAATGGCTGAACATATCATAAAAATGCAAGACATAACTTCCAAAAACTTTCACTTCCTATTAAAAACAGATTTGAAAACTCTTCATATCTATAAAAACATGCATCAAATGACTTTTTCTTCTCATTTTTTTCAACGAAAAAAATCAAAAATTCTAGGAAATTTCAAATGAATACTGCACCTTTGATAAGAATCATAAACATGTGCACGATCAGCAACATTAGTACCCACTGGCACGCCAGCCAAGAAATTCATTTCAGAACCTGTGCTGGGATATGAAAGTGATAGCAAGTTTACCGTTGCATCATTCACAATCACTGGTAACAGATCTGATTCACCCACTTTCACTGAGGTTATACCTGAAAAAAAGAGATCAAATGATATATTCTGCATCACACAATGTTTTCTAAAACTGGAAATAAAGAATATTTCTAAATTTAAAAAAAGAACTGAACATTTTTGTAAGACTGCGGAGATATCACCATCATCTAACCCATTATCTCAAGTGAAGAGTACAATTTTCTGACAGCGCAAAAATAATCATTATGCGCTAAAAGTTGGAGTCCAGATTAAATGTGCTTAGCCATTTAAAAATTTATTAGTTACTGAACACTTCATTTTGACTTCTAAATTATGCAATGAGAGCTAATTTAAAGTTTATAACACCGAAATCATACTTAAATGTTTCAGTGTAGTTGGTTGTTTCAGTGCTATCCGCAACAATTTATGGGAAATATTAGATGGTAGCAAAAATCTGCACCGACAACGTATAATTCGAGACAACTGACAGTCCTGTAACGTTGCTTTCTCGTCAAAAATATTAGTATCAGCAGTACTAGTGGACGGATAAGTTTCGTCTGTCAGCGCTCCTGAACTCGATGACAAAAGGATATCGCCCGTTGATACACTCGATGAAATTTCATAATTGCAGCTATTGCTCTTTTGTTCTTCCACTGAAAATAACGCTTTTAAGGATGTAATGTGATGTTATGGTTCATAAATGTAGCATTGATCTTTTGGTAAATGTAAGACTATACTGAATATTCTAGTAAAAATATTTAAATTCAATTTTTTAGGATGCTTTTCAAGCCTTAAAACTTTTTCTTCCCACAGCAGAAATAAACGTAGATAGACGCTTCGCATTCATCAGTAAGTCAATAAACATTCCAAGTTAAGGACTACTAATGTTCATAATTAAAGGATCCAAAAAAACTCATCAGTAATACTTACCTTTGTTTAATGTCACTGTGGGGCAAGGAGTCGATATAGGGCTGTCAACTGCTGATGAAAGAGAAAGGCTTGTATCGCCAGTGACACAATTAGGTTGGGGTGATAAGGGAGATGATGAGCAGTTTGGAAAATTTGTAGGAGTTGTTGCCGCTGAAATGGACGCTGCCGGAGTTGTCCTATCAGTTCCAGGTAAATTATGTGTTTCTGCCGTTGCTTGCTGGTTGGTACCAAGCGACCGCTGTTCAGATTGCGGTTCTACACAAATACCGGCACACGACCACTGTTCGTTCATGCGGCATTCATAAGACGCTGCAAATAAGATTAATGTATAAGATTTTAATTTTTTTCACTAATATGTCATTAGAGTCGATGAGAGAAAATAATTCGATGAAATCGTTTGGAATTTAATGTCTAATATAGAAAATGAATTCTGTACACTGAAAATAATTTGCAAAGCAGAGGAATGGTATTAATTTGATAGAGAATGAACGATTATGTCTAGAAAGAAATCATATAACGAAGTATATAAGCGAAAATAGCAACGATTAAAGCAAACAGTGCAAGTAGAACGGAATATTTTTAATTTTAAGCAAACTTACATTTTGCGCGAAAAGCTTTTCACCGCCGAATTTTGGCCGCGTTCATAGATAATCAAACACTAAAAATTGAAATATTAGGTCAACTGATTCACACGCCTAACTTCTCGATTTATTGTACACGAAAAGGTGATTAAAAATAGGCAAAGATAAAGCTATGCAATCTATACAATTAGTACTCGTTATATTCCGTGTCTTAAAAGTTCCATTTCCTCTATAGATTATTTGTTCACTTTTAAGAAATTTTATCGTCCATAATTTCAGTACTTTTTGCCTATTATTTCAATTTAGACCCTAATTAATACCCTACATTGTAGCCATTTGTAAAATTGAAAATGCCTTACAACACAATTTTTCTCCAGTGGGATACGCATGCATATGACGCATACATATTTGTCGGATAACATTTACTATTTCATTTAATTTCGTTAATAGTTAAAAGAAAGCTTTCAAATATTTGCATAAAATTCTCATCACTTTCACTTTACAATCATATTTTGGGATCATAAAAATACAAAGTTTATATAAAATGATATTAATTAAATTTCATCTAAAATAGCCATAGAATAAGATAAATAATAGCGAGAATGTAAAACTTATGCAAATAATGAAAAACGATAATAGGAGAAATGAATGTTATCTAATTATTATGCTAATATGCCTTATCTTAGTAAGAAACAATACATATAAAAAGACTCAACTCAAGCATAAAGATACAAATAGATCTCACAAATACATATCCATCTTTTAGACATTAGCTCCCATTTTTCTGTATGATCTAAAATGGAATCGATAGTATTGATCTGATATATCGATCTAATCATAATTATTATTGTTAATAATATTGTGAACATATCAATCAATGCATATTTAATTTGATATAAGAAAATGATTTCAGAACAAACACATTAGAATTATATGTTTCTATTTCAAAAAAAAAAAAAAAAAAAAACAGGGGAGATGGAAGAGAAAAACGGAACAAACAATTCACAACATACAATATCTCTACCCACAAAGCATCTCATAATAATTCAGATCAATATTTATTAATCACTAACAAAAATTAGCGTGAATTCAAACGTTACACGTGAAAAGATGGACCTTTACAGCAATCAATAATATGAAGCAGATATAATCATCTGATAGAGGAAACATTAACTCAAAATTGAAAAGAATACATACGTATGTATGTCCATTGCATAGATGCTCTGCCCTCATAATTTAATAGCCTAAAGTATACTGTTCGCGCAAAATAGATGATCATAGCTATACAGCTAAATGATTATATGATGGCAGAAGAAATGCTTGTACTACACGTTATACGTTAATTACGCTACCGTATCTCAGCATCATGCATAGACGCCCTTATAATCAGCCTAAAGTATACTGTTGCGCAAAACAAATGACCATAGCTATACAGTTAAATGATTATATGATGGTGGAAGTGGCTTATACTACACGTTATACGTCAATTACGCTACCATACCTCAACACGTTACGTATTTCTGTTGTATGTTACCATTGATAAAGTAACGAGTGAAGCAGCAAGTGAACATCTTAGAAATGATCGCTAGAATTTTTCGACCAAAATTAAAAATCCACAAAAATACCGTTATATTTCGATGGAATGCAGCTGAGCTGCAGGTTAGAATGTCGCGCTACAATAATCATTGTGTTGTACGACACAATGCTACACTACAACATTAATAGAAGTATGCTGCAGTATCAAATATTAATCGAGGATAGCACACACATGCACGAAAAACACACAGTAAGCAGTGGTCAGACCAAATTGGCACTGTTCCAAGAAGTGATAAAACTATCCATTAGGTATAAAGATTACTGATATTGAATAAATTAATAAACAAGAATAAGTAAAATATTTCAGCGTAAAAAAAAAGAAAATACAGCTGTTACATGACGTAACGTACGTGTTACGTTTGTATTACTTCCTATAACAATAAATAACTTAACGCGACGCAGTTACCTGTGGCAGCCAAAAGGATCCATTGAGCAGTAGTATTAGTAGCGACAGCAGTCAGGGTAGTATCATCAACTCTTCCACTCTTTTCCCCTTTGTCTCTATCTGCCTTTTCCTGCAGTGCTTTGCGAACGCCTTCATCATAGGACCGCTCGCATTCGCAAAGCGATCCACGTCCGCTGCATTAATGCGAGCGACACTGCCGCGCGCTGCACGATGAATGTGAACAATCAGCCTTTGTTATAAGCAAAGGTATACGGTAAATGGGCGCCTTCTTCAATCTTCTAAACATTGATTGAATTGAAATATCAGAGCCTAGCACATGTTCTTTAGGCCAATAAATATGGCGCATTTGTCCCAATTAGGCCTTAGCCTCAAACGATACACCTCAAGTAAATGTAGCTTATGATAAATGGGCGCCTTCTTCAATCTTCTAAATATCGATTGAATGAAGATATCAAAGTCCAGCATACGTTCTTTAAGCCAATAAACATGGCGCATTTGTCCCAATGAGGCCTCAATCTGTAACAATGCCTTAAACAAATATAGCTTACGATATCGATTGAATGGAGATATCAAAGACCAGTAACCGTCCTTTAGGCCAATAAACATGGCGCATTTGTCCCAATGAGACCTTAGCCTCAAACGATACACCTCAAGCAAATGTAGCTTACGATAAATGAGCGCCTTCTTCAATCTTCTAAATATTGATTGAATGAAGACATCAAAGCCCAGCACACGTTCTTTAGACCAATAAACATGGCGCATTTGTCCCAATGAGGCCTTAGCCTAATAATGATGCCTTAAGTAAATGTAGCTTACGGTATCGATTGAATGAAGATATCAAAGCCCAGCACACGTTCTTTAGACCAATAAACATGGCGCATTTGCCCCAATGAGGCCTTAGCCTCAAACGATACACCTCAAGCAAATGTAGCTTACGATAAATGGGCGCCTTCTTCAATCTTCTAAATATCGATTGAATGAAGACATCAAAGTCCAGCATACGTTCTTTAAGCCAATAAACATGGCGCATTTGTCCCAATGAGGCATCAGCCTGATAATGATGCCTCAAGTAAATGTAGCTAACAAGCTTTCTAAATGACCAGATGACCATCATCACGTTATGCTTTCATAGTTCAATTGACCACTACCAAACGTTCCCGCCATCATTGTCGCATTAGATGAGATAAGTCCATCACTCGCCCGCATATCAATAATAATACCTATGTTGAGTTCCGCACAACTAAAACTATGAAAGATCGGAGATGATAAGTCGGTTTATAAACGCAACACGCGATGACTCATACTTCCATAATTTGACCGTCGCAATATAACTCACTTCACAATATCCATCTCTTCCTTCTAATTAACCATTGATTAGCATTAATTACTCATTTCTCTCTTTACCTATTCATTTATTAATTGATTTATTTGAATGCAGGTGTATGCATAACATTGTATAAAGTTTTTTAATTCGAATTTTAAAAATACATATAACAAGATAACAGTAATGAAAAAAGTTTAATCGAACAATCCGAATCCCATATCTTCATCAGATTCCTCTTTTGCTTCCTCTTTCTTCTCTTCTAAAAATACATTTCTTCATCATTTCCGACAAAGTAAATCAATAATTCATGTAATCTCTGTAAGTCTCAAATTCAAATGCTGAACCTTTTTTAGATTCAGCTTCCGTAACACCACCAGTGGGATTTGCTGAAATCACTGGCGTTGCTGCTGCTACTGCATTACCTGAGGGTACTGATGCAATTTTTGTCAAACCTGCTGCAATTACCTGCAATTTTCAAGCAATTTCATTCATATCTTTCTATCAAAATTGATACACTTCACTTTAATGATTTCATCATTTCCAGAGGTTTTGCTGAACGCTTTCTTTAAGCATCCACATTATCATTCGTGCTAATCAGCCTTGATTTGAAATATCAGTACTTATCACAAGACATTGGATTTTTATACAATATTAATACGAATGACCAATTAAACCAATAATGCTAAGTTGACAAAAAATTTTGCGCTCATCTTTTGCATAAATTTGCATATCTTCAGTCTAAAATGAACAAAGCTTTTACAAATTCCTTTTATCCATGGATTGAAAAAAAAAAAAGAAAAAACAAATGTTAGCTCCTTCCTGTCAAAAGAAAGGGAATAACACATTTTGCACTCCAAAAAATGCCTGATATGGCAGGATAAAATGATTTTTATAATGATCAGTCGAGAAAGAAAATTAGAGAACAGAAATTCACAAATGAGAAAGCAGTTACCTAGCAGCAAGGGATAAAAAAATTAATGAATGCTTCATATCATTCAATCAAATTAAGCTAAAAGAAGGTAAAAAACAGAGAGTTCTATAAGAATGTCAGCTTTCAGAGTACTTAATTTTCAATAGAGCAAATAAAAAGATATACCTCATCGGTGGATTTCCCGGACAAAGCTGATACCACTTTATTCGCATCTTCCATATCAACATCAAGTCCAACTGATCCTGGAACATTATATTTGATTTGTAACTTTTAGATAACTTGCACACTTGCACATTTTATTGATGGCACGTAAATAGTTCTATGAAAAGTTCTAAAAATACATATATGCTTAAAGACTATATATAACTATATTTGTTACGTGTAAAGTGATCGGAATCGTGTAAAATGATCTGAAATATATTTGTTACGTGAAAGATACGTATTAAATTATAAATATATATATACTATATTATGCACATATACTATATATACATTGCGGGGTGCTATATTTATATATGTAAGAAGAAAGTTGGAAATTTGAAATTACCAAAGTTTAATGTTACTGAAAATGTTTCAAATTATCAAAACAAACATTAGGATTGAGGGAATCATAAAATATTTGCAAAGCTAAAGAATAATAGCATAGAAAAGATTTTAATCTAAAATGGAATTCATTCTTTCAACTGATACATTTGTTACGTGCAAAAAAGCAAACCGGAATCATTTCGAAATAATTAAATTGAAAGAAAACTTTAAAAAAAAAAAGGAATTGCTCACCAAGTACGTTTTCAATATCTTTTGCTGTTGGTGATTTATTTCCACCCATTGTAGACAATAAATAAGCAGCCAAATACTTCATTGTAGTATCTGAAACATACAAAAAATGGACAAAATAAAGCACAAAATAAGATGTTTAACTTTCGTTCCAACAGGTAAAGTGTACGGAAGAAAGAATGCAAATTAAAAATTAAAATAATTTCTGGAAGGAAACTAAAAAATGCACTCATAACCTTTTAACCTTGAAGTGAACTCTGACCCTGCTCCAACAAATCTTCAAAGAAAAAAGCTAATTTACTTTTGACCCCTTTAGCCCATTTTACTCTTGGCATCTTGTCGGACTACTCTAAAACCGTTGTGTCTCTTGCAGCGCAAAATCTTTTTTACACAACGATGCAACAAACGTTTCAGTCGGTAATGCTAAACGGAGAAGAGACGTGGTAACACGTGGAATTGTCATTACGATTGCACGTCTCACTTATCTACACGTAGATGTTAACACATATTCAATAGAGAGCATTTGGTGTGATTATACCATTTGAAAGTTTGGCTCTTCTGCAAAGTATATATAGCTTAATATACAAATATATGCGTATAGCTAAATAAGAGTAATTACTAAATGCTAAGGAATGATTTTTTAAAAATATCAGTGAATAGTTGAAAATAGGCAGTAAAGCAGTACCGAAAATTAGCTTGATGAACAACAAAAGCAATAGACAGTGTTAAAATACAAGTTTAAACAGTGTGTTAGATTAAAATTAAGAGTTTAATTTTAAAATTGAGTTTAAAAATGTGTGTTAAAAATTAAGTTTAAATAGTGTTAAAATTAAGTTTAAATACAAATTGTCACGTGTAATATTTAACGGTAGCCTCATTGTTGTTTCTAGCAACTCCACATTCGGTAGATGTGCAGTGAATTTTTCAAAAACATTGTAATTCATTAAATCATTAGCTCATTATCTAGTTCATTGTGTTAGTTTATTAATTAGTTCATTATGCTACAATCATTTATATCATTTACATCAAAAGATATAGTCATTATAAATTTAGCACATTGCTTGATGCTTAGAATTTATATGATATTAGAGTTAAATGCATCAAAGTAGGAAATTTTTGATTCCAAAGACATCTGATCTATAACAAGCCAAGAGAAATAGGCTAAGAGGTCAAAAGTGATTAGGTCTTTTTTGTCGCAGTATTTGCCGAGCCAAAGCATCATTTCGTTATTTTCAAATTCTTTTATGCTTCTTACTTTATCTTTTCAAGTGACTAGTCTTGCTAGTACAGTAATAGCAATGAATTTTTGTTATGAAGACATGTTATTTTCATGAAAAGTTTTTCCTTAAACAACTCAATTTAAGGTTTATTTCTTATTGTAATTACAAAGGTCACGTTCGGCAGAAACCAACTTTTTAGATGCACCTTGGAAAGTTATACTTCTGCATATGTTTGCTGCTAGCTGAAAAATGAAACTATAGTATTTTGTGGAATATTCTGCAAAAGTTTTTAGAGAAAACGAATGTTTCGTTAGGTCTCCCGGGAATATGGGAGATCCCGAGGAATTCTGATATATTATGTCTGGTTGACTATCCAAACACTTTTTATTCGTTTCCAATTCAACACCTAAAAGATTTACCATACATTTATAGATTGAGCAACTTTAGCCTTCATAATCTTCAGAATTAAAGCAGTTTCAGCAATCATACTATAATAGTAAGCCTGTTTCATTCTCGTATTCTTCGGTTCCCGTATCAAACGTTTGCTCTCGAATCATTTTGAAAAATGAATTGAAGTACATATTAATACATATTGAATATTGCTTGATTATTCAGTTTAATATTTTAATTAATTGGCTACATATATTTCTGCAGTACTGTCGTGATAACACACTTTCAGTTGAAAGATTTCAGACCTCACTGAGGCGTAGTACTTTTGGATTCGTTGTATCGCACAATACAAGGTAAAATATCAGTTTTTAAGGTAAAACTTAAGATTAAAACTTAATTTTAAGGTAAAATATCAGTTCTTTGTGATGGAAAATCATGGAAATATGCTATGTGATCTTGATTTGCTAATATTCTTCAAAATGAACTTATTTTATAACGTATAATGGAATATGCAATATGTGAGTCATTGAGAAATAGTAGAAAATATTTTACTCATTGAAAGCCAAAATTTAAAAATATAATTGTAAATCGTAAATAGTATGATAACTGAAGCTTTTATTAGTTACTTTCACTGTGCATGTTTGGTATTCTAGAAAAAGCACATCTGAAATAGTTCCCGGCCTTAAATTTCAGGTGAGAAAAATATGAATTCGATGAAAACTTTTAAAAAAATGACCGTTCGCGACATATCAGCGATGCAATAGCATGATGTCCGGTGATAGCATAGATTTCTAGGAGTTTTATTATGAGTGGTATATCACTCATTACTATCGCACGATGAAAGGGATTATGCTATATCGCGCAATGAACGGATGATGCTGTCATTCGCAATAACTTCTCTAATTGACCTTTGCCATTCAATATTGTTACCAAAGGGCACATAATATCTATTTTAAAACAACTAACTGCTATTAGTCAATAAGACAAAAAATTTTTTCATTTTACTGGACAAAAAAGGATCTTCGTATTTCTAATAATTAAATACTTGTTTGTTGATGAACTGATAAAATGATGAAGTATTTAGTTCAATTTATTATTTTAACAAATATACTGGTTCAATGAGTTTCATGATCTTTCAATAAGTTTATCCAATACTTCAATTTGGTATTGATGGAATGGGTAAGTATTGGACAAATTTATTGAAAGGTCATGAAGTATTGGATAAACTTATAGAAAGGTCATGAAATATTGGATAAACTTATTGAAAGATTATGAAGTATTGGATAAACTTATTGAAAGATCATGAATTTAGGTAATTAATTCAAACAATTAATGAATAGCTGGGTGCTATGAAAAACATCACTGACAACAATTTTTTTTTTTAGGTAATTAATTTTTTTTTAGGTAAATAATTAATTTAGGTAATTAATTCAAACAATTAATGAATAGCTGAGTGCTATGAAAAACATCATTGACGATCACTCAGCCAATTTACAGAGCTCTTTTCAATGTCATTAGATGAGGAGCAACAGTCGATCGATAATTAAACAAAAATTAATAGATGGAAATGTGCTTTGGATCACAACAAGAGGAAAAATTGCTCGCAGTATTAGGAAGTATAGCACTGACCGCAGTTAGCGGAGGGACTAATGAGGGGTCGATGATCCTCAAATGACCTGAATATTTATGCAATAAAGTAGGTAGTTGTGGGTGTAAAGAACGTAAACCTAATAATAACACACCTTTGCAGAAACGATTCATATCAGTAAATCAGTAGTAATCTTACAATCATTGCATTTTATAAGCAATGGACATTAGCATGGAACGGATACCTGTGAACCCTGTGAAGCACAAGCAGTTGAAATTTGAATCTGTGTTAGGTTTAATCTGCAATTATTATACATCGTAATCCGCGCTTTGAAATAACTAGACAACTAGATCAAAAGAAGACAACTAGATCAAACCCTTAAAGGACCAATATATCTTAATTGATAGAAAATAGAAATGTTGATGGAGATTTAATATTTTGAATATATTTGAAATAACGATTCGACGGATTTTACCCGGTAGAACGAAAAATTAATTCTGTACGTGGAGAGCAAAAGAAAGATGAAATTGGGAGCGGGGAGAATAAGTATATCTATCTCTACATGGAATTCATTTATTTAATATCAGAAGCAGTTTCTATGCTTGGATATTTTCTATGCTTTTTTGTTTTTTTGCTTTTCTTTTTATCGTTTAGAGATTGAATATTATTTTCTTACTTGTTTAAATTATTTTCGAAATTTTTTACTACTCAAAAATTACATTGAATTATTTCAAGAAATGTCAATCAAAGAGAAGCTAAAATCTGCCACAGCAATACGAGAAGTTTTATTTATTTTAAATATGCATGAGTATTTACCACTTTTTGAGAAAGCAAATATCTTCCAAGCATCAGCTTTAAGGCTATTGAGTGAGGCTGATCTAAAGGTATACTTTAACTTTCATATATGTATAGCATTTGAAAACAGTTTTCAGATGATTTTCGTTACTATTCTTCACATGCAGATCAGATCTAGTAGGATAGTAATCAAGTTATTCATTTAAAATTTTATCATCTTGCTTACTCTTATGTAGTCTTTAGTACATCGGTATCGATAATTCTGGGCGACAGAAATTGCTCAGAGCAGCTCGTTATTTACCAAAAAATGTATCGGTAAGATGATCTACCAGATATTGGAGCTTAATAAAGATTATCACTATGACAGCAATCTCATTTTCAGTAAATGTCATTAGTAATCATAATTGTACTTTTTCACCGAAATTTCTTGAACTTTAAAGATTTTTACATTTTCACTTCTATATGTCCAATTATTAAGATGACAGTTGATGATAGGATCCGACAGGAATTACTATGTACTCCGGAAATGGAATCGAAATGTCACCAAATTAATGAGTTTTGTTTGCAAAAGGTTATTGTGGTTCACTGGTTCATTCAATGATGGAATCATGAAAAGTCAATCAACAATCAACAGTGGTCGAAAATTAGTAGGAATGATAATTAACCGAACTGTGATATGATATAACATTATCTACAGACAACGTTAATCATGAATTTAACAATAAAATTGCGCAAACATGTGCATATAACTAAGCTGAAAGAGATTCTAGTAAAAATGACACTGGCAATGAATTCGATGATGAACTTAAGCATAGATGTCATTTTAGGCACAGGATGAATTGCTGCGATGTAAAATGGAACTAAATTTAAAACGGAATGAATTGGCACGACTTCAGAAACAAGCTAAACTGATTCGTGAGATACTTGAAATGACAAGTGATGCAACAGATTATGTACGGAAACTTCGAAAAAAGTGCCACGAACATGGGAGTTTATCTACGCAACGATTAGCTATTAATCTTGAAAATTTACTGAACAATATTTACCTTCCAAATGCTAATTCAAATCCATCCAACGTATGTTTTATATATCATTTACCAGTGTTTTATTTAATTATTCTCTGCGTGAATCTTCAGTCGATAATTAATTATCTCTTTGCCAGCATGTTGAAGCATTCAACAATATGAGGTTATACAAACATCATTTACAGGAAAATACGTCTTCAGTAGTTGTACAAAACATAAATTCACAATGCCCAAAAATCCAGCAATATTTACCTAAATTGCCGCTAAATCAGTTAAAAAAGCAAAACACCCGGCTTTTTTATTCAGAAGGAGCAAGTACCAGTCCGCGGTATGCAAAAATTTTAAAGCCTGCAGCTGTTCAGCACTGTAAACAGGTGTCAACTTCTGTTACGAAATTCTATACTTAAGCTTTGTCTGTAAAAAGGATTTCAATTATCTGCGGTTGATGATAGATGTAGTACCTTAAATATTTGATTCTTTATTTTAATCAATACCAATAGTTTAATGTTCCAGAATTACGTTTTTGAAATCAGAAGCTTTACGTTGAAGAGCCAAAATTTCAGATTGACAAAAATTTTTGACTGTTTCTATCATCAATAACTCTTAAGTTCACCTTTGAGTGGTTTTACAGCCTCCTGCTGTTATTTATTGTCATCCTGTTGATGAAGACAGGCGATATAGTAACAGAACAACAATATCATCGTCAATGCAAGCAATGTCGCAGTATGAACATTCAAGTTTTGTGGATGGATTATTCTCAAAATTTGAAAAAAATAAAACATCAACACCTTATAAACAACAGTCATTTGTTCACCACTCACGCCAAAAGTATTTTTATTACACTTATTCTACTTTATTGATTTCGGTACCTCTATTGAAGGCTTGTAATCGCTGTAATGACAACTCTGTTTTTTTTTTCCTTCATGAAAACATGTGTACTGTTCATTACCGCAGACTCAAAAAAATAGTGAACAATTAGAATTTCAGTTCAGAGTTGACATGAAAGCGTGAAACAAGTTGATCCAATTAAAAAAGGGGTCTCAAAACTTTTAATAAAATCTATGTTGTCGGATTACCGATTATTCCACGAGACATCCATAGGCATAAGATTCCATCACAATCAACGCAGTTCAAGAACTTGAATTATCCATTCTAATTAGAATCTGATTAATTTGAATTTTAGGATTAAAAGTGTGTTTATGAAAGTATCAAGGCGTTAAAATTCGTCCACTGCATCATGCCTTGAAAAAATTTGTGAATATTTATTATGCAAAAGCAACTCAACATGTTTTCGTTATGTTCATGAACATGATTACTACTTTTTATCATTTGTACTCGATAAAAAAATTACTTGATCATTGAAAATTTACAAAAGAAATTGTAAAACTGTCAACATGTAGCTTTAAAAAGTTTTTCTCCTTCCCACAATACGAGAGCATCTTTTACATCACTAGGAAACAGCAATAACAAAAACAATCATACATCACTGAGTAACATTAATAAGAGTTTCAGATTTCACAGTCACTTTAAAGTCTTAAAGAAATGTTTAAAACAGCAGATATAATGAAAACGAAAGAATGCAAAATTTAAACTTTAAATTAGCCAAAGTATATCTATAACTTTGCATAAACCAAGTGCATGGAGAAAAATTTCATGAAAAAAAAACATCAAAAAAAGCAATAAATAAAATGAGCAATCAAAGTGTACTTAGAAACGACAGTCGCGAAATATGGATTGAATCGAAATATTTGCCAAATTGAATAGTATCATAACGACAACAAAAAAAAAATAGCCCCTCATGACAATTCATGTATTCTGCAGTGGAATCAGTTTACAACGTAAATTCGCGAAATTCACCAAAATAAACGGGCTGATTTATATTTAATTCATATTTCTTCTTTTTTTCACTATTCAGTGAATATCTTTAAAAAAGTAAACATTTAAATCTTTACCCACAGTTCTGGATATCATAGCACATATTTGTTTAAATTTAAAAAGAGTTTAAATTTAAAAATTTGTTTAAATTTAAAAAGAGTCTACACTATATCAGTTTTCGCCAGAATGTGATCAAAAAAGGCTGAGAAAAGCAGCTACAATATAGTACCAGTACTCTCAATCGATGAAAAACCAATTTTTTTTTTTAGGAATCGCCCCCTTTTACAAAGTTAAAGAATTCCCAAGCTCTTATCAGCCAAGTTATAAATCAAACAATCACGTATTCCAAATTTCAAGATTAAAAGTGTGTTTATGAATGAAAAATAATGAAAGCAATAAAACTTGTTATATTTGCAAAATTAACTGATAAATTAAAACAAGTGGTGAAAATGAAAAGAACAGCTATCATTAAACAGAAAAGTTTTGATCGGAAGTTCCACTATGCGATAATTTGAATAAATTCATTCTACTGTGTGATTTAAATAAAAAACACAGAGTTTACTTTATCTTAGGAAGCAGATTTACGTATTATTTGCATTTTGTGGAAAGAAAGTTCACTGATAAAATCTCGGAATGAGAAATATACTTCTATCTCCTCACACACAATTTGGAATTAAGGAATATTAATTAAGATATATTGTCAGAAATTTTTGAAAAGAGTTCAGTTATCACGAAGTTAGAGATCTCCTGCATTTCTAATTTCTTCTAGATGTTTCATAATAAAAACAGGCTAGAAATAATTTTTAAAGATTTAGAAAAACTTATAAAATTATTTGGAAGAAATTTTAACAAATATTAAAATGATTACCATTAACTTTCGAGCGCTATTAGTAATACATTCTGTCAGCAAATCGCATCCCCGCGGGCAACATCACGATTCATCATATGTTTCTTCGCAACTATATTTTATTTTTAATTGCAACTGTTTTTCTAAATTAAAATGAAAAAAATTTCCCACAAATATTCGGTGAAATTCAACTTGTATTTAAAAAAAAGTTTTGAAAAAAAAAAGAAATCCATAAAAGTTTTCACAAGTTTCCAATGCGTTCAAAAATTTGAGTAAGTCTGAAACATAATATTAGGATAAAAACAGTTTTAAATTCCATGAACAAACCAAGCATGGAAGGCGCTAAAATGAACTATTTGCCCATTGCAAATTCTCAAAAGCTGGCTGTTTTTGATAATATTGTTTCTTCTTCAAATCCTCTGTTCGTTTGTCTTTCTGCGGTATTAAGACTTCATTCTGAAAAAAGAACTTTGAATTAAAAATTGTCAAAAAATAATTTCAAAGACAAAAGAAGATCCGTATGTTATGCGGTATAAGAAGCAAAATTATGGAAAGTGAGAGAAACAGAAAGAATAAGCATTAAACCGGTGAGATGCAGTATAAGCAATCTTGTTCGCAGATGAGTAAGAAATGAAAGTAATTACTTCATTTTAATTGGAACGACGTGACTAATCAAACTTTCATAAACTAAAAGATACGAACTTGCAGTTATTTGGTAAAAAGATGCTAGAATAGGATGAGACCTGAATGAGGTAGGAAGGACATAATAGGATGTTGCATCGATACCAATGACCTAATTGTTTGGGGATTCCGGCATAATAAAACCGTGTAATGCATCCTTCTCCGCTTTCGTTATATTTTGTATATTTATGCTTAGGTAGAAATGCTGGTTAACAACAATAAAGAATACATTTGTAATTATAATTATAGATCTTAATCCAAAAATATAGCGCAGTATTTAGCAGACATTACCAGTAAGCATATTGACAAAGTGATTTCATCGTTCGAAAAGCAGCATTCGTTTTGAACGTATCTTCACTACTTCTCAAATAATTTATATTGAAAATTAAATACTAAAATATTTAAAGGAATTCTCAGACTTATAAAACCTGGAAAGTACAACTGCAAACAGAAAATTAAGTACCTGCAAACACCGTTTGTGTACCACATCACATTTTGTAGCAGGAGGACAACAATGAACAAAGTCATCGCAACAAACTGCATTCATCACAGGACAACAACCATAAATACCAGTACCAATTAAACAACAAGTTGCTGAATCCGGACATAATGACTTGCCTCCAGGACAAATGTTTGCAATCTAAAATAACCTGAATTTAGTTAAGGAGCAAGAAGTCACCAAGCTAAAACTTGAAATTAAAGAATATAATGAAGTGAAATGAGGATATTGCTACAAAAGCTATATTTATGATTAGTTTTGTAAAAACTAATACTTTCGATGCTTTTCGGTTAAGAGCATAGAACATTTCTGCGTTCATCTATTTTTCATTTTAAGTTCACACAAAAATGATAGAAAACGGCAACTTATTTTCAGATTTATTTTTCAACTTTATTTCATGTTTCTCATCCTTTCGATTGCAATTAAATGGAGACGAAAAAAGTTCATTTTGTTAAATTTCACCCATAAAAAATCCGCGAAGAACAGCGCATAGCAAAAAGCCGAAGAAGTATAAAACACTGACGAAATAATAAAGTGGAAACATTTGGTTTTTTAAATTAACTAGAGTAAAGCCGTTTATCGCCTAATTTAGCCATCTCTTAAGCAAGATTAAGAAAATAAAATCTCCCAATTTTGAAAAATCTCCCAATTTCTACCTTCGAAATAAATTAGAATAGTATAAAATGTATGGTAAAATATATCTATGAATTTTTAAGAATTCAAAAGTTAAAAATTCAAAGGGATATTTTTCCAAAATTTCTGAGGAGTAACAGATATCAACTTAAAGAGCCAAATTTGTTATTCGATGATTGTCAAATCTACAAATTCTAAGAAAATCAATAAAAGTTACCGAAACTTTGACAGAGTGAACAATCGTAAATAGGAGAACAATATGTAATATCATTGAACAATCGTAAATATGAGAACAATCGAACAATATCATAAAAATAATAAATTTATCTTCCTAAAATAATAAATTTATCCTTTCGGCCAGCAAAATAAACAAACATTTCTTCACAAATGTTCCGCGCATTCAGAATAACGTTGATAAGCTGATATGAATTTAGTAAAAAGGAAAGAGTGAAATGTTGAAAAAAGATTATATTGCCTATTTTTAGGCCTAATTATTTAATTAACAGACGAAAAGATTATATTGCCTACTTTTTGGCCTAATTAGTTAATTTTTAACAGATGTCTGTTAGACAGATATTTAAGAGTTCTATACAGATGCGTTGAATGTAATAAGAAATTCTTCTACACTTGATTGTAATTTAAAATTTCACCAACATATTTTATTGCCTATTGTTTACTGTTTATTCTTATATTCATTTTAGGTGATAAAATACACATTATAAATTATAAGAGTGATATTATGGATCGTAAAAATTAATAATAGCTAAAATAAAGCAAAGTTTCAATCCAATTAGATATCCAAAGATAAAGTGTGTGAAAATGTGACAGGAAATTAAAGTAGTTGAAACATAGCATTTGCTACAACCACTTTCCAGTAGGACCTGGATTGAATTAATTTTGCAGTGGATGTATTGATCGGTGCTAAAGCTTAAAAATGATAGTGAAGAGATTTGGGAAATTTTGCTTTCCAAGCTTAGATAGCAACACTTTTGCAAATATATTAGATGAGATTAGTGTATTGATCGACTATAGCTAAATAATTCCAGATATCAGGTATCATCAAATCGTGAAGTACAATATGGTGCAAGCGACGAATGACCTAATCAATTGTGACCAAGTGACCAATTGTAGTGACCAACTGCAGAACATATTGGACAGAGAGTGCACAGAAAAAACAGAAAGAATTAGTCAATAGAGAAAAAGGTGAGAATATTCTAAATTAGATGGATATTTAACCTTTTCAGAGAAAGACTCTCATTGCTTCGTAATATCCAGAGAAACAAAATATTTTGAAAAGATACACGGAATATGATGAAAAATAGAAAGAATTAGTCAATAGAGAAAAAGGTGAGAAATGAAAGTTCAAATGGACAAATATCGCTAAATTTTGTTTGTGAATAAAAAACAAAATCTCTTCATGAAAAATAAATCGCCAATAAGTAGTATGCGATTAATTTTAGGATAGACAAGGTTTTGTATATGTTTGTGAAATATTCGTCAATGCATTTGTGTCAGAATCCTCGTGCGCAAACCCAAGTTTGAGGTCCTCACGTAAAAAACTTTTGTAAAAAACATGTAAAAAACTTTCAGCAGACAGATCTTCCACTAATTCCAGATGCACCGCTTTCGTTGTAAAACATGTGAATTGCTGTCAGTGTCACTGGCAGTGTATAATTCCAGGAAAAACAACTATGACAAATAAGGCTTTATAGTGGTACTTGGCATTTTATAGTTTTGCTATAACTCAGGCTAAGGTTCATGCTTATTGCTATAGCAATTTAACTAACCTTTTATGCTTATTGTTATAGCAATTTAACTAACTTTTCATGCTTATTGTTATAGCAACTTAACTAACCTTCCATGCTTATTGCTATAGCAATTTAACTAACCTTTCATGCTTATTGTTGTAGCAATTTAACTAACCTTTCATGCTTATTGTTATAGCAATTTAACTAACCTTTCATGCTTATTGTTGTAACAATTTAAATAACCTTTCATGCTTAAGAAAAATAAGAAAGACTTTTAGTATTGTCATCATTTAAAATTCAAACAAAATATCAATTCTATAGTAAAATGATACAATAAGTTGACGAAAATGCTAACCAAAGATTTGAATTTAGCAAAAAAATGAAAATTGCAAATTCAATCAATTCAAAAAAAAAATCGTTCTCTTTGATTATATCCCCACTAATTACATTTAAATTTTAATCATGACAAATTATTACTGGCTTGAAACCCATAAATTTCATTACGTGCTATAAACAAAACTCAACGGCGTTAGCCCGTACTATTCTAAGAATGAATTGCGGGATAATTTAAATGTAAATAAATTCTTTTAATTTCTTACGGTTTGAAGGTGTTTAAATATGTGTGAAATGGGGAAGTATTTCCCAAAGCTATTTTATATGGTAAAATTATTTTAAAGTTTAACAATTTTGGAAAATTTGAAAAGCCCCAGAAAAAGCTAAGACAAGCTATTGAAGTGTAGGAAATATCAAATTGAAATGAAATTTCCAAAAATTTCAGAAAAAAATGGCAAAAACATTATCAGATGAAAACAGCTCTTCGTTTCATGCTGAGACACCTAACTTTTTTGAAAGTATTTCAAATTCATCACGGTTTGTTCGTTTTTATTATCCGAACTGGAATAGCTGTTATTGCTAAAAGATTCTTATATTCAAGTATGAAATGTCGTTGGTACTAGTTGATTTTGTTGAGTTTGTAGGATTAACAAGTAAACAAGTCTACTAATTGAAGGATTCAAACAAATATATTAGTTCAAATGTATCAACGACAATAATAATAAAATTCCTTTGAAGCTTTTTATCATCATCTGAAATAACGGATTCCGCAGAGCATAATTTATGGATGGAAGCGCAACTTAAAAACCTTCAATTTCCAAGGCCTCTTCAGGATAACCATATGGAAAACACTAAAAAATCGAAGATTTTGGATGGTATATATTTTTAATCATTTATATAATCTTTTAAAATTCCGGAGTTGCAAATGCAGTCCATCTGGTTAGTAGATTGTTTAACATCTTGAAGCTTCTTCTCATAGCTTTTGATGCAGGGAGGATTGTCAACAAATAAATATAATTACAGTTATCATTGGCTGATCCAATCAATTAATTCAATATTTAGATGTGAGAGCATTTGTGGATGTAAAATTGGAAAAAAAATCGGTTCTGCGACAAATGTTGCGTGACTTAGGAGCAAGTGTTAATTTACGGTATGAAAGTTTTGCTATTGTAATTAATTAATAATTGATAATAGATGATAAAGTATATTTAATGGTAGCGGCATTTCATTATGATGATATATTGCATAGTGTTTTTAAAACAATTTTTAAGGAAATGCCCTTGCTATTTTTTTAAAATTTATTTCACAAAAAAAATGTTTTTTAAAAATTGTTGTAAAGACCAAAGTACAAGATTAGCTATAGAATAGACAATAAATTAATTTGTTAAATGCATGCTTTGAAAATTTCCGTCAAAATCTTGCGCTGTATTTTTCAATAAATTTTCACAAGAAATCTGCTTTTCATATCGCTTATAAATGTTGGAAATCTGTTTTGCTATTTTTTAAAAAAAATTGTTAATAAAAGAATTTGAGCAGGTTTATTTAATTGCTTCTGTATTACTTTTGTATTCTTTTTCAGATTTTCAAAAAATATTACTCATTTAATATTCTGGAATGGTCGACAAGAAACATTAAACAAAGCACATAATTTAAGAACTAAAATTTTAATAATTTCGCCTCACTGGGTGTTTAAGTAAGTTGCTGCTATCAACAGAATTTTAAATTCCTTTCATTTTTTTTCAAATAATTTTTATGTCGTTTTTTTTTCGCGCATCCAATATTTTTTTATTCATGCTTAAAGTCTTTTTTTCTGTGCCATATTTATAAGCTTTGTTCATAAGTTGTTAGGTGACATTTTCTTTCTTTTATAATTGTTTCATTTTCACTATTTGTCATAGATGTTTTATGAATCATATTCGAGCTGATGAAGCTCCCTTTCTGCTGTATGGGGTAAAAGATCTTGCTATTCCTGTGCGGTTAATGGCTATGGGACGAATGGGGACAGTTGATATGGTAACTGTTGATCAAAAATAATAAACATAGCAATGCAGTAAACCTAGCAAATAGTAAATCTTATTGTTATAAATTAGCAAGGGAAGTTTTTATATTGGATGGGTTGCTCGTTCATAGCTGAACTGCGACGAACGTTGAGCAGCTATAAATAAAGGCACTGAGATGATACTGTAATTTAGTTTCTATATTAAAAATTACAGATAAGATTTCAATTTTTGCATTGTTGATCGGTTTTCAAGATGGTTTAGATATAAGCATCTACAAATATGATATCAGTAAAACGTTCTTCAGAATTGTCATGACAGAAACTTAAATTCAAATGACATTTCACCAAACCAGTCGCAAATAGTGCATGCGATCGAAACTCTTTCCGATCAGCTTACTTCTAAACTCAGTATGTTTCAGACGTATTTGTGCAAATTTTGGGATTGTAAAACCTAAACTCTTTCAAGTTGCATGGATATGAATAAAATAAAAAACTGTAGAAAAAAATGAAGCACTGCTTTCCCAAATAAAACAGAGGAGAGAAAAGCTTACTTTTTGATACGGAACTATTTATGGTAACCGAGTTTTTGAATTGAATTCCAGAATTCAGGTCTTTGAACAGGAATGTTATTGTCTATTTTCAAAACAATTATCATTAAAATTTCAACAGAGGATTATTGCAGCATCTCCTGCGAATAGTGAAAATATTAATGTTGTGGAAATAATTTCACCGATTGTGGATCGTGTACGAAAAAGGCTAAATGAACTGAGTAAGTGTATTAATATTCATTTTGTCATAATACATCAAGAAGTTGAGTGAAGCTGTGAAGAGTGAATCTGTTAAGAATGTAAGCGGTGATAATGAATAACTGGTAATAAATAGCAAGCAGTAGAACGATAATGAATGACATTAAAAATTAGGGAAGAAAATTTCTTTAATTTCTTGTTAATACAATTAGAAATCTAAGTCAGCACAGTTTCATGCTTTTTAAATTGTTATTCGTCAGCGGAGCATCATTTAAGCTGTATGTTTGATATGATTGATTGGGGAAACATTTTTTCTTTGACACTGAAACATTCTGAGAATAATGTATCCATTGTAGTATACAACATTTTGGTTTTGTATCACGCACTTATTCTATAATCAGTAATCATGCAAAGCGAAGTAGGCAAGTGGAGTCGCAGTAAACATTAAAAATTAGGAAAAAAAATTCTGTCACGTTAAAAATTCTCAATTTTGAGCCAATTTTCATCTTCAAATATAAGATTTACAACTGATATTTCGACAATACTATTAGTTTTTTAGATGTTGATAGTAGAATTTGCGGAAAGAATCAGACTGAATTGGATTTCTGTTAAATTTACTCTTTATATTCAAGGTCATAATCGAGTTAGTAAAAAGCAAAGAAGGAATCTGAGATCGGTATCGATGGGAGAATCTGGACAACAGTTTATAACACCTACTATCGAGGATTCAACTCCGAGAACTCAAATTAAATCTGTTAATTGAAATTAAATTAAATCTTGTCAAAATTCATTTCGCTTACGTATCCTACGCTCAAAAACAAACTTTCCTTGTGTGACTTTAATATTAATAAATAAACATTAATTAATGCTTTAATTCAGATAGATTTGATAGGCATTACACAAAGTGAGCCAGTTAAAAGACGCGGTCGGCCAGTAATTAATTCCGAACAATTAGCAGAGTATACACCATCTCGTTTCCACAGAGTGAGTTTTTTACGCTAGCATAAATAAAAACTTTGCATTTAAATTTGTTTTTCAAATGCTCATGATGAGAAATCAATTGCGAAAAATGAATCATAATTCGCTGTGCACAAAGGCTGGAAACTATTTCTGTGATGTGTATTCAAGGCATTTCCGTTCGTGAATTGTGCCATTTTCAGCAAAATACTTTTTTGATGGTACAGCATGTAAAGATGTTTGTGCTGTACAACATCTTATAAACAAAGTTTTGAATAAAACTCAATTCGTAGTTCACATTGTAGTACTTGCGAAAACGATATCGTTCTGTAAACGCAAAGCGTGCTGCACGACTAAATACAGAGAAAATGGTGTCCATGTATAGAAAAATGATGGACCGAAATTTTTCTGGAATCCCTTTAGATGATCAGAAACTTTCGGTAATAGGTGCGCTCTTTTTTTCTTCTAATATAGTTTATATTTTTATTTTTAAATATCTAAAAATAACATATTGAAATGGTGTTACTTAGTATTACTGAAAAATTTCTTTTCTGATTTCTTAGTTCATTTTTATACATTTGAAGATTTCAACTGGATTTTGATTTAGGAAAAATTCCGAAAGCGCGACCGGTGAGGGTGCGAACTCGTTCGTCAGTCTTAAATGAGTTGCAAAATGTTCCCAGTTCAAATGAATTTGTGAAAAACAGGAAGACTGCAAAAAAAGCATTTAAAACTGGTAGTATTGTACTTTCAGGAATTAGCAAACTGTAAGTTCATGGTTTTAAAACTTTTTAAATTTTCCTTTACTGAGAAGTCCAATTAATTAATTTTCAAAGTGCAGATTTTTATTGCAGCGAGAGAGAAACAGTTTTTGCAATAGCTAAAAAATTGGGTGTGCTAAAGATTGCGAACACTGTTGATGAATGTACCCGTTATGTGGTGAGTGATCGAGAGGGAGCGCGCACAGTTAATGTTATGCGAGCACTAGTCAAAGGCATACCAATTGTTACAGTTGAATGGGTATCATTTTTGTAATTTGATATTTTGTAGGGAGAGCAAGCCAAGATAATGTCGCAAATTAACTTTCAGACAAACTCCTAGGTTCTGTAGTAGTTTGACAAGGTTATAAGAATAATTCAGTGCTACCCAATTGTTAGTTTAGGTTTAGGACTTGATTACAGTTGAATTTTAGGATAACTGTTGGCTAGATAGCATATCTAGATGCAAATAACAACCCTTGTGGCGGTTTCTTACTTTTTTTTACCTTTGCTGTACTTGCAGAAACTGCATTGATTCTTGAGCAAAAAACTGTAAGTTTCCATACTTTGCAGTTTAGCTTCTCACGCTCTATTTGTAGGCTTACCGTTCTTTGGAAATTGGGGGCTGGTTGAAAGGAAATGATTTTATTGTTTCACGCTGGAAAACTGCTCATAAAGCTTGGTTCAGCGGTCGTATGGCTTCTTTGTTCTCTAGATTAGGACCGTTTTATGTTTCTTCTGAATGCGAACCTGAAGCGAAGCATCTTTCTCACCTTATCAAATGTTGTCATGGAAAAGTTAGTCGAGCTTATTTTGTTGGAAAATATTTTGTTCTGTTTGGGAACACAAGAGAAATTTTCGAAATTCTGAAATTTCAGACAACAGAGTCGTTGAGCCGTGCTGTTATATTTGTCGCGCCACAGGCCGAATGGAAAACAATCATGCAACTCAGGAAGAACACGGATGCGCGGACAACATACATCACAGAAAAATCGTTATTAGGTACTATCAACAACTTACTGACATTTACTGAAATATATTAAAGTTGAATTTTCGGAAAACATCTCTCGTTAATGGTAAATTTGACTGCGAATGTTTGTGTGTAGAATTGTAGATGTTCAGTTTTCTTTCCAAAATTTTCTCAAGTCAAAAAAGAATTTGGTTGGCTTTTTTTTGCAGATTCAATATGCGAGTGCAAAATCAATTTTTTGCTGTAGCTAACAGTGGAAAATCTCACGCTTTACTTGTGATCTTATTGTTCAAATTTAAAAAATTCTGAAATTTTCAAAAATCATAATCTTAGTAGTATTATAGTGTACTGTATATGACTTTTTTTCATTGCCTTTTTAATATTTTGTTATGTTATGATCTGACGCTTCTGTATAGGCATTGTTAATGTATGAATTATATTTAACTCGAAGTTCAAACATACTGTATACCTTGATATGTAAGTCTTTCCAGATTCTTTAAATTAAATATTTCAGGGCCTCAGATATTCCTCATGTATTAATTTTTAGAAACAAAGCTTCGCAAGCGTACTTTTTTCCATATTTTTATTATATATAGGTTAAGATGGAGTTGATTTAGTAAATCATATTCACTGCCCGAATTTGCACATAATTAATTCCAATGAATTCAGAAGCACTCAGATATCAAATTTTTAAATTTCATGTTGTTTACACATTCTCAAGTTTTACATTAAATCACAAATACTGTTTCTAAATGAGGTTTTAGTATATCCTTCGTATTTCATCCTGAATTTTTCCTCAAAGTTAGTAGACAAATTAATAGATGGCAATCTCATGGAAATATTCTGTCAATTAGCAAATTTAAACGTTGCGGAAATTTCATTGGCACATGATTTATTGCAAGGAATAATTTTTTAAGTGAATTCTAAAGTGTTTTTAATTTCTAATTTAGTAGAACACCTCGGCATCTTTCCGTTGCTATTTCCGTTATCAATTTCTAATTTATTTTTCAATTTCACTCTTTGCGTTCGTTTGAGGTTACAATTTCAATTCCCATGTAACTGATGTTGCATACAGTTACCCTATGATGATGGTAGGAAGAAATTTAAATTTAAAAAAAAAAACGAAAAGTTTGAATTTGCTCAAAATTTAAAAATCTGTCCAATTTTATGCTTAGTAAAATTGATTGGGAATGTAAATTATGAAGCAATCAATCAGAAAGACTGAGAATTTCAATCTGTGTGAAATTTAATTTCGAAGGGAAACGGTACAATCGGGTACCGGATAAACGACATGCAAACGATAAGATGGATGTACCGTAAGACAGCTGGCATCAATACAGATTGCACTCTTCGTCGTCGTCGTCATTGCCGTCACGGACATTTTCGTATCGATTCACTAAATTCGTCGCTGCAACAGCCGCTAGTCGCTGGCGCTTGACGCAGCAACAGCTGTGGCAATATGATGTAGCAATCGTCGTCCCTATGCTTTCGTATCCCTTCTCTTTTCTCCATTTCTTTCTCGAACTCTATCGGTTTGTTTCTTTGTTGAAAAAAGCATTTGTTTGGCAGATGTAACCAATACAGATCATACCTCACATCGTACCTTCTTCCATCCTTTTGTCCTCATTTGCTTTGACCCATCTTTTTTTTTTTTTTTTGCTTAATACAAGAATTATCATTTGTTTATATCTCACCTCTATAAACGTAAATTCTACTATCAAGCTAATAGCAAATTCTTTTTATCTATGTAATTTAAGTTTATTTTTTTTAGATCAAATGGTGAAAATGTGGAATGATGATTCTCGTCTCATTTTAATTGATGAAGTACGAAAACGTCGTGAAGTTTGGGAGTATAAAAAGGTTCAATTTTCAAATATTTTTCATCATTATTCTATTTAAGTTTATTTTTTAAATTGTAAATTCAAAAAGAAAGAAATAAAAATAATTAGATAAAGATAAAATTTATCAATTTGTTAAAATTTTTTTTTCTTATTTATTCGTAAAAGTTTTAATGTTTTTTTTTTTTTTTTAAAATTATTACATTTGAATATACATATTGTGTTTACTGTTTTTTACTTTATTGATTTAGTTATATTAATGCTTTTAATGCTTTTGATTATAAGAAATATTTTACGAAATTTGCAATAACTGTTATTTGAATTTTTAAAGAAAAGAATTTTACGAAATTTGTAGTAACTTTTATTTGAATTTAAAGAAAAGAAGATATTATTTGTTTATAACTTTTAGGGATTTTTTTTCTAACTAACATTCACAATTATCAATAGTGCAAAACAATTTTGTCGTATTATTTTATGAAGCGAATCGAATTTCTTCCAGGAGCGTTATGCGACATCGGAGAGGAAAAAAGAGTTGTTTGCAGAGGTCGCAGATGCACTTAATGCTTCCGGTTTACTAACAGCTGGCCTATACACAGGTTTCCGCATTTTTTCTTTCTTTTATTTTCAAGTATTTTAAAAACTTCCCTGATTACTGATTAATTCGAACCTTTCTAAAACATTTTAGATATATTTGTGTGAATATCGAAAGTGATTGGAGTGCTATTTGCGATAATTCCAATTTAGTCGTCGACTTAGGTGTCATTTGAAAAAAAGTTAGACTATTGCAGTTGTTTCCTATTGCAAATTAGCTGTTTCTTCAGTTTTTTTATAGCAGTTTTTTCATTTTTAATGGTTTTTTTTTTTTTGAATTATCGTTTTAGAAGAAGATGTTCGTACACAATGGAAAAATTTGAAAGACACATTCAAAAGGAAGCTTAAAAGACGCCAAGCAGAAGTCAGTGCAGGCTACGAAGACGTTGAACCAACTTGGCGTTTCTGGAGCAAAATGCAATTTGTTAAAAATAATTTTGGTCCAGATCGAAATCGGTCTTCCGCATTGAATAGGTTCATTTCGAACTTATCAAGCTATTCTTTTCAGGAATAGAGTCTATAAAAATTTTAAAAACAAATGGATGTTAGGACAGAAAAAAAAGAAAAGCATGCCTTAAGTTTGCAGCAATTTATTGGATTACAAAAATTTTGAAGAAATCAAGAAATTCATACTGCAGCACAATTTTGGCAGAAAACACACCTAATACGCTGGAGAGATTGATCAATTCGCTTGTCGAGAAACAAATATTTGATGACAGCAACAGTACAGAGTATAATTTTTCTGTTTTCATTCCAGTTAAATGTGCTATAGAAAAGAGCACTAACCTCACAAGGTTCCTCTGGCTAATAATCGTAACATAATTGAGTAAAACTAGCCTACTTATTTTTGCTTTTTAATATTTTTGAAAATAATTCATGGCAACGTCTTAGTACGTGTTACTTTCCTCTGTAGTAATTTCAAAAAGCGTGCTTCTGCGAATTCTGTTTGTAACGAGGAATCACGCATAATTCTTTCGGCCAACTTTTGAATATTCATAATTTGTCAACCGATAATGTGCTTGTTACAGTGGACAAATAGTGAATGTAACAGCAGAGCTTCCAGCAGTTGCATCAACTTCCCTCCCCATTCCTTCTGCAAACAGCAGTAGTAACAGCAGTAATCAAAGTACCTTCAGTAATACAAACACTATTATACCTGATATTCAAGTCACATCGCCTAGAATTGAAATGCACATAGCTCAGTTTGTCCCGCCTAACATCAATTATTTGGAGGTATGCTGTAGTATAACTTTTTTGCTTTTAAATTGAACTTCATTTTTGTGAACGAATTTGATCCTTCCACACAGTGTTAACTGCTACTGTTGTATATTGTCAAGTAATGGATGCCTCTTTTGGCCCAAAGCTAAAAAAGATGATGCGATATAAAGAAATATGTACAATTTTTTTTGGATAAATTAATTATGTGCTGATAACTAATCCTACTGTCAATATTTCTGCGAGTTTTTCATTAGTTTTTTTGTCTAAAAAATAGAGCAAAAAAATAGGTGACAGCTATTTGTTGAAGGGTGTTGCATCTCATTCACCATTTTCACAACATCTCGGATTTGACTCAAATAAATTGAGATCGCCCTCACCAGTTAAGCCAGAAATACATCCTTGTGCAAGTGCTCTTGCCGATCTGCAGAAAAAAGCAATGAAAAGAAAAGCATCGGAGGCGAACAATGAAGACCTGCAAAATATACAAGAGCCAGACGATGAATGCGCCTGGTTTGGTAAGTTTTACCAAGTTGTAGTAGATCTTCGTTGTAAAGTACTAGTTTCTACGCAAAGGATGTTCAGTACAGTTTCACATTTTCCACTTTTATATTTTATATAACTTTATTTAATATGTACAATAAAAGCTCTCAAATTCGTGAATTTATGCTGATATTTGCTTTAAAAAATTCTAGGTCGAAGTGTATCAAGTGCTTTACGTCGACTTTGCTTCACATCACCACTTTCGGCACTTACTCTCAAAAAACAGATCTCAGATTTGATATATGAAGCGGAGATCAGGCAATTATTATGTCATCGGAAAATAGGGCATTCATGAAATCGGATATCAGCGCTCAAGTTGAAAAAAGACCCAAGGGAGCTCAATCCTCGGGATAATACTGAATATAACAAGAGTAAAAATGCTAGAGATCGTAAGTCACATTGGTTCTCTGAAATGATAGAGCTTAGCAATTGATAAGGACCTGTGAGTATCAGTCATATTTTATTGTTCAGCGATGCATTGCATTTTTATTGAATCACCTTTGTATAAATATAATGCATTATATAAGGGTGATTTATGCGGAATCACGAAGGACTTTGATTATGCATATTTGTTATTAAAAGCATGAAAAAGCCTATTTATTGCTTATTAAAATGGTAACTTTTTGATTTCCATTCTTAAACTTCAGGTTATGGTTATTATGCTATGTCTGACAATATCCCAAGACCTCAGTCATTTGAGAAAAGGCCCTTTGGAAATAGGATGGCTAAGTCGATGAAATTATTACCATTTTTTGTGGAAACGTTTTGTAGCATAATGTGCGGGTAATATTGTAAGTTATGTCCATTGCTGTATAAAAGTCCTGCGCGATTGTTTATCGAAATAAAAATTTTCGTTTTAATTCTACATGAATACATATCACAGTCAAATGTTATGAGAGTTTTAATGCGAGTCTTTATGTGCATTTCAAATCGTTAGTTACAAGTTATTTTAGTATTCCAATACTACTGCATCTCATTTCCATCATAAAATTTCTTGAGAAATCAATTTTATACATTGAAAAAATGTTTTTCATCGCATGCCACTTCAACCACAGAAGTTTTATCTTAGGTACGAACAGCATTATTACCGGCTAATTAATTTTTGATATGATATATTTATTAATCAATTCCTCAACAAATTAGTTGTGAATCAATTTTTCATAGAAAAAGTTGCTGTGATATGAACGGAAGTACATATCAGTGCCGACAATTTGTTCGTTAAAAAAATTTTCATATATAATCTGAGAAACTTTCATATTAGGATTTTCAAAACAAAGTAAACTGCGATGAAAATCTTTCGGTAGGATTTGTTCAGTCGAGAAATTATTTTAAATGTGATTTTGTATGATTGTTGAAGTTTTGTATCTTTATCTAAATTAGTTTGCTGCGACCACATGAATATTTTATCCTTTTCAAAATTTTATTTTAAAGGATACTTTATATTGCATCACAATATATAAGAGCAGTTGAAGAAAAAGGTGGAGACAGAGAAGGACTAGTGGTTTCCCGTGCTTTAAAATTTCATTTTAATATCTAAACTGAATTTATACATTTTGTAAAGATTTTTTAAGCTGTGTGAATGCAATGGTCGGTAGTATATTTTGTATAGAATCATTGGGAGACATCATTTATGAAAATTTAAATAGAAAATTTGAGAGACTGACAAAAAAACTGTGCTGAAAGACAAATCTTATTTGCTGAAATATATAAAAATGATGGAATATTATAATGAAATGGTTGACTTACAGGATAATTATTCGCTTCAGATATAGCATGTAAGACTTCATCATACGTACAAAAAAACAAGCAGTATTCTGGATGAAAAAGTATTCTAGACATACCAAGTCGAGATATCAGGTCATACATGGCACACTAGATCGAGATACACTGATCCATAGCTATTTTTGAATAGATTAAGAGTATTTCTGCTATCGATGGTTGCTATGGAAGCATCAGTTGTTGTATACTAAGTTTCGATTAACACCTGCTTTCTGAGATGGTATTGCTTATTTAATTATTTCTTTACCTATCTAATTTATCTGATAAAATATATGTTTACTTGCTAATATCGATTTTCCTAATTGTTTAGGAATTTTTATATTTTGAGTTTCAACAAACTTTAATTACTGTAGCCAAATATCACACACACAGTAAATAATGTACATATATTTGCATAAATTCTTCAAAAATTTGCAATTTTTTTTGCTTGCTATAGATGGAAGAAAAAGAAGATGTGAAGGAAAAGAAGGATGAAGAAGAAGGAAATGATCGAAGTCCTGCTCAGCAATATAATCTTTATATCCTTGGTGACGAGTTAAATGATAAGCTTAAATTGTTAAACTATGAAGAGGACTATGCTAATTTAGCTCCAAGCTATAGGACTATTTCTCGGTAAAATTCTTACCACTCTAAATTATTTTACAATTAAATATGTTTATCGTTCAAGAAAAGATAATTTTAATGAAATGGAATCATTTGGATTGTAGCAACATTTAGAAAATGATACGAGTGAGCTTTTAAAAAACAAATGGATATTATTTCTACATGATATAATCTGAATTTTAGCTATGATATGTTCTTTGATGCAAATTGAAAAGATATCTAATTTGCTATTTATTCTTTGTCATCATTTAAGTAGAAATTATATTTTTTTATTAATTTATTTGAAACTTTGAATTTTATTTGAAATTTTCAATTAGTTGATTTATTTATAGAGAATATTTTGTGAAAAGTACAAATATTGGTGAGCAATTTTTCATCTTTACTACATTATGTGCATGGCTCATTCAAAAATCTATCGACCCGACATTCAAATTCCCTCAGGAGGTTTTTTTTTTTTCTTCAAACTGTTGCTACTGATGTTCTTGGTATAATTACATTAATATAAAAGATTCGATAATATTGCAGTTTGATGATCCAAATGGGACAATTTTACGTATTCTGGATAAATTACGAAGCAGGGATGTTCCTGTTGCTTTTGCAGCAAATAAATTAAAAACCGGTGTTGGTGAAGAATGTTTGTATGTGCTGGACAAACTCGCTGATTTAGCACTTACTGCTAGACAATTCTCTTGGATCAAGTGATATTTTGATCTGATCGATTGTCGATTCATTTAAAAACTTCTACAACCTGCAATAAATGGAAAAAAAAAAATGCAAAGCTGTTTATTTCTCAAATTAAGCTGTATCCGTTATAGGGCAGATCCAATAACAGAAGATGATGGAGAAGCGAATGATTCAGTTGATCGAGCCGAAATTATAGTTGAAGAAGTAAGAAATCCATTTTCAAATATTTTTACCATGCCATTTTGTTAATTAACATATCATTTAGTCTTCTTTAAAAGTTTGCTCAGCAAATTCTTAAATTACTGAAAATTAAAATCATGAAATTTTAGTTTGATGAGGACGAACAAATTGATGTTGCGGATGATGACGATAATGAAATTGTAATGGATCTGAAAGTAATGCTGCCTTCGAAAATTAATGATGGCGTAAGTGTAAAATTTCATTTAACTTTATTCTCGAAGATCGTACTTGTCAAATAATAACATAATGTTTCTTTTCTATTAGGTTTGATATGAAAATTCCAGCAACAATCTCTAGATGGTATCCTTCATAGCAATATAGACGTAGATGCTTGGAAACTTGAAGTTGAACGAGTAGCACCACGTCTTAAAGTCACTTTCGCACAGGATTTAAAGGTATATCTTGAGTTTGATCTTAAACATATTGATTACTTTTAGCATCCGAACGATCCATTTGCAAAAGCAACGTTATATGCTAAAACATTCCTTTAGGAATTTCAAAAAAACCTTCAACGAAATTGAAATTTAGTGAAAAAATGAAAACTTAAAAAAAAAAGTAAAAACTAATTACGGAACTTCAACAACAGATATAGATATAGTGAAGCAAGAAGAAATTGAATCATTCGGTTTGATATAAAAAAAATGTTTAGGATTGGAGAATGCATTTGGAAAGAATGCGCTCCTTGCAGAAAACAGTTGCGAAGTTGTTGAATACAGTAGAACCGCACTTGAAGGGAATTTCTAATGAGCTTGATAAAACAATGGAACGAATTGCTAGCAGGCAAGAGAGAATCTGTTCATGCATCGTATCTCTTCTGTGAATTTCTCATGTACATTAAAATTTTTTTTACAGGGAAAAGCATTTCAATAGCCAATTGGAACCTATGTTGACAAAGTTTTGTCGTGCTAAAGAAAGAATGACTGAAGCGAAGGAAAAATATAAGTGATATTTACATTCATATAGAATTCTGTAAGTTCTTATCATCTTAATTTTGTATTAAATGCCTTTTTGTTTAAACAGAGAAATCAGTAGTGGTATTTCGGAGCGTACTCAAAAGTTGCAACGTATCAGTGATGAAGTGGAACAAATTAAGCAACAGATTGACGAGAAAAGTCTTCGAAATAGTGATGGAGGTAGTTTAATTCTTTTTCAACTGTTAATAAAGTTATCATCTAAGTATGAGTGATAAAAATTGTGCTTTTTTGATATCGACTACTATTTAACGCTTTTTTAATCTTTATTTACTCCTACTCTCTGACTAATTATGACTGGACACTAAATATTCATCACGATCACAATGAATTAATAGCCTCATGCTCCAAGTTAAGACATTACCACTTAATTAATGGTGGAAAAAAAAACTGAGTACTGTCTTATGCCAGCGCTGATTGATTTCTAAATTATCGTTGTCAACGCATACTTGACATCTATTTTCGGTATTCTTTTAAATTCTTCTGATTTATGGAATAATTTTAGCTCCGATGCTAAGATTAAAACAGGCTTTGCAAAAGATGGAATCAGAAATTCTCACAATGAATGTTCAGATCAGCGTCATCGAACAGTCTCTTCTACAAAGTCAACTCAAAAATCGGGCTACATATAACGCTCACTTACAAGATTTACATGTTTAATTGCAGAATATTTTTTTCAATTCGAAATCTTGTAATATCTTTGAAACAAGCCTGATATGAAAGGTTTCGATTAAGTGACAAAAAACCAAGCTCGGAAAATCATTCCTTTATATTGCTTTTCAAATATATTCATCCATCCCTCTAGATACTGGATGATGGATTCAAGAGAAATGTTAGCATAGAATGTTGGTTTGCTTTTTTTATGATCATTAATAAACGTTAAACTCCGCCGAATCACTCTGCAGAATTGATATGAAATGTATATGGTGTGATGTTTCGCAAATTCTTCAAAATCTCACAAAAAAAGTTTATTTCTTACTGAAGCTAAACCGAAGTTTGAAGAATCAAATCTAAACGGTCAACGTGATAAACTTATAAGCAGTATTACTAGCGAGAATTAAAACGAATAAAAGAAAAACTATTTTCAGAACGAAAAGCAAACATGTCAACTATTTACACTAAATGAAACTGTTAATAATAAAATGTAAATGATTACTATAGAGACAGTGGTGATTTGTTTACGGATGTACGATATCTTCAACCATTACTTTTTTTTGCGATAATGACATTAATCAGCTCATTGAATTTAAAAATGTTAACGGACTATGGTAATCAAACGCCTATTTTTTATTTTATTTTTCCTGTAAAAATTATTTAAATCATGAAAAAAAGCAATGGTTACACATTGATCTCGATTATGAAAATCATCTAAATAATATTAAACAGACTCAATTTTTACAGTAAAAGTCATACACTAGGCAACAGATCATTAAATTCAGCCAAACTGAACTTGAGAATAGGATAATACTTCTTTGATCTTATCTTACTTTCGATTTCCAAATAAAGAGTCGTGTTTTTAACATGTTCCTAGCAAGTACATGAATATAACAATAGCTATTTGGTAAATTTTAAAAACATAAGTTTTAGAACTGTTGCATTAATCCTAAGGTACTATGAGAAAAAGCATTCATGCCTTAATACATTTCAAACTAATGAATGATATTTATCCCAGGATAAAATGTGGATGGCCAATTCATAAGGATGTTTGATGCCGAAGGAGCAAATAGTGATGATGGACTACGTCCAAATGTACTGATCGTTTGTCCAAAAGCTGGATATCTACAAATATTAAATCAAGTTTCCAGTTAAGAAAAATCATAATGCAAAATACTGGATTCTTTTGGTAAAATACAGATTACAAAAATATAGCTATTCAATACATTCTCTAAAAAATCTAATCGCTTGAAAAACTGCTCAATAAAATACAGAAGTCCCGTAAAACCATCGAAAATAGAGTGTTTGTGTACAAACCTTGTTCTAGGATTGACAGCGGCATTCTCAATACGTGGTGTAGATAATTCAGATATAGAATTCCCAGAAGGCTCTGAATCGAATTTCAGAGATGTCAATCGATGAGATGATGTACTACCAGTCAAAACAGTACCTTCTTGTTGCTGTGCATTAGTTGTCCGATTTCCGTATTTAACCATTGCCCGAATAAAGCGAAGCAAGCATAAATGTAAGACATACTGTAAACCAAGTGCCCCAGCACCCTGAAAAAAAACCATACGGTTTGCAACTTGAAAAAACACTTAAAATTTAAAAATAACATATTAAAGTTAGGACAAAAACACAAAAAAGTAAGCCATAATTAGTTCCAAAATTGTCTGGGATAGTTCTTCAATTTAACAGATAAATTCAAAAACAATCACTTGAAAATAAGTTCTAAAAGAATAGAATTAACTCATTCCAAATTGAACATACCGCATAAAGCGACCAGAAGCTTTCCCGATTCATAATTGTACTGAAACAATCAAAAAATCCAGCATATTTTGCGGTTATTGAGATAGCCGTGACACCATTATCCAAATTATCTATCAATGTTCGTGTTCCTGAAATTTCATTTTTATTGCTTTCGACAACTTATTTTAATACTGATAAACCTAGGTTCCAAACGGGATTTTAAAATGAAAGAACTCTTTTATAAAGTGCTTAACTCTTACCCTGAATATAAAGACGATGAACTACTGTTTCGAACGGATATAATGCAAAATCAGCAAGCATTTGTGATGTCAAAGTTGCAAATATCTGCGGGAAATATTGATCAAAAATAGTTTTTTCATGCAACGGTTTTCGATTCTAAAATAATTTGTCACGCAAATAATATAATATGTATTTGATATCTACTTCTTTTTTCTGAATTTATTAAAGTTGAAGAATAAGAACTAAATTTAATTCTTGCACTAAATAAATGTAACAAGAATTATAAGTAAAGGATGTGCTTACAACATATCGTCTGACCAAAATATATATCCAGTCGTAGATACTGATCGTAATCAAATAGTGCGACGTGAATAAACAAGTCGTTGGTATTAAAAGATATAACAATGAGAAACGTTTACTATTATCCCTTGGTCCAATAAAATCAAGCCGCAAACGATTTATTCCATTTCTTATTACGTCCATCACACGAAACTCATTATAGCGACCACTTTCACTCTAAAAAATTACTTTTACATCAAGACATTATTGATTTCAATCTAGCTGTCCAAAACTGACTTTTATCATCACCTACCACGAAGGTCAAAAAAGAATAAAGATATATTTCTACTTAGTCTCTAATCTTGTTGCTAAAATTTCAGAACCTAGATAAAATCTGAACTGTGTAACAAATTAAAATATTTCCGCAATAGTATTTTTTGCAAAATCACGAAAATAATGTAAGATTTACATATCATACCTTCCACTCTCGACTGTATTAAAAAAATTTTTTCTCAAATTTTTCCTGCTAAAATTAATTCATTTACCCTGACAGTTTCGACGAAAGCTGACACAATAAATGGAGTCATGCAAGCTGCAGATAAGCTGAAAAAAGTAAATATTGCTTCAAGTATTATTCAGAAAGTAAAACTGACAATAAATTCTATGATGGGGTACTTACGCCTTTAAAATAAGATGGTGGCAAAACTTCTTGACGCTTCCGTGTTTTACATAATGCCTGAAATTACTGAAAATTTTATCGGAAATCAATATCATGAAATATTTAGAAAGTAAATCTTAGTGAGGCATAAAACAAACCGTGGAAGACTAAACATATCTGCAATTAATACTTCTCCAACATAAGATAAACCCCAAAGAACACTTGAACCAATGGCGCCTTTCCATAAAGTTAGCAGTCCCTAAAAATCAACACTGTAATACTAACAATATCAATGCATTATGTTTAAGAAGTAAATAAGGTGCTTACTTACCTCAGAGCTAACTATTTTGTAAACAACAGGAATTAAAGTAAAGGGCGTAAGATGAAGTGATCTGGCGAACTGATGAACTTGACATTGACGTCTCAAAACTGTACATGGATGACTTATAAGTATTTTTGTTACCAAACTGAAATAAATTTCTGAAAAAATAGATATCTTCATGAAATGCGCAATATAATATTTCAATTGTAAAACAATCGTAACGATTTTTCAAATTTATTCTAATGAAGAAAACTAACTCAGTGATGCTAATAGATGCACTAGCCAATGGATCATGCGGTTTTTGCGCCGATAATAAATTTTCATTTGGTTGTTTAGAAAATGTTGCTGGTGCAGTACGATCAGATCCAAAAGATGCATTTGCCAATAAATTTTCATTTGGTTGTTTAGAAAATGTTACTGGTGCAGTACGATCAGATCCAAAAGATGTATTTGTCAAGAATGGATCTACCAATTGATCATTTCCAAAAGAGCCAGGAAATGATGATACTAAAAAACAAAAATGAAATTTTCTTGTAGAAAATAAAAAAAAAATCTCATTTAAAGTGATTTGGAAATTCGAATTTGGAAAAATTTTGAGAGATTTGAAAATTTGAAATATATTCAATTTGATCAAATAGAAAGCGCTAAAGACTAATTACAAATATCAAAAAGCAAAAGGGGTAAAACTAAGGTGGAAAAGCTTGCAAAGCTTAATTAGACTTCTTTTTATTTAAATTGAAATTTATTTTTTTTATATTAACTCATAGTTGTACTCTAAAATCGTGAACTGATTTTCTATTCACCCACGTACGTGTCAAATTTGGAATTAGACGTTTTTAAGGGATTTTAATGAGAAAACAAACCATTTGATGCAAATCTGTGATGCATTACATTAGTATTTGCTGGTTTCATATCACGAAAATAATTAACTGACATTTCACCTCGCTGCAACGATGGCTTTCATCACCCAATTCCCTACAACTACCTTAAATTAAAATGAACTGCGTGAAATTGAAAAATAACCAGGAAAAATTGGTATTATTTATTACATGTTGATAACATACAATGATTATTGCCCATTTACTGATTTAATATCAGTCCATTCATTTCAGTATCAAAGTTATGAGAATTAATGTATTTAGAAAAGTTGCAAAAATTTGCTAGTAAAATTTAGTAAAATTAAAATTTCTAGTAAAATTAATCTTCTACTAAAATTATTTACTACATCTTGCAACCGATTCAATGCCTTGCAAAAATAAAGTGTACCAACACTTAAAGTGTAATCTTGGACGAGCCAACTAACAATTTGTGATCTCCGGTAGAAAGCGGGTGGAGAAGATTGGTTGATATTGGATGTTCAAAGTTGGTGAATGTTACGTGATTTTACGTTACTTTAAAGTTACTTGACCATAAAATCTTCTTTATTATTGGCATATGGGATGAAAATTAATTAACTTGAAAATTAAAAAAATTAATGAAAAATTAACTTAAAATTAACTTACTTATCTAAGGTATGATACGTTTGGAGCATCGTCTTATTGATACGCTGAATCGATTACGATGTAAATTCTATGAGACTGGATGTGCGCAGTTAAAAGCATCATTAATTAGTACTCCACTTCAGAAGGTAATACACTTTTGCTAATTTGGCAGTTATTTTGCACATATCACAAATTGTTATTCACGTGCAGATTAAACTGAACATTTTTGACTTTGATTGCTTCCATACAATATTTATTTTGAATTTACAAAGTTCTAGGATGTAATATAGGTACCATGCATATTTTAATATAGGTACCAATGCATATTAAAGAATGATTTTTGAAGGGTACCATTGCTCCGAAAGTTTTGGTTTCTTCGATGCTAAATGGAAATGAATCTCATGCATGGGAATTGAATGTGGTTTTGAAGGCATTAAAGTACATTTGCTTTGCAAGGAAGAAACTCGTAGACGATTTATTAGACCAATGTATGGTATATTTGAAATCATTTCTCAAATTATGGCAAGACATTAATTAATTTAATTTTTTTAGAAAATTAAGGCTAATGAATACTTTCTCTGGCAAAATATTTTTTGTGATGTAAATTTGTATATTTACAGTTTTTTCCTTCGAAACTTAAAGTATGTTTAGGCAAGCTTAAAGGAATATTTGCTAGCTAGTTTAGATGAGATAAGTTATGTGATTCTTCAACACTCTCAGTTTTAATTAAATTCGATCAGTTTAAGCTAGATATTTTGAAGTTTTTCGAATTTTATTAAGCATTTTTTGAATATTTTTCGAATTATTAAGCGCATTATTCATGAAAATCAGCGAAACAATCGCTTATTTACTAAATTTCCTAGTGATTGTTCATCAATTCCCATAATCTTAGCGGTTTTCCAGCAGAACGAATCAGGTGTTATAGTGCTGTTTAAAATTCTTTGATATATACAGTTAGTCTACCACTAGTCTATGACTATTTGCATATAATAAAAACTTTTAAATCGCAATTACAGTGTGCTGTTTCTATAGGTTAGCTTTATGTGAACATATGCAGTATTTATTGCTACACTTTTTTTCATATTCTCTTATTTTCTGGTTTTAATTGAGCATTGTTTCCTAAAAATTAGAGAAAATGTTCAGATGTTGGAAAAAAATATGTCTAATTTCGGATAAGAAATTAAAGCAGTTTTTTAAATTTCGTTATTTTTATTTTATATTTTTGAAATAGTTTTGTTGCTTGTAAAAACTGTGACATATATCCATCTTAGATTTATGAACTAATGCAATAGGACGTTTGTTTCTGTAGTATTTGGCTATTTTCAGTATAAGATTTTCAGTTCCAGTATCAAGAAATGGCCATCATGAATGGCCATTGATTTTTGTACTAGATATATATCAACTTCGGTGTTTTCTCAATACATTTTGATTTTAGTTGAGAAAAATTTGAAGACAGCAAGGAAAATTACTAAAGAAATAAACGAGAAACAAGCAAATGAAGCTTCCCATAAAGAAAGCAGTGACAACCAGTCATCTGAAAGTTCAAATCGGGGCAAACGACCTCTTGGCTTCCCGGATTTACCGACGCCTCCGTTGGTTTTAATTTCTTTTGGAAAAGTTTTCGTATCATTTATAAAAAAATATGTAAATCACAAATATGTTTGTCATTATTTACAATTTGCTCTAGAAATTTAATTTAGCGAATTCGAAATTATTTATTCAGATTATCAGCTATATTAGTAGCCGCAGCAGCAGTTGTTACACTTTTTCTATTGGCAAACAAAGGTAAAGAAATATCTTGGAAGGAATTTTACACGGAATATTTGGAAAAGGGCATTGTAAGTGGTTTGTTTTTTCAGAGTTCAAATAATTTGGTTGTTCAGTTTAGATATTGTTGTTGATTTATCCTTTCAAAAACTCAACATATCTACTTAGAATTTTTAGGTTCTTTTTGTCAAGACTGTATTTTTCAAATTCAGATTGATAGACTGATTGTGCACAGGACGTGGGTTGAAGTGAAAGTACGAGAGGATGCAAGTGTTGGTGTGAGTATTTCTTTTTTCTGATGCTTTGCTTTTAAACATTGTAATTTTTTGATTACTTGTGGTGTAATAAACACTGTTATTTGTGATGTAAAATACTATATATACATATACTGATATATGTGAAATTTTTATGCATTTATAATAAACGAGTTTACAGCTTAATTGTAAGCTGTTATAGGTCACTCCCTACTTTTATATTGGCAGTGTAGATACATTTGAGCGATCTCTGGCAACTGCACAACAGCATCTTGGAATTAGTCCGGAAAATCAAGTTACCGTTATTTATAATCCGGTCGACACAACGTAAGTAATTATTTAGGAAAACTTAGATCAAATCTTGTCATTTTTTAATCCTAAATGTTTTCTTTTCTAGGTCCGTGATAAGCAATTTAATCCCTGTGGCTATATTGTTTTTGCTAGCGTGGCCTATCATTAGAATGTTTTTTAGCTCAAGACGATCATCAGGTTTGATTTTCGAAGTTCATATTATTTTCGGGGATGCAGCGCATTTGAATTTATTCTGTTGTATTAAGAAGCTGTGTATTTAAGCAGAGACATTTCAGGCAGTCGTGGTGGAGCGAATCCTTTCAGTGGTGGAGGCCCTTTCAATATGTTTGGATTTGGACAAAGTACAGCAAGACTGATCAATAAAAATGATATCGATGTAAAATTTAATGACGTTGCTGGTTGTGAAGAAGCGAAAATAGAGATAATGGAGTTCGTTAATTTTTTGAAAAATCCAGAACAATATAAGAAACTTGGTGCTAAAATACCGAAGGCAAGTTACTTTTTCATGTAGTTGTATATTTCACAACTTAGTGAGCGGTTTTCAAAATTAATGCAAAGTAATTTGATCGCACGGTTTTCTTAAAATTAGTTTACCTAAATATTATGATTCTGTTCTATGCAGGGTGCTATTCTAACTGGTCCACCAGGCACTGGCAAGACAATGTTGGCCAAGGCGACTGCTGGTGAAGCAAATGTGCCGTTCATAACAGTCAGTGGATCAGAATTTCTGGAAATGTTTGTGGGCGTTGGTCCAGCTCGTGTTAGAGATATGTTCTTCATGGCTCGCAAAAATGCCCCCTGCATATTATTTATTGGTGTGTTTTGCTGATGATGATTAGTTAATTTAATTTTAGCTGAAATAAAATAGTATCAGTCAAAGTAATTATGTGGATCCACGTTCAGAATATTTCTCAGTAATAAAATATAGGGTAATATTGAACTAGCATCGTAAAATGAAATTATGATGTGTTTGACCGGTATTGTCGAATTAGTATTAAAAGTGATAGTATTCTTTTCTCTCTTATCATCCGTATAGATTAAAATTCTGTGTTTCCTTTAAACCATTTTATATTTAAATGTGTTTCATAACTGAAAGTTTTTTAGCTTATCATTCCAAAGAATCAGTTGGTCATTAAAATTAATAGGTTTCATTTACCAATTAATTTGAGTTCATTTGCAGATGAAATAGATGCTGTTGGAAGGAAGCGAGGCGAAGGCCGATTTGGCGGACATTCAGAACAGGAAAATACTCTCAATCAACTACTAGTTGAAATGGATGGTAATTTATTTCAAATATCAAATGGCTGCTTGTGAGAATAGTTTTTAAATTAATTTGAGTCTTTCACTTCAATAATTAAAGGTTTTTCGACCGAAGAATCATCGGTTATTGTTATCGCAGCTACAAATCGTCCTGATATTTTGGATGCAGCTCTACTTAGGCCTGGTCGATTTGATCGACAAATCTACATCCCTGTACCTGATATCAAAGGAAGGTAAAACTTTGTGAATACAACTTCAAAGAAGTTCTTTACGCAAATTGCAAATTCAACAATCGTGCAGTAAAAAGAAAAGACGAATCATAGAGGAGAAAGCAAGAGTGAAGAATTATATAAAATTGAAGGAATCGTAAATGCGAACTGTCGGCATTTATACTTAATTTGTTTAGGGCTTCCATATTTCGCGTTCATTTGGCGAAATTAAAAACAAACCTGGATAAAGTGGAGCTTTCAAGGAAGTTAGCTGCTTTGACCCCTGGATTTTCAGGTGTAATATTTACATACATTGTGATTTATCACTATGCAAGTAAATATTAGTTATTTTAACTAGAAAATCATTTTCAGGAGCCGATGTTGCAAATGTTTGCAATGAAGCAGCATTAGTAGCAGCACGTGATGCAGGAAATGAAATTATTTTGAAAAACTTTGAACAGGCGAGTACTGTATAACGAAATTATCGGTTTTTTATTCTGTCTTGTGCACATTATAAAAATAAGCTCCATGTCTTGTTGATTTGCTTTAGATTCTTCTGGTTCATAAAGTGACGAAAATATCTCCTGTTACTAAGTGAATATTTTAAAATTTTCGTCATTCAATTCTCGTTTATTTTTCTTTATTCTTTATTTGTTTTAGTTTTTTTTAGATCAATAAATTTCAGGCTATTGAAAGAGTTGTTGCTGGTATGGAGAAGAAAAGTCAGGTTTTGCAACCGGAAGAAAAAAAAGTAGTTGCGTTCCATGAAGCAGGGCATGCGATCGCTGGTTGGTTCTTAAAACATGCAGATCCATTGCTAAAAGTATGTTTTTTGCAAATAAATTCATGCTGTGCATTAAATTTTTCAAAAATTATTATTTAGACAAAAGCATTTTTAGGTTTCAATAATACCGCGTGGTAAGGGATTAGGATATGCGCAGTACCTACCAAAAGAACAGTATCTTTATTCCACTGAACAGCTTTTGGATCGAATGTGTATGATGTTAGGAGGACGTGTTTCGGAAGAAATCTTTTTCGGTCGTGTTACAACAGGTGCGCAAGATGATTTGCAAAAGATCACTGAAATGGCATATTCCCAGGTTTCGAAATATTTTCATCTCGAGTAATTACGTGATTTTGAAGCTGTTTAAAGAATATCAGTGAAACATCTTCACTTGTATTGAGAATCCAGGTTCGATCCGTTGTTTTGGATCAGTAATTGATTTACTTATAGATTGTGAAGTTCGGCATGAGCGAAAAAGTTGGCCCGTTATCATTTTCAGAGGGTTCGAATTTTCAAAAACCATATTCCGAAAGCACTGCGGAGCTTATTGACCAAGAAGTTAGATGAAAATCTTTTATATTGAATTCTTAGCAGTACATATATTAAATTATAAAAATGACTAGATTGGTTCTATGTTTATTCGGAGCGTACGATTGTGATTAAGCCTTTCAGGAGAGGCAGACATAAAAATAGTTGGGATGTGACAACGAAAATTTGCGGAAGGTTACGGGTATACGTGGGATTTATTTTTATGACCGTTGTCATTACTATATTGTAATTTCCTTATTTAGGTGCGTAATCTTGTCGATTCCGCTTATAAAAGAACGCGCGAATTATTGGAATCCAAAAAATCTCAAATTGAATCTGTAAGTCAGAGAAAGCTCGTTCATTGGATAGCTCCTTGGAATTTATAAAGTCTTTTTATTTTTTGGAATTCCTTGGGTTCATTTAATGATAATTGTTTCATATGTGTTCCATATAAATAAACTAAATATTTTACGAGTCTTTCGAATTTGCTACTTTCTTTTCATTTTAGGTTGCAGAAAGGTTACTTCAAAACGAAATTTTATCTAGAGAAGATTTAATTGAGTTGTTAGGACCGCGTCCGTTTGCCGAAAAGCAAACTTATGAGGAGTTTGTTGCTGGAACTGGAGGCCTTGACGAAGATGTCACATTACCGAAGGGTTTAGAATCATGGAATAAATCGAATTTGGAGGGTAATTTCGAAAATAAAGTAAGTTAATTGTATTTTAAGAAGACTTTTAAAATGATGGGTGCTTCCAAAAATATTATTTCTGTTTTTAAATTCGGTCTTATAGCGTATCGCCAAATAAGGATAAGAATTTTAATCAGTTCATATCACTAGCCTATCCGTAATAGGTTTGCGAAGGTGAGAAATGCTTAATATCAAATTTATTGATTACTGTTGAAAACTGTAGGAAATTAATTTTAGTTGCTTCATCGTATTGAAAATGGCAGTAATTGTCAATATCACGATAAGAAGCTGTTATTTCTTTACAGATTATGACAAACTGCAAATTGTTGTTAGTTTAATAAAAAATTAGAATATTTTCCGATTATTGTCGTCAGAGACTTTATTGCGATTCATATGAAGAAATCGCATTAACTGTCGAGCAGTTTAGGGCTCACTAGTTTAAGCGATAATTTTTGAATTCCCATCCAATGTTACGTAGCGAAGGATTTTTGTTAAGTATAAAAAAATCTTTTTTTCAGCGCGATAAATTTTAATTTTATATGTTTTAGAAAAAAGCGACAGATGGCATGGATAAAGCGCGTAAGGAGCGGTAGAATTAAAAAAAAATTATCATGTTTTAAGGCCTCAGTTCAGTTTTGAATTATTGTTGCGCCATTTTGTTTATTACTATATTTGAGACGAAAATTTTTTTTTATTGATTCCCTATTTGGGGATTGCTACTAATGAGATATAAATTACTATGGAATTACTTATATGTTTACTCTCTTCGTTTGTGTTTCAGATGTAGGTCCAACAGTCGTTGTTTTTTTTATCATCAGTCATCTTTGTTCAATGATTCCGTGCTTGTGGTTTTTCAATTTTTTTTTTTTTTAATTCTCGAATAGGACAATAAATTTTACGGGTTGGTGACTTATTTACTATCTACAAAATTTAGTTGCAAATTTCTGTTTAGTACAAATTTCAAAACGGATACGATTGAATTTAACTGTTCGATTGTTCATTCGTTGGCATTTCTAGCATTGTTTATATATAATGATGAGGAGCATATAGAGGCAATCAGTTTTGTAATTTTCGAATTTTATGTTCGGCAGTTTTTTGTCCTTTATGCAAAATTGGTTTATAATAAAAGTTCCAAACTGGAGTTACATTTTATTTATTCATGCTGTTCTCAAATTGCAGGCAATGCGTACTTGCAAATGATAAAAAAGCCTTTTAATAGTAGAATAGATTGAATTACTGAAAAAATTCTCACTTCGTCAATTTTATTAAAACAATATATATTTTGTACCTACTGGGTATTGGATTCCATTTACTAATAAATTCACTGTATCAAAGATTTAAAGATGTCACGAGGCAGTCGGGCAGATGGTCGAGGTGGGGCTTCCTTCGGATTGCGAGCAGTTGCAAATGCATTGGGCATTGCCCGACATGAAATGAGCTCATATACAAAAGTGGTCGTGGAATCACAACCTACTTACCCGGCAAGTTTTGAACAAGTTTTCCAATTCATGCAAAATTAACTATTAGGAAAATTACGTCTGCACCGTATTTTTCATGGAATGTCGGCAAAGAAATGATGTAAGTAGCTGAACCCTATTTTTATCCATGTATTTTTACTGGAAGTTTACAATTCATATTAAAATACACTGAAGGATGTACATGACATTGGATTTTGCAGCCGGTTTCCCAGATGATTTTACCATTGGAGAAAACAGATGAGTTACAATACATGGCTGAATTACGGCAAGAGTTACTTACTCGATTTTATGAATCATCTTTTCATTTCGAAGTAAAAGAGCGGAATTCTGAATTTAAACGATATACAGACAAGTATAGAGAAACTGAAAAGGAGGAGTTGCGACCAGGTCATTATCACTTTCGGGCATCATCTACATTCCCTTTTATATTATTAAAGTTTCAACCGTGATGTTTGCAATCTGGTGTTATTTCTTTTTTTTTTAGGAAAAATAAAATCCTTTTTGGTCTTGGTTTTCTGAAGGTGGTTTTTTTTTTTAATAACCACTGCAAAAAATAGCGACGAAATTTTATAAATCCTTTGATCATTGAATTTAGCATTTCAGATTGGTTACGAATTCCGGACGAATTGTGCTGGAGGAAAAAAAATAACGAACCAGCTAAAAAGAAACGAAAAGTGATTGATAAAGACGCCGATGAAGTCGTTGAAAAACTATTAAAACTTGAGGAAAGAGAAAAATTAGCTAGTCCTGAAATTGAAACCCAAGAAACTATTGACGAAAACGGTGAGGAAAGTGAAAAGGAGGAGCAAAACAACGAAAATGAAGAGCAGGTTTTTGATTTAGATTTACTATTTTGCTTCGATTTTTTTAGGTTTTGGAGGTATTATTTAATTTCGAAGTGTTACGGCCAAAATTACTTTACTGTTAAGAGTTGTGTGCAGTTTTTACTTTTCACAATTTATGATATTGCCAGGAAGCATTATCAGATGATGATTATCACGAGGAAGATAATGATTATATTCACTCTTATTTCGATAATGGTGAGAATTACGGTGATGTTGGTTCCGATGATAATTTGGATGAAGACAATGCTTTTTAATCAATTCATTTTGTTCATATACATGTACATTTTGTTGTTAATTGTTTGAATATTTTTACTGATGGGTTTTATTTGCATTTAGATCCTTTACAGTTTTTCTATAATTTTTAATCCTAACCGAAATTTGGAAATTACTTGGAGCATTCCATAGAATTTTTGCAATAGCAACAATAAAAAAACATTGAATCAAGTTTTGTAAATTTGGAGTATCTGACTTTGAATTTTGTGATTTTGGATTATTTGATTTTGTTATTTCTGCGCTTGCAAATATATCGTTGTTATGGTTGTTACTTCACAGGAAACAAAGTTTTTACAGTAAATATAATTTTCTGCCGATCATAAGTTATACTACGATGATGGATATATCATTGAGTACGGGAGAGTTTTTGTGGTTTTCTTGAACTCTGATTAACTCATATCGGAGTTCAAGGCTTCGAAATGACTATGATAGTAGAAATAAGTCTTCTGTTTACTAATATTTGAATAATAATTCGAAAATTTATGATTATGTGATAAACGTTGATGCGAAAGCGAATAATTATTTCAAGGTAGTCCGTTGTCTTCGTCATTTATACCTTGTTATTGATTATTCGTAAATAAGTTATTAGGGAACTTTTTATAAATGTATTTTATCTAAATAATCATCGACAGAACAAAGATGTATTTAAATTGTATTTGATATTTCAAAGTTTTCAATTTACAATTATCGTAACATATTTTTTGAAAATATTTATTGTAATTATATACTACTAATAATAATAAATGAGGCAGTTATGTTTTGTTTTTGTACATAAGATGCGTTGCTCACAAGTTATGTGTTTTAGGTTTTTAGCTTAGCTCTTGAATAAGTTTCATTTTTCATGTAATTAATTAATTGTAATTAATTACTTAATTTGAATATAAAATTTGATATGTTTAATTGACAGTTTTAGCTAGAATGGAGTAGTAGAACATTTGTTTCGTTATATGTGAAGTGCACTTCTGCTATTATAAATTTCTGTTGGAAATTAGAAAGAAAATGTTTAATAATGTAGTTCAACAATCTAATTGCATACGATAATTCTTCAGCTATGATTTATAGGATTGATATTTTGTGGGAAAATTTCTGCAGAATATTGGATTCTCAAAATTTTTTTATATTCGAGATTGGTTTTGTTGTAACGATCATAAATGATAGAATAGTTTGAAATGTTATTGAAAATTAGTTCGTTTAACAGTACGCAACATTTTTGAGATCATAGAAGAAATTTTAAAATTTCAAATTTTTTTTCTAGCCAAAACAAGCTTTTATTATGGAAATCTAACAAATGGAAAGATTGTGGCATTTGAGTGTTTTTGAAACACCAACTAATTTTTACATTGTTGGTTCTGATATTTCTAAAACGCATTATCGTCTGCTGAAATTTGTCCGTTCAGCAATGGCTTTAGATGTAACTGAAGTGGGACAGAATTATTCGAAGAATGATATCATGGAATTATTGACAACGATTTCAGAAGGAAGCTCTAGTAAGTGAATTTGTTTTCATATGAATATTTAAAGTGCTTCAGAATTTAGTTAATTCAATAAGTTTACTTTTCGAGACACTATCCTAGCAATTTAATTAAATCTTTTCTTGATAAAATTTTGTTTTGAAGTAACCTCACTTCAATCTAAAATAAAAAGGAAAAAATTCAAAAGCTTGTAAAATATCTAAATTATGCACATAGAACACATTCTGTGAAACAACTCGTATCGTCAACTTATTTTGTTATTTATTTTCTGTAGGAAAGCTATCATACTGCTTCAACAAGATAGATTAAAATAAGGTAAACAATTAGTGCTTTAATATAGTTGCAGTTATAGAGAAAAGTTTACAAGCAATTTTAATGGACAAATTTCCCGAAGCGGTGCATATCGTTCTTCTTTTCAATTTTTTACAATAATATTCCATCAGATTTAATTTTAAAACGAAAAATTAACTATCGCTCTGATAATTTGTCACAGTTCCTTTACTTACAAATAAACGCTTCATTGATGCTTCACGATCAATGTCAGTGCAAAAATCCTATCATTCTTCTGTTATATATCCACAAAATCACTGGTTTTTTTTTTTTTTCAATAGACGGTAAATAGATTTTCCATAGTTGTTTACTAAAATACTAAAATTACAGTTGTGCTTACACAAAATGAAAAGCAATCAACGGATGTTGATCGTAAAGGTTTAATCGAACGTGCTACTGATGCTTTCGGATTACTTGGAGCTGTGCGCTTTCTTAAAAGCTATTATTTATTGGTAAGATAGCATCATTGTTCTTACTATTTAGATGGTCTTTTTAAATTCACAATTTTTAAAATAAAGAATAATTTTTTTATTTCTTTTAAAATAAGAGTTGCAGGAAAGAAAATTTTTTTATTGTAAGATGTTTGTGCGTTATTTACATAGAAGGGTTCATCCAGAATTACAATTATCTCTTTTCAGTATACTATTTTTTTTTAGGTCGTAACGAAAGCTCGAGTTGTTGCTATGATAGGCTATCACGAAATATATAAAACTGAAGAAGTTATTCTTATTTCTTTAGCAACCCAGGGAGTTCCAGTTAACAATCCCGATGAATTGCGCTATCTGAAATTATTTCAAGTCAACTTTGTCATCTATTTTAATTTATCATCATATAAAATGATTAAGCTGCTTTGCTCTTTACGAGAAATCATTATAAATATAAGTCGACAAAAGCGAGGTGTTCCTGGGTATATATGCAGCATTAGATTGTATTACAATTTAAATATAGAACGAGTTTAAAGTTTTCAAAAAGTATTTCTGGTTTATTTTGCATTTTCTAGCGTAAGCTCTAGTACCATGAGCGTGGAGACAATTATCTTTTTTGCAGTCTGTGGATTTGTCAACAGATTTTTATTTCTGTTATATGTACGATTTGAGCCGAACATTACAAGAAAATGTCTTGGAGATATCTAATTGGCCGATGTACAAACAAGCTGGGAAGAATGAAACTTACCAGTTCTTCCCCGATTCGAAATTCATCTGGAATGGCTATCTTTTGGAACCGTTACGTAAGAACGCTATTAGTGAGCAGTGGTTTATTGAAGTAGTTCACGGATATGTTGGTTCGTGCTTTGATTCTTAGAGCTACTTTTGCCGCATATAAATATAGACTAGATCTATGAATATAGCTAACTGTGAATTATCCTATCAAATTTATGAATTTGCGGTTTCTAGATAAGCTTACATAACTATACTCTTTTATCAAAAAATGAAATTGTTTAAAAATTTTAAATCAGTTAAACCTCCAGGTCAACAAATAATCGAATTGCCGTGCTCTCGGTTATCATTAACTTTGATTGGACGTCGTTCTGTAGAATACGCTGGTACGAGATATCTGAAGCGGGGCGCTAATTTTAAAGGTTGTTTTCCTAGCCTTAATATTTAAAGTATAGATAAAACATTAGAAATTAATTTTCAAAAAAAGTAGTTATTTAGCGTTTAAAACTTTGAAGTTGTAGGCCAGGTGGCAAATGATGTAGAAACAGAGCAAATCATTTGGGATACACGCTCTTCTCCTAACTTCACAACTGGAAAGTTTAGCTCTTTCGTGCAGCGTCGTGGATCAGTACCGCTTATTTGGAGTCAAGATCCATCTACTCGTGGTGTTGTTGGCAAGCCCATGATTTCGATTGACATCAACGAGCCACATGCACAAACTGCTGCTGCTCATTTCCGGTGCTATTTATTGCATACAGAAATATTTAAGGCTTAACAGGAGTGAGTAAAGGTGGATTCGTAGATTTTATATTTCATAAACATATTTTGATGATTTTTCAATTTTAATATTTTTCAATGTAAATGTAAGCGAAAAAAAATGTTGAAAAGCTAAAAAAATTTCAATTTCCTGTAGGTTGGTAATAAGAGCACTTAGAAAAAAGTTTATAAGAAGCAAATAAAGTAGTTTGCTTAAGGCTGAAGTTGTTTTAGACTAGAGCACTCATAATAAGTATTATTCATGGAAAATAACACAAAATGGATATTGATGTTGCCATGAAATCATCGAACGATTTTAGATCATCATGACTTTTTGTTTCTCTTTTTTAGGGAACTGCGAAAGAAATACGGCAATCCGCTTATAGTGATGAATTTGGTTAAAAGGCGTGAAAATAGAAGGCAGGAGGCGTTATTGCATGATCAGTTCCTTAAGGTTTTATTTTTTTGGGACTTATAGTTTGAAATCAATCAATTTTGGCTATTAATCAATTTTGGCTCAGAAAATGCAGTTTTCCAAAAAATAATTCCAGGCTGTTAAATATTTGAATATGTTTCTACCGAAAGCGGAACGGATCGCATATTTGAGCTTCGATGTAGCTCGTTGTCATAAGACTGGAAATGTCTTAAATAAACTTGAAGAAATAGGTTTGCGATGTGTTGTTCGACATGGCTGGTTTCAGGTTTTGTTCGAGATTTTGAAATTAAAAATTTTTCTATTCTTTAGGTGTCATATCTTTATAATTATAATTGTTGAAGGCACATAAAGATATATATATATATCTATATATTTTTCTTCTACATTTTTATGTATCTATTATTTTTTTAAGCATCTTATAATTTCAATAATTTGTATATTTCGTGTTTTTTTGGAATTAAAAATGAGTTACATTATAGTCATTTCCGCCATTATATTGCCGCAAATTGAGACCGACTTCATTATTGAACGATTTTGAGCCGCTATTAAGTTCAGATGGTAGATTTTTGCTCCAGCACGGTGTTTTCAGAACAAATTGTGTAGATTGTCTGGATAGAACAAATGTCGCTCAATTTGGAATTGGTAATTTATATTTTTTATTTCTGATGAAGCATTTAAAAAAGTTGATCAGGAAAGAACGGATCTTTAAAAAAGTTGGATTTTTTATGGTTGGAATTCGTAACTTTTTATGTTAAATATCAATTAATTTTTGTTAAACTGTTAAATTTCAGGGAAAGTTTCGCTCGGATTTCAGTTATATTCTATGGGAGTTGTTAGTGAGCCTTTACTTTCTTCATCCAGTGAAGTTTGTAGAATATACGAAGATTTGATGGATCAACACGGCAATACATTAGCTTTACAGTATGCAGGATCTCAATTAGTGCATTCAATTAAGACTTATAAAAAGATATCTGTTATACAGGTATGTTTATTAACATCGGTCCTCATATCTACCATCTTTCTTTGAGGAAAGAGCTTGGTTTTGAGGATTGAATGGAATTCGGAAATTTTGAATTCTGAACTTTAAACTAAGTAATACCATAACCGGTTAACTTGAATAATATTTTAAAAGATATACCATAATAAGTACTATGAAAATAAGACTGGAAAGTCCGGAACTGCGAACTTTCCTATCAGTTTGAAATTTTTACATATATATAAATACCTGTATTATCGTAATAGATAATCCTAATGAATGGCCCACGAGAAAATATCACTATTGGCAAAATTTCACGTGTAGGAAGCAAAATTTTCCGTGTAGTCTGAGGTAAATAGAGATTTGATAATTAGGAACTATTTCATGAAGATAAAATGTGAGCGGTAATATAGGTTATAAATGCTTATTGCAGGAAAGAAGTCGTGATGTAATTCAAACTCTGTCAAGATATTATAGCAACACTTTCGGTGACTATGATAAGCAAAATGCAGTCAACCTGTTCTTAGGCGTTTTCAGGTGATTTGTTCGTTCTTTATTTCTTATTTTTCATAATTTATTTTTTTTATCAGAGACATGTAACAGGCAGTAGTCATAACGATAATCACATATAAAATACGCTATAAGAAGTTGATAGTTATTGTGAAGTTCGTATTTGGGTAGTAAATGATTCAAAATGCACTGGAAATGCTTTTTCATATTTTTGTTATTGATTGGTAATTTTTGAGGGCATATTATTATTAATTATTTTTGTAATAAAAACATTGTGACAAACAAAATCATCCTGAACGTTTCATTTTTCTTTTCTCCTCTTGTTCTTATTTCTTCTTCCATATTTATTTATGATTAACAGCATACATTTTGCATAAGTAGCACATGAAGGAAGTAATAAAGTTGCAAATATATTTCAATTAATTAGATTATTTTGGTGATGTAGTAACTAAATTTTCTACGTCTGATTCTATATAAATATAAGTCTCATTTTCAGACCAAGTATCACAAGCCATCATTTGTGGGATTTGGGAACTGATCATTATCTGCATTTTCCTGCTGATTTCAAGATGAAAGCAGATTACTGCGCATGGTTTGTGGATCCCGATTATTTGGAAGATCCTAGTGGATGGGATGGTTGTAATGAATTGGCTGATTGGAAATATACCGATGACAGTGTTCTTTCTAGCAATGTTAGTATGGGTGAGTTATGATTATTGTCTTCCTCATTGATAGTTTTTATCAATGCTCCAGAGCTATCTGTGATATTTCAAATTTTTTAACTAAATTTGTGTGTATGTAATTAACTAAAAATATGCTGTGTAATTAACCAAAAATAAGTGATGTCAGGTTTTTCTACCTGACACGTCTTTCTGAAGTTTACTTTATGACCATATACATTTATTATGTATATTATGCTTTACTGTTTGATTTCGTCGAATTATTATTGATTAAAGCACCACCAGCACCACGTTGCCACTGGTTATTTTCTACTGAAGATTTGTATTACACGTACTATCGTTTGTGGGAATTATCAAGATTAGACGATTTAATTCGTGAGCAAAAGGATCTTCAAAAATCTGTGATGGTTGATGGTGTGAATCAAACTGTTGCACACTGTTATAGCTTCGCCAAATTGTGGAAGGTAATCCATGGTTTTTTTTTTTAACCTACAGTAAGTTAGAATTCACAGATCTCGTACCATTTCATTTATCCACTTCACTCAGATTTCTCTAAGATTTTTTCTTGTATTGATGAACGAGTTGAAAAGCTAGAATATTATTTTATTAAGCAAGATCTACATGATAAGGACAATGTGAAGCAAGAAAAAACTGCATTGTCAGATGATGAAGATGACGAAGATGAGCCATTGTTGAAATCAGACACAGAAGCACATTATGAATGCGGTTTTAGCTCGGTAAATAATCGCTTGATTTTTTTATTATTTAGTTGAATTCTTGTGTTTTATTTGCAATGTTTAAATTAGTTCTGGCATTGAAATACTTCTTCACAATATTATTTTCACTTATTCAGTTTTTAGAAAGAAATTCTTAAATATATATATATATATATATTATTTATTTACTTATAAGTACATAACTATGTTTTATCTTTCTTTATGTATGTTTGTATGTGCGTGTAGTTTTACCTATTGTGGGTTAAGTGTGAAGACAGAATTAGAAATAGAATGCTTTCTCTTCTAGATTGTGGGAAAATGATGTAACTATTTCTAGGTTGGTAAATCTCGGCCGATGATTTCAGTAAATCGGGAAATGACTTCGAATGAGAAAAATTCAAGTTTGTCATCTTCATTTGCTATCAATAATTCCAAAACTTTTTGTAGATGTCAGGCTGATGAGGTATATCAGACTTTATGATTTAAAACACCTTTTAAAATTTCTGTTTCAGACAACAGGGTGATGTCTATCGATATTTTAACTACTAAAGTAGCATACGGCTTTGAGCTTGAAAAGCCTAGTGATGCTGACATGGCAAAATATGTCAAGTATGCACAACTCGACGGTTGCGCCAGTAATAAAGTAATTTCCCATTTATTAATAATTTCTTGTTATGGAAAATGATTTGTTATGAAAAAAATATCATGCATCCAAAAATATTCGGTCATTGAGCAATTATTTATTTCAGGGAAATGCTTCGCTTTCTCAATACTTCATGACACACACGGTAGCGTTCTGTCGAATTATTGTTGATTCTACAGTACTATTCTCTCTTATATATCGTTACAAATTTTCTATGGCAGTTTAAAATTATTTTCTGGAAACTATTTTCGACTATAATTTTACGGTAATCATTTCAGGACTGCCACCCATCAGGGAAGCCCAAACGACTTAATGACTTATTGGCATCAGCAATACCTGATTACAGTCAATTGCAACCAACATCTTGTTTCAAGTCAGATAATGTATATTCAGTTAGTGCTTTTCATTTATTTGTATTTTTGTATTCTTCTCATTTTATTCTCGTATATTTATATAGCAAATGCTAAAGTTTCATTGAAATTCTATGCTACACGAAGAAAAAGCATTAGTCTATTAGCATTTTTTGATAACTTCAGGTTTCTCTTTCACCAGTATCAAAAACTTCTATGAAAATTTATATTGAAAGTGTTGAATGTGTTTGGCGAGGGCCTAAAAGACCATCACAGATCGATTCTGAAACATATGAAAACTACGCACTTGCAAGGCGTTCAGCTTTTGCTTTACAACTTCCCTCATCTTAAGGTGCGTTATTTTTTGTTTTTGAGAACTGTTTTAATTGTGTTATGTAATTTCACTACAATACCGGTAGTTTATAGCAAAAATGAAAAATATGGAAAATACTGATGTGTCTTTCTACCGGTACGCTTAAATTTCGATTCAGATGATAAAATTTTAAGTTAAGTGGTTTCTGTTCGCATCATGATAATCGTAACAACTGCAGCTTTTTGCTTTTTTCATTTTTTAAAAATTAATTAATTCTAAGTTGTTTGAAGTTTTGAAAAAAATGATTGTGTAATCAAAACTTTTCGATGGGATTAAAATTCTGTATTTTCGGGTGGTTAGCGCAATTGGTGAGTTAATCTTGGTCCAGATAAGAAAGTGAAAGAAAAATGGCTATTTTCTGGTCGAACTATCGTTCATCTGAGATCATCAGCGAAGGCGCGGTGCAATCACGGACAAATGGAACAGCTGCTCAGTTTAACTTACTAGAAAGCTTGCCATTCATTTATTTTTCGCCACAGAATTTGTGAAATTTTTTGGAAACCAGAAACCAGATCTACTATGTGAAATACAGGATATGTTAGCACGTTACACTTTATTTGCAAGAATGTTCTTGTCTTCGGTCCGTTTCTTTATTTTGATTATATGACTCCACTAAAATTTTGAAATGTTCTACAATTATCTCTCAGTACATTAACTCTTTTCTGCTTCTTAATTTCCATTTCTTTTCCCTACTGCTTCATTTTTATTTTCCAGCGTAATTCAAACTTTTTTGATTTTAGTCTGTTATTTCAAGAAGCCAAATTTCTAAGACTAACTTAAATTGACAGTGTAACGGAAATTAAGCGTGAAGTTAACATTTATACCTAGAGTGTCCAATTTTGTACAAACAGAAATATTTTTGCATCAATGCTTGTATCTTTTGATTCAAGTAAGTTTTTGAATTTCCAGGATGGAATGATTTATATATAAATGGCCGTTATTTCCATTTTAATTATTTTCATTTCAATGTTAAAATTTCATACTAAAAACTGTTATGCATTGCGTTAGAAAATTACGTGTCAATGCTTCGAATTTGCGATTTCTAGAAGTCGTAAATTACGAGTGCCGAATAATTCCCTATTAGTTACATTCTTATTGTATGTCTCATTTCTGTAAATGTTTTATCTGACCTATGCACTTTCTCATTTTATCAAGCATTAAGCAATTACTTTGAAGTTCGATTACTAAGAAGCTGCAGTTTTAGTATCAAAGTTCAAAAGTAAAAATATTTATGCAATTTGTTACACAGACAGGTCATTTACTCAATTCAACTTGAGTATAATAAAATGTAGTCATATATGTTGATAAATAAACAGCTATGAGTTAATTTAGTAGCTGGTATGGAAAATACAGGTAAATAAAAATGTAACTAGTGCCGAAATTTGCTGAAAATTTTCTACGGCTTTCGCTACATTATGATTCTTTCTTTCTTCTAAAAAAACATAATTAACAATGTAGCGAACAGATAATTTATCTATAATTAATATTTGTTCAGTACTTGATTCAATTTGCAAGCAAATGAATTGGATTAAATAAGTCCTAATTTAAGTAAGATCAGTTTCAGCGATCATTTAAAAAACTTTTCTTCATTGAAAACTATAATAGCAACGGTGCCTTATTATTTCATTAAAATGGCAATGCTTACTATTTCATTTATTTCAATGCGATTTTAATGATACTATTTGCTAGAGAGAGAGACAATTTTATTGTCATCAAAGTAATGTCTCTTTGAATAGTAAGTAGTCTTTGCAAGTGGGTGAAATAAAAATGACAAATGCATGAAGATATCATTTAATATCACTTACAGTAATACTTAAATTTAGACTATATTAGATGAAACTTGCAGAGACAAAAATTTGTTAATATCATGAATTGTTTGTTGTTGTTGTTTTTTTTCACTTTTTCTATTATCATTTGCATTTAGAAAGCGCACAATGGGAATGGTTAAAAAATTGACCAAGTATTTGATGAGCCAAGCCTAGTCTAGTAGGAGCAAAAACCTCATTTTCCTCTCTTCATTTCTTTCATTCTATTTTTCTAGCAAGAGTAACAAGAAAGAGATCTATCTACTTTTAGTTTTGATAATGGAAGAACTGATTCACCTACCACTGCTCCCAGTATTCATCAATCTTTCCTTCTCATTCTGTTCCGCCTTTCGTCTACATTGTTTCAAGTCCAAACTGCAAAGCTCAATAAAATTTTTTCTCACATTGTCTTTTGAGAATGGAAGTCAATTTTTTGGTTCGAATTTTTTTATGATACTATTGTCATCATTAATTAAATTACTGCTTACATTAGGATAATCAATTCTATTTGAAAAGTAATTTTATTTCAAAACTTTTCCTGCGCTATTTTTCTAATTTTTAGTATGCAAAACGGACATTTTTCTTCGCCATCATTTGAATTAACTGCGATGAACGGAATGAAATCATCGATGCTTTAGCAAAGATTTTAACATCAAATCTATTATGATTTCTGAGATTTTTTAAACGAGTGAAAAATTTGACTGATCAAGAAGATTCTGTGATTTCTCTTCAAATTCAAAATTTTGAAAAAAAAAAAAAAAAAAACGATGAGCAAGGAAATATATATTAGCTTTTCTTTTTGGTCATTACTGAAGTAGGGCTTTCAAATGTATTATTCCGTCAATTACTTTATTCTTCTATAAATACTGATATATTGTAGTTTTCTCAGAACAAATTTGCAGTTTTCTTAGATATGGAATGTAAATCAAATCTTATGTTTTTTTTCTCTTTATCTATTTTGATTTGGCGCTGATAAAAGAAACAACATCTAAAAGAGAATATTTTGTTCTGCAATTAATCCTGGGAACAGATCACAGCTCTGTAAGCATTGGTTCCAGTAAATTTTTTCAAAAATGAACATATCAGTAAATTTCTTCCTTTACAATCCATCCATTCATCAGTTCATATGCTGTGCAAGGAATTCAATGAAAATAACAGAAAATGCAAATTATTCTGACTGAATTTCTTCACTTTTTCATTCTTCTACACTTTCTTAACATTTACCTATTGGGGGATTTCTACAAGAGATTTCTTTTACTTTTGTCGAAATAAATTTCATATTTTATCTGGGAAAAAATTGATAAATCAGCTGACTGATTCATGACAGAATTAAATTTTACATTAAATTAGGCACGAGAATGGTTGAAATGGGCGTGATTTCCTTTGTGCTGTGACAATTGAAAGTTTCTTGATAGTGTGGAAAAAGTGTTTTATGTGTATTTGTGCAAAAGTTTTTTGTGCACTTACTTGAAAGGTTATTTAATTGTAAATTGACCATTGGCCCAAATTTTCAAAATCATACAAATTATGTGAATTGCTCTAACACATTTACTAATTGTTTTACCATCATTTTGTAGTTTTGAACAAACATAAACATTGTTTTACCATCATTTTGTAGTTTTGGACAAACATAAACATTGTTTTACCATCATTTTGTAGTTTTACCATCATTTTGTTGTTTTGAACAACTACTTTTATATTTAAAACAAATTTATATTTATTGAACAAACAAATATTGGCTCATACACAAGGAGCATATATTTTTCTCCTCTTATCACTAATTTATTAAAATATCGGAAATTGAAATTTGAAAAATTAGCAGTATTATTTAAGCTAGAGAAACTTCTTGTCATTGTTATCATTCTCTTCTAATAAAAGTGACTTCATTCATCGTCTTATTTGTTTTACTTTTCTTTTCAAGGCATTAAAAATTACTGTTAACTTCTTAATAATATTGAAAATTTTCTACATTAACTAATAAAATAATATTGAAAATTTTCTACATTAACTAATAAACTGTTGATTTATTTCTAAGAATTAAACTTTTCATTGTCTTTAAAAATTTAGTTCCACTTTTTAAGCTATACACACATAGTTGTCAACTTTTCATAAAAAAATTGTCGCTTTTAGATAAAAAATTTACTTTTTGGAATGATACCAGGAATATAACATTTTCTTTCATTTGTCAAGTGCATTCCATTACACATCAACAAACAACAGCACTTCCTCATTTTCTCTTCTTCCATCTTTTTTTTTTTTATATTGACAGAGAAAAGAAGGAAAGAGTACCAATGTTTGCTGTTACTACAACTTTATTGTGTTCTTCTTAGTTCTTGTAATTTTGCGCTAAGTAAATGAGATCATTAAATCAATCAGCTAAGTAAATGAAATCATTAGATCAATCAGCAAAACTATTTAATCGTTCGGTTCAACGAGTATCATCAACACTCAATTATATGACGAATGCAAGAATCATTCTTTTCCTCTCTTGCATATTTTGCCATTACGATTGCTGAAATATCTTACTGCGATTATCCTGAAAAAAATTTCAAAATTGTGGCAATGAATTGAGAACTTCATAAAGCTACTGTTACTTTTGATTACTTTTAAAAATTAATGCCTATTTTTATCAAAAATAAGTTTTTACTAGCGATAAATTTTCTATTCTTTTATGTTTTATATGTATTTATTGTATCTCACCTTTGTGATTTCATCATTTTAGAAGAACTAACTTGAAAAAGAATTACACTTTTAGAATAACTATAAATCAGTGATGTATGGATGATATTTGTAATATGAGTAAAGAGAAAAGAAGGATCGGTCTGTTACGGGTTAGTAACTAACTAATTAACAGGATATATTGTTCCAATTATTACTTGACAAACTGTGAAATGTCACTGTTCCTAAAAGTTCTCGCAATTAAGTGATGTTCATTCCGTTAACAACCGATGGACATTATTCGAATCATTCAGCGATAGTTGTAATTAAAAAAAAATCTTTCAGAAATAAAATTTTTGATAAGTGATGAACATGGAGAATGAGAAAAGCTTTTTGAATAACACTGGAGACACATTGCACTATAGTTCGAATGATTTTAGTGATAGCATAAGAGTGGAATGAGAATGGAAGAAAAGGAAGAGAAGACATTTCCCGAAATGTCTATCAGAAAAAGTTTCTTCTTGGAAATATAAAATGTAAGGTGGACATAGTATTGTTCAGAGATAGGTCTATTTAAGGACAATCTTTTTATTTCAATAAGTTTTACCAGTTAATTTACATCATATCAATCCTTTCACTCCTAGTAACTAATCCTTTCATTTACTACGATTATCAACTTTGGACCTTGATTACTTTGTGAATATGAAAGTTTTTCTTCTAATATTCTTACTGATACATGTTTACTAAAACGTATTTTGTGGCAAATTTTCTTTCCTGAACTGTTCGTAATTTCTTTGCAGGAATTTCGCACATACAGAGATTACATTTTTGAACCAAAAAAGGCTCTTGAAGGCATCAATTCTTGCAAAGTATGCTACTTACAGTATGCTGTTGGTGGACATTTACATACCTGGTTGTAGTTGAACCAAATTGTTATGTTTTTAAAATCAATTGGTCCCCTTCAACCAGCTATGTTTCTCCTTCTAAAAACATATAACGACGAAGAATTCACATGCAGCAGTACAAAAGAGAAAATCCAAAAAATATCTTCATTTCCACTTTAAAAAAACCAGATGGCCTGAGCTAAATGCCTCATGATATTACTGTATGAGGACAGTATTACCTGTTGCAACTGACAAATTCTCATTGCAAATTATTATTCAATGAACTTGTCATGTCATGGCGATCGTCAAGCTTACTTGCGATTAGATTATCAACGATTAGTTACGTTATGGCATCACTTAATTTTGCAAATAGTTGAGAGATACAAGTCATATAAGGAACAGGAATATTTGCAAAAATATCGGTAGGAATTCTGAAAACAAATTTAATGTTTGGTTCTTTTTTGTGGAGACTTGTTCTCTCTTAAAATTTGAATTTGAATTTTTATTTTTGAAGATTGAAAAAATAGAATTGAGGTTTTATGAAGATTAATTGCTAGTTTTAAATAAAGTTGTTTCGAGACTTCTGAAAAAAGCAAATCGATTCGCGAAATAGTTAGTCTCCGTCTGAAGATATTCGAAACCGCCTGGCATTTTTTTATCTCAGTATGGAATATAGAAGGAAATTAATTCAGCACTATCCATTGCGAAAATTTCGTTAGCTGTGCTCCAAAAAATTGCCATCAAAATTTCGCGAATTGTTTTTCAATTTAAGTTAACTAAAAGAATCACTTCGCCGCCTAAATTAACAAAGTTCAAAAGAAACATCAATGTGGGCGTCACCTTGGATTGGAAACTATCCAAATTACTATAGATAATTAGTATTTGATTACTTGAGGAAGCACCTGATTAATTGAGATGCTTTCTCGCAGAGAGTTAACCTTCTTGGCTTATTTTGATTGAATGTTTCTTCGCATTGCTTACATTCTAAGCTTGTAACTTGACGAATTTTCGTTTTGTCTACAATCACAGAGATATTCCTCGCCAAAGTTTTTGATTGCAAACAGGAATTTCTTTTAGGAAGCTAAAAAAAAACTTCCAAACAGATTCTGTTTTTTGTCCTAACTTGATTATTGCTATTGCTTTCGGTCTCCTTGTACGATATTGTTCATTATCATACTGGAACAATATCGCCTACCCATTATAGATTGGCCACTGCCAGAAATGTTTCACAACTAGTGGAAACAATGAGACGGAATGGCATTTCGTGGTAAAAGATATGCTTAGCTGATAATTGATTACTGACAAAAAAACTAATATGAAAAAACACAGTAAGAGGAAGCGGAACATGTAAACTAACAGACTGAACAATTGACAACGTGTATTTTATGACTTACTTCTTATAAATATGAAACTTTCCACATTTTTCAAAAATCTTTTAAGGGAAAAAAGATGCCCAAAAAGGGTTGATCTGTTCCACTTAAAAAGCATTATAGTTTGTAAACTGAAACCGGAGAGATTCAAAGTAAAATGAGTAAGCATTAGATTCTAAGATGCATTTAGTTCTTTAGAAACATTTGTTTCTAAAAGTTTTTTCCTTTATCAACATTAGTAAATATCAAAGGCTGTGACGAATTTCGATTTCAAGAAATTGTTTGCATTTTTTCTCATCCTACCCATCGATTTTTCAATAGTCTTTCTCGAAAGAGCTGATAAAATAGAGGGTGAAAAGTTTTCACTCAATGAAATTCTTCAAATTGCAAAAAATTTCAAAAGTTATTTGCATAACCGTATGTTAATGTTGTAAATAAAGGACTGATAAATTTTCCAGGATCTGGCCATTTATTGAATCAGCTGGTGGGCAGTAACGAAAAATAATTTAAAATCACATGAAAATTACCATGGTGGCAATAAATGATACTTCTGTTGTATTTTTTCATCGAACAAAAATTGGTGGATACAATATCCAATATGGATACAATATATGATTCCAGCTTAATTTATTTGTAAAGAAACATGAAAAATTCATTAAGTTAAAGCAGTTTTCTTGAAATTATTTCTTAATTTGGTGACTAGATGGAAATGTTAACCAGTTATGAGTCAAAGTTAGCAATTCAACAAGCCAAAAACTGTAAGTGATAATAATAATAATCAAAGAATGATAATAATGAAACGCAAGCTTAGAAATTCAGTTATGAATGTCATAGTAATAAATTAAACATTCAAAAAGTGGTTTGAAAAAAAAAGAATAGCATTACAATTAATGGTCATTCATTTCCAATTCTATTAATTCTTTCTGGCACAATCATTCATGCGATTATTTCTTTTACCGGATGACAAACTTCGATCAAATCTAATTTATAGAACAAATACATAAAGTGCGACAACAGTTTTCAGTAATCACTCCTAATTAATACAGTTAAAGCTTAATTCAAAGAAGAGGCGATTTTCTGACCAAAATAATCTTTTATGGCAATTTTCAGCAACTGGAAATTGAGATTTCCGTCAAGTGAAGTGAGATTTGATCCTCATTTGACTATGCTCTCATCTGCTTACTTTTTTTTTCTTCTGGTGAACATCAACTCACAACTTTTAATGACCAGTGCATATGGCACAAAAGGTGCCGTTACTTGCATTGATTGCGAAAAATTATAATTTCATATGAAAGCAAATAAACCATAATATATTAATAATATCATCAAATATATCAGACAGGAAGAATTAACAAGAAATTTCTGTACAATCACAGCTGCATAAGTGAGATTTTGTGATGAAGCAAGAATCTTAAAGCAGAAGAGAGAAGAGGTAAACATGAAAATACATTTCTGAGCCCAAATAACCAAAAGAAAGATAACTATTTTTATCAGGAAATTAAACTTTTGCTAATTGATCCCATTCTTTATTTCTATGTTTTCAATAAAATAATTAATTATCATTTGTATGCATCAAGAAAAGAAAAATCGAAGAGCATTAGGATGAAAGAAAAGACTACATAGATAAAACATCGAAACAAGTTCTGTTAAAAATAACCAGGATGAAGTTGCTCTTCGAGATAATTAGACAAAAATAATAATTATCTTTTAATGATATGATACTAACAAAAAAGTACAAAGTTTAAGTCATTGTCATCCACGTTTCACTTTGATAATGAAAGGATTCAAATACTCGGAAGCTCAAAAAACTATCACAGTGCTTTCAATGAAATATAATAACAGAACTTTTTCATTACTAAGGTAAATTTATTGCTAAAACCAGAAATTAACACTGACAATTACATCGTTGTTTGGTGAGCACGTAAACATTATTGTCAAAATATCGTTTTTCGCCATAATTTCCTACTGTATGCGGTTCATCAGATCCATATTTCACAAATTCCATCCGCCTCTTCTGCCAGTCAGCATCACCAAGAAATTCATATTGGCCATCTTCTGAGAATACCGCTGGTGTATGCATATTTGCTCCGGAAAATAGTATAGTGCCGTGGTCAACATCTTTTACCCGCACCCAAGTGAATCTAAAATTTCTTCAGACTTTCGAGAAATAATTATTATTATGAAATTCTGTTATTATTATGAGATTCAAAGATGAGTAGTTTCAGCTCCTTTTTATCCGGAAATTTACATGATTTGAAATACTCAAATTACTATGAAATTCAAACACAAATTGATATTTACTTGAATCCATTAGTATCTGGTGTGCCACTGTAAATCAATAATCGAAAACCCCGATTTAAAACTTTGACCTTATTACCAATAATAAATACAGCTTTTGTTCCGCCATCTTCTTCCCAAGCATGTCCCCAAATAGCGGGAATACCACCTCCTGGAATCCTGAAAATGAAATTTTTCAAATCTCTTAAATTTAGAATGATGACGACAACTAATTCAATCAAGTTTCATGGGAAGATGAAAAACATCTTTGAACACTTAATTGCAAACTGTCCTCTTTAAATTTTGAAAAACTAAAAAAAGGTTAAATAACTATAGAATGAGCAAAATGTGGAAAATTTGTGTGTTATAGCGAAATACAAAAGAAGAAAATGAAATGATTGGCTCATTTTTAAGTTTTAAAAAATACCACAACGCAACAGCTACATCTATCATTGCTGTGCCATCTCGAAGCAACCTTTCAAAGGGTCGAACAGCTTCCTTTGGTAGTGGCACTGAATCATTATTAACAAATAGAAATGATTGAGGCGGAACTGAATGGCTCTGCTGAAATAATTGCACAATGAATTCCTTAACAATAAAAATAATTGTCATATGCCTTCTAGCATCTTCCAATATTTTCTTGACTTTAAGGAATTAGGAACGGTTGCCCGTACACTTTTCTAGAGCTTCTTCCTAGCTATAATCTTCGCACAAATGGGTTCTTATCAATAATACCTCAAAAGCGGAACAGTTAAAGATTTCCAAAGTATTTAACATTCCTAGCTAAATAAAGATACAACCTAAATAACCACCGCCATGACAAAGGCTGTTGGTTCAACGCTTAAATGCTCATTAATCTTTAATTTGGATGATCCTCTATGAAACTCAGCAAATACTCATCAGTTCCATTATAGGAAGATGATGAAAAACCTTGATCAAAACTCGAAATCTTCAGTTAGGCTTGGACAAATCGAAAGAATTATTTTCTAAAGCTACATCCTGAAGCCATTTCTATCGTTAGAAATGATAAAATCATTTCTACGAAGCCTAATTTTGCAAGGTATGAATATCTTTTCAAATCAAATTGAAATTTATTTTGGACAAAAGCAAAGATTGTTTTGCTATTTAAACTTATAAATTATTCTTGGCTGATTTTAATTTAATCAAGTCTAGAGATCATAACTCTTCTATATTTAATACTATAAATAAGCAATAAATGAATTAATTTTTAATCTGTGAGTGAATTTTTAAAAAAAGCAATTTCAGAAGTTCAGAAAGAATTAACAATTAGCAGAATTAACAAAAGGTTGACCCTTCAAAAAATTTCATCATTTGCTTGTTATCATGATAAACTAACATAAATAGCAGCGCGTTCGGTACGAACAAATGGCTGTTGGTCACCGTTGCAAACTGTGGACAAGATTAAGAAAATGAGCTCTCGAAAATGTTTAATCATCTCCAGTCAATAGCGCACATTGCGAAGCGAAAATCCCTGATTCTTTCTTTTAGGTCTTTCTTACAGCTGCAATATTTCAATTGATTGACAAAAATCCCTCAAAAATTTATAAAATTACCATTCAGAGAAATCAATGGAAATGATTTTACGATGTTTCAAACATCCAAATTGTCAACGTTTCGCTCCCGCTCACAATGTTTCGGAAACGAAGATTATATCTTTATTTTGTATGGCCCAATTTTTAATTATAGTCTTATAACAAATTTTTTTCAATGTAACTATCTAAATAAAATCTAATTTTGAGTATTATATAACTAAGAATCTGCTACAGCACAGAATTATACCATTATTTTAACTTTTCACTCTCAGTAATACAACTCTTCACCAGTTAATACAATTTTTTCATTATGTGCAATTTGAGCCATAATAATCGTTTTCCAGCAGTATGTCCTGAAATTTAGAATATTTTTCGTTTTTTGAGAAAGAAATACTGGAAAGAAGCCTTTAAAACAAAACATTTAGCGGCAGCAGTTTCAGTTTCATTTCTATCAAAATAACCGTTTTAAACCAAATCGAAAATGAGTCTATTAATGTTATCAATGAATGAGAGTGAAAAAAAGAAAAAAAAAACACAATTGCAATAATTTGTTTTGAGTAAAATCATTGAAGAAAATTGTTCCATAAACATACATTACAATTTTTTTTTTGATCAGAACTGAAAGGAAAATATTTCACAAAATTATGTCATCGAACATAAAACTAATTTCATTTCTTACTGAAAAAAAGGATTTCATAAGGTGTAATATTTCTTATGTAATATTTCTCATGATACATGTAATATTTCTCATGAAGTTCAGTTTATCTTACTTATAATTTCTCAGATTAAAAAAAATCCTTCAAAATTTTCTCTCAGAGCTACATTATGCGTTTGAGGGGACAATATCTGCAACGATTGATAGTGATAACCTCAACGTTGACATCGACCAAGGCGCTCGACTGATATGTTAATCAGTTATTCTGCACAGATATTTGAATTAAAGTTGAGCAGTAATGATCCGATGTACTTAATCATTGATAGCCTAATCAAAGGATGACTCAAACGAAATGACCTGCTGATAGCAGCAAGGTATCAAGATAGCAGCATGAGATTTTCTCCGGAGATATGCCGTTTGCGTTTGTAGTATATTCCACATGAAATTCTGTACTAAATGATTAAAAAAACTGGTGAATGCAATATTGCTGTGTAGTACCAAACTAAGTAGTACCAAACTCAGTAGGGGAAGAAAAAGAGAGACTTTATTTCCATGAAGCGACAAATGTTGAATAGTTAAGTGAGAATGTGTGAAGCATGATTTTTCAAGAGAGGCTAAACTATGTAAAAGTTGGAATAAATTTCGAAATGGCCAAAAAAAAAATCGCAAAGGGAATACAATAGAATGCAACTGCACAGTATAATTAGAAGTGAAATGTAAAGGGAGTTGAATGTATTCGTCATCGCTTCCCATTGTCACCCTTACAACAAACATTCAGGAAATCATTCTTGTCAATAACGGTCTTCACTATTATATATACACTCACACACATCGATACATAATGCATACACACACACACACATACACACACAGTCTGGTGGTACAAAGGAGTCGACCAGATGAGGAGTTAAATGGTCTTTTAGTTTGTTGAAAACGTGCTATGAATCGTGCAGGTATGCTTTTGATGTCACTGGTTTGAATTTCACTTTCAGATAAACTCGTAAATCGCCATTGTTTGATCGGTAGACGCAGATGACTTGGATATCTGATGGACATTCATTGTGTTGAAATGAAAAAATAAGTGCGAGGAAGTTTCAAGTAAGAAGCAAATAGAAAAGTGTGCGTAATGCAGAATTCCTCTGTAAAAATTTAAATTACAAACGTTAAAAAAATCACTTCAAAAGTTTTGAAAATTTAGGATGTATTTATGTAATTAATTGCATTTATGATATTTCAGAACACTCGGAATTGTGAGAGTAAGCGAACTATTTCTGAAAATTCGGAATACCAGTGGATCATATTATTTCTTAGGTATCTCATCAAATGTGGAACCTTTCACAGATGATAACTGTTCTCTGCCTAAATTTCCTCGAAAAACTAATTAATAACAAGATACCTCGCATTTAAGCGGCAAAAAAGTTTAGAAATTTGTTAAGAAAAAAGCAAGCGTTAATATTACAAATGTATCTAAAAATTGATTGCCAAATTAAAAAAGTTCAGAAAAAATCTCAGAGTCTGAAAAAAAAACTTTCAGAATCTCGCATTTAATCGGCAAACAAGTTTAGAAAATTGTTAAAAATCGAACTGATAAGTTTAGAAAAAAAAAATGGTTACATCTGTTGTTGTAAACTCTCATCTGTCCATGTGTTTTCCATCACTGAATCAGTTTTTAATAAGAAAAAAGCAAGCGCTGATATTACAAATGTCCTGAAATTGATTATCAAATTTAATTTTTCGAAAAAGTTTCCAAGATCATTCAAATGCTGCTTGCTACAAATAGGGATGAGACTACGGTAAGCCATTTAAAACAGTGTCTGAGGATATGTCACCTGTATGCAGACGATGAAACCCTGAATGTACCTCAATTCATTCATGTCATTGTGATAACGATGATATGCATAAGTTATCGAGATAAGTCTTTGAGCGATCTCTTATCCTCATTTTGCTAGGCCTTATCCCACAGCGTATTTCAGAAACATTAAAAGACATTATAAATTTCAAAAATAAAATCGTTTTTTATGATAAAATTTTTTTCATCCAAATATATTTGTTTGTTTTTTGACAAAAAAAAATATACTTGGATATCACCAATTTCTTTCATTCATCATTTTAAGCTAAGATAACGCTAAGACAAAAGTTTATATATAGAGCACTACATTGTTAAGGATTGCTTGCAAGCTATAATGAATCAGGCTGAAGGCTTCACTATCATGAACTAATTACCACGGATTGATAGGTTTAATTGAACTTAGCTAAGAATTATGCTTTTTCATGCCGGATGCTTTCCTATTTTCATAGCATAAATTGAATTCAGTTATTGAACTTCCATGAATGTAGCATTCTTTAAAAGAAAAAACCTTATTCTCGATGACACAGTTAGACTTTCTTCCATATGGTGACAGAGACCGGCTAAATTGTTGTAATTCCATAAATCATTTTTGTTTGCATTCTAATAAACAGAAACAAAACATACCAACAAAATACCAACAAAACACAACAGCCACGTTACCAAAGTTTAAACAAAATACCAATGTTTTTGTAGGGATACCAACAAAAACATTAAAACCAAAGAACAGTAAAACTAGAATGTGTTTTTGTAAGCATGAACAATGATTTTTTTTTATTCATTTGTTATTCAAGTAACATGAGAAAGAAATAATTTTATTTTAGGAAAAATGGAATTGAATAGCGACCCTTCAATATTTTTTTTGCTCGCAACGACGGTTGAAACCTGAAAAAATAATTTTATTCCAGCAATCCTTCGATGAAGATATTATATAAGATAAAAAATTTGAAACATAAACAATTTAAGCACAATAAACAGGATAGTAAAGCCTATAAAATTGACCTGAATGCGTTTCCGAATAAAATATATATTTTGCCTTCCAGTGTAAATTGAAATGTGGTATCTTGCTTTGGAATAGCTAAAAATATAATAATTCGGCAAAAAAATGAAAGAGACTTCGTAAATTTGTTCAATATATGAACAAAATATTTAACTTAAAGAATGGAAGATAAAGAAAAGGATACAAGAAAATGAAAAAATGAAATTCTATAAAAGAATAGATTCGTTTAGAACTAACTTAGCAAACGATTTTGTTTTGTGATCAGCATGAAAGTTTGCCTTGTTTCACGAACTACAATGCCACAAATGCCAATCTAGAATGGATATGTTTCACTATTTAAAGCTAACAATTGCAAAATTTCACGCAAACGACGTGAAAATGAAATTTTAATCCTGGCGATAATTGTAAAAGTACCTGCGCTGGATTAGAAGCTTCAGCAACCATCATCAGACATCCATGATAGTCGGCTTTCAACACTCGAGTATCCCGCTGACCACCGGATCCATTAACCAAGGTACTGAAGTAATCACACCACAATTCATAGAGTGGTTCAAATTGCGAATATCTGAAGTTGAACAATACATTCTGATGCTATTGAAAAGCTCAAATCTCGGTTTTGGATACTACTATTATAATCCCAGTTCTTGTTGATATAACAACTTTGAGCAATGAATGCATTGTGAAGTAAAACTACTCTTCTCAGCAAATCCACTACAAAAACTAAACTGTTAAGATACTATTTATATGTATCATCCCTCGAAATTAAATCAAATTTATAAACAATAGCGCATTAAGAACAAAAAATCTAAAGAAATACTTCAAATTCTTCATATCATTCTTTGCAAGTCTTCTTTTTACAAAATTCTCCATTGGCTGCCGATGGATTTTGACTTCCTTCTTAATTCGTTTTTCCAAAATAAAAACTTTATGCGGATTCAGTTGTTCAAATGAAGTAGAAGCTTTAGCACTCATTTTCGAATTTAGAAGCCAGTATCCAATTATATCCGAAATAGCGCACCATAAAACAAATTCAGTTTAATAAAATACGTATAACTAAATAGTACACTTCAACAAACTGTTGAAATTCCAAAATTTTATACTACAACGATACTTGAAAGAATCATAAATCCCCTTAATAATACAACATTAATTAGAATTCCACCTATTCCCGTTACTTTCAAAGTCTTTTAAAGATATCGCGACGCGCAAAAAAATTTCCAAATTTTTGATGAAAATACGATTAGGAAACTTGTGAATCAAACATTGACTTCTAAGCGTATATAAGTACAGATATAACAAATCAACAGAAATTTTTAACTAAATTTTATTTTCTATTTTATATTGCAGAAAAATTATAGAGCTAAAATATAAATAGAATCCAATATAAAATAATAAATATCAACTAACAATTATCATTCTAAAATCAATTTTTCTAAAATATTTGAGCCAGAATACGACAGATACACAACTTATTATCTGGACTTATTAGTATCTGGACAGATATGTCTGATATTATTTATATTCTGTCTTCAACAGGTCACATCTGGAGACTCTAGACCGAACTTTACTACAAAAACGAGTAAAAAATACGAATGAATTTCTGTTCTGAAAATTTGTTCTTAACTTCTACAAAGACATGTGACCTCAGACTTCTTCTTGAGAAGAAAATAAGATAAAGTTCAACAAAAAAAAGATTTATATGAAGTTCAATATCGAACAATTATGCTGCGTAAATATGGTAATGGTTCAATCAAAAAAATGAAGATAAATTAAAATGTTCTTATGAACACAAACAAGTGTTTCTAGATAAATTATAATAACGATCATAAATAACGATAAAAGTATGGAACAAAAAAAAATAAATAAATAAACGCTTCAACACAAAAATACTCGAAAAGACTAGACAAAAAATATTGTGGTTTATACAACTTCAAATAACTGGTCGACTACGTTTGCGAGCTATTGCTTCTTCAACACATTTCAATTGACGTAATAATTCAGCACGCCGTTCCTCTTTTTCTGCTTCATTATCCACGTAATCGTTATCTGAAATAAAAACAAAATGAAAATTATGAATAACTGTCACTGTTAAAAATTTACAAATGTTTTCCATAAAGCTTAAGAAATTGTAACGCACCATCGACACTTGACTCATGAAACTCTGCAATTGCTTTTCTTGAAGCTGGCCGTGAATTTCCAGCCGATGAAATTTTCTTTGAATGTTGTGCAATTGGTTCGTGTATAGATGTGTCGGACGCATTCTAAAGAACACTTTTAAAGCTTAAACAAAAATTTCGTGAAAGGAAGGAATTATACATGAGGCATCTGTTAAAAATCAAATCTGATTTATCGTTTGTTCTCCACTTGAAAAGAAAAAAAAAGAACTTTTCACTAAGAAAACCGTGATTATTCCTCGCTTATTCAACCACTTTTTTCTCATTATAGCGGTCTAATCTTTCACACATGCTCTATAAACAGAGAAGCAAGCTAATGTCTGACTACGAAATGAGTGTCACCTCATCCTCGTCGCTGGAAACATCCTCTGCTGCTACCTCTGGAGATAGCGGTATCCCTTCGGTAGGCAAGCCATCATCAACTTTTTTTTTGAGGCGATATGCAGCAGGCTCTGCATCATCACTACTGCTACTTGAACTCCTTAAATTACCACCATATATGCTTTTAGTATAGCCGTTTACAATCTATTTCGGAAAAATTATTCAAATGACCCACCAACAAAAGCAAATCCAAAACGGTTTTTTAACCGTTTTTCAGAAATAAATCTTATTCGGCAAATAGTTGCTCTCTAAGTAATGTCTTCGTTGCAGTCATGATTGCTCATCTTGGATACTGTCAAAATGTTGTTCGGAGCTATTTCTGCGGGAAATTTACCAGTTATTTCGCAGATGATTCACTATCCACAAATTATAAAACGTTTTATGATATTTGTAACGCTTCCGGCATACACGTACAAATTTTTCAAATTTAATAACGACAGAAGTCGAACACTATTTAGCCAGTGATACAGACTAACCCAGAAGTACTCGATGAAATTTCATCACTTGACATATTGTCTTTTCTTGTGAGCAAAACTTTTCTTTTATGAGCTTTATCGGGACGACCAGTAACTCCTTTCACTCTTTTTATCCCTTGCTGCGCAATTCCAGAGCGAAGCGATGGCGATAAAGAGAGTCTGAACTTACTGCTGGATGATAGCAGCAAAGAACGTTAATTAACAATGGACCATTAAAGATAACAAGTTTAGTAATATAAATTTAAATTCCATTGATTAGTCAAAACTCAACCTTTTAAGTGGGTTGGAAGACGAGTATCGTTTGTTTTGATTATTCGACCGCTCGAACGAATGCATATAGCCACGAACAGCACTAGATCGATGCACTGATTGTACAGGAGATCTGTAAAAGAATGAATTCTCTTATTCACATTAATCGTCTTACATCATTAACATATGACTCATCTACAGTCGATTTTCAATTCCATGCGTTTATTTCACTTGTAAAATCTATCATATTTTTCCAAAATTCATCATATTCATCATACTAATACTTACATACCACCTTTTTCAATTCAATATAAAAAATCAAATTAGACAAAATTCCTAATACAAAAAAAAAATTTAGATAAAAACCTTTTCTTTTTTGGGATACGAAAGGATGAAAGATCTGTTGCTCTCAAAGATCCATCATCATCAACTAGATTTCCAGAAGCAACAGCAGATACCAGCGAAAAACGAAACGCCGACTGTTGACGGCTTCCTGAGGATGCTCGGGAATGTGACCGAGAACGAGAAGTTATTGATGAACCGGCACTTGCGCTTCTAAAATCGAAGACTAAACATAAAGCAAACCAAGATTTCGATGCAAGTGCAAAGATTTCACAAAAATTTTGAAATAAAATAAGATATCCGAAGTAATAGCAGAAACCTATTATTTTATATAAACAATATTTCACACTAAAAGCAAAAACATTTTCACTCTCCACAAAATTTTAACTTTAAATGAAACTTCAATAAACCTTGAAACACTGCTTGCTGAACTAGCAGTACCCTGAAGACGTGTCTGTTTTTTATTATCATTAGTTCGACGCGTCTTTTGGAGTTCTGCCCCAAGTGTTAAAGACATCAGTTCTCGATCCTTACTTCGTCCTTTCTTGTATGATCTTTCCCACGGATCATGAATCTGCTCACCAGCTGCAATTTGAGGTGATTTACAGCTGAATTCACATCATGAGTTTAGTACTTTCCATGTTTAGCTGCTACTTCCAAATTTATTGCAACTGTGCCATAATTAATATCTTTACAAGGTCTGTCCAATTTCATGCATGAAGTGAATGTTTACCAAAAAGCTAACCTGAAAGAAGACCACCCACAGTACCTCCACTGCTTCTTTTTCGACCTGTTTCCCGTCTTTCTGTTAATAGCGGGGATCCGCGCCGTTTTTTTAAAGGCGAAGGCGAACGATGCAGACTCGGTGACTGGGAATCTCGTGGCGTTCGAGGAAGTGGTGAACGAGCGCTACGAGGTGAAGAATCACGCTGTGATGGGCGATAATGTTCATTCAGCGAACTAAAATGAACAATTATGTGATATTAATTGCAATACTGTTATTGTCAGCCTCATACGATTATAGTGATATCAATTTGAAGTATTTCTGCATGAACTTTTTCTATGCTTAAAACCCAAAGTACAAACTTACAATTCGTGTCTCGGAAGAAGTCCATGACGTCGAGAAGTTGGCCTTCCATTCGGGTATAGCACTTGTGGTCCAAGATCTAAACATCTTAAGCCGTAGTTCCTTTAATTTACAGAAGTCATATGCAAAACCAACCTTTAGGAGGTAACCGAGAAGATTCATCGCGTCCATAGTCGTATTCTGAAAAAATGCAGTTTTGTTTTTGGCTGCTTGAGCGTTCTAACTACACAAATTGAACAACTGAAACTAAAACAAGAGAAACAAAACACAATGTACTTCTTGAAAATTCGAAGCGTCTTCCCTCGAGCATAGTATCTATTAAAGATGGAATTTTCCGAGGCATTCCTAATTCATTCCTTTCATATAAACCACGCTCAAAATGATGATCACCTGAAAAAGTAAACGGAGAAAGAAAAAGGAAACAAAGTGAAGGGAATAGAGCCAGGAAAACAGATGATGTCGAACCGTCAATAAGCAGCAGCATATCAATTATGATATGTCTGAAATAAAGCGCCTAATATAGTAGGAAATTAATCGAGAAAAAATCATATATTATTCCCGGTACTACTTACCAACGATATCAGGTCTGACCGGACTATCATATTTCCTTTGTCTCGGACAAGAAACGTCAACACGTGCGCGTAACATGAGACCATTTGGTCCTCTTACAATGCCTCGAGACAACGGTGAGCGCGATGTATTGTGACGTCTAAAAAAACACACAATACAAGAAACTATCAAGTTACTTAAGTAATGATTTTTCCAGCATCCTCTGCAGGGAATGATTTTCCAGCATCCATTCACAGGATAAAACCATACAAGTATTACCACGATAGGAAGAGCAGGATGACAATGCTAGCTGATGTAAAAGTATACTACAATCTCAGAAACAAAACTGACAATACGAAGGAAAATCATTTAAAAATACTTTATTGCGAACAAATAGTAACCATACATTTTACGACGTCCACAAGAGTCGTCTGATTCTTCATCCGTTGTTCGTGGTCGATCCGCACCACCAGGTGCAAGTACCAACCGCTTACGGTCAAAATCTGGTTCTTCTCGTTTTTTTGATGCTCTTATCATTAACTGGACAATATATATTTTAACTATATGATGTTTTGAAATTTTCTAAAAAATTTACATAAAATATGAGCTAAAAATAATCTACTTCACGCGCTTGACGTAATCCTTTTTCCCAAGCTGTTTCGTCGCCGTTAAATCCCTCATTTTCATTCGATGTTGAACTAGACGGATAAACGGTAAGCGCATTGATACCAGCTGAAATGATAACAAAATTCAGAAATCCATATCTCAATCATTTCAAGCTAGCTAAAGAATTACATACACCGTTTGCTGAGCAATCCTGGTCCAGAATCCATCTGACACAAAACAAAACATTTACGACTCATATGGTAACTCAAAGCTTAATGCAAACACACGTTTATTGAATTCTCTGCTCCTGCTTCTTCTTGTTCTATCAGTATTCGAGCGATGTGAATAAGTGCTTTCATTTGAGGAGCTTTGTATTGGTGCCGAACCATCAAGTCGTGGCTAAATTCGACAACTATTTAAAAAAAAATTAATATATTATCTATATAATAATCTGTACGAAGAATAATCGAACATTTTCTCTTGAGTGTAAGAAAAAATTCCTCACTTTTACTATTGAAAACTAAGTCGTATTAGATTCAGGTGTCAGATACTACAGATAAACTTCCTATGGTGTTCTATATGCATTGTTCTGTCTTTTACGGGTACAAATATACTAAAATGACAGATTTACTCCTGCGTTATTTTGAACTATCGAATACCTCTTTCATATGCAGATATTTACAGTCTGGGCCCCATGTACATGTTCCACGAAGAAAAAATTTGCAGATGCCAACCGATGCTGGATCGTCGCGCCATAAACGATGTACCGAATGTTCCAAAATTTTTCCACGACTTCGACCCACCTGGAAATTTCACTCAAATATAATGCAAATTGCAAAGATTACTATCTACGCTCAATTAAAATATTTTGTATAACTGAGAAGGAAGCTCACTATTTGTAGAAAACAACCATTCCAAGACAGTAATAGCATTTGCCACACCTTTCGCTTTAGCGAAAAGTACTAGCCTATTTTATCACGAAAATTGATGAAACGATTAGCCTCAGCAATTCAAAATTTCCAATCATTCGATTTCGAAATTCTTTGACCGATTCGAAGACAATTAAGCTTTCAAAAAATCCGAGTTTAAGACACAACCATGTCATATGTAAGACACTGAAACTTTCATTGAAGAACATAACATTACAAAATAATTTTAAGGCTAAAAAATTTGCATAAAAAATAATGCAGAACTTACCGACCTCTGAGTTGACCTTTCATTTGAATGTATTGAACCCGTAACACTATCTTCATCAGATTTTAACTCGCCTTCTTCCAAATCATCGATTTCCCCTTCCTCATTTAGTTCACCCTCCACTCCTTCCTTTTCTCTGCCTACTGCAACTTCATCAACTTTACTTTCATTAGGATCAATTCCAACACTGACAGGCCTTTGCTCGATAAAATCCCCATTATATCCATTTCGATCATTATCATCTAATATTTCATTTTTAATCACTGAAACCTGAAAAGAAAAAGAGTCGAAGTAGTCGAATAACTACTCAATACTTCATGAAAATGAATATTTCTATCAGATTATGAATCTTGAATAGTTCAAATAAATCAAAAAATACTTCAGATTGCTCGTCAATTCGTTCCATTTCTTCGTTATCTCCATTCTCTTCATCATAATCTAATTCAGCATCAATATCGGATTCCATTGCAAGATTACTACCATTACTCCACTGTTCTCTTCCTACAAAATGTGACTTTGTAAAGAAAGAGACACTATTCCAATTATGAGTAAGGGAATTGAAGAATTTCAAAAATCTACCGAAACTTCGCTTATATGTCTATAAACAATTTAAACAAGGAGAATAATTGTAACTTAACAAAATGATAAGTACCAATGAAGTCACTGTTTGCTTGATGCCTGTTTTCATCGCCACTTTCCGAACTGCTCGAAATATCAACGCCATCCATGACGTTGTGGAATGTAGCTGTAAATAATAGTAATTTTAGTATCGTGAAAATAGTATGCTAAATAATTTGCCCACTTCAATGGTTACTTGGCAAAGCATTCAGCGAATCTGAATGAGAAAAGACCAACCGCTTCAGTGGTGCAACATGTATCGGTAGTGAAATTTTACAAAAAAGAAAATTTAAAATAGTTTATTTGTGAATAAATATGCAAATATATTGGAAGAGGATGTAAAGATATTGTTTGGGAAAAGTTTATGACAAATTTCAATTCTTTTATTTAATTTATTTTTTTGCTTTTCATCATCTACGGTAAGGTATTCATGATTCTATTTATTTGAATATTTATTAGTAAGTAATAAATTAAGTATTGATAATTTTGATAAATTATTTCTCGTTATGCTTTCTTAATTATAAAATTTTAAAAAGATTGCAATTTCATGTATAACCTATATAGCATTGGTACATGAGCTTATCTGCATCCTATACAATCTTATCATATCATTCTTATAAATTCCTTAAAATTTAATTACCATATATTCTCATGTAAATCATCAAATAACAAAGAAATTCACATTAACTGCTGCAGTCAATTGATTCAAACTTGCTGCAATAAAATAAAAAAAAAAAAAAAAAACAATGAAATTGCCTTCATGAGCAATTTAAAGAGAAAATTAAACTGGAAGTAAATACAACTACTTAAAAATGTTCAATTTAAATTCCCCAATAAATTTAACATTGAAATTTTAATATGGTAGGGAAAGATTGGTAATAGGGTAAAGAGAAAACATTGGTATGAGAGAAATTTTACGATAGAAAAATGTCCATATCATTCTAACATATATAACATCTCTACCTTACTACAACTAAAACATCAAATCTACCTTATAAATAGAAAGAAGATGATTTTTTAAGTACCACAAAATAGAATTGCTCAATATACTTACATGCATATGATTAATTAGAAAGGATGTATTAATGTGAGATGTTATTACCATCATAGACAGCCTTGACCAGGACGGATACGACAGTGCGTAAATGAGGAGGAGAAGAAGACGTCGGTAAAGGATGGAAGAAATCAGGTGGACAGAATTCGAGTATAAGTTCATAGTAAAGCCTAATAAAATCATAATCATTGGAATTATCAGATCATAATCATTATTATCATCACCAATCAATGACAATCGATCGAACACCTCCTGGAAGGGTGGGTTATCACCGGTAGAAGCATGATACAAATTTACATGACTGATGTAAGGATTGAATTCGTCCAGTTTGCCATCCGGTAATTTCACAAGGAGAAATGGATGTATAGTATAACGTTGCGTTCCACTCTGTCCTCCGAGAGATACGGGAGGCGGATCCATAGAAATCAATAATGGACATACTTGGTAATGGAAAATTACAAGCGTCCAAAATGTCAACCCGCACCAACTCCTCGTAAATACACAACCACTGATTGCTCGCCTTTTCACTATCGATTACTCTTTCACACCAACATACACTATTACATCTTATACCTGTCTATATTTCCTCTTCATACTACAGCCATACATACATACGCATTCAAGATACATACGATACTACATCAAATTTGTGTCCACTCTCCCCGCGAATTTCTCATTTCAGATATACGCATCACCATTTCTGGTATACTTACGCATTTCGGATGTACCCACGTATTTCGAATATTCGCACCATCGCACACAAATAGCGGCGTAAACGAGTAATACGTAAATCTACACAAAGACTGATTCCTGAAGAAATGACCACACGTATTTCTGAGAATAAACCATAAGCAGACCCGTGAATGACTTTAAATTTCTATCTCTCTTATTTTAAGTAAATATCACTCACAATTTTGGCTAATCTCGAAATAAGTTTAGTCCATAACTTTAGGCAACTTGCATAGATAATTTCGAATTTTAACTCAAAAATGTATATTTCAATCTTTAGCGCATTTAGAGTAATGAATTTTGCACATATCTGTTTATCTTGCAATTCATACTTTTGATCCGCTACTTCTCGGGAATAGATTCATACTTCTGATCCGCTACTTCTCGGGAATAGTATCGATTCTATTTTTTACAGCTGAATATGTGTGTGCAATTTCATTTTCTATACTTCTGTAGACTACATTTCTTAGAAGTTTTGATAAAAAATTATTCAAAACTGGTCAACATAAATGTTTTCTCAACTTCATGTCTCCAATGTTGTGTTAATTTTAATAATAAATAATTTATTCATTAAAGTAGAATAAGTTCTTTAGTACGCTTGAAAGTGTGAAATTGAAATAATGCATCGTAAGTGATATTAAAATACTATAAAATAATATTAAAATACTAAATACTATATATAAAATATAAAATAATATTGAAATACTAGTAGTATTTTAATATCACAGTATTAAAATACTAGTATGTTGTGTAAGTGATATTAAAATACTGTGTTGTGTAAATGATAATATACAGTCCTTCGATTTGTCCCGAATATAAATGTATGTTTCTCAGCACAAAAATCAAATATAATAAGCTTTTATTTGATGCTACCGTGAAACTGTAATAGTAATAGCAAAATATCCAATGATTCAATGAGATCCGATAAGAGCTATGAGATGTTGTGGACCAGCTAATGGTGAAGATTTCATTTAAATTAAGCTCAATAATTAGAAGGAAAGAAATTGCTGGAATGATGCAAAGTATGTTAGCATAAACTTCGAAATTATTTGCAATTAACTTTTGCAATGATTGTAATCATTAAATGATTGATTGATTGTCATTGACAAAAGCTATGAATTAAAGTAAACTTTTTTCAACAAAGAAATTCCTGATAAAAAGATTGATCTGGAATTGTTCCGTTCCGGAAATCAGAACAATCAGCGCAAAAGGATTTTTACCAATAGGGCAATCATTGTTAATGAGAACTTAACGGAAAATAATGTTATGTTATTGGTGTTAGCTAAATGATTAAAATAACTAATTCAGGTGATAAAATAGAGATTGAACTCTTTTATATATTTACTTATGATCGGAAGCTTGCATTGATCATCTTAGTAAATAACAATTTTTTTGTTTCATTCAAGAGTTTAACACTTTCGGTGAACTTTTGGTGAAGTTTAGAGTGAAATTTTCTGCCAAAGCGTTTCTTTCATATTTTTCAAGTAGTCGAAGAATTTTTTTACTGATACAAAAAATGCCGCTATTTTCAGCTGTATGATGCATCTAACTCATATTCTTTCTTTCATTGTAGTGGTTATTGGTAATTAATTCGTCATTACAAACATTGACCGATTGCTTTCGAGAACGAAACTGAAACATATCAATTTCAAGTGTGAAATTTTTTCATTGATATTAGTATCATGCAAGAATAACTGCTAAATAAGTTAGTCATTAGAAGAGTTCACTGTAAAAAATTTAACAGTTAAAAAATTTTATTTGAAAAGACAACAAAGCGGCGCTATTGTCATAATAGCTCTTTTAAATTAAGGCTATTTAATAAATTTAACTTGCAACAAAAACTTTCATAGACTTGTTGACTGCATAAACTTGTTTTATTGAAAAAGTAAATAGCAAAGGAAGTTATATTAATGAAGACAAAATTCATTAGTCGAAATATCTTATAAAAAAAACGAAGAATTCAGTCAATAATAGAAATATTTCCTTCTATTGGAATCGATAAATTGCTAAAGAAATTATCTTATACATCAATGCTAAATTAATGTATCAAGCCTTTACGTTTATAGGCTTGATATGATGAAACTATAGAAATTTAATAAGAATTTTAAGTACCATCAATTTGTCAACTATTATGAAAAGTTGTACGTGAATACGTCAAATAAGTAAAGAGAAGTGAATAAAAAACTTAATCTTCGTGAAATGGATGGAAAATGAGAATTCTATTTTTTTTTAAAAGTTTCATAGAGTTGGAAATGAAAAAAATTCATTCATTGGGATATTGTTGCTATCGGTAAATTCGTTCTCGAATTTGTCTTTGTAAAAGAAAATGTTGCACCTTTAAGGAAATAAATAAGCCTCTACCTGCTTCGGCTTCCTTTGAAAAATGCAACATGGAAACTCCGTTCTCTCTTATCATCTCTCATCAACTGTCCTGTATTAATTAATAGCAATAACAATTTACACTTTCCACCGATGATTATACAACTGAGCGGCAAAAGTCCAGATCAATGTCACCGCTTGCACTCTGACCTTTGCAGTCATTTCAGCAATATTTACTTGCCTACTCGCATGCTGCAGTAACTCTCATTCCTTTCTCACTATTTCTACATTCACTCATTCTCCTACATTCCTCTCTAATTTTCACATTCTTGTTTTCTGTGCTGTAGTGTAAGGCCATTGTGGTTGTTGTTGATGCAGCAAAGGCCTGAATAGGCTATTTCGAGGATATTTCTCTACCTTTCCCCTTCTCTCCCTATCTCTCTTCCTTGGTGACAATTATTTCGATTCTGTCATTGCTTCTATGGCTATCAGCTTGCCAGTATTCTGTTGGCGCTTTCAAAAATTAGCGCTTCTATTTTGTACTTCATTGTTGCTCATTATTTTAGTGTATTACAGCTGCCGTTTTCCATCAGATGTATGGAATTTTCCTCAAAATCAACCACCAGTTTCCAGTAATCCCGCGTGGAAAGCTTTCCCGGTAGATGAGATAAATCACAGATTGTCTCAAGATAATTTTGCCTTAGGAAAATTTAAAATACAAATGGATTCTTTGCAGCAGAAATTTACTCAATTGAAAAAAAATTCGGATGCAATTAAAATGCTACAAAAATCGAACAAATGGAAATATGTTAGTGTAAAATATCAAAATGAAGCAAATCGAAAACGGATTCTGGTCACTGGTGGTGCAGGCTTTGTTGGCTCTCATTTGGTCGATCGTTTAATGCTTGAAGGACATGAAGTTGTCGCACTTGATAATTACTTCACTGGTCGAAAACGAAATGTGGAACATTGGATTGGACATCCTAACTTTGAGCTTGTTCATCATGATGTCGTTAATTCATATCTTATTGAGGTCGATGAAATATATCATCTTGCCTCTCCTGCATCACCAACTCATTATATGTATAATCCTGTGAAAACGATCAAAACGAACACCATTGGTACCATAAATATGCTAGGCTTAGCCAGAAGATTGAAAGCACGTATATTGTTAGCTTCAACATCTGAAATTTATGGTAATCCTGAGGTGCATCCACAACCGGAAAATTATTGGGGACATGTAAATACAGTAGGACCACGATCATGCTATGATGAAGGGAAACGAGTTGCGGAAACGTTGATGGTTGCGTATCATATTCAAGAGAAAGTGGACATTCGAATTGCTCGGATATTTAATACTTTTGGACCTCGAATGCACATGAATGACGGTCGTGTTGTAAGTAATTTCATTCTGCAAGCTTTACGTGGTCAACCAATGACCATTTATGGTAGTGGTAAGCAGACTCGTTCGTTTCAATATGTGGACGATTTAGTAACAGGTTTAATCAAATTGATGGAAAGTAATTGCACAGATCCAGTTAATATTGGAAATCCTGAAGAGAGGACAATTAATGAATTTGCGGAATTGATCCGTAATTTAATAGGCAGTAATTCAAGTATTGTTCATGAACCTGAACAGCAAGATGATCCACAACAGCGCAAACCTGATATTTCACGAGCTAATGCAAAATTGGGTTGGAAGCCCATAGTTTCAATGCATGATGGCTTAATTAAAACGATTGATTACTTTCGGGAAGAATTGGAATATGATCGGATGATGCTCAGAGAAGATTATGGAAAAGATCAATGGAATAGTAAGTCGAAAACCTTCTTTGCAGGACAAAAGAATTTGTGACTTTTCATTTTTAAATAACGATGATGTCGGTTAATTCGTTGTAACTAAAAATTTTAAAAGAAGTTTCACAACATGGGTCTAATTAGATAATTTGTACTTCAAATTCTGTAGTTTTATTAGATCGATATTGAGCATTACTTTTACAGGTTCATTTCAAAACTGGAAATGTTGAATGAGAACCTGAAATTTAAATTCTTCAAGTTGTTATGTTTTTATCAATTTCATCTTTCATGCAGAACTAACTGCTCACTTTGTATTGATCTGATTCCTGAATGGAGCGTGATACTGTTATTACTTGTAGATAGTTTCCTCAGCTTTTCTCTTTCCAAAGAAAGCATTGAATTGCTTTGCGCAGTGAGTCTCTTTCGTGATTTTCTTGTTTAGTTTTAATTTATTTGTTAACGGATCATTTTCTCTTTTAATTTCTTTGAAATGATTTTGTAGTTAATTTTCATATATTGAAAAATGACCCTTCAAAAGTGATGTTCTTGGAAAACCATTTTTCTCATGCTTTGCATGCTTGTTTAGACAAAATTATTGATGATTGTTTTCATCTGACTATAAGTAAGACCATTATTAATGCAGTCAATAAATAAGTTCCAAGCTGTTTGGATATTCGGAGAGTCAACTGTATGATTCCATGCAAAAACATTTTTATTAGTATCGAAAATTTCTGAAAATGAAACATTTTGCACTTACATCAGCAATCATAAAGATGAGTAGGTACGTGAAGCTTTCTACGTTGTGAATTACATGATGCTAAACTTTTATTACAGATGCTTGAAATTGCCAATTTTTATCTTCTTTTATTGCTCATAGTCTTTAGATGAACAGATGAGACGTGTAAAGGAACCTGTTATTTCTTGCTATCATTTGAAGATGTCTAGCAGATAATTGGTTTCTGGAGAATGAGAACTTTAAAAATTTCAAATTACTAATTTTTTTATCTAACGAACAATTCTACGTCAAATAACACCCTTTTTTTGAACATTTGGATATATTAATGAATTGTGAGTATACGAGTATTCCGCTCAGTCTCATAATTCCTTGTCTCTTTCGTTCTGATTATCCGAATTTTGCAGTTAATTCACTCTTACTGGTGGCTGAATCAAAGTTTGAGAAATTCTGCATCGTTCGCAATCTGAAGACGAAATTTATCTGATGTGAAACTTGTTTAGAAAAACTCAATTAAAGAGAAGAGATTGAAGGAAGTCAAAATTTGAGACCAACTTGAAACAGTGGAATTACTTACCTTAATTAGATGAACAATTAAGGATTGGTCGAAATTATTCTGAATAATGTTGCTATTGCTACTACTATCAGTGTGGAACGCTACTGTTGAGATGGTCAATTATAGATCTCGGGAGGGATTCAAGAAAGCATTTTTAATTTTCATTAATTTTTTATTAATATTTCGAAGTACATAGATACTTGTACACTCATCAATACTTACTTGTCTATGTACTGAAGAAATTAACTAAGAATATAGAATATAAGAATTAGTAATAAAAATATAAGAATTAACTAAAAATCGCAGCATCTGATCTTTTCATCCGCATCATCTACAGAATGCTAATTTGATACGTTGACTGACAGAATCCTTCTGTCGCCAATACGATTGGCAACTTATATATTACCTTTGAGAGATTTTAATTCTTTAAAGGTTTTTTTCCAACAACTTGATAGTGTGCCGAGAATAGACATCAGTTAATATAGTTGATTTGTTTTGATAAATGTTTGCTCCTTTTATCAATAATTTCAACTATTTGTTTTGATAAATGTCTGCTCTTTTTCTTAATAATTTTATTTGTAATTTTAGCATTAAATGTAAGCATTTGTGAAGGAAGTTTTCTCAGCTGGCATGAATATGAAAGAATGCAATTTTGGAAATATTTCAAATGATTCTGAGACTTTTATTTAATCAATTGCTATAATTTTAGAGTTAACATTTGCATAAAACAAACTTTTTTTTGAAATTATAATTTAATTACTGTCTTTGAAATCACATCATACAGACCATCAAATAGAGTGCTTTGAAAAAGTTAACCAATAATTCTTCACACTTATTATTATTGCTATCGAATATTATAAGCAAAATAAATTAGATAGAGAACAATAATAGGAAATACCTGCAAAATTGGATATCTTCAATTAACTATTAATCAATACTTTTTATCTTTCTTTCTGCTAAATAGGATTCCATTCAAGAAACTTTTTGTTATTAAAATGTAATTGAGAGAGGAATTGTTTAATTTAAAATAAAATTAGGACATCTTATTATCGATATCAACGTTATAAGAGAAAGTATCGTATTGTTTTCAAAGCCGTCATTCTCACTTGTATCTTTTTGTCGCGTAGATATTCGATATTCGATATATAGGATATTCGCGGATATTCCGCTAAGGAATTTCGAGAAATGGTCGCACGTAATATTAATTATCTCCGATATGTTTATATTTATTTGACGTATTCGTTTACTATTTTTAAAAATTTATTTGACGTATTCGTTTACTATTTTTAAAAATTTATTTTCTAAATAAATTTTTTGGTTTTTTTATGGTAAAATTTATTTCTTCGCTGATAAATTTTTCAGTATTGTGATCTAAAATTTTTCTCCTATTTCTTCACTCGTAAATGAGCTGATCCATGCTATTTTAAATCTCGTTGAAAATATTATCGAAATCAAATGTTCTGGGAAATCATCATCGGTAACAAAGATTGAGTAGTGTTAGAGCGGGTGAGTCTGTTTCGTTTCTCGATTGTTATGGAGTATGATTTCTGGGAGTGTAATAGTATAACTTTTTGCTTAATTGATCGAAGGTATTGAGAGAGGGGACGAGGAGAATTTAGCTTTATTGATTTAAATTTAATTTGTAATTAAGCTTGATTCATAAAAAGTGATAATGTTGAGGAAGTGTTGCTTCTCACCTTGCATTCGCAACAAGCAAAAAGTTCGTAAATTTAATTTTGATTAAAGTTAAATTTTTCATTTAGCACAAATAATGTTTATTTCTGATAGCTTTGCTTCTATTTTAGGAAGTATTTGATATAATTTATACGACACTTTATGCTACGGCAATTTTTCAATGCTAGCACTTATTTGTGCTGTAGTAAATCGTTGTGGATCACTGGTAATATTGTACAATAATAGACAACCAACGAAACAGCCATGTCGATTATTCACGAATTGGGCCAAACGTTACGTGAAATCCAGGAATGCAATGTATTATTGGGGAAGCGTTGGTGTGCTATTTTTTAGTTTTGCAGTACTTTCTGTGCCAGCATATCGAATGTTTTGCGAGAAGACTGCAACTGTTGGATTAACAAAGGTAAGGAATTTAACATTTTTAACAATTTAATTTTAATAATTTAACATTTTCAACTGTTTAAATTAATAGCAACCAATCATATAATTGTTTAGCAAATATGCTATTTATCTAATTGAGGACTGACTATTCTCCTAAAGTGCTAATTTAGGAGCATAATGTTGTTCTTTACGGAGTAATTTTCAATTTATTCGGAATTTAATTCGGACTTTTAAAATTATATATAGGTTGCTGATGATATGGAACGTGTTGCATCAATGAAGAAAATTGAGGATCGATTAATACGTGTATCCTTTAATGCTGACCTTCATTCTGCCTTGAAATGGCAATTCAAACCTTTGCAAAAGGAAATTTATTTACATCCAGGAGAGACAGCACTTGTTTTTTATAGTGCATATAATGCAACAGATAAGCCGGTGGTTGGTATTAGCAGCTACAATATCTCACCTTTTCAGGTAATAATTTTGATTTTAACATTTTTTATTTGTACTTATTGAACCATCTTTTTATCATTTCCTTGATTCTTTTCCTGATTTAGGCAGCGTATTATTTCAATAAAATCCAGTGTTTCTGTTTCGAGGATCAAATTCTTAATCCTGGAGAGCAGGTGGATTTACCTGTTTTTTTCTACATCGATCCTGATTACATAACTGATCCAGACTTGGAATATACAGATAATTTAATCTTGAGTTACACATTTTTTGAGTCAAAACCAGGTATTTTTTATTTCCTTGTTTTTCACTTTTTGCTATCACATTCAATTTCTCATAAACTCTGAAGTTGATTTATGTTACGAGAATAAATCTTTTTTTGATTTCTGTTCATTTATGAGTGAAGTGCAAACGTTTAATTTCTTTTCGACAACAAATCTACTACTTTTTAAATACATTATTCTTGTTTAGAATGTCCTTGAATATGTCTGATAACAGGGTTTTGTAATTGTTTATTTGATGGATTCATAATTGTTTTTCCAGATCTTGTTTTACCGGATCCGTTCGATCCGAACAATCAACCTACTATAAAGCGACATGCAAGTGTTGTTGATAAAAAAAGTGAAGGATGATTACAAACTGAAGAAATTGAAAACTAGTAAACATAAAAACAGGATAATTAAAGCTGATAATGTTTTCTTGTCAAATGTCGAATTTAGAAAAAAGACGAATTGTTTGGAAACATGCTATTCTTTTCAGTGCATAACTTGAATTTCGTTTATTAATTGTTTTTACTATATTTCTTTCATATATGTTGTTTTATGAGCAGATCAATTGCCAGTTAGATTTATGTGTACTGAAATAAATTTTGAAAAAAAAATTATTAACTGTACTATTTAAATTCCAGAAAATTGTGTAAGTTAGATAAAACCCTTTGCTACCGTAGAAGAATTGTTATTTGTACCAAAATCCAGCAATGCCGTTTATTCAGATTTTTGTCTGAAATAAGATACCACTACTGACATCACAAAAGTGGTAGGTACAAGGTTATAGTTATGAGTCATTAGCAATTTGTCATTGTGAACATCGTTATATAGGTTGCCACTATCTAATACTATCAGAATGCAATTTTTTTTTGCAGCTATCATTTTTGGAAGATTAAAGTTAACTTCAATTTTTTTGATTGAAATTCAAGGAAAAATTCCTGTTCGTTCATTACGCTTTCGCATTTCTTCACTCTGTCGATTGCGATCAATCACTTTCGTTCCGCTAGTTCTTTTTTATAATTTTAGTGAGGGGAGATAGATATTCGATCCTATTGCAAAACAAATGTGACTGAAATCTCTATTTTAAAAAATTTTCAGAGAAAAGCTGAAGAAGAGGGAAAGAGAAGAAATAAACATTTCTTTAACTGATTATTAAAACCGTCAAAAATGTACTGTGTTCGTTGTCTTCTCTTAATTGCCAAATCGTACATTCGTTTAATTATGCAAATTGATAACTTTTATAAGAAATATTCAATAATTAGCAAACATTGCTTTACGAATTACTTTTTCATAAATTTTCAATTTTCAATTGTGGAACGTGATTACTATTTCCGAAATCTCTCAAATAATGATGTTATGGAACAGTTGCTAATGATTTTAGTTTTTAAGAGAAAACAAAAATTGATTAATGATATCTATTGCTGCTATTTTTTTAAACATTTTTGTGTCAACTTTACATTTCAGAATTTCTTCAAGTTAGTATTATAATCACAGTAATAAATATCCAAATTTTTTTTAATATTCAATTCTTCTCAATGAAATTTGAGCTAAATATTTCTGGATCGAAGTAACACGATCATTTAGTGATTCAAAATTTGATAGTTTGAATTGGTAAAGTGTATTGATATCTAAATTCAGTACTTGCCTGAGGTCAGATAGGCATGGGAATTTTTGTTTCTTTTTTTTACTCTCCGATCTTTAATTTTATCGTTATTTTCTTATTTTGTTTTGCGTATTTTGAATAGAATATTTTCTTCTTCATATCTGTGCTTTCGCTTTTTGTCCTTAAGACAAAAAAGAATGGAATAAGTTTCTTGAGCTCGTTTTATGGTGGCAAAATAAGTGGTAGTGTTTCCTAATATTTATTTTCTGTGGCTATCGTAGAAAATGTTACATTTGTTTTAGATGAGTTTGACGATGAAGTTTGTTTGTATTGCCTGGTGCAGGTGTTTGATAAAAATTTATTAATGACAGTGATAGTTTTCATAGCGAACATAAAGAATACAAAATACAATTATGGATGGGTTTCTGTTAGTCTAAAAAGGGGAAAAGGCGGGTGGGATTTGCGAGTTGAATAAGCGGTTGAATTGGGAGCTGGAGATCGGGAATTATCGAACCCGAACCTTGTAAAACCCAAATCTGGTAGGAAAGAATGACTCTTCAAATAGCGAGTATGGGTTACATGTACAAACGGTTGGTATAAAATTAACATAGAAAATTAGACAAGAAAATGTCACATGTGAATTAGTTTATTAAATGTGTACAATGTTTCCAGCACCAGATTTGTTGTAAAATTGAAGCATTTCCACGCAAGTTGAAGATTGAATGGATGACTCATTTCATTTCAGGTGTGGTCAAAATTAGCAAATTAAGCCTTTCGATTTCCCCAAAAAATTACACTTGGTGAATATATCATAATTATCAAATCGAGTTTTCTAAGCAAATCAAAATTATCAAATTAGCCATTTCCAACTTGTCAAAATTATCAAATTATGCTTTTCGAATCGATCAGAATTATCAAATTATGATTTTTGGACCCATCGAAATTTTTAATTTAAGCTTTTCGAGCCAATCAAAATTATCAAATTAATATTTTCAACTTATCAAAATTGTCGGTTAAACGAAATCCTCAAGAAAAAAATTGTGTGTGAAAATAATACATTCACTTATTCGATTTTTGGTAAATTTATTTCGTGCATATATTTGAAAATCAAACTTATGGTTAGTGAGCAATCATATTTCAAATTAGCTCATTTGGTATACTATGAAATTTAGTACTTAATACTTACTAACTACTTATTTCATGCTACTTTTATACTTCATACTTATTAGTAGATACGGCCAGGACTTCGAACTTCGGGAACATTAACTCTAATGACAAAACCACTCCTGCAGCAACTTATCTCTCTTTTTCGTTCTTTAAGTTGCGTTTCGGTAAGTTTTAACGAACCTATAGTTTAAGCTGAGCTTTTGCTAACTACTGCTATATTTTGCTTTCAGCAATGTTAGCTATCTATCTATAGATATAGATGCTAATCAGAAAACTAATCTGAAGTCCTTTAATAGAATAGCTAGCATATTAAATTACTACAAGCTGCTTGGTATTCAGAATTCTTCCTGATTCTTAGACCGTTTTAAGTTTCCTTTCGCTTCTTCTTGTAGATTTTTCTTCAATTTTGCCATAAAACTTCGGCGAAATCTCCAACCGAATTAGTTTGTTTGTATGCGCGATTATTGCAGAAACTCCTCAAATTTTAACATTTCCTTTCTTTCTCATATGAATTTTATTGAAAAATTTTGTGACCTCCGTTAAATCTGTTGTTTTTTAAGTAATCGTTTTATTCTTTGATGTTTCGCTCCTATCCCACTTCCACTGTTTAAAGTTTTCGAAGATGGTTCAAGTTTGGATGGAATTTTTTCTGCAGCATATTCATTCATGTACTCAATAAAAAAATAACAGCGACTTTTCGAATTCAAAAAAAATTTTTGTCTTTCAAGCTGAAATATGAGAAAGCAACCATTTTTACTAGCAAAGTTATTTGCAAAGATGCGCATCTGTGTCAATGTCGTCCACTCTTTCGGGCTCTCAACACTTCGTAAATGACCCATCTGACCTTCATGTCATTGGCTTGGTTTCCTTTGATCACGGCATTAAAAATGCGTAATTTATTGTGTTTTTTAAAATTCTCTTCTTTACTGATAAGTCACATTGACGAATAAGCATCTAATCTGATCGATCTCATATGAAATTGTCATTAGATTTTAAGAGTGTTAAATAAATGAAGGAGGCAGCTGTCGTATCTTACTGCTGTTTGTTTGTTTAGATAAGCTATTTGTTTCAGAAATATTTCAACTTTTAACAGTTTTCATTTTTTCGGTAAATTTTTCCTTGAAGTTCATTTGCAAAATTATCTCTATTATCTATCTTTAAAAAGAACATATACAGGCGAATATAAAAAATATAAAAACTATTAGCCGAATTGTTGTGATAATGCGGCACCTTTCGAAAGAAACTTATCTTTTTTACTGTGTAATTGCAGTTACAAATACTCAGCAATAAAATATTGGAAGAATAAAAACTAATAAATTATTTTTCTACAAACACCTGCCGCTTGCACCTGTTACCATAACTTTCGTATTTGGTAAAAAATCGCTCAACTTGCAAATTAATGAAAATGATTTTAGTATAAAAAATATTTTCTAATTTAAATTGTCAGAGAAATATATGCAAAGTATAATTAATTTTAGAAATAACTTCTGTCTGAAGCAATTTTATCAAACAAAAATAAAGCATAGTGTCCCGACCTCGTCTTATCAATTAGAATACGTCTTTATTTGACTGATTCCATTTTGAATCCTGCAGTAGTTTCCAGATAACTTTGGAGCTTGCTGATTGTTTCAGTAGGAGACAGGAAAAGACAAAATATATTTTATGAAATCTGATATTGATACAGGACACAATGCTTTCGTGGAAAATTCGAGTAGTTGGGACTTATAAATCTAGCTTGTTTTTATTTATAGCTTCTTAATCTAAAATCAGAATACTATAAGTATTACGATGACTTCAGAAGTCTGAAAGCCTGTTTATAAATCTGGACCGATTTAATCTCGCTTTTGATACAGCTCGAAGTTGAGGATTTTTACGGAATATTATTTTAAGATGTATTCTCAATTGCAAAGTTTATTAGATGAGAATGATATTTTGAAATTAAAATCTTTGAACAGTCTATAATCAGCAAAAAGTTTGCGGATAATAATATATAAGCAGAAGTGCTCTTATTCATGTATTTAGTTGATACCACTACCATTTTTCTTTTTCACAAATAATTTCGTCATTTTGATTATGAATCTTTTACACCCACACACTTGTAGTGCATTCATTGTCATCTTTAGCATTGTTTCTACATTGTATAAATCCCTTTTACTATTTTCCAACTTTCGTCTCTTTACTTCCTAAGCATATCAAAGTCAGAATACTAAGCATTTCAGGCAGGCTTGGTTACTCATTGAAGACGACACGTTTCGTTTCATTTCTTCTATTCATGATTCTAATATTTGCATCAAATTAATCCATTTGTGGAAGGTCCCAATATGTTTCCCTTTTTCGAGATGCCTTCATCACCAATTTCTTCTAAATCAATCAAGTAAATGTAAACTGCTGGAGAAATAAGCGCTATTCGGCTACTCTTACAAGTAATAACAGTCAAGTAAGGATTCTTGTTTCACTTCTTCCTTCACTGCAGAAACTCCTTGTATTTGTTTTTAACAATTACTCAACTTAATATTGCTCATCTTCATATAGAAACATTATTGATGGCGATAGCCTTAAAATAAACATCGTGAAAGGGACAATAGCGATAGGATGGACAAAAGAGAATGTATACCACAATTTACTTTTTACAACATATTTATTGGTTTATGCTTCGCTACTGTCTTCATCCTATCATTAATCGGCAATTCCGTGGTTGTATTTATTATTATCAAACTTCAACGACATACCGCACGGTCAATTACTAATATGCTGTTGTTGAATTTAGCAATAGCTGATTTATTACGGTTAGTTACAAAATGCTAAGTAGGATTTCATTGTGAAATATTACATCGATTACATAATGTCGTAAAAATGAAACTTCAAACAAGCGAGATTTTACTGTTAGTTAACTATCCAGAATCAAATTACTTTCTTTTTTTCTCGTTGAACCTAATTTCAGCGCTTGAATCTCATATTAAAGCTAATATTTGAAAAGAATAAATGAAAGAGATTTTTTCTTCATGCTATATTAGTCATTTAATAATTATTAATGAATATATTTAGATCAATAATTTGCATACCACCAACCTTAGTGACTGAAATATCACAATGTTGGTTACTGGGTCCATATGTATGCAAATCCGCTGCATACTTGCAGCGTGAGTTTACACTTTTGTCAATTTTCTTTACTTTTTTAAAGTGTTAATTTTTAATCTTCCAAAATTTAAAAGAAAAGAAATTGCTTGAATCAATTTTTGCATTATTATTTTTAAACTTAGTAATATCTAATATAGTTTATTGCAGCAGTTTTATAACGGATAGGGACAAATCTAATAGTTGTAAGAAGAATCGGTTCATGAAACAATTCATTTAAGTTTAAATTATCACTTAACTTTACATTTCAGCTGTGACAGTTTGCGCATCAGCCTATACATTAGCTTTAATTGCTTTGGAACGTTACTATGTAATATGTCGTCCATTAGAGTCGATGATTTGGCTTTCAAAGGTAATGTTTAAATATAGTTTTCATAATGAGAAAATATTTTCAACAAATTTTTTCAATCACTTATAAATATCGATTTGTGCCTGAAATAATCATTCAATATGTAAAATGTTATTTATTGACACTAAAATTAGTAAATGCTAAGCTAACTGATTTTGTAAAATTTTGCCAAAATTTGTTAACCTTAATGAAAAAGCTATCAGTAACAAAATGAATCCATCTAATAATAGAAGCCATTATTGGCCATTTCATCAAATTATATCATTCCATATCATTTTTTTCTTTTAGCGTCGTTTATTAGCACTCATATTGTTCATTTGGTTAACTGCATTTGGGAATAATATTGGGGCACTTGTGATTTATGATGCCATTCCATATAAAACGCATTGGAGTTGTAGTTCCATTGCTACTCCTTTGGCAGATTTTTTGTATCAAATTCATGTCACAATGGTTTGTCTACAATTTCATACCTTTAGTTTTCTGGAGATTATCAAATGGTAATAGTTAGAAGGTTAGAAGTCGTCGATTGAGTTACAATGAAATTTTATTTCAGCTACTGTTATTCATACCACTAACAATTATGTTACTTTCATATTGCAAGATAATTAAAACTCTTCATCCGAACAATCGATTAGGAGTAAAGCCTGGATACTGTCGCAGTTATACAGAGCACTATCGAAGTAACAGTTAAGTTTTAGAGCAATTTGTTTAAACCATCCAGACGGAATGATTTTTTAAAAATTCTCTTTTATTAATTAAATAATGGAGTTTGTGAAAAAAAAAAAAAATTTACGATTTCTTGTCTTATTGATGAGAATTGAACAACACGTGTTACTGATGATGTTATTGATAAGATGATAAATGATGCGAATCTAGGTGCCTTTGAACGAGAAAGATTGTTTTCAAATTGGTTTTATCCATCACTTACCGATCAGCACAATAGGCAAGTTAGTGTTGCTTATAATGTAAGTTAAACTACATTTCTCCATCAATCAAATCATTACTTAAATAAAATAGTTTGTGAACAAGATATTATAAGATTTATAATAATTCTATAATTGCTGTTATACATGATGGAAATTGCAAACTTTTTTCACAAAAAGAATTTAAACTCTTTCTCCTCAAAAAATTTATGATATTTCATGCTATTGCAATTGTTTAAAAGTTGTCTTATTTTTCTGGAACTCTAAAGAATTCATCAAAAAAGTGCTAGGAGGATGTAAACAGCATTGGGTGGAACTAGCATTCTCCAAATACATTACCATTTTTTGTTCAAGTTCAAACCATTACGATTCAAATTTGAAAAAAAAAAATTGGAATTCCAATAAATAAAGGTACCTGCTCCATTTCCACTTGTCCCGGTACCGTTAAGTGCCTTGTTAGATACAAGTTTGCAAAGTCTTCTCATATTATTCTCGAATATAACTATTTGTAGACTTGCGTGAATGATCCGAGGCGTAAAAATATTACTGGCAGTGTGACATATAATATATCATGCAGAGAGACCTGTAGCCTTAATACTCGAAGTAGGATTCTTTCCAGGTTATTAAATTACTCATATTCTCAGCGTTAAATAAATTTGTTAAAAATTCTTCCGGCTGGAGAAAATATGAAAATCGGAGATTTCTGAAAATTTCAATTTCTGAAATCTTACAAACTTCAGCAGCGTGCCTGAATTGCAAACATCGGTTAGCGGTGAGAAGTATGGCCATATGCTTCGTAGCAATAGTCAGGTTATTATTTCAAATAGTATTTTTTCGAATAATTATAATGACTTTTTGAGGAAAGGAAATGGAAGACGAAAAGGAAAAGAAAGGAAAGCGCTGATATGACCAGATGATACTGTTTTGCTTTGCACTGTTTTTCAACTAGTATAAATGGGAACTTAAATGAAATGTGATATCTTCAGTGAAAGAAAATTATCACATTGACCTCATAATCTTTGAATTTTGAAAAAGCAAGTGATTTTAATAGCAATAATTCATTTAGAGAAAAATAATTGAAGCGAAACGGCGTGTGATTAGGATGCTAATTATCATTGTTATTGTCTTCGTTATCTGCTGGACACCGAGTTTTGTTTGGTGGCTCACAATTAGAATGTCTGATCTCGTTCGGGTATAAAACTTTCGAGCTACTTCTTTATATTTGTAGTTTTCGTTGGATTAAGATAGTCCAAATTTGTAGATTATGCAACCCAAATTGAACCATCATAAGTTGCCGAAAAAAAAAATCCTTGAAAGTTAAAAACTTCGTCAATCACTTGAAAGAATGGAATTTGCGGGTACCTACTGATTCTAATATCTTTTTGATTTTGATTCATATCATTCTAGAGGTTCAGATCTTAAAAGGCACTATGGTTAACGGTAAAAATTTAACCATTTCATGACTTTAAGATTGAACAGTAATTTTTCACAAGGTTGATTTATTTTTCATAAAGCTAAGGTTTATATTATCACCTTTACGGTTCCATATTGGCTTTTCCACCTTTTCCGTTTCTCTACTATCAGTAATTATAATTGTTTTTTTCTCTTATGAGAAATAACTGTGAACTTCTTCAGATTATAAGTGAACTTTGTAGATTCACTTATGGAACAGAAGGATGAATGCGTATATAACACTGTTGACTCATATAAGCGCTTGCACAAATCCGATAACTTATTGTTTCATGAATGAGCGATTCCGGAAAACTATTACTGCATATCTCTGGCCCACACATTTCAAGCATGTTAAAAACCTTTCGATGAAATACTGATAGGTGAAATACTGAAAGGTGAAATACTGATACGAATCAACAATGTTGCAATAAGTCATTTAGCTTATATGGCTTGTTGCTCTTATTTATTTTATTCTTACCAATAATCTAACATCAAGATCGTCATTTACTTCATTTCAAAAAATTGAAAAAATTATTGAACTTGTTTTCAGTCTCCAACAAATCAGTACAAGTTACGACGAATGAAATTCATAACGCAGGTAATGATAGCTTATTCAGTGATGGAAATAACTTGGCGAGAGCAGTTACTGTGGTTCCTTTTTTGTCTGATAGTAACTTATGACCACTGTTTCGTTTATCACAAAGATGTTTCATCTTTTTTTTCATCACAAAACAAACAAAGTTCATCGCAAAACTCTATCTTCCTGAAGTCCAAAAAAAGTGCCAAAGGAGATGACTGATGCCTTACTTTTCCAAGAAGATCACTGATGCCTTTTTTTTTCAGGATAATAAATAAGCAAAGCATACGATATTCTTTTTTTCGTTTCCTTCAACTAAAAAGCAATATTAGGAAGCTCGATCATTGCTTTGGTTCAATCAATTTAGGACTGGTAAAAATTGTAAAGATTCCCTGCCTTTTGTTATATAAATCTTTCTCCATATAAACGAGTAACATGTAGTTTCTTGTTTTATGATACGAATAAATTTCGTTTAAAATATTTTTCTCTTCATTATTTTGTGATTCTGCAAAGTGCTTGCATTTGTTGTTCTGTTTATAAAACAGACTTCAATAAGCATACTTATCAGGAGGTGAGATAACAGCTGAAAGTTTAATTGGATATCTCTTCATCTTCATTTTTAGAAAAGAGGAAGGGTACAAATGATTAATTTATCATTCATTGCTAATATAAATTTGAATATTGGACAAGAAAAAATTTAGGAAGTTATTTCTACGTTCAAATATAAATGTATATTCAAATATAAATATCGTATAATCTTTGTAACAGCTCTTTGAATTATATTACTTTACTTCATTTGTAGCAAAAATGCCTCAATAAGCGAACTTTCGGCTAACTCTTTAGAGTCTGCTTTAGTCGAAGTTGTGAATTTTTGAATTTCTAAGAGGCTTTTAATTCGGACCGTGCAATTTTCCAAGATAAAGAGCAGAAATGAAGAATAAAACAACAAAAACATTTGCAAATAACTTCTTAAATTTAAAATTGAAATACACTTTCAAGGGAAAAAAACAGGAACAGCAACTTGGACTATTGTTTTTTTTTTATTTGGCTACTTTTTTTTTATAGTTGCCGAAACGAACTTCCGACCACTCAGCAACATCATGGCTTTGTTTGCTTTACGAACTTTAACGAGATAAACAAACATAGAACTATGAAACAAACTCTCAACTACTATTCCAAATTAAACAAACTTGAAACAGAAAAATATGTCATTCTTATTTTATGCGAAAGAAAATCACAATTCCAGAAAAACTCAAAACTTGAGCTATTCTGAATTCTCATTAAACTAATGAAAGTACAAACTTTAGGTAAGCCAACATTGGGAGGTATAGTACGCCGCTATGCCGAGCATTTCACATGGAACTTTCCAATAGCGAATACTTGAGTAATATCAGTTAAAGTGACATTCGCCGGAAAACATGATAACTGATAAATGACAATGCCTATTCTTCTACCAATTCGATTAACTCTGGTTGCAACATTTCTCTTAAATTTAATTTAATCATTAAAACGATAAAAATTCATTCCGGAAAACTATTTTTACTTGGTGATTTAGTGGAAACGTTAAATTCTGCGCACTGCTTCTGATGTCAGATTTTATGCTTGTTTGTAGGAAAATCCTTCAGTGCACCAATTCAATTTTCTTATCAAGATCGAGATGCTGTATGATGACGTTTTTTCCACGCTTCAAACCACCTGTTTGCACTATTTTCATCGTTTCATCTATAGGACTCATGTCAATATTCCATCAACCCGATGTAATAATGTCAAAATGACACAAGTTGTACAAGTGTTAACAATTGGATAAACCTTTTCTCATCAAACTTCATAATGTGATAATATGATAACGAGATGTTAACAGGTGATAAACAGGTTGACATGGAATTGTCGGCAAACTTTGAAGTGATCTACGAAAGCAAAACTTCGCAACATGAAGAAAGCGCACGGATCAAAATTGCACGATTTGAATAAGAGCTTAAGCCAAATAATTTTATAATCATTTAAGTTTTTGCAACAGATGTCATCTAAGTAGTGAAGCGAGCCTCTCTCAAAGCAACCATCATAAGTATGCATTCAGTTCAAATTTTTGCAAATTTCAACTTGGAATTAAATTAAACAAGGCTACTGCCTCCTATTGTCGCGAACTTTTTTTAAAACTTCTGTGGTAGATTACAAACATAATCTACAATTTTATTGATCACATATCGGACATCAAAGCAAAGAAAGTACGTATTGAAAAGCTTACTCTCAAGCAGAACATTCAATCCCATATTAAATTTATACGGGAGCTTTCTAGTAGTAATACTTAAACATTTCATGTCGGTGAAATATGTTCTGTGTTCTATTATTTCGCTTATTATAACTCTATTTCCTTGATAATCTTACTGATCAACAAAGTATTCGAAATTTTGAAACATAAAATCTTACGAATAAACTTCAAATATTTTCCGGTGGATTAAATTGGAATGTTCTGAAATCACTATATCTTTGCATAAAACTAACATTTTATTTTTTTAAGTGAAAGCAACGTGGAAAATAGCTGAAGAAAGAGCAATAATGAAGCAGAACAAATTTTAAACAGAACAAAATTTAAAGGACAAATTTTAAATTCCATCCAAAGAATGCACTTATGACAATTTAGTTTTACAACGGTACAACCTTTTTAAAATCCAATGCTTGCACCACAGGAATGATCTATTAAAAAATATACGCGTATGCATTTTTTCCATTACAACAAGTTAAAGGATATTTTGCAAAACAGACTGAAATAATTCAAGTTAAAAGCTAAAAACAATTTTATCACAAATATGAAATTTATTCAACAACCCGCGATACCTTACTTACAAATATATTAATTCAAAACACAAATAAAATTCGCTTATTATCGGTTTCCCAACAATGACACGTAATTTGTACTGTGCTTGCCATAACTGCTCCACAGAATTTACCTATTCAATAAGTCACAGCTTTTACCGCTACTGGTTGTGTGCGCAAAATGCTACTATTCGAGGAAGCAATCTGACGAGTTTTTTTAGGCGGTGAAGAAGGTAACGCACCAAGATCCAAATTAATTGCCAGACAAACCGGTAAAATCAGTGGACATGTAAGAATCTCTGCAAATTGAAAGTTGGAACGAAAACTGAAAAAACTTGCACCTTAAGGTCCAACTTTTTAAAAAAAATCTTGGAAACTGCATTTAAGATGCAAGGAACAATAAAATTCAATAAGCTTCCATCCTGGTAAAAAGTTCACGACTGAAAAACTTCCAAGAGATTGAAATAATCAGCTTTGACTGAGAAAGATATCATTCCTGTCTTTTCAGCAAGTAGCGCTTGAGTTTTCTAAAACATCTTTAGCAAGCTTCCTGAACTGTAAAGTGCAAACCTTTGAGAAGAGGTCTTTTATTTTCATTAACATCCAGGATAGAACTGACCAACCTTTTCAAATCATTACTCCAGTGTTCGGAGACTGGATTATGTTTTCCCTAAAACGTTACTAGAATCTCATTCCTGCAAAAATATTCATGAAAATCCCTTTAGAAAGACTGGTATAACAATATGATTCATTTCACATGCAATTTGTAAACAACAAGCAAGAATAAAAAACTCTTTTAAGAAATGCAAATTTATAAAACTGAAGCATACCTTTGTGATTTTCATGACGATTGAGGGCAAATTTTCACCATCAAATGCTCGTTTTAATTCAGCAAGTTCATATAACACACAGCCCAAAGCCCATAAGTCACTTTTCTGGTTGTACGCTCTACCTGAAATTCTATGAGATTTAATTTGTTCTTGGTCACAAATAAAGCAGAGTTACAAAAGAAAAAACTCAATAGATAAAGCAGGTGGAAAAAAGACCAAATAAACCGAAAGAGAGCGAAATAATCAACAAAATTGAAAATTCAATACTACCTTCACAGATTTCTGGCGAAAGATAATTCGGTGTGCCAATAATTGTTGATGCTAAACTTCTTGTTGACAACTCTTTACTGATTCCGAAATCACTCAGTTTAACAATAGTTCGTTTTTTGTTTAATAAAATATTTTGTGTTTTCAAGTCTCTGTGCAGTATCTGCTTGGAATGCATATATTCAAGTCCGACAGCAACCTAAGAATAATCTATTACAGCGTCAAAAGTTTTATGTTTCTTGTATTAATCAGTGAAAAAATTATGATCGTTGATTCATAAAATTTTTGTAAAAGCAAGAAAATGAAGCTTATTCCTTGCGAATCCTTTTCAACACATATTCGAATTCATGAAATGTGAAAAAGAAATGGAGTTCGTCCAATTTTATGAACTAACAAAAACGATTATGATTCTATTTGAAAATATAGTCACCGAAGTACTTTGGATGTATGTAATGGTATTGCTTCAATTTCTCTCTTCCATAACATTTAATTTGTAGAAAAATCAACCTGTGTGAAATAATTAAGCACAGTATTTTCAACAAATTTGGTTCCTTTTTGTTCCGAAATCATTTGATCCATTGTTCCACCCTCAGCATATTGCATGACAATCGAAAAAACATTTTCAGTCTGCAAATATCATCGAAAGGTAATTCACGAACATCATTACATATATTCTAATGAAAAATGTTAAGAAGTGCTTCTATGACTGGTCAAAGAAAAATGAAAATAATTAAGGTAATCTCATTCTAATAATTACAAAATAAAAAGAACCTTGAATGACTCATAATATCCAATAATATGGGGATGATGAAGCCGCTTCAGTAGCGTTACCTCACCTGAAATACTTGTATAGGAAAGCCTAAAATTACTAAAAAACACGAAATCATCATGCTTACCATTTTAGCAGTTGACTAAATCTTCATCTTGAAAAGTTAAGTATTTAATAATTTTTTCACAAGCTATTTTTAAATGAGATTAAGATAGTAGCTGCAGAACTAATAATAAAATATCTAGTATCAATGAAACAGAGTACTAAGTAAAAGCTTGTCTTTTGTAATAATATCGTTTGAAATGGATCAGAAATCTAACCCATGATAGCATTTTGTTCCTCTTCACCAAGTCCCTCTAATGATACTGTTTTGATGATAACTTTCTGTCTGAAAATATCATCTTTACGTTGACAGAGCCAACAAACGCCATGAGCTCCACGTCCTACAACTGAGATCTTCTCGTAGTCATCCATATGAATTTTTTAATTCATAACTGAAATGAAAATGAATAAAGATATAGGTTTACATGTCTACGTGTTTTCAAGAAAAAATAAAAGTTCAAATGTGAAGCTTTTATTTTCATTGAAATTCTAATTGCAATTTCATCCTTCACGCATTCAATATTACAAAGACAAGGAATTTCAAGAAATCTCCAATTGTCCAATAAATATATCAGTCTAAAATTTAAAACTGATTTAGTTTAAATTTAAGAAGAAAAACGTCTTATTAGCAGTTTCCAGGATAGTTGTTAAATTGATTCTTATTTTTACTCACTCCTCTTGAATTTACGTGAATCCTTTCATGGCTCATGTTCAACTTGCGACATTGTATAGTATGAGGCATTACCGTATTCCTCATATTTTCCTACGATGTGGAACAGTATGAGGTGTATGTGTCAGTAATGAAGTTATCGCAGTAAAATAAAAAATGGATACACTTTGACAGAGGAAGCGAACTAATTTATTCACAAAATCAAAGATTAAAAAAATTAACAAAATTGTGTAAATTTAGGTTCGTTTCACTTTTGAGGTAATAAATGAACTAAATTAGTTTTACCTATTTGAGCTATTAGCCTTTAGCATAATACAAATACATTTAATACATATTTAATAAACCTAAAAATAAACCTAAAAATACATTTAGCACATAATACGAGTTCATGTCGAAAGGGAAATATACGCAAATGTATGATTACTGAATAAATTTTTTAAATAGTTAAATGATTACTGAATAAATTTTTTAAACAGTTAAATGATTACTGAATAAATTTTTTAAACAGTTAAATGATTACTGAATAAATTTTTTAAATAGTTAAATGATTACTGAATAAATTTTTTTAATAATTAAATGATTACTGAATAGATTTTTTAAATAGTTAAATGATTACAGTATAAATTTTTTAAATAGTTAAATGATTACTGAATAAATTTTTTAAATAGTTAAATAAGACGAACAAGCAAAATTTTGATTTCTGAGTAGAATCTTTATTTAGTTAAATATAGGACGAATAAGAAATTTTTTAAGAATATTTTATGTTCTACGAGTAACTCCAAGCGAAAGTATTTTAAAATCACAGAAATTCCACCAAATGCGGGTTAGAGTTGCATATAGTGTGCTTTCCTCCATATCAGATACCTATCATGCGATCGGAAATGAACGTTGAATCACTTCAAGTAATTCATTGCATGTTTCGCATCTCAATTTGAACCAAAAAATTCACATATATTTCTAAAAAAATTCACATAAAATTCACAAAATTTCACAAAATCCACGAAAAAAGAAATTCATAAAATTTCACAAAATACACAAAAAAAAAAACAAAAATTCACAAAATTCACATACATTTCTAAAAACAGACGACGATATGTCTGTCATTATCAATGCTTATAGATACTTAAAGAAGTTGAGCATATTCTGTCCAAGAATTATCTTAATTAAAAAAATTTACCTATGCAAAAATATTTTGTATAGATAAAGTTGCATAATTAGAGGTAGTCTCGGAAGAATTATATAAAGCAAATTTCAAGTGCGACATTTAATTTTTCCTTCAGTCGAAGAACAAAAAGGTCGTGTAAGTGTGATGCTTATCTTTGCTTCTGATATCTACTGATAGGGATACCAGAGGATATATAAGTCGAAATACTTGGGAGCTATGGCTTGGAGTACTTGCTTCATACCATCTGACTATTAATTTTTTGATCTCATCTCTAATTCTAAGCTGAGAAGCTATTCTCAAATTCCGACATTGCAGAATAAAATAATCATACAATGGGTGATGCTCCAGCAGAAGGTGCACCGCCAGCAGAAGGTGCACCACCAGAGGGTGCACCGCCAGCAGAAGGTGCACCACCAGCAGAGGGTGCACCGCCAGCAGAAGGAGCACCTCCACCGGAAGCCGCTGCTGGACCACCGACGTTGAACCTCGATCCACCAGCCGCTCAAGTACCTGCTGCAGGCGGACAATCCGTACATCAGATGACTAATCCGAGTGGTGTTCGTTTGGCCTTTAAGGTACGTAATTTTAAATTTCTAATACCTCTTATTTTAGATTTACTTATGAAGAAAAGAGATCCTATCAATAAAAGAATTTCACTTATAGGTAAAGTCAACGAATAATAACGATTATCGTCTGAAACCGGTGTACGGATTTGTCGAACCGGGAGCAACAGCTCCACTGGAAATTACCCGTACAGCTGGACCACCGAAAGAAGATAAATTTGTCATTCAATTCAAGGAAGCAGCTGCAGGTGCTGCTGATGCTGCTGCTATTTTCAAGGAGGGACCACCAACCGGAGAAGTTACCCTCCCTATTATGGCTCAGTAAATATTCACCATCTTTCTTGGATATTCTGGATAGCAACCCTATCGTCACCTACCTATCAACAAAAGATTTCTTCTGAAAACTGATTTAGGATAATCAACCACTGGAGTAAATTTTTATCAAATAATCAGTATATGAATGCTTCAATATGTGGTTAATGTGTATTATCGGTGTAACTTTTGCGCTAACTTCCATCTATGCTACTATCAATGCACTGTTAGCCAATCCACACATATAATAAATGTTTTATATAATGTCCACACAGATTATTATCATTACTTTCCTGAAACTTCAAAGATGATACAATTTCTGATTCAATCTTAGCATCCTAAAAGAGTGATACGATCATAGTTTCCATTAATGCAATCTCATACAATTGAATAGATCCAAAGAATGAAAAAAAAGCTTGGTAGAATTCACTGCTTATGATGTGCTTGTTTATTTAAAATGACGGAGATTCTGTCTCGGAAGCTTGAATCTTGGTAGAATTCACTGCTTATGATGTGCTTGTTTATTTAAAATGACGGAGATTCTGTCTCGGAAGCTTGAATCTTGGCAGAATTCACTGCTTATGATGTGCTTGTTTATTTAAAATGACGGAGATTCTGTCTCGGAAGCTTGAATCTTGGCAGAATTCACTGCTTATGATGTGCTTGTTTATTTAAAATGACGGAGATTCTGTCTCGGAAACTTGAATCGTTCAAGAAGCAATTACTTGGCAAAGCAATTACTACAGAGAGAACAAAATTAAGCGAATGATAGGATAGTAATTAAGTGAATCATGGAAAAATAATTAGATGATAATCAAACAATTAAAATGAAAAGCCATCGTTTGATAACGATTGCCATTATAACCACTATACTGCATGACAGTTACCCATATTTAAAAGTGCGCGTAAAGGTTTCTGCGTTCTGTTGCAACATCTTCCTCTCACGTAAGTGTTTTGAGCGTTTTGCAAGAGATTCAGTGGTTGAAATTTGTGAGAACTGAGCGAACTGTTACAAAAACGTTAAGCGAGCTGTTTAAGACGTTAAAAACTAAACTTCATGTAGGATTATTATTAGCCATAGATCATAGATATTTAGAATCGTCAGATTCTATGTTGCTGCTTTGTGATTTTTTCAACGCTGAATCTCTTGCAAAAGAAAGCAACGATAGATTTGAAGATTTTACGTAAGTAATAAATTTTCTTAATAAATAAGTAGTAAGTTTTTTTTGATGATTATCTATTACATTGCACATAATTAATTCTGAAATTCATTGTGTATTTCTTTTTTTTTTTTGTATTAGCATATGAAAGCGCTTTTTTTTTTAAATTGTCTTTTACAGGTTAAGAAGCAATCATGTTTCATTTTCATTACGCTTAATAACCGCATATTTCACGTACACTTCTATTAAACACGTTCTGTAAATGTTTTTTGATATTTTAAATTTGATTTTAAAACTTTTCCACTTTGTAAGAATTATCTCATTGTTTGTTATCAAACTAGAATAAATAGATTAAATTTATAAAGAAATGGAGAAATGAAATTGAACAGCATAGCTTTATCTAGTAAATTTTATCTTTACAGATCAAGATTATGTTCAAGAAAAATTTTTCGAATATGATTGATTTTAATGCGATGAAAGTTCACTGTTTGTGAATTCATTTATTGCACGTTTTTATCTAATTTTAATTCTAAAACAATTCACAATTCTTGTGAATTTAGTTTCTCGTTATCAATCTAGTATGCTAAGATGTCATAGGAAGACACTTTCTCAAGATATCGAATTCAGTAAGTACAACTTATAATAGGATGTTCTAACATTGCCATTATTAGAAGTTTTCAGGCCTTGATAGTCTACTTTTTACAAGAGCGTAGAAAGCTTAGCCTAAGAGCATAGCCTATCCTCTTATCCTCTTAAAGCCTATCCTCCTAAAAAAAATTACTGAGAGCATAGCCTATCCTCCTAAACGTTATTTGAGTTTATTTCAGATTCGTTGGCATATTTTCATTTCCCATTTATATATAGAATTCACAGTTCTATTTATCGTTTAAAATACTGTTCTGTTGTCTTTCACAGATCAAATCCTTTTAGTATTGAAAAATCAATTAAAGTTACACAGATTCACTAAATCCAAATTTCAAATCTTTATTGAAAAAATTTCCAATGACTTAGCTAATATTACAAAGTATTCATCAGACTGAATTACATTTATTTGCATTGTTATAAGTAAAATGATTTACAAAATAAATTGGTTCTTATAGATGATGGTAATGGTTATGCGATGTTGTAACCGATTATCTATTTGTTCGCAGTCGATTTTATGTAGGAGTTTAGCAAATATAATACCGTAAGTTGATCCTCTATACACTATAATAGGTTGTAAAAGAGAAATTTTATAAACTGTAAAATTTAGACAAATTTTTGCTTTTGATTGTAATTTCAACTTATTTAATTTTGTTTGTTGATTTCATATCTGCAGGGATGTAAAGGTACGCTTTAAAAATAGAGGGGAAATTTTGGAAGCAACAGGTAAAATCGGCCAATCGTTGTATGAAGTAATCGTTGATGCCGACTTGCCCATTGATGGTTTCGGAGCATGCGAAGGTACCTTAGCATGTTGTACATGTCATGTTATTCTCCAACCAAAGCATTACAAAAGGTTATATTCTTTACATCTAATTTAATTAAATAGTTTCGCATAAAGATCTTCATAAATTCAACAAATTTCTGAAGTACTATTTCGAATTCCGATTGTGAATTTGATTTATTTTTAACTGAAATTCATTGATTTTCTTTTTCATTTATTGGTATTGAAATGATATGATTCCTTAAATTTGATATTTAATCTACCCTTTAGATTGTCTTCACCAACCGAAGATGAGCTCGATTTATTGGATCTGGCTCCAGAAGCAACGGATTTCTCACGTCTTGGTTGTCAGGTAAAGTTAACGGAAAAGGATCTGCCGAGCATTGAAGTTACCGTACCATCTGAAGTTCGCGATGCAAGAGCCTACGATTAGCGCTTTTTCGTAGAATTCGAAGGGGAAAAAAGACGCATTTGTAAAGAAAACAATAAAGATGAAAGTAAAATACATGTGCAACTCTCGGAACTCTTGAGTTTCCAATATGCATTTCCGGAAGGGCAGCTGTTAGATATCCTGTCCCAAAATTACTAAGCTTGAAAAATCAGTAAGCTATTTCATTTAAAGCTTCGTAGCGTTCATTAAACATACCTGACAGAAAATCATACTGGCAATGAATGCCTAGTCTATACCATGTTACTTTCAATATTATAAAAATTCTGGTAATGAATACTGAAATATGATTCGCTGAAGTTTTATTGAATTTAGAATGACTCTCACATTTCACAATTAAGATTTTTATCACAATAAATATTAGAAAACAAAGTATGAAAATTAAAACAGAATAATCAATATAAAGTATACTGGTTTCTGGAAATGTAAAAATCTTCAATCAGAATCAGAACTGTTATGCTTTTTACGTTTCTTTTCTCTCTTATGCTTCTTCTTTCTCTTTGTTCGTTCTGAATCGGAATCACTGGCATGCTTCTTTGAATGTTTCTTCTTTTTTCTTCTGAAACTATCAAAAGTAAGACATTTCTGTCGAAGCAAGATAGAAACTGTGGAATGCGGAATTATAAAAAACTCACCTTTGCTTCTCGTCCACGAGATCCACTGATGCTGATCGCTTCCTAAAAATGGCGAACTAAGAATGGATTTTATCAATAATTATTACATTTACAAACAATTTCAGAAGTCACGCTGGATTGGAAAGCTGACTTACTATCAGTTTCACATTACAGTCAAAAATTTAGAAATAACTGCATTTTAAATGTTTTTTACATGTCAATTTTTTCAAATAAGTGTGACATCAGACTTTCTGTGCTTTTGATGCAATCAGCTATGGATTTTCCCTAGGAAAAAGGAAACACTAAACTGTATGATTGGGAATTAAAAACAGAGGCGAGACGAATGTAGCATCGAGGCGGAGAGATAAAGCAACAAATTAAAGTATTGAGAAATCCCTTACCTTTTGCGACGTTCATTACTCCGACTTCGTCTTCGAGTTTCTTCCTTACGTTCTGTAAATTTTCGGCGCGGTGGAGATCTAAAGGTTTAAGCACCTTAGAATTTTCACTGGAAATTACGCTTCGTTCGCGAATATATTACACCAGCCCGTCATTACAGTTCGTCTTTATAGTGTTCATTCCATTAGACGGTGATTTTGCGTTCAATTTACTTTCAACTAAGTTTTTCGACTAACTTTCGGAAATAATACGAAAAGTTACAGGAACTGGACTGCGATCTAGCTATTTATTTTGAAACATTTAATAATAAACAAATTTTGATATCATACCTGTTCGGAGAACGGTAACGTTCTTTTTTCCTTTCCGTTCGTTCATCATGAAAATGTCGTCGTGTAGGAGATCGACTATGTGACCTAAGTTTTTCATCCTTGAATTGTTTTTCCTCACCACGCTTTCTTTCATTTCCTACAAACAGTTTAAACTTGAATCCACTTAAAAATGGCCCCTATGCACATACATAAGATTTTATATATTAAAATTAAAAGCACTCATCTCAAAAAACCGGTAAGCTATACGTTATTTTGAACCTAATTGTTCCAAAAATTTAAATCTATGGTTTTGAAAAACCTAAATATTAGGATTAATTCATCTACTCAAAATACTGTTGACCTGCACTGTAAATCAGTGTACTTTGACGATATAATAGCAACTGTGGCAAAAAGGCTTCAAAACAATTTAACCAGTCAAACAAGAAATTTAAAAACGCGACAGTAAGGTTATACTCCGCCGCAAATTTCCCTATAGCCTAAAATTTCAACAAAGCTAAACGAAATTATACTATCATCTTCCTTGATTCGGCCGCTTTCTCTACTCTTATCGTTTTCTCGATCTCGATTGCCATCTCGGTGGCTCTTATGTCGATCGTCATCCTTTCTGCCTCGCTCACTCTCAGTCATAGCTTTGCTTTCTCGATTACCATATCGTCCACCAGTCAAAGAATCATACCGATTTTTCCAATCTGATCCAGCAACTTCAGCAGCAGCACCATTAGAAGACGAAACACTAATATTTTTTGCCTAGAAATTTCCAAAATATCTGGAAAATTTAACGACAAGAATATTTTTGAACATATAAAGAGCAATCAAAATACGAAATAACCACATCTTTTCCATGCCAGTCCACGAGGTATAATATTACCTTTGATTCCTTTTAACGATAATCGTATCTGCAGTAATTAGTGAACCAAAAAAAGAACAATAAATTGCGTATATTGGCAAATGTAAAAATTATTTTTTTGATACAGAAAGAAACGTTACTGGTTGCAAAAATCAAAAACAATAGCAAGCAAATACAATTCAAGGGAAGATGAAATACCTTCTCTTGTATTTCTTTCATCTTCTTTTCTACTAGCGACGTTGGAACGCCATCGTCGCTGTTTTGTGCTTCAATTAACATACTCCATAATTCACCTGCAGTGAGATGATATCAATAAATCTAAAAAGGATTTCTATGGTTTATTTTATTATTTTTAACTACGGTAAGCATGAGTTAATCCAAGAGATATCACCAATGTGTAAGTCATGAGACAAAGTCGATCAATTAAAGAGACTTCTGATCTTTCATACTGCATTGAAAATGCGCCATCAATTCTGAAACGTAAGTATTCGTATTTCAGTAATTGAAGAAAAAATAATCAAAATATACCCATAAATTCCCGTGCTCGTCGCGCATTAAGAAAACCAGTTAAATTGATTTGCATCACTTTCGGATTCAATGATTTCTCCTCCAATTGACTGAATACATATTCAATGACAACATCATCTTCCAAGCCCAGGATATCGTTCAACTTGGCAGTAATCCATGGTTTGAGCACGTCCAAATTCACTCGATCCATGCAGATCTTAACCTCACAAACTCACTCACGATCTCTTCAAAACATAACAGTTAGTTTACAAATGAATACCAAAACCTACACTTTAAAATAATAAACTAAATGTCATCTATCACATTTCCTTAGTCTTTTATATAATTCTTCCAATTCAAACCATTCAAATTGATTAATTTATTTACCTGCACATTCTCTTCACACATACAATTCTTATGTGTTGTAAAAAATAATTGAATATCGAAATTAAAAATAGAAAAAAGAAATGATTCAACAAAAAAATGATTACCTTTGTTCTTTTTTTTTAACTTTGACTATACTTTCACTATATCAAAGAAATAAAATTATTTTTTCAAATAGAGATATGATTAGGCCACCTTGCGCAAAACTCTCATAACAATGGTGGCATTAATGGAAAAGAATTGTGACTGATTACACTTGTAATATATATTGTCTTGAAGTAGAAATATTACCTTTTCGTCAAGTGCCTCCTCAAAACGCATTTGCTTCAATAATTTACGTTCTTTATCCGTAAAACGACTATCTTGCTCACTACTTGTTCCACGATAAAAGCCTGCATCAGCCATTTGATTTCTGATAAATGAATAGTTTTGACTGCTAAATAGAATAATTATTTGGGTTTAAATATAGTAATTCTATCAATAAATATTTTACTAGATCAAAATTTGACCATAAATTACGGATACATTTGAATGATACAACATTAATATCTGACACATAGATTCAAGACAAAAGAAAAGGTTACAGTTAAGATGAGCTGAACTGAACTTTGATAAAATTTAGCAAAATATACTTAAAAACATGTGATGCTAAATTAAAGCACTATTAAATTCAAAAAAATTTTTCATAGCTATCATAAAAATCTATGATAGCTAAATTATAGCTTTCGAAAACCCTGTATGTATATCTTCTATATTGAAGAAGTTCATCTAAAGAAGTCCATATAAAAACCAAATTAAAAAGGTCAACTGGGGTTACATCAGTTCTTGGTTATAAGCGGAGTGATGACAGTGATAACATTCATGATGCAGTGATAACATTCATGATAGTGATAACTATGGATTCACCAAGAAATGTTTCACCAATAGACTGGCGAAAAGATTCACCAATAGACCTCACTGTTTAAACATCAATAATATTCCAAGGCAATCAGGAAGTGAAGTAAAATGACGGATGTGGAAAAGATTCCGAAAAAAAATCAACTCTGGTCCATTCAATAATGACATCTTTCTGACCATGCGAAACTCGCGGAATCAACTCGCGGGATCGATCCGCGGGATCGATTCGCGATAGCCACAACTTACGAAATCTCATGGCTCCAAACAGCTTGGGCTGGAGAGATGCGCAATTACTGAATATAGCCTACCGATATTATGCGGGATTTTTGTAAGTTGACAGTTGAAATTGATGAATTTCTAACTACTTCACAACTTATTCAACCTCTCTTCTTAATCCTGCAGTCTGCAATCACCATTTCATCCTCTCAGATTTCCCATAAGTAACTGGCGGTTTAATTATCCTTTGGTGTTTCACGGTTCGTCCAAAGTTGCCTGAGGGGTTACTCCATTTGTGAGAGAATAAGGATGTAAAGGTCAGATGTTTTGAACTTGCGAAGAAAAGATTGAATGTTGCATTCCTGGGAAATACATAAAGTTCAAATATAATAACGGCAGAAAGTTATCTAGGCTATCACGTATTGAAGAATTCCCTCAAGTGTGTTGAAGATACGTGTTTGTACACGTAAAAGTTTCTGAGGATTGATTTCTGTTGGCTATTTTAACATCATAATAACTGCTAATTTCAACAAAAATTACGGAACATATAGAAACCCAAAGTAAAGAATCTCCGCCTTTTTCCGTTTCATTTTTTTTTTTTTTTTCAGTGTGCACAGATAAATTCCTGGAATTTGCTCATTCTTCTTTTCAGTATTAATTTTCTACTCTCTGATTTCTTTTTAGATTGGTGTTTTAATTGTTGATTTTAACTGTTAAAGTTTTATTCTCATTAAAAATGTTGTCTTTTACAATTTACTTTGCAGAGAGAAAAAAAAATAATCTATGCATGAACAAACAGATGATTTTTACTGAATGTATCACCGGAAGTAATCGTTTTTTTTCCTGACCCAATTAATTAAAATCAAACTTTTCCAGTTTTTTCCTTTTTTTTTTCACTTACAAACATTTTAAATAATAAGAAGGTAAGTCAACCTCTTCGATCAAACTCTTATCGTAATATTGAGCACAAACATCAATGATAGAATTGAATGAAAAAGAAGGAATTCTTCAGTGAACTTTTTTGCGTGACATTATAGTTTGAAACGTGTAGAATACGAGATATGAAATTTTATTCTTCACAATTGTTGAAAATTTAATGTTGAAAAGGGACTAATTTATTTTCATCTTTTGCAATCAATAAAACGTCAAAACAAGTCAAATAAGTAAAAATGAATTGAATGAGAGAAATACAAAATTAATAACAAAAATTGAAAGTTTCGTGGATTCTTGTAAGTTTTTATTCTTCTAAAATTTCAACCTCCAAACTTATTCTTCCGAAAAAAAAAAATTTCGTTTATTCTTCCGAAATTTCAATTTGAAACAATAATTGTTACAAACTTCTCTTTTATGGGAAAATCAAAAAAGATTAATTATTGATGAAAAGTAAATAAAAATGATCAAAGAAATAAAAAATCTCTCATTTAACATATCATATCATTTGTTCATCCTGAAAAAAGCTGAAATGATACGGAAAATATTATCAACTAATATTTCCACGTAACCCAACATAACACTGAGTATTTGATTTAATATAGGTTTCAATTAGTTAATGAGGATGGTATAGCTGCAATTACTAAAGCTAACATGAATGCTAGGATTTGAATTTAACTGTATGTAAGTCAAAATTCCGGAACTTCATCCTATCGAAATATTATTCATCTCTAATTAAAACAATTGCTGATACAGTATTTAAAACGATGAAATTAAGATTCATTCGATTTAATGATATTTTAAGAAACCGAATACTTTATTCGTCCGTTTTTATTATGCATATTAGTAGAATAGCATACAAGACAAAACTTTTATTAGTTACGGTATTTTTAATTTAACCGAAATTTCCTGAATAAGTTTAAAAGCTTCATAAGTAATTCCGGAATATATGGATGTTCAATGTACACAGATGCTCAGAAATACCGTCATGAAGCATATTTGTGTAGGCGAAGCCGAAGAAAATGCAATTGTATGTAGAAACATTAAAAGGTTAAACAGCGAGTAGATAAGTTTCAATGAAGTTAACAAACGAAAGGCGAAGTACGAGAAGGAAAAGTACGACAACGTAGTGAACTTTTGCAAAAATGTTACACTAATATTTAGTGTATGTTGTTCATTTGATCTTTATTACTGTATAAAAGCGGTATTAGTACAATATCGTGTAAGACCAGAAAGGCTATTGTCGAAAACACGAAGTGAAAGCAACATTAAGAATATATTAGACCTTTTTCGATAGTTTTCAGTCTTATGGCATTTCTATGAATTATACGTTTAATGTTGGCTTTGCTAGCAATCAAAAACTGATTTAGAGTCAATTCTGAATTAATATCGTAACAAAGTTAAGCTAAGAACTTCGTATGATAGAACTATTTATACTGAGAGCATAAAATAGAAATCCTAATTCCATAACAGTTTCAATTATTTCAGTGTAGAAATAATACTTCAAGCATATTTTAACGCCATAAGTTGAATGGAAAATCAGTTGCTGTCCCAATATAATTCAAAAGTTAATATTAACAACACAACTTTCTGACAGATACTTTGAGCCGGAAAACAGGAAAAAAAAATTTAAGAAAATTCATAAAGATAGTAAAGGTAAGAAAAAAATAGTCAAAATAAGGATTTCATAATGAAATACGGAAAGTATATTTTGGAATTGATGATATTTTTAAGTCAAAATTAGGTCTGAAAAAAATAGAATATTGAGAAGGCGAATATTAGATCCTACTTATTTCTCGTCACTTCTTTGGTGATTGAAAATAGAAAAGCCCATCTAATTATTAAAATATTTATAATCTTTTTTTTCATTACTTTCTACCTCCAATTAATGCATAGTCATTATATTCACATCGAAATAAATAATAATTTATTTAATTTTTTGGAATAGCAATTGCTTTACCTTGGTTTGGATTGGATTAGCAAGACGACAAAAATTCTACACAATAATGGAACTGTAAAAGTATTAATTGTTCTACTAAAATAAGTCCAAAGTTTTTCACACTAATAATTGTTGATAATTTTCACACCATAAAATTTTTTGTTTAAAGCAGAGCTATTTTCCATCAGTCTTCTATTTTTTTTTTTTTTTTGTTTTTGTTACTTTGTTACGCACAAAAAGCTATGAAATTTATCATTTTATCAAATCTCAAAGAAAAAAAAAAATCGAACATTCATATATATTTTCATAACAAAGTATGCCCCAATAATTGCATATATCAATCGAGAACCAAAATGTAAAATCGAGGAAACTACTCTAATAGAAACATTCCGCTTTGCCAGCCTTTAATGGAACTGGTTAAAAAGTATAAACAATAATCGCCTAGTTTTATACAGTAAGTCAATGAAAAGATATAACGAGTAGTTAGTCCAAAAAAATCAAGAAGAAAGCTGCCTAATAATATCTCCTCTCAAAACTGGATTTTTGTGCTCATATTTTTGAGTTTCAAATAAACTATTCAAAGGGTAGCTTTTGCAGGAGAAACATAGTGGCAAAAATAACATCTGGAAGACGGACTGGCAAAACAAAGTGGAAATTATAGAATGGAGCTAAATCAAACTTTATTAAACTGCTGGTGATTTGTGATTTCCGGAATTTTCCACGGAAACCAATTTTCAACCAAAATATCCCTAAGAACTATCACATGCACAGTGAAATACTGACAACAAGAAGAGAGTAAGATATGAAGAATTTGAAAACGATCTATTCGAGCAAATGCCGGATTATCCTCCAATTCTCCTTTCCAAATATCCAATATATCCATCGGTTTGCACTAAAACAAGATCTCGAAGCTCTTTCCAAAAGTGTAGGAAAAGTATTATTTATCGAAATAAATTTTCAATCTTACGGCCCTGAGTATAAAATCTCAGAAAAATAAAAAATAGAGATATACGGTAACAGCAGTAAAAATGAAAAAAGCCATAATTTCGCGTAATGCAAAAAAAACTTGGCGATTTCATCCGACTCCGAAATCTTCTGTCAATTATGACATTTTGAGAAATAAATATTTTTAAAAATTAAATATGTTTCTCCAATCCATAAACGAATCTCAAATTTTACTCAAGTAAGTGAGGAACATTTCTGAAATAACTTACGACAAGTGCAAAATCATAGGTAACGACTTCGTTGATTCGTACTTTTCGATCTCGCAACATTTCCAAGATAGTCCTGCAATAAAATACATGCAGGACATTTATATACAAAACTGCATATCTTTTCAAAGTAAAAATTAAAAAATCATTTAGAGGAACATAAATTTTCAGGAATCGAATTGCAGAAATCAAGAAAAATCATCTAAACAACTTCAGAAAAATTAAAAAATGACTTGTTGTATAAAAAAAAATTGAATTGTAAAGTGGAACTCTTGAATTGAACTATAATGTGGAACATCTTATCACATATCCTATCAATTGATCATTTATTTGTTAAAATCACATTCTACTTTTGCAGTAAATTTGAGATAGAACTTTTTTTTAAAGTTCTATCTCAAATTTAGTGAATGTACAAAAGCATCCACGACATTTTAACGAAAAAAACCAGAAAATTATTGCAATAGAATGTCAAAAAACAAACTTGGAAACAGTTATGCCAGTGAGCTTCTTAATAAGAATTCGACGATCTGGCGTGCGGACGGTGAATGAAAGCTGCTCGACAGGACCATCTACGTACGTACTCAACCTAAGTTCCTCTTTTTCTTCAAATTTCTGTTCATTGACAGCTACTTGAGGTATTCGTTGTAATTGTCCTTTTTCATTCGCCCTTAACTTGTACAAAGTTTTCGCTAACTTATCAATATTTTGTTGTATATCCGACAGTGTTTTTGTACTGAGCGTTCGTTCTCTTTTCCTTGGCTTTCTCCAAATCTCTACATATCCTTTTTTCAAGGAATTAGGATTCTCATTACTGAATGAATTATCATCTGCTTTTCCACTTATAATTTCACATGATCTTTCTTTATTTATCGTTTTGGTACGCAAATTTATATTCATCAATTTATGAGATTGTCCACTTGAATATGAAATTCGTGTATAGTTGGTCCAGTAAAGTGAAAAATCCCACAAAACTGATATTCGTGAAGTTTTTAACATACGGTCCATCCTAAAAAGAACTGGGAAATGTAATCTTTCATTGTATCAAAGTTTCCTGGAAATATTTGCTCAAAAATTATCGAATTAAATCAAACCTTTCGTTTGTTAAAAAAAAAGAATAGAAAAATAGGATAGAAAAATCTATACGGTATCAAAAGTTCAAGCAAATACTGATTGTTGAAACATATCGAAAAACAATATATAAAAAAGATTGTTTGACAAATTTATGAATACAATAGACTATAGCAAGAAAGCATAGGAAAATTCAAATAAATACAATAGAATTTTAAACATTTATGCTACAACAAAAATAGTGAAATTTCCGAAATTAACAAATAAAAATTATTGGATGGTGAGATCCGGTGAACAGCACTTTATTTTTCCGTCGTTTAAATATTTTTTGAAATATAGTGTCACTGTTATTTCTAACCCATTCTTCCAGGCAATCCGCGTACTATCTGATAAGTCCTCCAAAAATGATATCCGAACTTTCCCATTTTTCCCGAATGCAGATTCTAGACGGCCTACTTCACCAGTAGAAAGATAAACATTCATGCCACAGTATATGTTAACATTCGTTTCTTTTTTGAACAAAGAAGTGCAAATTATGCTTCGTTCATTTTCTATTCGTTCAACTTTTCCAACTTTTTTCTTTCGCCGAAATAAACATATCTCCTCAATGTTATCAAGTAATTTCAAAAATATGCCATAGAAAACAAACCGACAGCCTTTATTTTGGTAATCTAATCTGGATGCAATAAAAAAGGTATCCTTTTTCGAATAAATACATTGTTCTAAGCTAAGAATTGCAAACTTTACAGTTTCATTCAGTTCTTGCACTACTTCATAATGGTGTTCTTCTCCGGGAAGTGCTGAGGCCAAGAACTGACACTTCCCAATGACAGTATCGAAACCGGTTGAAACGTGTATCTTGGAACTCTGGCGAAGAATTCCCTGGAAATGCTTTATTCGATTCACACTGACCAACAAGAATTGCACACGATGCAATGTTCCTGGTTCATATATAGTTGTTCGGTTGATATTTTTGGTAGAAACATTTTGGAATGATAGAGCTGCGCGATCTCCCATTTCTACGCTAGGAACATCTTCTTTCCAACGTTGAACATTCTTGATTTTACGTTTTTCCTGTAAAGCTGCTATTTCTACGTCCATACCAACTCTGGAATATATCATTGTAAAAATCTTTTCCTACTAATCATAAATAGTGGCATCAATTCCCTTCTCTTTTGAAATGTTTTTCATCTGAAATTCTTCTGATCGTTCTTTACCATAACTTCCAAGATTGGTAAAATTTACCTCCAACAATTATAATAAATGCCTCAAACTGTGTATAATATTAGTAAATGTAGCAAGTATCAGAAGAATTCAAAAATTAGAGAAAATCATTGCGGAAAATTGCAAAATATTAATTAAAAAAATTTACTTGCACATTCCATCGACAACAGTGCCTGTCATTATCGTGCCTTTGCCTTTAATAAAGAAGCAGTGATCAACAAACATCATGAAATGACCAGAAGAAACTCGCTGAGGTGTGTAAAGAGCCAAACGCAAAGCGTTTATTAATGCCAATACAGCTTCTTCCTTATGTTCCGTTAAGGATACTGCCACAATTTGCAGGTCTGAGTTTATTTTTAAGCTAGATGCCACCTTCCTGCAACGCTCCATCATTTGCTTTACTGCATTCTCGTCTACTAAATCAATCTAAAACAGCAAAAGTTTCTTCACTATTTCTTCTTTTATTGACGACTGAAATCCGAAAAATTCCCAGCATAGAACAACCAATTAAATTATTCAATTTCAATTCAGTATTCAGTCTCTTTCAGTTCGTGATTGATTTTATTTAAATAAAAAAATGAAATCTGCGACAACTTAATAAAAAATTTTTCAAATGAAGTATTTCAAGAGATCCAATTAGCTGAACTTTAGCAAACTGATAACTTGAAAAAAGTACAACTTCCATAATAACTGCCATAGACAAAAAATCAACCTTAAGTTCTATTTTGATATTACTATAATTCACACGAATTATAATGGCAAATTTCAAATGAATTTAGTGATTAACCTTATTAATAACAAGAATAACATGGTCTGGACATAACAGTGATACAAGGAGGAGATGTTCAGCAGTTTGTTGCTCGATTCCTTTGCTGCTGTTCACCACAATAATTGCCATATCAAAAACTGACGAAGCTGCAAGCACGGACCTGGCAAAAATGAGAATTTCAAATGTGAAATCTGTTTAAATGAAAACTTTATATAACTCCAGATTTCATATAACTCCAGCAAAAAACTTGATTTTATGAGTTCTTTTCAAGACACCATTATACACACGTGAATTACAGTTGAATGGATACTGACTGCTTACAAATTTCAAACAAAAAAATAGATAACACCTGATTAGTGATGCGTGTCCAGGACAGTCGATCAAAGCAATTATTGTATCGTCAATGGTCAATGTAGAGTAGCCTAGATCGATTGTATTAGCTCGAAGGTTGGAAACTTTGGCATGCTTATCGAATGCAGCAGTTGAACCCATTGTGGATAATGCCTTTGCCAAAGTTGTTTTACCGCAGTCCACATGTCCCAGGATACCAACGTTTAGAGATTTTGTTGCTGCCAGTTTGTTTCACTGTACTTACGTTTAATTACTGTCTTCCAAAAGAACAATATATATTATCAGAATAAACATAAACGATATTTAAGAATTATTAAGAAATGGAAGCTGGTCCAAACAGATAATTACTTCAAGCAGGCTCAAATTTCAAACCAGAAATTTGAACTGAAATTATAACGATTGAACCCGTAACTGTGACTCAAAATTGAAAACACTATTAATCAAAATTGCCAATGTGTAAGCAGACATGTTCCAAAAGAGTTACGAGAATGATACAGTGCTAACACATAACTGCTCTAGAAAAAAACAGTTCAGATAGTGGAGAACACTTGGCATCTCAAATTTTTCCTAAATTAATGATAAAAAGTTAATGCTCAAACTTTCTTTAAAAAAAAATACTTGCTTGAACATTTTTTCATAGTGCAAATTAAAGATAATAAATCTCTTCTCATAGTATTCATATTTACTTTATCAACAATGTAAAATACAAACTTGTGGAAAGAATTCAAGATAAGAAATATCAATAATTTACATATCAATAGAGTAGAGCGATGGCTGATGAGAATGCAAGATTAATGATGGATTAAAAAGAGTTCGGACAAAATTTTATTGCTTTACAAATGTTAATAAATTAATTATTCGTGCATCTGGTGAGCAAAAATTTTTTGAAAGACCTTCTTGCATATTTTATTTTGTCCGTACTGGACGCAATCAAACAATTCCAGGAATGATAATATGGGAATAGAATATCCGGAACGATGCAACAAAAATGCCCAAGACACCAAAAACTGCATTTTTTCCAACTATTTGTCACGGACATTTTTGTCGACGTTTTCTTTTAACAGTATTTCGAAATTTTATATTATTCTATTCCCATATTATCATTGATTAAATCTAGAACATGCAACATAAGCGTGAAATGTAATAGGGATCGATTTCAGGTAAAAAAAATAACCAATTTCAAAAAAAAGAAAAAATGAATGGAACAATGAAATATGGTTAGGAAAGATCTTAGAAAACCCAAACCCATCTAGAAACTAAGCAAACAAAATAATTGCAAATAAGAACCTTACTGAAATTAGACCAGAAATTCAAACAGTTCTATGCGTAATAACGAAAATGAGAAAGATACATGAAAAAGATATGTAAAAAGCAAAATGTTTAAAAAAGATATGTAAAAAGCAAAATGTTTAATTTTTGTTTAACAGCGTGAAGTGTCCAACCATCATGCTTTCAGACATAATATTTCAATATCAAAAATCACAAAGGTAATGTCTTTTTGAATACCGATATAATAAAAAATTAACACTAGAACTAAAGTACAATAAGAAATCGCCACTGCAGTTGACCATTTTTTGATACTTCACCACAGAAACAGCACCTTCCAGAAAATTCAAATTAAACAAAATTTAAATGAAGCAGCACAGTTATATCCCGCCTTCACCTTTTCTCCACTCATGCTTTAACTTCATCTCATCCAGAAACCAATATTACATCCAAATAAGTGAGGAGCCAAAAACTAAATTTCTTCAATATGTAGAAGTTCTAATCAATTCACTGATAATTACTGCGACAGATAACCATTTGGATTCTTTATTTGCCAATTCCATAAGTCGTGACACATCTCTTCAAGGCCATATTGACATTTCCAACCAAGCTTCTGAGCAGCCAACAATGGATCGCAGTAAACGCAGGCAACATCACCTGGTCTGGGAAGACTGTTTTCCGTTTTTATCTGTAATTTAAAAATTTAAAAGGAAAATAAATGAAATGAAAGAAAAAAGTAACAGAACTCTTCCAATCAAATAATCAGCCGATGATAAGCTTACTTGTTGTCCACTGGCTTTCTCAAAAGCGGCGACCATCTCCAAAACAGAATATCCTTTGCCAGTTCCAAGATTATAAACCTCACAACCACAGTTTTGTTGCTTATTAAAATAATCAAATGCCGCTACATGCCCCCGAGCCAAGTCCACAACGTGGATATAATCTCGTATACCAGTCCCTAAAATAATAAACACTCAAATGTTTTTAAAAATCAAATACATTCATGCCAAAAGAAAAATTTAATTAATGGAAAGTTTCTGGTGCTTAAACTAATGTCGCCATTCACTATCTGTTTCTTTCATTTCCACAGTTTTCTGAAAAATGACCGAGAAAAAAGTGTAAAAGCACTTTACCATCAGCAGTATCAAATTCGGTTCCAAATATGTACAATACTGGCAATTTTCCAATGGCCACTTGACTCATGTACGGCATCAGATTATTTGGAATTCCTTTCGGATCTTCGCCAATAAGTCCACTAGGATGGGCACCGACGGGATTAAAATATCTTAGAATGATTATATTCCAGCTCTAAAATTCAAACAAAATAATTCATACAGTCAATTATATAGATTTTAGATTTATTTATATCAAAATCGAGAAGTATTCAATGAGTTAAAACTTTTTTTGCCAGGATGATTTTGATTAGTTATCTCTCACCTTATCAGCATTAGCTAAATCCATCAAAATTCGTTCGATCATGTATTTAGTATGACCATAAGGATTAGTAATCCTAGATCCCACTAGATCAGTTTCCTTAATCGGCAAGCTTTCCGGTGGCCCATAAACAGTTGCACTGCTTGAGAAAACAAAGTTTTTGACATTGTATTTGCCGCATAACTGTGAAACAGTTTTTTAAATACATCCAAAATCAATGAAGAAGAAGAAGAAGGATATTTAAATGAAAAACGTGAAAAGTATTGTTTCTGAAATAAATCAATTCAATAGATAAAAATAGTATGAGAAATATACAGCATACGGTAACGATGTGTTGCAATGATAAAATTAAGTGAAAAATACAACCTTGAGTAGGATTAACGTAGCAATCAGATTATTGCTATAATAATCAAGCGGATTTTTTACTGATTCACCAACTGCTTTCCAACCAGCTAAGTGGATTACACCATTAATTGAATACTGCAAAATAAATTATGAGCAACAATTATCGTATCTAACGCTATACTGCATATTAGAAATTATTTCAATAGTTGAATACGAGAAGTTAATTAAAATTAAGCAAAAACAAACTTTTTCAAAAATAGCTTCCAGCTGTTCCTCGTTTCTACAATCAGCAAAAACAAATGGTACCTCTTTGTTAATAATTTGTGAGACACGTTTTAAACTAATCGCATTACCATCGCTATCTTCAAAGAAGGAATTTTTTTTTTTGGTAAAAGAATAAAAACTAAATTAATATCTTACAATAGCTAAATTTAAAAGTGAAATTTGACGTAATACAATTATTTCGAAAATATTGGGGAATAATTTCAAAATTTTATAATATACATTACTCTTTAAATAATTCGTTCAGCTTTTTTACTTTATTTAGATTAAATTTCTCAAAACTTTTATTCATTTTAGTTAACATTAAATAATGCACGAATAAGTGAACCTTGCACGGAATTGGAGAAATTATCAATGCATAAAACATCATAGCCAGCTTCCAGTAATTCTAATGCAATATGACTTCCAATAAAACCTGCAGCTCCAGTTACTAAAATTCTCATCGTTAGAAAATACTTCTAAACTTCTGAATTCACTTTTCACTTTTCCTTCTAGCACACACACAATGCAATTTATAAATCTCTTCAATAACTTCCGCATATGATTGAACATTGATGATGACTAAGACGCTGCTAATCAGAATCATCAGAATCAATGCATCAAGAATCAGAATCATCAGAATCAATGCCAAATGCATATTCTATGCTTATATGCACAATTACTAATCACAACTGTAATCTTTAACAAGTTATTGTTATCAATTCTAAATTTTGTCTCATATTCCGTATATCAAACACAAAATATATATCTTCTTTAATTCAGTTATCAAACTCTTCCGGAAATTTTGGAAATTTTTTTCTTTACAACCAGAATTTATCCTAGCAAATATTTACAGCCAGAATTTATCCTAGCAAATAAAAAACGAAAACTTTACAGTCAAAATTTATCCTAGCAAATGTATTACTTGTCGCCTATAAATTGATTAATTAAAAAGCCAAAAACTTAATTGAAAGCCAAAAACAAAATCGGTCAATATCACAATCCAAGTCAAAAAAACGTTGATCATTACATTTCAGTGAGTACTTCCCACATCAATATTCATTAGTATCATGTAAAAGTGAAACGATGATATATCACCATCAGAATGATAATGATGAATGTACGACCTAATGTCATTAGACTGCCTTAAATTAGATCCTTTCTGGGCATCAATTAAAAAAACATTACAGCATCTATTGTATATAGTGCATTTCAAAGAACCTTTTATATTTAACTTTTATATATTAATGGAATATCAAAATAAAAATCAGACAACAGAAAAAATATTGGCACTGATCGTAGCTATTACTCGATACATTTAACAAAGAACATTCCTGTAAGTTTGAGAAAAGTGAACAAAGTAATGTGAATTTTAACACAGAAATTGAGCAAATGAATTCAAAATTTAAAAAAAAGGAATTAAGCAACGAATGAGCTCAAACACTACAGCACTGTTTATTCTAACTTCAATTTCAATTCTTGAATATTTTATTTTCCTAATTTTATTTTCTTGTTTATATCGCCGTCTTCAATACACTTTTTGTTCTTATCAAATACAATCCAAAATAGTTCCATGTGCTGCGGAATAGTTCTATATGTATATGTATGATTTATAGAACTAAGAATGATGCCTCCAGTCCGGCACAAAATCGGCCATCATTTGTTGAATAGTTAACTCATGTTCATCTACGTCTTTCTTTAAAATAACATCAGAATTCGAATCAGGTTTTCTTGCTGCACTATCTACAACAGAAGTTTTCCGTATTTCCTCTTGCTCCACCAAAGTGTACCGTGCTTTTTCCGATGTTTGTTCTTCAATTATAATTCCTGTGTCCGAGGACTGAGAACTTCCACTCTCGGGAGAAAACATTTCTTCATCAGAACCGGAATCAATTCGTCTCTGCTTTAAAGTCGTTTTTCCTGCTGATGGATATGGTCGCTTTCCAACATTTTTTGCTGATTCTACTAAAACATTTTCATGATTCTCTATTGGGTTATTACTAACGAGTTCATTACTGAGTGAAGTACTGTCAGGTGTCGATTCCCTTGGAATAGCTGGCTTCTGGGAACTGCTGAAGCATATTTGCTGATCACTCATTAAAGTATCATTCAACTTTTTCAACAAATCTTCTTGAGAGACTGTTATCTGAATACGCGGTCGCGAAATAGAAGAACACAGCGCCCGACCCAAACGTACTTCATCGCACCAATTTTCGGTGTTATTGAAGATGCTTTGCGCAATCTAAAACAGAATAATGAATTCATTAATTTTGTGAAATTGAAAATTAATAATATGTCAGTTCCTTCACTAATAACCTGTATGGGCGATGGCACCAATTCATTGTTCATAATCAGCAGTGAGTTTAGCAATGACAGCGCCGGCTTACAGTTTCGATTTCGGAAAGCTTCCCGACAGACTAAGTGCTGCAGCTCTATTACATCTTGAACTTCCAAAAGATAGGGTCGCAATTCCAGCATTGCACCCAGCGCTTCCGCGAATGCTTTTCCATATTCCTGAAAATAGAAATAATGAAATAAACCTAGTCAAAATCAATATTAACCTGAAGGCAATATCGCGGAGTATAACAGGTTGTACTAACCCTAAATAATACTTTTTAAAGATCAAAATGCTGTATTAGAACATCTTAACATACTCACCTGCGAGTGCAACTGATGTTTCGCAGAACTAATAAGGGTTCTGAAAAAAACGTTAACACTCATATCCGGCCCCAATTGTACATATTCCTTTACTGCTTCGTAATAAGCTTCACTTGGCCGATAGAAATCACGGATAAACGAGGAAATTCTTCGTATAACAAGACAAGCACAGCTTTTAGCTTTTAACATGAAAGTCCTCAACCATCGAAAAATGGAATCTAATTTTTCCGTTCCAACCACAGTTGCTGATTCACAAGCGATATCCAACCACTCGTTTATAGCAACTTTGTCCTCTGGAGATGAAAGTATTTGTGTTGGTAATAGTCTTTCATTAAATCTGCTTATGTTAATGTAAACAGTTCAAAAATTATCAAATAACGAACTAAACTGCCAAAATATGCAATCAAATCGCTGATAAATTCAGCGAAACTGATGGCTTGTCAGTCAGGGTTATTTCAATTACAAGAACGTGTTTAATTTAACATCTTTAATTAATCATCTTTAATTTAACACGAAACTTGCAGATAATTCCCAAGAAACGTATTCTCTAAAAATGCACAGTTCTGTATAAAATATCAGAGCAATACCTGGCGAACACCTCTCCATCACTTCTCTATGCAGATTAAATATCGTAGAAATAAATTGCGGAAGATATCGTTCAACGGATGTCTCGAAACGAAATAGTAGCTTCTTCTGGTTTTCATCGTTTTCTTCAACAGCCACATCATTCAACATATTTTTCAGTGTTTTTATCAAAATGTAATCGTACTTGGTTCCTGCCCATAATGCATATATGTTGGAAGTGAGCCTACAATAACAACGAGCAACTTTAAGCGTGAAACAATAAATCACGTTGTCAATAAATAGGTTACAAATCAATTTAATGTTAACGTGGTAAATCCAGATTAAAAAAAGTTAAATATATTACGCTCCTAATCTTCACCGATATATTATGTAGTGAAAATAGCTGCACTGAAACTGTATGTAAGATTCGTTAATCCGACTTTTTCTTTGATCTCTGGTCAGTAGTTTTTTTATTTGCGTTCAAGAATTTTAATATCTCATGACATGCCAAATCTTTGGAGTAAAGAATTAAATTAAACTATACGAATAGAATAAAAGTAAAATATGTACCTAGTAATGTCTTCAGAATAACTTTCAACACTGAAATCCACGGCATGTGAACAAATATTGCTCAAAGTTTGTTCATTGAAACTTTTGAGCCATTGAAAACAAACAAGGAATGAACGCACAAAGTGTAACAAAGGAACCGTAATTGGTTGTTTGGCAGCAGTGATCAACCTTTTCTAAAATGAATCAGTTTGAGCAAAGGAGAAAACACTGTGGACAAAAACTTTTTGTTCCATATATTCAGTAAATGATTTCCAATCTACATTTAGTACAAGTGAAAACAAAATACAATAACAATACTTGTAACAGGAATTCAAAAGTACCTGAATTCTAGTTGAAATAGTTTTCAGCATCTCTTGGTCGCAAGCATAAACTAATTTTGCAAGCAAAGCCCATCCATAAGTATCCTTCTCTGATAATTTTCCACACTCCTCCACCAATGGGAGCAATTTTTTGCGTAACTTGTTCGGATCCGCAATCGCTTCAAGCACATACCGTACCCTTTGCTTTACCATATTACTTGAAAAGGTACAGAAAGCATTTTAAGAGTTAATTTAAAATTTCATCCAATCACATCTCTCCTATTTTTAATTCCGCTCCTTTTTCAAACTCTCTTTCAAAAAACGTATTTTAAAGCAGTATTCGATCAAATGATTGTTCAAAAAAATAAAAGATAAAAATAAAGTAATGGTAATAAAACAATAAGTTTCTTTTTCTACCAATCGATCCTTTATTTCATTATATTTTCTCACCGGAAATTAAATTTCAAATACCATTTTCATGATAAAACTAAGCAAATGCCAGAAGATCACAGCATGCAGAACGATTTTATTTACTTTATGTCTATACAGTGCTTGAAAAAATACAGGATCAAGAAAATGCTAAAACAGTGAATACAAATATTATGTTACTATTTCTCTTTAGAATCATCCGACTTTTCACGTGCAGCTCTCTTACGAGCAGCTCGTTTTAGTAAGCGCCTTTCTCGTTCGAATTCTTTCATCCTCAAGATATGATCTTCATACTCACAGTTCTGCCATGTGTGATAATCATCAATGCAGTAATAATGCGAAAACGGAGCATACTGTCGCTAAAATATCAGACATTACAGTAAAAAAAACTGCCAATTTGTTTTGTCATAGAGAATTACGATAGATAAGTTATTACTAACATGTTTGTGCACTCTTTCTTTTTTTTGTAGGTCTTCATTAGTTAAAATTTTTCAAAGCAAAATATGTTGTATGCAAATAAATTTATAAAGCAAGATTAAACTTCAAGAAAAATTATTGTTTTCTCTAAATTCACTTCTAAAGGATTTACATATACAATAAAAGATTGAGATGAAAAAGTGAAAAAGAAGAGATTACAAGTGACTTTTTTATATGTATTTCCTCACCATAAAAATCATAATTGCTCTAATCACATTTCGATTAAGCTAAGTGTTTAAAGCGTGAGAACCTGACACTTTTTCAGATTAATCAGTAAATGAGCACAGTAATCACGATCACCGAATTCTAGCTTCCAATGATCCATTTCCTCCCATGTTGCTTTCATTTCACGCGGTTTACGTCCTTTAGGAAATCCATACAATGGATCAAAAGTTGGAGGACGATCTGTACGTGGTGAAACTTCTGGATCTTCAAATGATACAGATAACCGAGTACCCATTCAATCCTTTATCATTAACTGAAAGAAAAAGAAAAAATAAAGTTTAATAGTCCACGGAAGTATCTGAAATTAGTTCAACATAGAAAGCACCTGAAAAATGTCATAAATGGCATGGAATGTGTCAGGATACACGTATCGCTTTGTTATTGCTTATCCTTCCTGATACTAAAGCCAATTTCTTATCAAATAATTACAAATTTAACAAATTATATGTCATTGTTTTCACGATGTAGCAAATGATAAAAGAAAACGTTGATAGATGCAAAGAATACGTTGATAGAGACAATATGCTACAAATTTCCACCTTGCTGTGGTACAATGAGGAAAGAGCAAGCAATCTCGTTTATCAGTATATATATGTGTACTGTGGTAGCAGGAGAGATGAAATGCAACCTGTTTGTTAAACATCATTAATTTTATTTTGTGAAAATTTAAAATAGTAGCTTGTTCACTAGATTTAAAGATTGTCACGATAACGAAATAGTCATTATTGTCATGGTTGCCATAGTACAATTTCTTTCATCAAGGTTGCACGTATCTCTGAATTTTTATTTCAGTTATAGTACTTTGATCGTAGAAAATGTGATAGAGTTGTAATATTTAATGTCATGACACTTTTTATCATTTCTTTCCAATTAATTTAGCTAAATAACAATGAAAAGTTAAAAATATATTTCATCCGTTAACTTTGAAATAACTTAGAAATAAATCTGTCCGAAACATAAGTCGAATATCTTTAGGGCTTACAGTTTAGCTGTTCATGTATTTAGCTTTGCAAAGGAGATCATTTAATTAAAGCAATTATCCAGCTTATGAGTAGTAAGATGAAAGGAAATTATTATAAAATTTACTAGAAAGCTTGAATTAATTACAAGAGGACAAAAGATACGAAATTGGAAGCAGAATAAAGATACGCATGTTATTCACGTTGTGCTAAATAGCATTACGTTATCCTGATCATATTAGATAATTTGAAAGATCAACTGAAATGATCATACTTTGCGGTAATTTTCGCCATTTCAGCTATTGCTAATAAAATTATACCATTTCAGAGTGTCATCGAATATTCTTTAAATGTTTGTTTCAGGTTAGGTACTATGTTGTGGTACTTGTAAACTGCTTGATTGCATGTACATATTCTTTCTGGGTATTCATCCCAACAGTATGTGTGTTGCTTCAGTTTTATTCATCTCCAATATATTGCTTGGTAAGTGATCCTACATTATTATTTCTTTTATCACTAAATACCAATTGTTTATTTGAAATAATACATCTAGTACCCAATACTATAAATTTAATAACAACTATTGTTGCTCTGGTACTTGATCATTTATGCTTATATTTCTGATCTTGCTTAATGGGAACTTATTTTATCGAGTTTCTCTCTCTATTAAATACCATGGACAGGCTCTCTTTTAAGTTTATTTCTGTTATCCTATAAAAGATACGTGCATTTTCAGTAGGCGGTTTAAGCAAATTCGTAGATTGGTATGAAACACTCAGTTATGAGCCATTAATTGGTCGTAGAAAACGATCAGCTGATGGTATGTATGCACCTCTTAATCTTCAATTCGCTTCACATAATAGGTATGTTTTCAATTTACTTCACATAGTAGTTAGACTGTCTTTGTTCATTAAATTTATGATTTTCTGGACTTTTCATCTTTTTTTTTTTTTTTTTTTAAATTTCTTTACTTATATCGATTGCAAATATTATAGGTCATTCCATTTAATTCTTCATTCATTGGACGATAGTACCAGTGTGTTCAGCGATAATTTTATTTTTGATGTCGACGGAAAAGATGAGCACGTATTAATGCAAGATTTTTTGGTTCACGGTCATGATAAAAGTGAGTATTATGCCTTTTCGTAGATTGCATATACTAGATTTTAAAGAGCATTATTTGAAGATTTAAAGAATGATTGAAGTAATAAGTGATCACTGTAAAAGAGAAACTTTCATATTTAGTCGTTAATAATCTCAAGCTTATTTCAGATGATCCAGAATCCACGTTATATGGTTCATTTCGCGATGGAATATTTGATGGGCATATAAGTTATGGTAATGGAGAGTCTTACACTGTAGATAAAATCGATCGATATTTACATTGGAAGCATAGACCAAAACATTTCCATTCCATTATTTATTCAGGTGGATTACTTTTATTCGCAAAATACTATATGAAATTTTTTTCTCGCCTCAGCACTACATAGTCTGTAGTAGATTTGCAGTTTAAATCAAAAATTAAAGGACCGTAAGATATACATGCAAGTCAATTTTATGTGGAAAAGCCTTTCTTGATGAAAGTTATTAATCTTATACTACTTTTTACTTATATTTTAGAAAATTATTTAGATAACTCAATTAATTTTTGGAAGCAAAGAAGGAAACGTTCAGTGAAAGAAACCAATCAGTACTGTGGATTGAACCAAACAATACAGCAGAAAATGGAAAATTTGCAGAAGGGCGCTATCGTCGAGGATGAAAAAAACAAGCAATCCTATCGAGACAGTGCATTTGATGAACGGTATTTATGGTTCATTGCTATCACTTCATATCAGATTCACTCTAAGTTACTAGGAATGCTGGAAAATATGATTTAGCGAGTTTTTCGTCAACATGCAAACCATAATTGGGTTGAATTTTAAATTGGAAGATTTCAGATATATATTTGAATCACGAATCAAACGAGCTGCTGAAGTAGGTGACATTAAAACAATTAACGGCAAACAGATTTACTCCGTCAGGTCAGCAAAACTTGATCTTTGAGTTTAATTTTTTTTTAATTAAATAACCATATTCTATATTTTGAAACAATTATTGCTATAATTTTAGGGCATGCTATGTTTATCTCCAAGCAGATCAGAAGCTCTACCAACATGTTTATGAAAAAGAAGGAAATATGGATGATGTCAGGCATGTTTAGATGTATATTTTAGTAATGAGATTTCATTTTGTATATAAATTAATTTCTTCAAAGAATTTGGGAAAAAATTTTTTTTTGAAGGACCCGGGAAGAAATCGCAAGTCTTTTTTACAATCATATCAAAGCAGTAAATCAAATTTATGAAAGTACGAGCTTTGGTGGTATCAATGGCATTACATTTGTTATACAACGAATCTCGGTTTGCTTATTTTGTTTTTTATTTGCTGCTGACTTTAAAAACGAAATTTTCATTCTCATTTATTTCCATGTTTTCATTAAATTTAAGAATGTTCATATAGAATTTTTTAGCTTTATACTCCGAACACTTGCAAAGATGGCAAACCAAAAGGCACATCTCAGGAAAATCCGTTTTGTGAAGAAAATGTCGATGTGTCGAATTATTTGAATCTTAATTCTCGCAAAAATCACTCTGATTTTTGTCTAGCCTATGCATTCACATTTCGCGATTTTGTGGGCGGTACTTTAGGTCTTGCTTGGGTGGCTAGCCCAAATCATAGTAAGTTCTTCTCCTCAATCTTACATTCTGTGGACTGTCGAATATTGAGAGAAGTATGTATTTTAAATATATTATCTTTTTTTTACCAGAACAGGAGTTCACTTATAGTCAGTGGAATGAAAAATTCAAGAATTTGGGTAATAAAATATTTTCAGACACAGCTGGTGGTATATGCCAGCAATATACGAAGTATAGCGAGGCATCAAATTTTGTCTATCGTTCACTTAATACGGGTATAATTACGTTAGTGAACTATGGTAATCGTGTTCCAAATCGGGTGTCGCAACTAACTTTGGCTCATGAAATCGGTCACAATTTTGGATCTCCGGTGAATTTTATTCTCCATTACATATTTATCTCTTTTTTGTTCGTCTTCTTTTTTTGCTGATTTTTAGCAGTGCCTTTCTAGCACGCTTGGAATTCTTGGAGATATCAGTTAAGATGATGGATGCATTTAAACATATATCGCATTTTAGTCAGAAGGGTTCCTATCATTTTAATCACTTTCTGTTTTCCAGGTAGTACGTTCACAATTACCGTTTTTGAAATATAATTTTGTTTTGCATTTTTAAGTAACTTTTTTTTCAGCATGATTATCCTCTGGATTGTCAGCCAGGATTGCCGGATGGAAACTATATCATGTTTGCCTCTGCAACTTCAGGGGATAAAAAGAATAATGCGCAGTTTTCAAATTGTTCAATAGCAAATATTACTTTGGTACTTACCGAAGTATGTTTTAAAAAATTTATGTAAATTATTTCGAAAGTTTTATCGTATGCTTTTTAACGAAGAAAATAAGAATAATACATTTCTAAAAGAAATTTTAAAAATTGGAAAAGCATAATATGAAATGGCTGACATAAAATATTCAAATATAATCGGGATGGGATTGAAAGTTTAGCCATTTCAGGTTTTGCAGCAACGTCCAGTTGACAGCGAAGCTACACTACGAATAGGAGGCTTCGGTAATGTGGGTGTGGGGAAACGAAATTGCTTCCGGGGTACGGCCAATTTTCTTATTGTGTTTTCTTTTGCCTTATTTTTTTATTTTGGATGTTTTAATTATACAACAATATATTTACGCTATTTATAGAAGCAAAATCGTCTTTTTGTGGAAATCAGGTAAAGGAGCCTGGAGAAGATTGCGACTGTGGATACAGTGCCGAAGATTGTCAAACAATGAAGGATAAGTGTTGTAATCCTCGGCAGTCTGGACCTGCCTTTCGCTGCAAACGTATTCGTTCTGCACAGTGTAGTCCGTCTGAAGGACCATGTTGTGATGCTTCCAGCTGTCAGCCGTATGCTTCTAGAAAGTAAGTCAAACTGTTTTTGAAAAATGATGAAGTCAACAAATATCATTGAGCGGCGTTGAAAAGAAATAAAGGAACAAAAAAAAAGGGAGAGGTAAAGCAGTGAATAAGGAAGGAAAATTGGAAGATGAAACTAAAGGATGTTATTACTAATATTTAGCAGCACTTATATTTTTAGGACGTGTCGGGCAGAATCGGAGTGTTTAAAACAGCAGCAATGCAACAGCGAAAGTCCGGAATGCCCACCATCTGATCCTAAAGAGAACGGTCTACCATGCCAAGATTCGACTAAAGTTTGTAACGAGGGGAATTGCAATGGCTCAGTTTGTGCTCAGGTTATTTTGCTTGAATAGTAGAATTAATATTGAGTGGGAATGAGAAACCTGAGTACTATAATACGACTTGTTAAAGGCTCTTTAAGATTTGAATGAATAAATATCTGTAGAATCTCTTAAGTGATAGAATAGACCTGTGTCTATTGGCAGATTGATATCAGTTGTTTGATCTAGGAAAAAGGACGCTAATTAGCTTTTGCACGGTCTGTTTTCTGCTTTGCTAAGATCGTCAGTGACCCGCACATCTTCATCGGCTTATTGCTACAACGTACAGATGTCTACTTCATGTCACACTTCCTGTTCGTTATCTTTTGAAATATAGAGTTTAGATAATATGAATCTGTTAGTACATACATACCTTCTTATCTTTAAATATTTATAGGTGGGATTAAAGGACTGCTTCCTGACAGCAGGGTCACCAGAACATCTCTGTCATCTAGCTTGCGAGGACGAAAATGGAAGTTAGATTTTCTTCTGCTTGCCTAACTAGTTATCTTTCACATTTTCCTATTTGAATGCTGAAGCTGGATTCAGTACGACCTATTCTTTATGTTTGCAGCTTGCCGTTCTAGTCTTACACTGCCGCAATTTGCTGTCGGTAAATACAAACAATCTGGTCGGAAAAATAAGCCTGGATTGATTCTTCTTCCTGGTTCTCCATGCAACAACTACAAAGGTATTTCTGAGTTTGTTTTATCTGATTTGATCTTCGTTGTTTACTTATAGCTTATTAAAAAAGCCAACTATAATTCACATTGAAGGTTACTGCGACATTTTTCGTAAGTGTAGGAGCGTCGATGCTGATGGGCCGTTAGCACGTCTAAAAAATGTCATCTTCAACCCCAAAACATTGTATGAAGTCAAATATTGGATTCAAGTAAGTATTTCAGTCCTGTTTACTTTGTTTTGAAAATTAACAGAAAAAAAAAATTGTTCGGGCTGATCTGAATTATTTTGTTCAGAACGATATTCTTTCCCATATTTTATATCTTCAGGTTAATTGGTGGGCTGTTGTTCTTGGCGGTCTTGGTCTCTTGCTTTTCATGACACTTTTTATCAAGATCTGTGCTGTACATACTCCTAGTACCAATCCCAATAAAACTCCAGCCTTAAACATTTATGATACTCTGCGTCGTCCAAAGAATCTCATTCAGCGTAAACATGGTCGAGGAGCTCATCAGGCATAACTATTTTTATTTGTTTCTGAAATATTTGGAATCTGGATAATTCGAATATTTTTGTTCCAAATTAGACTTGAATATTTCAAGCACTTAATTGCAGCCTTAGAAAGAACTGAATCTTATCATTAAGGTTGGTGCAATTACTGGTGAACGACAAGCTGCAGGACACTCGCAAAGTAATGAAAGAGCAAGCAGTCGTGCTGCATTCCAACCAGCGCCCTCAGCACCACCTTTACCTCCTCCACCAACCAGTGTTCTTGTCGTAGAACCACCACCGCCTTACACTGCTGCTGCTCCCGGCTCATCCGTTGTACTTGGTGGTCCAAAACGTGGCCATCGAAAGAACCGTAGAAGAAATGATGTCGAGATGAGAGTTAAAAATCGGCGGAACTAGTGGTAATAATTTTGATTTGAGAGTGCTCACTAATAATATTGAAGCTGCTGCCTTCTTTCATCGACTTCTGTAATTTTAAGATCTCTTCAGCAGTTAACTGTTGAAATGATCGATTTTTTGTTGTTCGTTTCAATGCTTTCTGTCGTTATTGATTTCAGTTATAGCTTATTTTGTTATTTGAAGCTTAAATTTTATTGTGTTGATCATGTCAGGTATAAGACCTTACGGATGCTGCAATTTTCGAATTCCATGGAGGATAGGAATTTGTTAGAGCTGGAAGGAGGGTTCTGTTTGGTTTATTTTTTTTGCTACCAAGTTTAAATTTAAGGACTAAATGAAACCGGGACAAGCCTTTAATATTTGTAGTCATAGAAGAATCATTCTTTACGGCCATCTTCGTCGGATATTCTCTTTTCTAATCTATTTCTGAATTCACTCTTGTTGTTTAGGAGTGCCTGGTACGTAAGTTAAAGAAGATCCTTCTGTAATAATCGTTCTTTAAATAGGTGCAGAACTATTGTTATTTTTGGATGGAATTTCAAGAATGAAATTCCAAAATGCATCTCATTCAAGTGCTGCTTTAATTTTTTCGACAGGTAGCTCCTTTTACAAATCATCTTTTGGATGTTTGTCACTTTCAAAATGCTATCACTTTCGTCGTGTCTTATTTTAAAAACGGATTTCTTTCATTGCTTTTACATCGATTTCTTGTTTTTTACGCTTATTTTTACATTCCCTCCCGAAGTGCATCACTGTTTATATTGTTTTTTTTTTTTTTTTTTTTTTATTTTTCTCTTCGATAAAAATGTGCTTGGAACCATATTATACGATGGTCTTCCTCTGATGCTGCCTTCATCCCATATAACTGATTACTTTCATTTGATGCTATTCGTTTCTGTGTCTTTATCGAAGATTTTAGGATAATCATGATAAATGCTTTATCTAAATCAGGTGCTGAGAATTAAAACTTTTCATTATTTGCATAGGATAATCGAAAATTGTATTTCACATGTTCGAAATCAGAGTTTATGATAAATATTAAAAATCATGAAAAGTTGAAATTATCAATTTTCGAACAGTTAATTCATGATTTGAATTTTATGCATTATTTTCACTCTCCACTTTGTGGTGTTTTCCAAATGTGCGATAAAATAAGCTGTGAAAAGTGTTTCGCTATAAACATATGATGATGCACTTGAAAGCATTCAGCACTCTCTAAAGAGTTTCTCTAAAATGTTTGCAAATTTCAAGCAACTTTTGCCGTTTTTGCGTCATTTCGTTTTTAGATGGTATTTGGGATTGTTAAATTGATATAATTAAATGATTATTGACATCATATTCATGTTGAAGTTTCGAAGTTTTACTAAGTTGCAGTGAATAAATCAATTTGTAGTATAAACAATGTCTTAGGAACCGGAAAAAAACTAAGACCAATTCAGGTTGATTTTTTGTAGTAATATAAATATATCCAAATCAATATTGAGTTTTTGTTGTTTATAAGGTTATATAAAGTCATGAAATAGGCTTTCTCTTTTTAAAAATTTTCTGGTTTCCTTGTGCATTATTAGTATCTGGAGAAATTTATCGGAAATGGGCATAAAGAGATAGTTTATTTTCTGTGTTAACTAAAATTTCTTTAAATTTGTTGTCGTATGATTTTTCTTAACACAGAAGATAATGGTGATGCTATTTTTTCTATACAAAATATTTGAAAATTTCAACGTGACAGTCGTAGGATTTAGAAGTAATGGTGAATTGAAAATACTGAATATATTAGATTAAAATATCAAGTATGTAATGGCTATAATAATGGTAAGCAATAAACTATTTAAATACAGGAAAACATTGGTATAATCAAGATAACATGATGATTACATAGATTGCAATTATTAATATAAAAATATAATGCCAATATATCATCGGAAGTAATAACTAGGAATTTTTCATGATTGTAACTTAAGAAGTAGTATAAAACTTGAAAATGAATATAATAGTATCATTTTTTTTTTTTTTTTGTGATGAATCCTTCAATTTAAAATAATTTTCTTAGAGCTATAGATGACGAATTTCGAATGATTTCCTCTCATAATGGATTCACATCGTAGAGATGTGTAACTGATATTGATCAGCAATGTTTGTTGATATCCAAATTTAATCTTTCTTTTGAAATGATTTTAAAAAATTTCATCGTTCATGTAGATCTCATATGAGTTATGAATTGTATTCTTTCTTTAATACGATTTATTTTCAATTCATTATATTTCAATTCACGATTTATTTTCAATTCATTAAGAATCATTGCAAAAGTATTATTTGCACGACTGAGATTTCTTTGTGGAACTTTCGGATATACATGTTATGCTTTTCCAGATGTGTTTTATATTTGCAATATCAGTATTTTTTTTTTACGAAGAACAGTAGAAAGAAAGTTTCGATTGTTGTTGAAATAATTGTAATTATTATTGGTACTTTTGCAACTCATTTATTAACTCGTTTATTGACCTTTGACTCGATCCTGCAAATTAAAAATTCTTATTCTAGGTCTAAATTGAACTTATTTTAGGTAATTGAATAATTGAAGTTGTCCAATGTTATTTAATTGTTCAATATTATTAATGCGTCATTCAAGTCGATGCTTACGTGTTGCTCAACGTTATTTATTATCAAAAAAATTTGCATTGAATGAAGAATGGTCTAGCAGACATGGTGCACTCAGTAAACTTGGTATAGAAGGAAGCTATGAATGGATTACTGCTGTACAAAAGAAATTTGTTAGTGCTGGCATAGCTAGGTTTGTTTAAATTATTATTTTTCATCTCTCTTTTATTTTATTTTTACTCGATTTTCATTTTGATATCTATGAGTAGTAACACGGATTTAGAATAAATTTTAAATTTATGATTTAAAATTTTTCTAAATAAATTTTATTATTATTATTTTTGTATCATGATATAAATGAATCAATCAAAATAGAAGAAATTTTTACCTATATGATTGTTTGTAAAATATTGAATAGTGTGCTTTTTGCTATACATTATATATTCGTATTGAAAGATATCAAAAGAAAATATAAATACTTTCCATTCCATTTCTATTTCTTTTTGGATATTTTCGATTTGTTCATATTTTGTGGTACTTGAAAGTTGCTACATTATTGTAACATTGATTTTTTGCAGTGCGGTAGATGTTGATACAGCGGTTTGTATAGCAGAGGAGTTGGACCAGCTAGATGATGTACTAAAAATTGTCTATAAATTGCGACATAACGAAATGACTGGTAGGATGTTACCTTCAACAGAATATGCCCTTATCAGGCTTCTTTTGAAACATAACGAAACCGCTATTCTTCTTGCAATCCTGGCTGATCCTGTGAGCAGTTTGTTCTTTAAAAAATTTCATGAATATGTTTAGTATGATAAGAAGAGAGACAGTTCCTTTTATTTCAATTCAGTTTTCTGAACAACGAACTGATTTAAGAAGAAAAATAGTCAATATTTACAAATTATAATGCATCAAATATGAACATTACTAAGAACTATTAAGAATTACGAATATTTATTATTCTTTGAAAAATTATAGCGTTTATTTCATCAATTTGTTTTGACAATGCAGCACTGATAGCTATTTTTAATGTTTTTTTTTTTTTTTTTTTTTTAGGAAGCATAACTTTTTCCCATACATTTTGTAGGTATGCAAGACATATCTCGTAAGATTTAGATTGTCTTGATTGCTATTTTATATTTCAAATTAGTTCAACTCTAGTTTCTATTAATACTTTTTATTTGTACTGATATTTTTTATTTCTTTAGTTATATTTATTACAAAATTCAATGATACGGCAGGCCTCTGTTAAGATTCTTGTGGTCTTCTAGATTTATTTTCATAAACTGGATACTTGAAACATAATATCTGTTTTTATATCATATTTTTACTGTTCTTCGGGCTAATGTTGACTCAGTGTTTTCTGACATTTGCAATCTTTCGAAAGGTTTTGCATTAATCCAGAAATGTTTTAAAAAGTTACGTTTTAAGGATGTGATAGTTTTTCGATTTTTTCAGATTAATTTTGGGATTTTTTTGAATGAACATTCAGCTTGTCTAGTTATAGATAATTTTCTGGAGGCAGATAAAATCACAGGTAAGGACTGAAACCATGTTTTGGTATGTTCCAATTTTTGAAATCTTATTCTTACGTACCATGTAACTAAATCATGCGAAGCTGTTTACTCATTCGATAAGTACTGAACTACTTTTTAGATGCTGCACGAGTTGCCAGTTATGTAATGCTTCAAGAAATGTTCCAGTCCACTTTACTGAATTGGCTTTGTATTTATATTAGCCTAAAATGGACTGAACTGCCCACTGAACAAAGGGTATTCGAGGAACTTCCGTCCCTGGATTATGTTACTGGAATAGAAAGCAATATAAACAGTGTGGAAGATGAAGACGAAGTGTGTGAAGGCGATAATTTTTATTATTTTACTTTTTTTCAAATAAAAATTTTAGGTTCATTTTTTTAATTTATTTGTTACAGTATTTGAAGGATTATTCTTTTTGAGTGCCATTCATTGTAGATTGGTTCTCACAAATAATCGTGGTGATTTTATTTAAATGGCTTGTTTTAAATTAAGCAAGTTCAATGATAAAGGAATCGATGCTAGTTACTATTTCTTTTTTAAACATTACTGTGATAATTAAATTATGAACATTTCTTACAAGTGATTTGAACAAAATGATTATAGCTGACTTTCAAATTCCCGTATTTGAAAAATGAATATAATGACATGCATTTCGACCTCACCGATCCAGATCAACTTATTGGAAAGAATTTACTTTGGTTTAGCAGTTGTGTTCCATTGAGTGAGGAAGAAGCTAGAAATATTCGCTTAATAGGATCGGTATTTTTTGGCAACTATATTTTGGCAAAACAGTTGCTGCAAACGACAAATATCTTCTCATCGACAGCTGCAATTTGTGAGTCCAAATTGAAGCAAGTAGCAGCTGAAATGGTGGATGCTAAAGAACTGGATAGAAGGCCATCTGAAAATAATGTTGAGGAATTAAAGGTTTGATAATTGATGAAAATCAGTTAAATAAGTTTTTTATGCAGCATAACGACTTTGGGAGATGTGTTCTTTATGGTCGCTTTGTGGAGTTTTTGTTGCTATGATAAGTGGATAACTTTAAATTTGCATGTCTGAATAAGAAAATTGCGGAGTGTGCTTGTGGAAGAAAAGTTCCCAATAAAGTTCGAAAATTTGCAGTTGTTGTATTTGATTTCGTAGTATTAGGTCATAGTATGATTTATTGGTAGCAAATAAATTTGCGACATATTGTCATTTTAAATCTTTGTCATTTATGGACTTCTCTGTACCTTAAAATGATATTCAACTACTCTAGTGACTTCTTATTTTAGTTTAAATATTAGAATTGGTTTTTTGAGAGTCAGTAATTTTAGTTCTGGTGATAAATCAAAGTATTAATCCGGTTCTGTCGTTCCTTATTCGTTAATTATATCTTCTCGTGATTTAAAGATCATAGGGAATTCCATTTTTGCAAAATAAGTAAATGTAGGTTTCAAAAAATCTGTCGTAGGAACTGTAAATATTCAATTTTTCAAAAAATTCTTGAAAAAGATGCAATTCAAATATCTGAAAAATGAGCAAGAACTGAATGTTTATAATGCCTTCGACTGATTTTTTTTAAAACTTATATTAACCTGTTTTGCAAAACATAGAATTCCAGTACGATCTTTAAGAGAAGATATAATTAACGAACAAGGAACGATATAATCGGATTAATACTTCGATTTATCATCACAACTAATATTAAAAAGTTATTACTATACTTTCGTATTACCGTAATTTTCTGATTTTAAAGTTTGTTGCATGAAATCTAGTTTTAATATCTTTTGTCCAATTTATATATATATTTTATTTTAATGTTCAGTTTTCATATATTTTTTAAAGCAGCTGATTTTTTACAAAAAAATAAGGAAAAAGTAATATTTTTTTTTGTTGTTTTTCACACATTAAAGAAACAATTTTTTGTTTTTATAGGATTTAATTGAAAAGGTTGAAAGAAAGGATACGGAAGAGAAACTGTCAGATATGATCATGAAGCATCTAAAGGCTGTACAAAATACGGAGGAGGGAAATCTGATAGAAATGCAACGCCGTACTTTCCTTAACTGGGAACAAAATCGTGCTGATGTCATCAAGGCTCAGGTAATTTCAGGCAAAATATTAAAACTAGGCATTAGTTTCATGCGAGAAACATTCTTTGGATATTAAATTGTAACTTGTTCCGTTGTATGAAATTATGAGTAATTTTCAATTTTTACGATGAAATTTCAGGAAAATTTAGGAAGTGTTACTGATTTCAGGTTGAAACCCTCGATTTAAAGTTGCGATTCAAAGAGAACTCTGAAGAGCGACGAAAATTACAAGATCGTTGGGAAGTGTTGAATTTCTTCGAGAATCGTTGGAAATGGGAGGATATGGCGACGGTAAAAGAAAAGCTTCTAAAGATTGAGCAGAGTAAAAAGAAAAGTAAGGAAGACTTAGAGCAGGAATATGTAGACGAAGTATTTTATAAGAAAAGTGCTAAATAGTCTTGACCGATCCAGATGTATCGATTCGATAATGTTCGAAATTTAAATTTGAATTTGAAATAGTCTTATTTCGATATATGTTTGAATCACTTGCTTTTAAATTCCACAGCCAAGTTGTAATGAATATTGTAAGGTGATTCGTTCTATGTTATTAAAACGTTTTTTTTTTAATGTCTTACATTTGGATTGTTTTCATTTGAATATGGAGCTTTTGTGATCATAAAAGAGTGATAAATATTTCACGGAATTTATTTTTAAGCATCGATTATATTGTTTTGAAATGATTGCTTTGAGATAAAGCAGCGCAATTGTGTTTTCTTGGATGGAAAGGATCGAAGTTAAGAAGGTAGACAGGAAAGAAACAGCGTTCCTAACTTCAACTAGTCTCATTAGCTTAAATTACAAATTTCAGAATAGTTTATAATATTCATTGCTCTTACAGTTACACGTTTTTTGAATGTAAATCGGAGAGCAAAATTTATAGAATCCAAAGCTGAATGGCATCAAAAGAACTTCAAACACGTTGTCGCATATGTAAGTTCTGACGGAAGTTACTTGTTCGATTTCAAAATTTTTTGTTAAATTTTGGGATCTCTTTCACTTTCGACTTCTGAAAGTATTTTTCAGTGGCGGAACGCTTATCAGAGAGTGCGCATATCGTTGATCATGACCCATCGTTGGCCATTTATCGATTGCACGTATGTTGGGCTATGATATCAAATTGAAGAATTGAAATTTTACATTCAAAATTCAAAAAAACTCGTGAAAGGAATTTTTGCTTCCTTTCATGAATCGCTTTCACAATACATATTTTGCAATAATTTATTTTCAAACACTTAAAAGTTCTGAATAGTATTTCATTCCTCTGTAAGAAGGACGCTTATTGAGTGCAATAAAATAGTCACTTTTTTACTCTTAGATGAAAAAAAAAAGTTATGGAATCAAAAAAGCATCAGATTTTCATGAAAAATTCATGAAATGCAAACTATTTTTAACTCCGCAAATTTAAAGGATTGGAATTCAAATTGGCAAAAAATTCAAAATTAAAAGTGAAGAAAACTCGAATCCATTATGTACATGATGAAATAAAGTTGGTCTGTTTAAAATTCAGTGTACTAGCTAAAAAAATATATGTTTCCAGGAACATATTGGAAAAACTTTATCTGTACTAGTAGCTCGCAAATATACAATGGCTAATGTGAATTCTCGTCTTCAAGGTGCATGTTTCGACATGGACAACGTTCTTTTGTAAGCAATATCGAATTTTATTTTGAATAGTTTAGGAATTAGCAATGTAGTATGAAAAATCGTTTGAGGAACTAGTTGATGCTATGGATTCGAAGCAGTAAGTTACATTTCAGAACAGTGCAATCAATGAAAAAGGCTGCAACGAGTTTCGAGAACATTCAAGTGATACTTCGAGATTGCATGCATCACAAACAACAAGTGAACTGCTCGACTAAATGATACTTTTTACTAACTGCTACTGTAATTTATAAGCGCAGAAAAACAGGAAAGTATTGCAACAACTTAAGCTATCCATTGCGTGAAACTTGTAACAAAAGAAAAGCGTAAATAAGATCTACTAATAAATATGCATATTTTTGCTCGAGAGTTGTACGTAACATCTGGTACATCTGGTACTTCAGTTCTACTTTCTAATCCTTAAATTTCCCTCAGTGCCAATTTACTCTATTGAAATTTTCGACGACATTTTTTCATTAAATGTAAAGAGAACCATCAGCTGGTCCAATATAACCAATACCAATCAAAACAACATCTACAAGTGTCCAAATACCCAAGCCATCAAAGCTGAATAACTTTCCTATTGCACTTTTCCACATTCCCAAATAAAAACGATCTGCACCAAAGCCTCCAAGTGTCATCTGATCTCTCATCAGTACCTATCATACCATAATCTTATTTAATTTCACCTGTAATCTACCACCTGCATTACAAACATTCAATATTTGAGAAACCAATCATCCAATATATCCAGCATCCAATTCTCCAACTGATGCAAGAGTACAGCCATAATTATTGTCACAGTTGTCAACTTTGTCACAGCAATAGTAATCACAAACGAAGCTATCATCAATATCCGTTAGGCTTGTATCATCCTTAAGCAGCGTAACATTTCCGGAATATTTGAAAGCTGCTTCATCAATGATTTACTTTAATCTATTAATGGTTTGTCCATGATCCATCTCTTAAGACAACAATATCCAGATGGAGCAAAGTTTTGTTGTTTCATTTTTAGGATTATAGCTCAATTAACGTTTTGTAGCCTAGCGAATTAGCCTATAAAGACCGAAATGTTGAATGAATCAAATAAATTTTGTCCATAAAGTAAGTTGCTATCTGCCAGAAATTACACAGTAATTAACATTCACTATTTGCATTTTTAATCACAAATCCAATTTATTCAAAAATCTAATCTCGACTTTTTTCTTTTGTTCAATTAATCTATTGTTAAAATTTCACATCTGTTATTCTTAGCTAAAAACCTTTAATTTTTCTTCAGTCACATTCAATTTTTCATTAATAATATTGTAAAACAGAAATAAAAGGTATTTTACTTATTTTGCTTTTTAATCGTTGCTTATTTACCTAACCATTAATCTTAAATCTTATTAGTGGGACAAACTTTCTATTACATTAATTATTTTTGAATTGATTTTGGTTGAAAATGCAAAAAACCACAAAACTATTTTTCGATTTAATTTAGGAACGATTAATTTAGTCGCTCTTTTTAGCACGAAAAAACACTTCCAGAAAATCAATGTATTCAACATAACAAGTATAGCGCAACAAAAATAATTTACAAAAAGTAACTAAACAATTCACAAAAACAATTTGCGAGAAATGAACAAATAATTCGCAAAAATAATTTACAAAAAAAAAAGCAAATAATTCATGAAAACATATCATCTTTTCTGCTTAAAAAATAAAGTTATTTCAATCATGTAAAATACACACATAATTTAGCCCATTTTGATAAAATCTAAGTTGAAATTATATTTAGATGAAAATATTAAATTTAGACAAACAGATCCGTAATAATTTTTTTTTACAAAGTTAGTAGTTTCCAACACTTCTCAATTTACAATAATTCTTTCTTTTCATTCTGCTGTTTCTATTCTTCAGTTCTCATTGCTATTCAGATGAAAATATGGTCTAGAATCAATACAGCTTGACAATAGTTTGCGAAACTTAAAATATTTTTTAGACACTCAATTTGAACGTCTAAAATTTTCGATTCATTCAGAAATCAAAAAAGAAATTTTCACATCAAAAAACAAACAATATAAGAGATATTTTAAAAGCTATCAAACAAATAAAATAAAATTAAATATCAATAAAGAGGAATGCAGATAACATTGTTAATCGAAACAAACTTGACTGAAATTTTCGTTTTATACATATGAAGCCATCAGTGTTACCAGAGGTGATACAGCGCGCCCAACAGCCAATTCCATATTAAAATAATCACGATCGACTATAGAAACCACATGTTAACGAATAAGTCGATAAAAAAATGTAGTGTTAACAAAAACCATTTTGATATTTCTATCTTCCATTTCCATCAATTCTTGAATTACATTAAGATCTATAGTTAATATAACTTGACAAAAGTTAGAAAATTCTGCTTGCTACTAATGGCCAGCGCTAATTTGATTCTCATATTTTTCGAAATTATTTCATTGTTGATCCCATAGTCAAAATTATTCAAATATTCAAAATAAACAGAAATACTTACAAGGTTCCCTCATTAGGGCATCGATCAGTAGCTCTGATCCAATCCTCAAATAAGAAGATAAAAAAAGACGACGACGGATAACCGACAGGGCACGAAATGTTTTTAATAGCACACCGGTAACTGCTGTGCCCGAGGAGACACCCCATTGATGTAAAACCTAAATTTAACGGAATCTAAAGAATTCTGAGGATTCTAAAGAAAATTACTCAACTCATATTTCCATGTATTTGTAGCAAAACTTGTAGTGTTTCTTAAATTATGAGTGATAAGCATTTCATTGCTGTTAAAAATTAGAAATGAGTCAAAATTTTTTTTTTTACAACGTAGTGCTCCTAAAATACCAAATCGTAATTAGAAATTTATTCAGAAAATATGTAATCCAATAGTCTCAATAACTTCAATTCGGGAGGTTGTTAGAAAAACTTGTTCATAAACATACCGAATTTATTGCGTGAAAGAGATGCGCTGCTTCTTCTTGATGGCCATGCACTATTCGAGCATGCAGTGCAATATGAAGAAGTTTTGGTCGAAGAGCCAAAAGTACAGCAAAGTTGTCCAGAGTCCAGGAATGCGGAGTTGCTTAAAAAACTTTCGAATTTTAATAATAGCTCAAAAAGATTATGCTTGTAATAGCTTGAAAATCTAGCAGAAGCCTAATTGTATTGCAGTATCAATTATACGGCAATTTGGAATAATCATAATCAAATGATATGATAACAGGAACGCAGTAGTTTAACAATATTTAAATAAAAAGGTCTGATCTTAATCCGAATCATTGGCTTTTAATGTTTGAGGCCTTTTCACGTTATTACATGCATTCAGCAACAGACTTCAGCATCTTATCAAGGTAATGTTATTCGTTATAATTTAAATAGCATGCACAATTTCAATTCTTCGAGAACTACGGATTTCAAACTATTTACTTGTAATTTCCTCGATTAAATTGAAGATATGATATTCACTCCATCCACATTCCCTTAAACTTTCACTGATGATCACACAGTGAATGCTGAAGGACATGGGGCCGATTATTTCCTTACATAGATGACGACCTTCAATCGTGGTATTGCTTAGCAGCTCCCAATCAATGAACTCTGAATATGATATGACATACAACGTTTAAATTGCAAATAACAGTCTTTAAATTGCAGACTTATCATTAGAACTGAAATAAAAAATCCTTTCTTAAATTTTGCTAAAAGTTTTTGTTAAAGGCCTTGTTTTATGGCCTTTTTTACTGTAATACTCATACTGTTCATTAGCCTCAATTAATCATACGAATTGAAAAGTTCATTTGATAAAAATAGATGTGGAATAGATTTTTTGAAATTACATCTTTAAAATTGCAAATGAATTTTCGTTATCTTTTAAAAATTTTTTTCAAATTAAATTCCAAATCCAAAATTTCCTTTGATAATATATGCAGTCATTTCTTACCGCAATTATCTTTGTCCAATTTTAAAGGTCCGAATATGATCATAAATAATTGTCCTTGTTGAGCAATAGTCTTTTGAGTGCGTAAAATAAGCGAATTCCAAAATCCATAATATTCCTCATTCTTTTCGCAGTAACTCAAGAAGAAGCCTCGGAGACGTGCACGGACCTAAGAAATTGATTAAAGAACTGAACTAAAGTGGAAGTCTTGCAATTATTACCTCCATTTCTAAGTGGGGATAGTTTTTCACTTTCCTTGACATGGCTCGATTGAGAATGCTATTTAAACCAGTAAATCTCATCACTGCCCGAAATAGTTCTTCACATTCATTGCGCGTCCATCCTTTGCAAAACTAAAAATAAACAATTGTTAATTTCAGCAATTAAAGACCATTATCTTCAACATCTGGCAAGAAAGAAAATATGTCTCGTCCAAACTTACTGCCATAAAGCATCGACCCCAACCGCGCCAATTTCTGACTTTTTTATTCTGAAATTTATATATTTTAAGAACTTTTTAAGAGTTCTGAAAATTTACATATTTTAAGAATTTAATTTGCATATTTTAAGAATTTTAAAAGAGTTTTTTTTAAAGCAACTTTATTTCTGTAAAAATTATTATGCAAATTAGCAGTTCTCTTTTCACCTTATCGAAGAATTTTGCCAACAAGACAATACCGCCATGAAAACTCATTGAAATAATGCAAGCTTTTAGAAGCGCACCTGAAAGAGTTTTCATATGCCACTTGTATTTGCTTTAAACAAAAAACAATGTGAATGAAAGGAGTCTAACAACGCTTCAAAAAATGCTCGAAATCAAACTGTGCAGAAGAATCTGATCTTTAAATTATGCAGACCGCATTCTATTATTACAGCATACTTCGTACTAAATTTATTAATAAAAAGTATCGCATCTATTTAGTGAAACTAACCCCAGGCATAAAATGGATCATGTGTGCTCCCAAAATCAACATCGCATCCTGCACTCGTTTCTGCCAAAAACCGTCGATTAGTCATTAAGATATATCTACGAATTTTGGTATTTATTGTTTTGGATGAAAGACTGAGCTGTTTTAATTGTTGTACTGAAATTAGAGTTCTATTTAAATATTTGTTATACATTTTTTTCCGTCAACATTTATTCTCTTTTCTAAAAGAAAATAAATAATAGAAAGACTTGAGAATAATTAGGTTCAGCACGTGAAAACAAAAAATTTCAGTCAAGCAGACGAAATATATTAAAGTGTAAGTGCAAAAGAAATTTCCTTCTCAACACTTAAATTTTGAATTTTTGAAAATTTTTATAAAAGAGAAACAAAAAAGTGCAAAACCTGGAATGCGATTAAGCATTGCATAGAGTAATTCAATTGGAAGCATTTGAAAAATTCCAAGCGGTGAATTCGAAACAGCATTTGGTACCACTTGTACTATTGCATTCTCCAATACTAAAAAAATTTTTTGAAGCCTTTCCTACATCACTTCCAACTTCTTTTAATAATGATAACATTTTTAGCTAGACTAACTGCTCTAAGAGACATAAGCCAAAGGAAAGATATAGGCCAATTGTTTGGCTTTGCATCACATTGCAGAAACCTAATATACAACATTACAATAACTTACTGCAATGTACTGCAATATCAGATGAGATCTCATAGCTCCTGTATATCTTAATTAACACCAAACTTTCAGCTGAATATTTCATTCATCATAACAGTAAAAATCTTCTTATCATAAAAGCATAACAAGACACATTTCAGCAATGTAATGAAGCTCATTAAAATCTTATTATTTTTTTATATAAGAAGCTGATAATAATAATAGTAGTAAGAGTAAAATTAAAAATTATTATACCGTTTTCTTTTTCATCGAAGAAATTGTTGCATGGAACCAGTCGACTAGAAGAAATATTGACATCTAACGTTCCGTTCGTTTTTGTTTTTTTCTCGTCCAGCGAAAAATTACTTTCTTTGTTAATTCGACGCTTACGAACAGCAAAAAAATTTGTGACTTGTCTCGTTTCGATATCTCCGGACTAAAAATAAGACAAAAAAGAAAATTCCCTAAAATTTTCCCGTTTAACGAAAAATAAATACTTATTTATAACTATCGCATCAATTTGAACAATATAAAATCATTCGGAAAAACATTATAATGTTATTTTTAAGTTAAGAAATTTCGGCCAAATATCTAGTTGAGGATTAGGGAATACTGTAACATAATTGTCAAGGAAGAATGATGATAAGCAATAGCACTTTGAATTATCAAATCTAATATTGCTTGAATTTTCTCATCTAATAATTCAAGTTCCCCAGACAGCCGATGTATTATATTTTCCGAAATCAATCAGTAAACGATATTTATATGACCACTGTAAAGACTTTTTTTTACAGAACATAGGAGTAAACAGGTATGAAGTGAAGAGTGGAAGAATCAATTATTAAAACTTAACGGCTAATGCCAGTTAATAAAAATTTGTTCGCTAGACAATAGTTTTTTTGATTAATTAATTTTTTTGTTAAGTCCTTTTGACCTCAATAAAATTGTTATTGCTGCTTTCATTTTACCATAAGCTTTAAAGACTATATTTCGCTTAGATGAAAAGAAAATGAAAATCAATTTCAATTGTTTTTTTTTTTTTTGCATGGAATGTTTTGACAGAAATTATAGAATTCCATTGCTTGATCGTAGTAATGATCAAATGTTTTCCTAGATTTCTTTTACATAATTCTCGTTTCCTCATTTCACTGTAATGCGAAATCATTTGGATTCAAGCAACTATGCCAATTATCATCGGAATATCTATCTATTAAATACTATGCTTCGAATTCGTACATCTGTTTCTATCATATTCAGACACTTTGTTGAATTCTGCTGCGCAGAGATTCCAACATTTCATTTCATTTTGATTCATTTGATGATCAAATTTCTCCAAGAATTTTATCAACTATACAACAAGCGATCACTGAACAAACAAGATAGGCTGTTCAATCAAATACAATTTTAATTTTGGAATTTTACTTCTGTCGGCAAATTTCTAAGAATACGATTCATCTGTATATTTTAAACATGAATAAATGATGATCTCAGTGCAATTGTATATGCATTGATTGTCTCTTTTCATCAGCTTTTTAGGAACAAATTGTTTTAATTGAACTTTCCTCACCGATCACTGTTCAATTTAACTTATGATTAACTTATTCCCTTTGAAAAAAAAAAAAAAAAAAAACTTCATTCATGTGATCGATGATGCATTACTACAGCAATTTCTCAATTATTCTTTATGAATTCAAATGCAATTAAGAAATGACAAACTTTCTTACCATAAAACTATTTGGGCTTGTAGCTACACTTCTTGACTGCATTTCTGTTGGATCATTGCTAATATCACGCATATTGCAAATATGAGATGATCCTGATACTCGCTCGTTGACAATTTCAGAATTTAATATTCGTCGCATATTTTAATCTAAAAATAATAGGAAGTAATAAATAAACTCAATTTATGAATTGTTTTCAAAAAACTCTAGTGTTCATCATCTTTATGTAATTAAAATACTTTAGCTAATTGCATGCAGAGTAAAAATATGATAAAATATCTTTATCAATCTTATCTGAAATAAATTTAATGCAAAGAATAAATAAGGAATAAAAAAAAATCTCCGAGTAGAAAATTCTATAATTGGTCATATTCAGGAGTGACACTAATGGAAAATTTTAGCATGATTACAATGAAAATTTAACTCTACAAAAAGTCTCAGACTAATATAACATAATATGAAATATGTACAGAGAGAATGGAACTGAAACTCTCAGAGTAATTATTTTTAGATTGCCGGATTAAAAGGAATATTGAAATTTGTTCGCAGAACAGATTTCAAGAATAGCATTGAATTTAAATTTGAATTTGAACAGATTTCAAGAATAGCATTGAATTTTTTGAATTTTTTTGAAAATTTGAATTAAATTGAATTTAAATTTAAATTTTTTTTTTCAACAAAATTGAAGAATAAATAATTGATGATTCGAAATCTAAAATCTAAATGATTCAATTACTTAGATTTAAGAGTATTTTTAAATTTAAGAATGAATAATTTAAGGAAGAAAAAGAATGAATAATGCTTTGAAAAAAAAAAAAAAAAAACTTTGAAAAAAAAAACTTTTTAACGAGAAAAATACCAAAAAAAAACAATTAGGATTAATTGAAAGAAAAGTAAAAAGAAGAGAAATGTCAAAGATTTATAATTGGCAAAGTGGGAAAGTTTTAATGATAATTTCAATAATTAGCAAAGATTTAATGATTTGAAACTTTCGAGAATAAATTCTCGATAAATATTACATTTGTAAAAATAATTTCATCTTTGGAAATTAAAATAATACATCAAAAATAAAACAACAACGTATTTTCTATTCCTTCCCTCTGCTATTATTAAAAGGCAAAAAAATGAGTACGTGCATTTGTGCTTAACCATTTCAAAAATTTTTTTCTCACGCATACGTGCAACAATGGCTTTCTGGAATGATCGAAATATTGCGAAATGAGCTATAGTAACAAAAAAAAAAAAAATTATAATAAGTCAATTCAAAGAGTTCAAAGGGCAGACTTCCTTTCCGGAATTTTCAAAATATTCTCATTTAATATTCCGATACAAAAGTATACATTTCATCTTTAACCTGATATAAAACTAACCTGATATAATACTTAACCTGATATAATGTGATAAGCCATGCCTTAATACATGAAAATTCATTTAATGATAAGGTAAAGCAAATGAATTCTCATATTTGCAACATTTCAATTGATATTGATTGATTTTCATTCGCGAAAGAAAAACGTTTAAACGTAAAAGTTCTCCCGCTGCATCTCGATAGTAGTTGATAATTCATTTAATTTCCGGTATAATATTTTTGCAAATTTTGAGTTGTTTTCTTCTTCCAGGAAAATTCGTTCTCCGTTATAGCAATCTAGTAATACGAATTTGATAGAATCAGGATTTTTTTTAAAAAACATTTGTAATTTCAAGTCATTAACGAATAAACTTTAATCTTTCAAGATTTTTAAAATCATCATACTTAAAATGAATGAGGTTCGTCAACAATGAAACACTTGATCACTTTTAGAACTGTTATACGTGAGCTATACGTATCATCGTATTTTGGCTAACCAATATTGTTTTTTTTTTTTCCGGAAACTTCAAAAACAATAATGCCTTAAATTAGGCTGAAAATTTCAATAATGCTCAATCAATATGATAACTAATATCATTAATTGATGGTTTCTATTATTTTTGTTCTAAATTTATTTGAAGAAACGTTAGAAAATTTTTTATCCATAATTGATCTGAAATTTTCATTTCATTTTCTTCTTTATTAAATTAATTACATTCATTATCAAGAAAGTTCTATATTGCTGCTTTTATAAAGTGTAAATGTTTCAATGAAATGGAATTTACCAATGGAAAGATTTAATTTGAAGATGGAATATACGCGATTGACAATTACTACTTCAATAATTGAATATTTAAAAAAAAAAAAAAAGGAACGGACAGAATACCGGATATCATCATTTCTCCGTTTCAAGACTGCTTCTTGTTAAACTTTTCCGGTAAGAACTTCGTATTATCGTTGTTTTTGCATGCAGCATGGCTTTTGAATTTGAAAAAAATCATCGCTTTGTTCTGTCTATAATCCCATTTTTTTGTTCCAAAAATGTTTTGTTTTCATTTTAAATTTAGTCAGAACTTATTGACTAAATTTAAATATTATTTAACATGAAACTATGGTGGCATTTATTCATTTAGATCTCTTACTGTAATATATTGTAAACGAGAATGATGAATTTAAAATTAAACTTTGTGGAAGAATTTTATTTGATCGATTGAATAGTCCATTTGATAATGTTTGGCCAATTGGATAAATGTTTCCTCTCATAACGGCTGATTTCATTAGGCAAAGTACATTTCAATATTTTTATTTAAAATTGTAACAACAAGTTAATTGCAATCTTTTACAATTTATCAATTAAATTTTTCAAATTGTAATTATCCACATAAGTCAGGCGATTAAAATGAAATGCTACTTTCAGTGCCATATGTAAAACGACTACTAATTCGCTGAATGTTCACAAATACTTTTATAAGAATCGAGAATTTATACAGTCGATAACTAATAAAGCAGAATTTCAGAAATGGCTCAATAGCACAACCCGGAATAAGCAGCAGCTTTGTACCGTCTGAAGGATGCACTAGCCTTCTTCACTCTTTTTTTTACTCAAACTTTAATTTAACTTTTTTGAAATAGTGATTTCAGTACCTGCCATTACCTGCCATTATGACATGAAAATGATAAGGATCGGATAAAACATTCGTGTTTCAGTATTTACAAATAGTGAGTGAAATATTTACAAATAGTTTGAACAAGTATTTGCCGGTCATAGAAATGTAAATCTAATAAAATTACCCGTTAATTAAGTTATCATAGATGTATGTAATCAGTATTATAGATTAAGTTAACAGTGCAATCAATGAAAAAGGCTGCAGCGAGTTTCGAGAATATTCAGGTAATACTTCGAGATTGCGTACATCACAAACAACAAGTGAACTGTTCGACTAAATGATACTTTTTACAAACTGCTACTGTAATTTATAAGCGCAGAAAAACAGGAAATTCTATTGCAACAACTTAAGCTATCCATTGCGTGAAACTTGTAACAAAATAAAAGCGTAAATAAGATCTACTAATAACATGCATATTTTTGACTGAGAGCTGTACGTAACATCTGGTACATCTGGTACTTCAATTCTACTTTCTAATCCTTAAATTTCCCTCAGTGCCAATTTACTCTATTGAAATTTTCGACGGCATTTTTTCATTAAATGTAAAGAGAACCATCAGCTGGTCCAATATAACCAATACCAATCAAAACAACATCTACAAGTGTCCAAATACCCAAGCCACCAAAGCTGAATAACTTTCCTATTGCACTTTTCCACATTCCCAAATAAAAACGATCTGCACCAAAGCCTCCAAGCGTAATTGAAAGGAACATTGCTTTCCACCAGCTACATCCTGAGGACCAGTTACATCTGCAAGTAAGTCTGTGAATCCAGCATAGTGTTAAAAATATATATATTCAGGCCAATCTCTTGTATTTTCACTAACAGTGTGTGAGCTATCCAGAACTTGCAGCATATATATCTCTTCTTTTAGTGTAAACAGCAAGTATACAAATATAAATTCTGCAATTTGAATCATATTTTTAAGTGAAAAAATTTTGCTTAAAGTCATAAGTCACAGCATAAGCCGTCGCAACACGACATTCACTTAAATGAATTTTAATAAATATTAATGTAGTTACGATTTACAGCGTCAGTGACTTAAAAGCATATAAATACGATAGATAAGATGTTTCAACAAACACGGAAAATTTATTTGCAGTAAACTTACCTCACATTTTTATAGAAAGCTCGTCGACCTTTACAGATGACCCATTGATGTACGTGGCACGTAGTGCGAAATAATCGAGTAGCCACTGTCGAACAGTTTCGTATCTTCAATATTCTCTCTAATAAAACGATATTCTTATCATATTTCAGCATTAAAAATTTTTGATGACAAAATGATACCGGAGCGCAATGATGTTCCGTATTGTCGGTTTGCCAACAATATCGACATTTTGCTTCTTTCCGTAATGTATACTGACCAGCACACTGCCTCTTTGTGGTGCAATTTAAAGTTATTATAGCTCCATATTCACATTCTGGAAATTTGCAGTCCAGGCAAGAACCGTATAATGGACAGTCTGCTTTACTGCAACTATAAAAAAGACCTTGTATACATTGTATGAAAGCTATTCATTTTAAGTCTAATAAATTACTGTTCACTTTTTGAATACTTTCTACTTCATGCAATTTCCAACAATACAAATTACCAAATTATTTCAATCGTAAAAGCTTCAAAGAGGAAATATACTACATTTCTAGATATTTCACGGTCATTTTAACAATGAAATGGATTTATTTCAAAAGTACTTACAAAGAGTCATCATCTCTTGGAGGCTTTTCATCAACCTTCATTAAATCATTTGCTGTACAGAAGATGAAATATGTACTTAATAAAAGTAGAACATAAATCATAATGTTGAATGCTCGATCATACTGTCAACTTGCAATCTAACAAAAAATAAAATATAAAATGATTCATAATGGAAGCAATTAATTGAGGAAATAATTAAATTAAGCTGTCAATTTTTCGTTTGAATTGCCAACTAACATTTTTTTATAGCAGCTATCTATGATAAATTATTACAACTCATATCACATATATATATATAGAAGTTATTTACTCAGAATTCATTCAAATTTCCCTTTTAATGCAAAATCAAATTAATTTCAAGCTCATTGATTATATTTATTTTGCATATGAATGAGTAAAAGAAAAATTGAATAAAACAAAGTGCATCTAAGATTGTAAAATTTCTACAAAAGAATATTGTTGAATAACATTAACCGTATTTGATAGTGATGATAAGCATAAGGTTGATATACTCTTCAAAGTTTTTCAATGTTATCAAATTCTAAAAATACAAAATTTAAAGTCAAATACAAAAACAGCTGCAAAATTGATCGCACTTAATTAAATGCAACAACACATTTTACTCAGAAGGGCCGCATTAATGAAGTACGCAATGAGACATACACCTGCAGAAATGTTCGAACGGCAAAATGAACACACATCGAGGAAGTTTGATATTCTCATACTTAAACTAAGTCTAACTACTTTTGTAAATGCAATTCTTCAATCCGTACTAGAAAGCATATATTAATTTAGAGGTATTTAAATTTCACCCTAACGTTTGAAAAATTCTGCTATTTGAATAGTTTTGATTAAATTTCAGCCTAACGTTTGAAAAATTCTGCTATTTAAATAGTTTCGATTAAATTTCAGCCTAACGTTTGAAAAATTCTGCTATTTGAATAGTTTTAATTTTCATAGGTAACCTGTAAGGCCACCTTGTATGTTATAATACGTTTTGAGGCAATGTACACAGTGGTATCGATAATATTCCAAGCTAGAAATCTTTTGGGTGTTTTTCAAACTTTAAAATTTTGTTGTTATCACATATGTTCACTAGTATATTGCTTGGCTTTGTATTTGTAATTTTTGAATGAAAATCAAGAGAATTTTAAAGTAATTCCTGTATAGCAGTAGCACGACAATTACTTACCACTTTGAAGAAAAGAAAGGAATTTACTTTCTATTTATATAATGCAATATGGGAAAAAGCTCTAAATGGAAGTCATAGCTATATAGTTCAACGGTATCGAATTATATCGATAACGGAGAGTATTATTTAAATTTTAAAATTTATATAAAATAACTAAACATGAATTGGATCACTAAGATTATTTGTAGTGTAGTGATGTATTGCTGATGGATACTGATATGTAGATTTATGTGTACATTTACGCAGCTTGCAAAATGCCGTTGTATTTGCTTATTTGCGAACAGTCTCTACTCTCTGTTCCATTGTGGCATTTACGATTGAGTTTTTGGTACTGATCTGTAAGCTTTTACATAGTTCTCCTAACTTTCACTTCATTCATTTTTACTTTTTCAATAAGAGGTATGTAAATAAGATTTTTACTTACTCAATAAGAGGTATGTAAGTAAGCTTTGCGTATCGAAATATTTATATCGAAAGTATTATATCGAAAGTATTCATTTTTACTTATTCAATAAGAGATAGCAATGATTTAAATAAGCTTTGCATATCGGAATATTTATATCGAAAGTATTATTGAAAGATATGATATCTTTTATCATCAAAAGCTTATCGAAAACTATCAAAAGTCAAGTATCGTATGCTTATACAACAGGAAAAAAGCACATAACTCCCTCAGTATAACTGAAGATTTGTGGTAAAAAAAAAATATCTTTGATATGTATTTTGAAATGACATCCTAAGATTGATAAAGCATTTTTAATGTTATCACAAGGATAGAAATTGTTAAGGTAATGCAACGAATGTGATTGTAACTATTATTTTGTTTTTGTTGTCAATTTTACTTCGTTTAAAGCAATTTAAAGTTGTATTTATTTCAAAACTCTTGTCAGTAATTTAATTAACCATTCACTATATGATGTATATTATTTTAATATAGATGTCAACATAAATAAAATGCATGAACTCTTTATACTGGCATAATTATTTGACAATATTTATTTATTCAATTATCAGGCCTTCTCTTTCATTTATTTATTTATTTATTTTTTCAACTTCTTACATTTTTAGTTTTTGCAGTCTCAAAACTTTGTGGTAATACTTGAAAGATAAAAGAATTGCTGAAGAAAAGAAATAGATGTGTATATTTCATTTCAAAATATATTTATATCAGTTTTATATACTTCTTTTTTTTTATTGGTGAATGTGAATTAAGTTTAAATTTTTGTTGAATGTTTTATCTGTGCAATCACGTGAAAGGTAACGAAAGTTGTTGATGTTAACAGCATAGATTGATTAAACTTCATTCAAGCTAAATTCTGAATAAACGAATATTTGCCACGGACAAGAATACATCATAGAGTCAATAGTTATACTTTTAGCGGAAGAGACGTGAAACACTTGCTGAGATTTGGATTAAATTTATCCAATTTTTATTTAATTTTATTTGAATATAGCATATACCCGCTGTTTGAACAGCTTTATAATGAAAATAGATACTATCTATGCTGAACTATCATCTTTCCGTTCATATCTCTTTACATTAGTTTGCCTTTAATATGAAATTTTTTCATGAACAAATATGTGAGATTTTATGGTTGCGTTTTTTGTCCTCATAAACTATTCATTCTTCTTATCTAAAAGAGAGCATTGAAAATTAGAACCTTGAACTTTGAACTTTGAACTTCTTTTTTCTTTCACATTGGTTTCATGCTTAGAATAACTTAAGTAAGTTTCAGATGATTTGGCACTATGAATCGTTATTGCTGTTGGTTTTATGTATATTAAATGTATATGCTACATTGAAATCAAACGATGAACCGAAAGGACCAAAAGTGACGGACAAGGTGGCAATAATCATTATGTAGCATTTTTCCTCCTCACTACTTATTAATAATACATCGGAAAATTACATGAACATATGCTGAAATGATAAAACTAAGCAGGTGCTAAGCAGATTATAAATATTACGAATAACTATTTCGCATGTATCAAGATATTTGCAAATTCATATTGCACAAGTCAATACAACTTTTCTTGAGTCGCTTTTAATTATTCGTTTCCTCATATTTCCTTTAATTTTCCACCACCTCGAAGTAGGATAACTAAACTACTTTTCTATTTTTTTTTCCTATAATGTCTTAGAAGCGTAATAGTTCTGCAGGTTGTTTTCACGATAAAAATAGGAGATGAAGAAACAGGCACAATAACAATTGGCTTATTTGGGAAGACAGTTCCAAAAACTGTGAAAAACTTCATCCAATTATCAAAAAATGCCGAAGGAGTAAGTCTGTTTTTTACAACTGAATTCTTATCATACAACATTCGGCTTTTGATTTGTTATATTCCTTACATCTGGTTTCTTCAGCAATGGAACTTATGAACTCATAAACTAAGATCTTAAGAAAATTTCACTTAATAAACCCTTTCGAATTTTCAGGAAGGTTATACTGGTTCGAAATTCCATCGAATTATCCAAGATTTTATGGTACAAGGTGGAGACTTCACCAAAGTAAAGATTTTTTGTATAAACGTTTTTTCTCTAATTATTTAATATATTGTTCTTTTTGCTCTCTCTCTTTTTGATATTATTTAAAATATCACTGTTCATCTCAGGGTGATGGTACCGGCGGTAAATCTATATATGGTGAGAAATTCGCCGATGAAAATTTCAAATTGAAGCATTATGGTGCTGGATGGGTTAGCATGGCAAATGCTGGACCAGATTCGAACGGTTCTCAGTTCTTCATTACTTTAAAAAAAACACCTTGGCTCGATGGCAAACACGTTGTTTTTGGCAAGGTACGACAGCTGATCAGATATTCTTGCTTCACTATTTGTAGTTCTTCTTTAATTCCTTTCTCTTCAGGTTCTTGAAGGAATGAAAGTAGTAAGGAAAATGGAAAACACGAAAACAGATAAGCCTGGTGATAAGCCCGTAAAGGATGTCGTAATCGTAAAGGCAGAACATCTGGTTGTAGAGACTCCATTTGCGGTTCACAAGACTGATGCAGAAGATTAAATAAGAGGTACTTTTCGAAATCCATCCACGAATTTTGAAAACATAATTCATCTGTACTTGTTAATAAAAGGAAACTTTGGAAATTAATTTAGACAGGTTGTTCAGGAAATTATCTTATTGTTTTTATTGTTACTGTTAGAATTGTTTGCTTATTTCACTGGTTAATTAGGATTAAAAGATTACAAATCAATGAAACTGATTACATACAAACAAGGAGAAGTTCAAAATTATTAACAAAAAGCTCGATCTTCTATGCATTTTCTAAATCCTAATAAACATGAAAGAAATGAAAGAATTGCCTTTTAGAAATAAGAAAACTGACATAGCTAAATTGACATAGTCGTTCGAATGAAAGTTAATTTGGAATAGTTGTACATTCTCACACGCGAAATAAATCTTTGTATCTATTTCTAATCATTTCCATCTCCAATTCACCAGTTGAAGCACTGTTTTACAAATGTCATCGCAACAAATGATTGCTCTCATTAAACCCTGCAATGGTTCCTATGCAGTACTGAATCCTTACGTATTCTCTTGCAATTACTTAAATCGAGTACACATGTTTAAATTATTATTCTTGTTAATGGATGATAACAATAAGATAACAGCTAATAAAATATATCTAATGTAGGGAACTGGTCTACAAGTGAATTTAAATGACAAAAAGATCGTGAAAAAAATGTATCTAGAATTTCGATAGTCTTTTAGTAAGATTTTTTGATCCTCATTGTTTACTTCGTATAAATCAAAGGGTTTAATAATCAGCATTAAATCACTGAAACAATCGAATTTATTTCAGCAATATCCTGTAAGTGGTATTTCTGAATTTTCTTGTGTCCAAAGGAATAACTTCTTCCATTCATCAATGATGTCCAATTAAAACTATGCCCTATCGTCCCTATTAAATTTAAAACTAAGAAATTCATTTTATCCATTCATCTTTTTTAACACTACTTAATAGAGGTAGAACTAAAGACATAGTTCAATTTGAAAGGATTAATTGTTCAAAAAAGCTCACATTCAAATCCTTACTGGAATTCATAATTTGGATTCTAAACTTTTTGATCTGAATACAAATTTTGAGGCATTTGATTTTTCAGTTCTAATTTTACTTCAAACATTTAAAAATAACAGATTTTAAAGAATGAGATACGAAAAACCGACAATTTGGGTAATTTTAAGTTGTTGTCATTACATTTGTTTTGGGATCCATGAACTTTCACAATAATAAGTATTTAAATCTTCTGAAGTTTAGAATCCACCAGCTGTATTTACCTCATTCTTTCTCGAATTAAGCAACGTGGGCAGTATTTTCAAGAGAATTAACGATAGACACTTTCTTTGCTTATCACTAGTTTGTGATATCATTATGTGTAATGAACTAGTCAACATTGTTGAACATTAAATGCATTAATGCAAGTTATATCATTTCTAGCACTTCATACTGCTGTCGCTCAATGCAAACTGCCGAAGGGTCATTCGTACTTATTTTAAAGATTGCATATTTTTTGATAGGATGGATTATAGCGAAAAAATTTAACTTCTTTATGGATCAATCGAAGCAAACTAAAATGGTTACTTCCACAAACAGTTTGTTTTTGCCAATAAATAATTAACAAAAACACAATAAATTTTAAGAATAATAACTTTTGAACTATTAAATGCATCGATGAAATGTATTATATTGATAAATTAGTGGCATTTATAACTTTCAAAATGCTGGAATGTTTCGCTTCAGAACATTTTAATATCGCACTCACTGAATGCTATTCATTTAAAAGTGATAAAATGAAATAAAGAGGGTCAGCTGTCAATTCATTATCATTATCAGCATATGTTTGTTATTCGCCTGATCGTATTATTAGTAGGTCAATAGTTGACTTCAAATTTTGACTGCATTAAATTCGTTATATCTTGTAATGTTGAAATTCAAGAGTCCAAAATTATAAATATGAATAAACGGAAGAAAAATATCTCAGCTTGTACGATATTTTAACTTTCTGCAGTTTTCAATTCCATTTCATCTTTTCAGGTTCTATCTATCCGAGTAAATTTCAGATAATTTTAATGTGGGTTTACTGTTTGCTAAATTACATCTCACTTTATAAAAGAGTATATATATATACTTTTTTCTCAAAGCATTTTGTTCAACTTTAATTTTGATAACATCTACTAATCTATCGAATAAACAGAATTAAGGATACGCATCTTTCCATCCTGCTATTTATATTTCTTTTTTGCATCATAAAATGGATATTCTAAAGTGAGAGAATGATGCTGAGCAAATGCACTGGAAAATGTATGTTCAATGTTGCTAACTTGCTGAGGTTCCTATTTCTGTATTCTAGCAAGTGAAGATTTACTTTTTCAAGCAGATCAGTTATTTTGTTAGTTCCCGCAATTTAAATGCTAAAAGTAAAAATCTACTTCATATTAGCAGATTCCATTCAGAATAACCAACAAAATTAAACTGGCAATAGTACACTATTGAGGAATCATGAAATACGTCAAGAGCTCATGAGATAAAGCATGATATTGCGCAGTAAAGATCAGAAAAGCGTTAGTTGGTTGTAAATCAACCGATAATATCGTGAACAGCCCCCATAATGGGTTTACTATCTCGGTATATGCGTAAATGAAATAGTGGGAAATGTACTGCAGTGAATATCTGAGACGCTTTCATATTGACGTACATACAGCAAGCACCCGCTTTTCCCAAACAGCAAAAACTGCGGATCAAATAGCACTCACTATTTTTTGAAAGCACTGAAAAAGAAACAAATTTTATTGATCTGTATCCGAGTAATTCCATGAACATAGAAACATGGAAAAAGGAACAAATTTGAAAAGTAACATAACATTCCAAACAAACAATCGAAAACGCAGATACAAATAAGAGGTACACATTGCAAAAATGAGAAAACATTCGGAAGAATTTACGAAAAGACAGACTGTTTTATATAAAACATAAAATGATAACAACTGCTTCGTAATATTAAAAATTAACGGTAAACAATACGCAAAGCGACGGATAAATAATTTTGTTATTATCATTTTTCAAAGTTTGTAGTTGGCAACCAAAGATTTCAGAATCCAATCGGGCTGTGCGCATAATAATAAATAATTGGAATGAAAGTCACAATGGAAATTAACCGTAACGAAGCAGAACAATGATATAACATTCATCCACGATTTATCTAACTAAAATGCTGTCAATGATGAAAAAAAAACGGGCAGTCAAACAAACAACAGTACCTATCTTGTAATAAAACAGACCCGATTAGATCACAGAAAATCGATTTCTTTTATCTTTTCAAAAATCTTGCCATTTCGTTAAATTATATTTAGCTCCATTTTCTGCCCATTATTTTATCCCCTCACAATAAATTAGTCATCCAATCTGTGACCGTCGTCTTTACAATCATTCAAATTCTGTAATAAGAGAAATAACAAACGAGACCATTACATTTTCAATAACTAATCAGACGAGTCTACATGACAACACATCGCTGATCCGGATCTTGACCATCATCACTGACAAACTGTCCATATTGCAGCTCAGCTACGCTTTCTCTGGTAGCCATTTCATTGCCATCCGCGTCAACCAAAGATGTTTTGACTCGATCACCTGCGGGCCACTGCTGATTTTTCATTACCAGCTGAGATGGTGGCGCATGTTTTTCACCACTATCAGCACTCCAAACCTTTAATAAATTCAAATACAATTCAGTGGAACTTTTTTTTTATTGGTCAAAGAAAGGCAGAAACATTTTCAAGTTGTACAGTTTTTTCTTTCTTCACCTCGTCTTGTTCATCTTCCATGCTTTCATTTCCGTAACAAAAGGAGAAGTAAGCATTTTCCACACAATAATCAGCTTCTAAAACAAAAGGATCTAACTTGAATAAAAAACATAAACATACAGTAATTGCATCACCAGGTTTCATCGTTTGTCTAGAATGGAATTTGTAAACAGTTTCTTTATCATTAGCAATGCTCTTGACGGCCCACTGACCAATTGAGATTGTTTCCTCGCCTTTATTTACTAACTTTATGAACTTCCCATCCGTGTCATGCTCCTCGATTTCGATATCGCAATCTGTGTTGGAAGTCGTCTGAAATCAATTCGTTGAATAACACACTTGAATTAGCCCTTGATTTTTAGTTGAAGTTGGCAATATACAATATCTTCAGGAAATTTTTAGAAGCATTATCTCAAAATCAAGTCAACAACGATGTATAAATATAACGTACAACATAATCTGTCAAAATAAGATGTAGTTAATTCAAAAACTGAACTAATAATATCAAGAACCTTGTAAGTTTTTGCAGTGTTGCGATAATACAAACTGTCGTCTGATGCATTAAATCGTTTGCGTTTAATTGAACGACGATGACCGGAATCTGCATATGACAAACTGAAGCGATCACCAGAAGATGGTGAAGCCGCTGGAGAACCTCCAGAAGACTGCTGCGAAATATTTAGTCTAAACGATAAATAATAATAAAACGGCTGAAGTAATAAAGCAGAATAAACATACAGTTACCAAGGAATGGTACGTTAGAATTCACATGTTACGAAATCGAAAATTTCTTGATCAACGCTAAATAAGTGAAGAAATACCGAGATTCTTCTCCTTCCAATAAATTCTGGTATGCTTTCAGCTCTGTGTCAAGCTGCACTTTAAGATCAAACAAATCTTGGTATTCATTCAACAAACGATCAATTTCACCCTGAAGCTCCGTAATACGCTTGTCACGTTGACTAATACGAACATCACAATCATCGCGCACAAAACGGAGCTAAAATATACATCGTAATCAAGCTTTTCACTGATTAAAACACTATGCATTGGTATATAATACAGGATATCAGGACGAACAGCAACTAATACAATGAGTTATTACAATGAAATATTAACAAACTAATACAATGAGATATTAACAAACCTGACTCTCCAAGTCAGCGATCTTCTTGTTAAGGCCTTCTATACGGCTCTCATAACCTCCTCCAACTTTTTCCATTTCATGAATACGTAGACGCAATCTTGCCGCCTCCTCTTTTGCTAGATTCATTTGTTGACGAGCTTCATTTGCTTCATTAAGCTTATTCTAAAGTAGTATTTATGAGTTTACAAAATGAAACAAAATACGACCAATAAACATTTAATTCTGAAACGGTACTAACCTTATAGGTTTCATCGATATCGCGTCGATTCTTGTTCAGTCGTTCGTCAAATTCAGCGCGCATTGCTTGAAGTTGTTCTTGCAGGCGTGACTCATACGTACGCTCCATTTCACGTGCCGTTGTTGTCATCTCCACTTGCCGTTTTCGATGTATTTCTTCCAACTGCTGAAAAAAGCGTAGCATATTCATAAGTTTAAACATATTTTTATAAATTCCATTAAAATCAGTACGAACCCTTATTATGATAATTTGACATTGAAACATTATTTACAACCCCATAACACATCGTTAAATTTTATGTAATACACGATAAGTAATATATCACATAAAATTAAAAAAAAAAAGGAGGTTAAACTTGCCCCTTCATGCGTTCTCTTTAAAAATTCGTAATCTTCCTTTAGCGACTGGTTCTGGTTATGAAGTGCAGTATTGGCAAGCGCTTCATCCTCAACCTGTTTTCGCAATATGTCCAACTGCTGCTTCAAGTCTTCATTTTCGGTAAACAGATTCTAAAAATCATATTTATAACAAAACCCATATAAAACTTAAAATTAACCCACATATAATCCAAACCTTATTTTCATCCTCCAGATGTCTTCTCACGTTATCAGCAGTATTCAGTCTCGCCTGGAAATCCTGTATAAGACTGTCGTTAGTTAGACGAAGCTTTTCAGACTGCTTCAGTTCTTTATCAAGTTTCCCAATCTTAAAATACGCGAAGATTAATTCATATTCTTGACAAAAATAAACAAAATTAAAAACGAGATAATACAAATTAAAAATATAAGTAGGCTAACAATTCTTCGAACAAAAATCAAATTCATATTAGAAAACAAATGAAGAAAGCAAATAATTCCCAATTGTGCACTTGTGCAATCTCACATCATATGCGATGTTCTTAAGAGCTAGTAAAAGATTGAAAAGATTACTCTAGCACGAAGATTATCGCGTTCGGCTAATGCCGATTTTGCCTCCATATTGACACGAGTTTTCTCTTTTAAAGCATCGTCGATTAAATCCCGCAACTCCTTGACTTTTGCTTCATAACGTGCTACCAGATCATGCCTCTCTTTCTTTTCGACCACTTCGCTTTCATTTATTCGCACGTTCAACCGTTCATTCTCGAGTTCAAGCTGACGGACTCGCTTAAAAAAATGATAAAACTGGCTTTTCTTAATAACAAATCCATTTTTAAAAAAGCACTTCTTCATTATAGCACCTATGATTAACTATCAACATTTACAAAAATATAACGTTAAATAACTGCGGAATAGCTAATAAAAAATCGGTGTTCATCTTTGACAAAAATGAAACTTAAAATAAATATTTACATCGATGTAAACAGCGAGACGGTCGTTCAAATTTGATAATGTATCCTTTTCATATTGTCGAGTCCGACGACTGGGTGAAACCGAAATGCTGGAAAACAAGAATGTACAAATTATTAAGAGTTCCGCAATTATCACAGAAAACATAAAAAATTTTTAAGATAGAAACACATTCACAATTTCTCACCGAATTATGTACAAAGTGAATGGTTATTATCTTAATTTTTACAGTCAAAAAATTCTCAATTCTCTTATCGTCAGAAAATTGATCAATTATTGAGTATATAATGTAAAAGACATACTTAAAAGAACATTCCGTTCCATCTCCACTGTTCTCTACAAGAATCGGATATTCAGCTGCTATAGTCCGACTGCTCGATGGCACATTTGTTGCACGAGACGAAGAACGTTTTGGCTTTGATGCAGACATTTTTTTTGTCAGTATAATCTTTCGGAGAACTTAAGAATTAAATTACTGTAAATAACAACAAATAAACTGTTATATTCATCACGTCGTGAACTAATTCTTGACAATGCATTGATATATAAATAACATTCGATAGATTACAATGATTACAATGATATTATTCGTTCATACATATATTTATTATTAACGAATATCTCATAAAATGAATGATCTACAAGAGACTTATTTACGTATCCTTCCAAACATTTCCAGAAGTACTTCTACCATTTGCACACGTAAATGTATGCTTACTTCCAAGTATTTATATGAGCATACATATGTAAAATTACAAGAAAGCTTAATAAAAAGTTAATAATTTAAATTACGTATTGATTAAATTAAATTATTATATTAAGTATTGGTTATTAAAAAGCTCATCACGATGAATGTGTTTGGTATGACGAACGATGATGAATACATTTACTAGAAAGAGATGAAAGGAAGAAGTAAAGAGAAGAGACTAAAGAAGTAATGCGATGTATCAGTAGTGTACGTGCAACTGTGAATGAATTAAAGTGAAAGGAGTAATGAGGAAAGTGCAATGTATCAAGTAGTGTACGTGCAACCTGTTAATGAGGTAAAGAGAAAGGAGTAATGAGGAAAGTGCAATGTATCAAGTAGTGTACGTGCAACTGTGAATGAGTTAAAGAAAAAGGAGTAATGAGGAAAGTGCAATGTATCAAGTAGTGTACGTGCAACCTGTTAATGTAAGCAGTAATTTAGATTGAACATACAAAGTGCAATAAGTTGTTATATTACTGAAAAATTGTAGAGAAAAAGAGCACAATACAGTTTTTAAATAATCACATAAATGATGAAAAAAAAAAAAAAAAAGAACGCACAAAACGCATTCGCAATGCAAAAAGCTTTCGCTAACGCTTTGCAATGCAATAGTGTGTGTTTGCCCATTGATAGATTTATGAATCTGTAAAGCGAGCGATCGCTTTTATTCTCACTAAAACATACATAGTGGACACCTGTTATCATTTAGACAATTGTTGCAGTATAATACAACAAACCTAAAATGTAAGAACTACAAAGTGTAATCATACAACTTAAAACATCTAAAAAATCTCACGTCTAAATAAAACGCACCCCAGTACCACTCCTCCACTGCGCTGCGCTAATACCACAGAGACAATGAATGAATGACCCTCGTTGCCTTGCCTTGCCTTGCCTTACTCATTCCCTCAATTACAAAAATTTTTGAAGAACTTACGAGCACCCGTTGTGCAAATCTAAATTCCACTAACAAATCATTTTTAGAGATCTAAATAAGATAAGATTAATTTATGGTAAGATGAAATGAGTTAAAATTTACTTTTATATTACTAATAGAAAAATAATTGACCTATTTTTAATGTATATTGAAGCTATTATAGTACTGATATTAGTGTAATATTTAGTATTTAAATATTTTCAATTTTTGCGGTAAAAATAAGGAAAAATTTTAATCAATGTATATTTGTGTAGTGAATATATTTGGGAAAATAGAAGATATCATTGTAGCGTAATATACGTGGAATAAATGATGATACTCGGATATAACTTACTTATTCTTTCTTATCAGTAACTTTTATTCTAGATAAACGTGATAAATTATACGTATATATCGATTAATGTATCTAGTATTTTGAAATTAAAATTTAAAATTAAATATAGTTGCTGGTAATTTTGCTTGAATTCTTTAATAATAATTTTGGTATAGTTAAAATGAAATAAACAACAGTGATAACTTAGAGATCTTTTATTATTTCTATTTGATCTATATCAAATAGAAATTCAAACTCAAATATATTTACAAATTAAACGGTTGATATGTGTTTTAAGAGTTAATTATAAGTGGATCCATGGTATATATTTGACTGAGAGATTGATTTTACAGCTTTTACAGTTTGAACCGTAGGAAAAAAAAAATGTGATTTGTCGTGTTGATTGCTTATTTTTGCCAATAATTAAATGAATTTAGTAAAAATAATAATTAAATGAATATTGGCATTGAGTGAAATTCCCAATGGAATACCATTGGAACGACATATTCTTTCATTTTTAAAAGGGCCTCGTTAATATTGACTATCAAATTTTGGATTTTTAGACATTTAGTAAATGGGAAAATTTCTTCAAATTTCGATTAGCTACAGATATCCTCTATACTGTTAACGTATTGTCGTATTTAGCGCTATGCTATCCAAATTAGCGTTTTTTTTTTCCTCATTCTATCATTTAATCATTATCTTATCATTAAAATATCGAAATGTTTAAAAAATTTTTAAACGAAATGAAATTTTTAACAATATTTGCAACAGCTTTGCTTATTATGCAAATTTTACTTTTCCAACTTTTTTTTTTTTTTTTCGAGAAATTTCCCCAAATGAAATTTGCATCAGCTCATCTATGCTCTCTGTTAACTACATGCAGTTATAATTTCCTACCTTTTCTCTCAGTAATCAAAAATCGACTATTATGAACTTCGATTGTTCATCGTAAATTTCAGGTTTTTTTTTTGATTTATTAGATTGAGAAAGATTTAGAGATCAGAAAATGTTCAAGTATTTTCAATTCGATCTAAACAATAGTTCATAGGTCAAATTTAAGAATAATTATATAGCTTATCCATGCTGTAGAAAGTTGTTGAGTGCTATTTTCAATTCGATCTAAACAATAGTTCATAGGTCAAATTTAAGAATAATTATATTGCTTATTCATGCTGTAGAAAGTTGTCGAGCGCCATTAAGTATCATTCTACATTCATTACAAATTAAATGCTAGTGCTTTTTTGCATTACTTCAGTTTTATTTTCGAGCTTACCAATTTTGAAATATTTAAAAGATCAATTCAAATTTTTGATAAAATTAATAAAAAACAAAAACTGGACAATATGGACAGTAAAAAAATTGGGTAGATTAACAATTCTTCAAATTTATACTTGTTAAGAAACAAATGTAAATAGCAAAATAATTTCAAATATTCATGCAACTTAATAAAATTAATGAAGCTTGAGAAAGCACACTGTGCTTTCATTAGCATAGAGGATTTAGATTGGATTGAAACAAAACTGACCAGCTCAAACTGACCACTTCATAGTTCTCTACTACCTTTGAAAGACATTTCTTTACATCGTTCCCATCCTAATCTCATACCACGTTTTACCTGTCCAATCTTATCCCGCAAAGTTATCTGTTTCCTTAGGATATAGTAACACAGATATTAACTTCTCTTCCTCATCCAATAATTATGCAAAGTATACTAATTATTTTTATTTTTCTCCACTCGCAATAAACGTATCTCAGTAGCCTTTGCAAAAGTTGTATGCCCCATGGCAGGTTCGAACTGCCGACCTTCGCATCTCTTAGCAGTCACTTATAAGTACGACGCGCTAACCAACTGCGCTAATGGGGCTCGGCTAGATTCGCCAACCAATATTATATGAAGGATTAATTCGATTTAGAATTATTTTTATTGAATAATTAATATTAAATTCACTTAAGAATACTTATATTGTTGAAAAGCATTAAATTAGACATGTAGATGACTTCTCTTTTTCTCAGCATTTAATAGAATTAATTTATTCTTTGGTTATCGATCCATTTAATATCAAATAGTGTTTTCGAGGGTATGAAATTTTAATTTGATAAATTTACAAATGCTGCCAAATATAGAATGAATTGCATTTAAGTGGAAAAAGAGCTACATTTCAGGATACTAACTTTCTCATTTTAGGGTACTAACTTTAGTGCTTACTTTTATAGTTGTTTGTTAAAAAAAAAAAAAAAAAAAACACAACCTAAATAAAATCATAAGTAATCAAATGATATTATCATTGAATCCTAAAAAAAAAAAGCAAGCAAAATTTTAAAATATTGCATCAGAATACTTATCATACATTTTCAAGTCTTCTCAAATTCTTGTACATTCTAATATCGCTTGTAATACAAAAGCGAATTCTCGTTTCTATTTGATACTTTTTGCGCTTATAAACAGAAAACTAAAGAGATAAATTGAACTTGAAAAAACATTTCTCAGATTATTCTATCAATCTAATTTATATCTAACATTTTATAAAGATACCTGTACATTCCATATCAACTTAACTGTTGAATTTTCTATTTTCTGATTCCATTTACTCTGCTTCAACTCCAAATATTTGGACAGAATTTGAAGACCGAAAAATTTGCATTTTGAAATAGAGAACTTTACAGCGAAATCATGAACAAATTTTCAGTCTTTCACGTATTCAGTGCGTATAATTTTTGACTGTCGTAATAGGAAAATTTAGTTGTTGATATGGCGCTTCTAGACTGATTGATATCAATAGATATCTTTACAGTATCATTAAATTTGCCTCAAATCGGTTTAATATAATTAAACAAATATGCAGTAGGATGAAAATGCGTAGGCATTAAACTAGTGGAGTTTGTGTCAAGCGGTACTTTGAATAAGGATAATGATCGGAATGGCTTTAATTATATTGCAATCTATTAGCATCTATTCCACGGAACATTGTCAAGAAAATTAGAAATGAATATATGGCATCTTTGATTCAAGCCGTTATAAATTTTTGCCTCTCGAAAATATAATAATTTGAAATGTCACAGCTTAAAATCAAAGCATAAAACATATTAGTAGTTTCTTTTCCTATAGACTTGGCATCATAACAGTAAATGTTGCAGAAGGATGAATAACACTCTTAATTTCGCTCTTTCTTTCAGGTAGGAATCTATTTCTGGAATCTATCTTGTGGAAGAGTTTCCACTTCTTTTTGTACATCGCTTTCTATATATGATCATGAAAATTTTTTAAAAAAAAGTTCACAAATCCCATTGGAAACTGCGAGTCAGTTTCTTTTTTTGTTTTTAACGAATAAGGTTTTGGAGTTTTTTTGAGTCATTTTTTTGAGTCACAATATGCCGAACAAACGAGAAGTTTCCCTTTTTGCAATATGAGTTGGATACTTACCGGAAGAAGATCAGCTGTTGTCAGTGTGGATTGTCCACCATGCAAGTTTTTTTTCTTAGCATTTATTGCATTATTAGAATCTGAATTTGTAAAAGATGATTCAAGCTTAACGAAGTGCTACAGAAATTACTATTTTATTAAAAATCATAATGAAATCATTGGAGAGCAAAGAAAGTTGACATGAACAACTTGATAAACATTGCAGAGGTACAGGAAACACAAAAACTGTCCCAGTAACTTAATGTGAGCAAAACTATGAACTTCTTATAGCTGTCCTAAAATATGCAATGAAAGAAGTCCTTATTATGGTTCAGTCACTGATCATCATAATATATAAGGAGCTGCATATTATTACCACATCTATTTTATTTTATAAATGAGGCATTTATTTTCAAATGATATATTAAAAATTATTGTTATAATATCTAGCTTTAAAACTTTGGTGCTTAACGGTAAAACTATGGATGAGATCAGTTATTCTGATTGTTATTATAGAGCATATAATCTACTTGAATTCTACTATAGCAATTTGAGAAAGTAGGCTACCAATAACAACAACGAATACTTTCGTTCCTCCTGAATAATATACTGCAACGAGATTTAAAATGAAAACTCGAAAGTAAGACACATAAATCAAGTGATGAGCTTAAATAATAAAAATGACCAGTTTCACCAATTCTGGGTCTCTTTTGCTTTATCTGTTTTGATCTAGAACACATAATTGACAAAGTCGTCAAGGTTAATTTAAAAAAATAACAGAATTAAACAAAAACCCGCCTCTTGTTACTATTATACGCTTTGTTTTTGCCATATAATATCATCATAGATCATTTGACTTACATGTAAATAACTTTCAAAGTGATGATCTCTAAATCAACAATTCATTTAAAAAAAAAACGCTTTAAATACCTGACTAATTGAAATGTTCCTATTTACAAAATCTCGCCATCTTTTTTAAATTTTAGTTATAACTGGAGTTATATTTACTTATCTTTTTAAAATCTGAACATATTATCTAATATAAATTACTCGATAATTATATATAAACAACGGAATGACCAGTAAATGAAATATCTAACACTACGATATATAAAAACAAGGCACAAGAAATGTATCACAGACCCTCAGTAATAAACTGATTTAAACAATATCCAAATGGAACAAATATGACGGAGTGAGAAGGGAAACAAACAAAGGAAAGATTAAACCAAAAAAAAAAACGGAAAAAATTAACTTTGATAAATAAAATATAAGACATACTTTACACTTCAACAAAACAGAACTTTCGCTTGATTATGAAAAATTGACAAAATAAAGGTTTGTTGCTCTACTGCTTTGAAGGCATATATTTGAAATCACGAAATTGACTAAGAAGTGAAATGAGAACCAATACTAAGAAGTGAAATGAGAACTGATATGAAAAGGTGAAACTATGTAGACGAAAAAACAATAGAATTCTTGAATGAAGAAAAAATATCACAGAACTTGAAAGAAATAAATACATCTAAAAGAACCATAATAATTACTGTCCAAATAATGATAATTCATTCTGTGGGCAAAATTAGCTTATCTCCATCATCACTGCATTCGCAATTGATAATCACCATTTTGTGTGACGTAACGAACCCATGGTAACGCTTGATATCCACTTTTTTCAATAATTTTCAAGTAGCGGACCTAAATAGTTCTCTTAACGTTTGAAGTGAAACGCATACCAACTTTGAATATCAGAAATTCACCTGAAGACCACTCGTTGTAAAGTACGGGATCTCAAACTTCACTGAAATTGGTGCTTTTCTCTCCGTCTCATCACTTACAATCGAAGGTAAACAGAAGTGAGCACGCATTAAATATTCACGTCCACCTGAAAGCCATTCACTTCTTTATTTATGTAATAAGATCAAAAAGCACTTCATTTTTGATAATAACCCAAAGCACAGAATTTGAAACAAGAAATTCGAAATGTTAACCAGGGAAACTTCGGATCATCCAAACAAAAGCACTGAGCTCAGGAACATATTTTACTGAACCAACGGAAGTTTTGAATTTAGGCGAATCTGCATCACTGGGCACAGGTATGATGATCTCTACATGATTTGCAATAGACTGACATTTGAACTGAGATTTTGCCTGAACATGGATGCTTTTAAAGCACAAATTCCTAGACGGTAATGAACACTATACAAAACAGCATAGTTATATAAACGTACCATTATGAAATCTAAATCAGACAAATATGATGCAATAAAATAGATCACCTTCACCATATATTCAACTCTAGAATGAGCATGCTTCTCCATACAAGATTCCACCCAAATCAACGGCTTTATAGTTGTAGTTAAACGATAATTCATTAGTTCAAACTCTCCATCCGGTGGTACGAAACTTATGGTACGGTCATTTTCAAACCGAGATAATCGTACACATTGATGAAATTTCACATCTTCTAACTCTACAGCTTTACCTCGTCCTCCTGAAAATCAGTGTTAAATTTCGAACATATCAAATACTATAAGTCTGTGCAGTTTGATGAAATTTTTTACAAATGGGATGCAAAAATAATTTAGCAAAATAAAATTTGAATGAAAAACACGCACTTGAGTATGTTTGAAAAAGAACTTTGTCATTAAGTCCAAGACGTAATTCAGGCATTCCGGAGAGCAGAACTCGCATCTTAATCGTTCCAACAATTTCGCTTCGCAATACGGAGCCGGAAGCATTGATCTATGACATATTTCATATAAAAACTTGACAAAAAAAAAGAATGCCGTTTATTCCAAAGTCTCGATTAGTCTTTCAATAACAATTCTAAACTCACCAACATATTAACTGATTCGATGACATCAAGAAAAACTTCATTTTTACGATATTTTAATCCATCCGAACGCCAAGAAACTGCATTCGTTATCGCCATTGGAGGTCTTGGAGCAATGTCGAGCATATATCGTTCTTGTGTGATATACCTGAACAATTTGTTCGTGACTGAAACATAACATTGAATTCATTCATTTTATGATATATTAAAGAAATAACTACTCTTGTAAAATTCGACTCTCCGTTGTTTGTGGATAACCGAAATCCATCATTTCATCCAAAAGCTCATAGAAAACGACAAAATTATCTCGTACTGATTCCTCTTCGAAATCCTTAAAAGAAAATCAATAAACGAATGCATTTAAAGAAATGTACCTTCAGTGATATACAACATATCATTTATACGAATTATTATAGTCAGCCTAAAAAAATTAACCTTGAAATATTCACTGAACACTTCAATACATTTATATAGGAATGCGAGTATCATTGCGACATTAACATTTTTCTTTGATATTGAAACAACTGAAACAACAACAAGATCAATAGCAAAATGATAAATGAAGATTGTATAATATCTTTCTGCCCAACTGAATTAGTTTACTGTGTACGTATTACAAACAAATTAGTCTCTAAATCTCATAAAATTTTTCAAGGATTATGCTGACTTTGAAATATGAAGTTATACTCGAAATTTTCCGGAATTTATCAAAAAATTCTAAAAGAAAACGAAACCTACGAAATATGTTGAGATGCTTGACGTAAACATAGCTGATGCCATGCTTCTGCAATACCGGAGCTAAAAGACCTTCATCCTCTTTCTCCATTAGCAAAGGCATGAAGGAATCAATTACGGACATTTCCACATCCCCTCGATAATTCCGTGACATTATCACCTAAATGAAAGTAATTTTTGTTCAGCAATACATAATAAACACTGTTATATCTGACATATTATTATCATAAGTTCGAATAAAAATTTAAAAGTTAAATTCATTAATTTTATACATTGTTCTAATTTTAAGATTGCGCATTTAGTATGATAAAATTATGCAAAAAAAAAAGATACATTTCCTTTCAAATCCAAAATAAAAATAGCTGAACAGGACATTATTGTTTCGCCGTTTATAATTGTAGAGCACTATCCGGAGAGTATCATCAACAATAAACGATAACCTGAAATTTCAAACGGAAAGCTAATTTACTCGGAAAGTCAATATTATCAACAGTAAGCGATAAACGGAAAGCTAATTGCTGAAAGCTAATAAGTGATAATTGCTGAAAGCTAATAAGCTAATATCATCAACAGTAAGCGATAAACGAAAAGTTAATTGCTGTTAATATCGAACAACAATACTAACAATAATTCAAAGATAACTTTATCTTGAAAACTTGAAACGTCCTATCCGCCTTTATCAGTAAAAACAAAATTCTAGTATCTTGCAAACATACTGTAATGCTTAAGATTCAATGCACGATACGATAGCTATGATTGCTAATTTCGTATTCATTTAAACTTAAACACAAGATTTTCATTAATTAAAATAGAGCCGTATAACAAGAAGAAATTTTTTTCGACAAGAAATGAATTTTTGTTTTTTTCATTTAACGCATAAATTTCATTAATTTTCTTGAATAGCACTTTCTGTATGCTGCTTATTGTACAAGTATTTTTACTGAAAAAAGTTTTTCAAAGAAGGAAATGAAGTAAAAAATGGCCATATACAACTTCTAAAGCATTGATTGGTTCTGTGTTTGATATGGTCACGTCATGAGAATTGACAAAGGTCACACAGTCATGAGAATTGGCAAAGGTCACACAGTCATGAGAATTGGCAAAGGTCACACATACTAATCATGAGAATTGACAAAGGTCAATTTCTGTAAACGAGTGACCACCTGTAGAAGATGTAAATTCTGGCGCATCAATTTCCGTCAATTTTTCTGAGCATAATTCTCAGTGATTTCGTCTATATTTTGGAAATTGTAGGTGGTAGCAAACTAATAAAGAATAAATATGCTCTTTTTCTGAACTTTGCAATTTCTAAGTTCAATCTGAAATGATCATCGATAATTGTACATATCATTGTAATATACCGACGATTGTCGGCAAAAAAAAAAAAAAGTAACTGATATTTAAAAGGTCAATCTTTCAGATCGATCAACTCATAAAACAATCTCCTACATTGAGTTTTTTCACTTCACCAATGCCAAATTATCGCAAAGAATGCAAGTTTTTCATAAACTTGCTGTTTTTGACCAGGATCATTGACCTTCAATGCCCTCTTAACTAAGAGCTCTCAGCTTTCGATGATGACCTATCACTAATTTTGTCAACTCTAAGATTTTCATCTTTCCAGGCTACAATTGCATTTTTGTATTTTCATAAACAAGTTCTTGAATCCATTAAATATGCAATTAAATATGGCAAATTATGTAATTAATTTTAAGATTATAAAAGAAATCATTTTGTTTCACTCCTTGTCTAAATCACTTCCTAATTTAAAAACCCTCACTTCATCCCAATCCTTCCTGTATCAGTATCACTAATATCAATTAGAGTACAAATATTGTCACACAGTCACCGCAAAATATCGGTCGGCCTGATAGTGGAATTTTAAGTGAGCTATTAATTGGTTTTAAATATGAATTTCAGTGAGAGTGAAATTAAATTTCTTAGTTTGTTTCGATAATATTTTCACGCTTATCAAGCTTATCAACGCTTATCAACATCAATTTAATGAATACAATCAAGAACATGGGTGAAGTGAAAAAGAAAGTTGATCAAGACGGTGAACGACATCTCTTCATACATCAACAGAAAAATGGGTGTGTTTTCATGCAAAATTTAAATATAGTTTGGAAAAAAAAAATTTGGAAAGAGGAAATGAAGATTAAAAATAATGAATAAAATTATTACTTCGAAAAGGAAAAATTCATGTTTAATTTTTCATAGTTATTTCATATAGATTTAATTCAAAATAATGAAAATTGCTGATCGAATATTTTCAGCATGCAGCAAGTATCATCGCAAAAAATTGCAATTGATACTTTGACTTATATACGGAAAATCATAAGTCTTGGGAAGTACAACAGTGCTCAGTGAGTTTTACAGTCATTTCAAATCATTTTAATAGCAAGTTGTAATGAAATTCAAAAATGTATTGCAAAAAGGGAAGAAAATAAATTTGGACGGAGATTATTTCTGGTGTATTTTTGATATATCATTAAAATATATTGAAGTTATCCTATTTTTAGTTACACTGAGAAATCCTTTTCAAAAAGTCGTTTTCAGGGAACTCATTGAGCTGTTGGAAATGGAAAGAAAGCGTTTGCTAGAAGCATTGCCTTATCAGTTTGTTGTTTCAAACATTATATTATGTGTAATCAAGATGATTTGCGAAGAAAATTGTCAAACCAGTGCTGCATTTGGAGATCTAGTACTCCATGATTCTTTAAATGTTCGCTTACTTTTCAGTTTGAAGAGTAGAGTATACTTTTTACTGCAATAATGAAGAAATGCAATTTTTTAGAGTAGACTTTTTACTGCAATAATGAAGAAATGCAATTTTTTTCATGTTCCGAAATTTAGCAATATCACATTGTAGGAACTCTGGAAAACTCCAGGCTGCAGGAAAATTATGGATCCTCGAGAACTTCGAAAATCGGCTCTTGTTGCTATCACTGAATTTGCAACTGAAATTAGCACTTGTATTGAAGATATTTGTGCTCAGGTAAAAGTTTTCATTTAAGAACAACCATAATGAATTATTAAATATGCTTTAAATTTCAATTTCTAAGGAGCAGCATTTGTACAACTTTTACTAAATCTTAGTAGTGTTCTCCAAGAGATTTTTGTTGATTACGTTAACGACAATTTCATTTGTTTCATTAGCATAAACTGCTTAAACTGTCAGGATTTTTGAAAAATGATGTGTGGGATACAATATTATTGAAATAACTCTGTATGGTGAGCAGTAGCATTGGGCAGTAGTGCAGTTTTCGTAACATATTTCATCATTAAGGTTGCCATTTTCATTCACTGTTCTTAGAATCATAAATGACGAACAAAAACATAGATTATTTTTACAGGCTGGTGACCACATCTGTACATCTGATGTTATCATAACGCATTCATTGTCGCTATCATCTACGCTTAGAGCATTCTTCAAATCAGCTCGTAAAAGCCAGAAAAGTTTTCAATTGCTAGTAGTAGATGAAGAAATTGATTATGGTGATTACTTATCGTCAGTGGATGTTTTAACTGCCATGCAGCATGCTACCAGAGTGTTTATCTCAGCTGTCGCTGTATTCCCAGATGGCTCGTGTTTGGCACCAGCAGGTATTATTTCATTTTATATTGGACATTATAAAAAGCTTGATTTATTAACTTAAGAGGCTGGGCGTAAAATTTTTTTTTGAATAGTAGATTTAGTATTTCAGTGTTGTTTTAAGTAATATTTCAGGATGTTTAATGATATGCTTAGCAGCTAAACGACATGCAGTACCAGTTTCAGTTTGTACTTCTTTCTACAAATTTACTCCGTTTTTTGTAGCAGATATTGATCGTATACATTCTTTCGGTTCCTCTACTGATGTAGTATCTTTCACAGAGATGGAAGAAATGAGAGATGCTCAAATTGTCAATCCTCTCTTTGATCTGATCTCTGCAGAGCTTATATTACAGTATATTTCACATACATCTACCTTCACTCCCTCCCACGTATACCGTTTTATTGGGGATTATTATTGCTGTGATCGCATTGAAATGTCATTGTAGATGCTCTTTGTATGATGAACAACTTTTAATGATAACAGTTATCATTAGAAGTGCAATTTTCTGCATGTTATTTCATTTACGGTACATTTAATACATGCAGTGATTGAAATTTTTTTATAGCAAAGATCCAGTCTTTATATTCTTAGTATCCGAGAAGGCTTCATGTTACGTGTCAAATTGTATTGCATCCTACGGTACCTACAAGATTCTAACACATAAAAGTGATTGATAATCCATTGGTCTGTTAAAAATATTATGCTGAAGTATTAAATCTCAGAAGATGCATAATTTTCACGATTCAGTTAATCTACTTTACCAGCTATATTTTTCTCATCAGTTTTTTTTTTTGCCGCCCTATTCAATTCTTTGGTAAGATCTACTTTAGTTTAAGGATTTTTACATATTCTTGGCTAGAATTAACTGGCTGTTATTTCATTGAAAGACTATTTCTTGCATTGCTTTCGTTGATACAATCCTAGTGGAGGCTTATTTTCCGAAGTAGAAATTAAAAGGCGAGCAAATGCTCCATTTTTCCAACTTTCCATCACACATTGATACCGTGAAACATGAAACGAATTATTCTGATGTTATTGGAAACTTTTTGCTAATGGAATTTGACCCATGCGAGAGTATACGAGATTTGCAGTTCAGATAGGAATTTTCACTTACAGATGAATGGCAGAGCCAGGTGATGCAGTACGGGTGGACAATGTGGAAAATAGTAGCGATGATGAGGGAGAGGATGAAGAGGAAAGCAGTACAGAAAGTAATGGAAGTTCAACTGAAGAGAGCAACAATAATTATGAAAGTGAAGAAGAAAGTAGCGATGATGATGAGGATGATGACACAAATGTTTGGGATTCTGTGGACGATGGAGCACAAACGGAAGAAGCAGTTGTGAGTTTTGTTGATGTTAGATATGTTAAATGATATGCGATAGTGACGAATAATGCATAAATTAATTTTAGGAAGCTTCACTGCAAGCAGATTATACTAAGGCCCTCAATTTTATCATAGATGGTCGCAAGCAGAAAGCGCTTACAATAATGGAAAAACTTCTTCAACACCCTATTCTTCAAAAGTTTGAAGTCATTATATTAACCTGTCATTTTCCTGATTCTGTTGATGTAGTTATAGAAGAGCGCTCATCATTTCTTGTATTTCAATTGTTTTAATTAGTCTTAAACAGGATTACGCAATGCTTCAAATAAAACTGTTTATTTGGTATTACATGATAGTATGATATTTGTAGTTAATATTTGTAGAACCTGGCTTTGTACTACTCAAATATTAACCAGTTTATTATTTATGCGCATTTCATTGATTATATTTGCTCTGCAGGTCAATATCAATTTGTTCAACTGGAATGAAGCTAGAAAAGAAGCTTGTGCTAATCAGTCTCGTGTATCATCTATGGCTCGCCTTTTCTCTTCCTTGCACTTCAATATTGGTCGACTTTTAGATGATCCAATAAATCATTTGTTAAGCGTAAGTTTTGTCTTTATAGTTTTAAATAATTAAATGTATCTTATGATTTTAAATAGTTTTTCATTTTTATCCGAAGCTTTCATCAATATTCCAAACTAAAATCTAGCCTAAAGAACATTGATATAATAACTTATTAATTTGAGATATTTTAGTCAAGATTAATCTGCGTTGTTGTTTTGCAGACCTGATTTTTTTTTCCTTATACAAAACAGTCAGGTTTTTAGTAAGATTTCTATTTTTATCTTTTTATTTTGCAGGCATTAACCGTTTATCCAAATGATGAACATTTATGGAAATACGTTGGCGAAGAATCCCTGAAAGTACGGGACTGGTCCATGGCACTGTACGCATTCAGAAATTGTTCATCTGCTTTGAGTGTTATTCGTGGAATTCTTATCGCTTTGTATAACTCCAATCTGTTTGAAGGTATTTCAGTTATTCGTTAATTATTTCCAGAGTTCAGAAAGTCATTTACTCATTTGATGAGATATGTTGCACTCTGAGATGCTAAGCCTTATTTTGCATTAAAATTTTCTTATATTTTTGTATGCTAATGATGGTTAGTAAAAGAAAATCTGAGTGTTTCAGGGATTAATTTCTTCAAAAAAATAAAACATCGGTTTAGACGTTCAAAAGTATTTTCTTCATGCACTGAAAATATTTAAATTCAAGGAAAATAAACTTTATGAAGTAAATATAAGATGAAGTATTATCACGAAACTGGGATCTGCGCGATAAGGAAGTGCCAGCTAGACTTGCCCAGTCATCATTATGTAACATATGTTACGTGTTGCGATTACACTAAGGGCCAAATCATGAAAAGAGATGTGATATACCTATCAAGCTTATAACAGTTTTAGATTGTCTCCTGAAAATAAAATCTGTATTAGAATACGACAAAACTTATTTTTTGGGACGAGTTTTGAAGGAAATCATTCGAGAGACGAATTCTTATTGGGAAATGAAATGCCGCCAGATATTTAATGAAGATCCGGCGCTTGTGCAGGATGAAGATGTTGGGAAAATCACAAGGAGAGAAAAAGATTTGGTGAGTTTGGCAGACTGTTTTTCTTGAATTCTGTCTTCGAATTGTTGTAAATCTTTTTTTTTTCCTTGTTTCCTATTTTGTTGACTCAGTTCTGTTTTATTTTCTACCAAACAGTTAAGGATGGTATTTTGAATCATGTAGATACGAATTTAAAAAATAAATTTGTTTTGTCTTTATTAAAAACTTGTCTTTGTTCATTTAGTAAATAAACAATGACTCAAACTTGGAAAATTCGACAATCTTAGGAGTGAACTGAAGCAATTAGGTAATTGGAAGATTAAGATTAACTGTATTTTTTGAATTAATGGATGGTTGTTTTAATGTCATCATGTGGAAGTCATTTCCAGATTCTAAATGAAATCATAAATATTGGAAAGCCTACTGCTAACATCGAATCTGTATTCAAACCAGTGCTGATTGACATGGACAGTTGTTCCAAGTATGTAATCGTTTCTGTCGATTGTAGAACGATCTTTTCATTTTTGCATATTTTTTTTTATTGGATGTTGCATTCAGTTTTTCAGCTTAGCAGAAATAGGAATTTATTTGTGCGATATATATGACCGTATCGAATGCTTTTCCAGTGTAAGTCGCTCATTATTTGTCCACATTTTCTGCTGAAAAATGCAACAGCTGTACCTTTCATGCTGTGATATAATTTTTATCCGCTCTATGCATTGACAATATGCTCTTGAATGATGTTGTTTACAAGTTCATTTTAAAATTTGTTGGAATTCATGTGCAATTCAATCACGATATGTGCATTCATCTGCAGAAAGTTTTCATTGCAAGGTTTGATTCGGGGAAAGGAAAGGTCAAAACATTAAGTATGGTAAAACATTCTATCAAAATATTTTTGCAGTTCTCAAAACAGTCTGTAGTGATATGTAATACGAACGCGTTGGATGAGTTCGAAGAAATCGCTCATGATATTTCTAATGATCTCATGGATTGTGTTAACGTAGTCCAGGACTTAATTGATAGAATTGTATCCGCAGAAGCTGTTATTGATCATGCTTCAAATATTGTAAGTTGTGTTGATTTTTGTGTTTTTCTTTTATTGCGCACATATTTTACAAAATTCAAGTGAATTAAAATCATATTTATTGGCAAAAATATACTGAATAGTTAAAAATTAAAAATTTTTCATAATTATCTTCGAAAACGAACATTTTACTTAAGATATTATTTTATTAAGATGTGAATGCGTAGTATGTTATATTGAAGACATAACATTTTTTACATTAAATAATGATTTCGTTTTCTATTTCATGTACCTCTTGGAAAGCGTAAGCAGTCAGACTCCGGTTTGGATTGGAGGCGACGTTCTGTTCGTTTTCGCGCAGAATTTAACATTGAGGAATCTGGTTCAGAAAACGACAAGATCTTAATTGCTTCAGTATGTTTATCAGTGTATCTGACTATGCATAATTCAGCTTAAATTTTATTGTTTCATGCTGAATTAGTTTATTGGGTATACTTTTTCAGCTGTTAAATTATTCATGCGCACAAGAATCCTCGATTATTCCGCTTTTATTGGTGAAACCATCTTCGCTGGCAGGCCTACCTTCAAAAAGAGCTCCTTTACATGTATTAATGGATGATAGGACGTCATTGCGTAGATGCGTCATATACCTTGCAAGCAGGTTTATGGACGGGAACGGACGAATTTTTGAGATTTTGGAGCAGTTACTTTTTTGGTACTCGAAGAACTGTTTTTGCATAATTATTACGGACTACTTACGTGAGGTACTTCTATCATTTTTAAAGATAAATTACGGGTGAGAAATCGGGATGTGGAGGAATGTGAGAAGAAAAATTTTGTGCTTCTATTAAAATGACCATTTCGAATCTAGTTTTTTTATTTATTTTCTCTTTCAGAGAATTAGAATAGATATTCATTAGTCTTCTGTAATTGCTTCGGAAGCAATATGAGCAAGGTGGGAAAAACAAAGAATAAAAAATAATGCAGCAGTTCATGAAATGAAATCGCTTACAGTATTTCCGATCCTTTGAGATTAATAACTGTCTCTTCATGGGGAGAACTATATTCATATAATAAATTGCAGTTACAGTTTTCCTTCAGCTATTAAAGAAGTTCACAATTGCTGATTTGAATTGTGAACTTTTTCTTCAGTTGATTTAGTCATTAGGTTTTGATAGTTTGGTTTGGTTTCTAACGCTCAACTGGTGATGCTAAGCTTATTTGCAGATATAGTCCCCTTTTCAGGGATAGTCTTTTCAGATATAATGTTCTGTATGTTTCATCATAGCTTGATTAGACGTTATCCCTCAAATAATGCAACAAGCTACATCGGTCAAACATTTTAGAAGATTGATAAATTTTTTTGACATAACTACTTCTCTTCTGATTGCTTATAAAGACTAATTTTGACTTGATTGATTGTAATTTTCCTATCTTCTATACTGTTCATTCTAACTCTTTCAGAAAAGGCGTTATTTTATTGAAAAGTATTGCTTTGTTTTCCCATAGGTCATTATTGCTTGTTATGCTCGATGGATTACAAATTTTGGGAATACTTCAACGATTTCCGGTGAAAAATTTTTTCCTCTTCATACGATGCTTGCTGAACTTGGCTACGAAAAAGCCATATTTGTTTGTTATTCTTCACTTTCTTCATTTATGGAGCAAGAATTACGGGTTCGAATACTTTGGTCAATTGCGATAAATGGTACAAACACTTTCCCTTTTCAGGTACAATATATACAACGCTGATATTTCAGCCAAATTTTTGGATATCAAATATCTGATGAACCTGAAGTTTAACACAAACACTTCGCTCTTTTATTTAAACGAAAAAAGCTAGGAAATTGATTAGTATTGATGAAAATCTTTTGCTGAAGGTCGTTGTTCCTGATATTCAACATTTTTTAGGTTTGTAAAAATCATTTGTGGATGTTATTGACCACGTTAAAATCTGAATATAATTCTGAAGTCAAGTACCAGTCGCTGATTAGCGGCCATGAAATAATCACTGTGGAAACTGTTGAGACTCTCATTGCCCAGATGGAACGTCGGGAAAACCTTGAAGCCATTCAACGATTGTTTGGTGATCGTCATTTTGATAGGGTATTTTTTTTACAAAGATGGAACAGTTTGATAAGGAACTATTTTATATGAGAAGCTACCGTTGTAATTTTTTGTGTTCTGTGAAATTAAAACCACACTTTTCTTTCACTTTTCAATTGTCTCATGAAAAGTGATCTTGATCTAGGAATTATCAATGTAACCAGTTGTTTAGGTGGTTGACATTATCATCGAAAACTTCAATTGGAACGACGTCGATCGCAGTGCACTTCTTTCAACAGCGATGATCCTGATTGATTCATATTTTGAATTGAACAATATGGATAGTGCATCTGAATGGATTAGCAGGTATATTTCTCTGAAATGTATGCAAAATTTAAAATAAAGTTGCATCAAAACTTATTTAAAATTGCAGATTGCTAGATTTTACTGGAGGACTCGCTGGAACTGAGGAAGTGATTACAAGATTGAAACGACTTGATATAGAAAATATCTGCCTGGAAAATATTTCTAATCTAGTGCACTGCATTGTTCATCTTCTTGTTCTCGATGGATATGAATCAGTATGTATTGCTTCAAGCACTTATGAATTCAGTATAGAGATGGGAAAATAATTTTAAGTTTTCTTGATTTTGACGATAAACCTTTTCAGGACACTGATCTTTGGCTTATATTGTATCGCTGTGCTCACCATCTAGAAGGAGAGCACACAGTGGAAACATTGTGTGCGCTTTATGACGGTGGTTGTCAAATGCTTACTTCTGCTTTGAATATTCTAGTCACTGCGCATGAAGCGATAGCAAAGCACAACAAATGTTTCGTTGATGATGTAAGTCCATGTTCAATTAAAATTTTGAAGGTGAACAAATCCATTTCACTGATAGTCACCTTGCAAATTTTCTCATTCTTCTTTCTGTTGCTATAGACTTTACTTCATCTACAGAATACTTCATATAGGTCGTCACGGATAGTGATCTCATTTACTAGTATGGTTCTTATTACTACTTTTAAGTTGCAATATCTTAAGTATTGAAATTGGAAAACTATCCTAGGTTTTATTTGTTGTTTAAACAGTTAGTATTTTGTAACATCTGTTTAATTTAAAGTGAAATAGTGATGTTATCCTATTTTGATACATTTTCAGCTATATTTTCAGCATAGTTTTCCATTATTTGTTTTGAATGAATTCTCGAAAATTCGGACTCATCCTACAGTCATAGAGGTTCTTTCAATACGAGAATGCATCGAACAGAATCGCTCTTTTATGGATGAAGTCCATCAGTGTCTATTTTGCCTATACGGGTAAGTAGTATTTCTGAACTGTTGTGGGAGATTTATTTGGATTAAATACATTTCGAATTTTTTGAGCACTTCTCAGATTTCCATTATTCAGATGTCCATCAAGACGTAAGAGACAGTTGGAAGAACATGGCGGTACACACAATCATGAGCCAAGCTTGAAAAATATTGAGAACGTGGTATCTCTGCTATTACCTGACAAAATACCTCCATATGATGGCACATGTTCTTTTGATTTGATTGAGTTTGTGCAGAAAAAAGCATCTTCATTTCTAGAACTTACAGAAAGTGAAAAAGAAAAGGTAACGAATATTTCTAAAACGTTTAGAAAATATGCATAGGGTCATGTTGGTTATACATTTTTCTCTTGAACAGTTATAAAAAAAATGCAGCTAAATGAAAAAAAGATTAGGAGTGGATTATTTTAAGAAATGAAAAGAGCTGAAAAACTGGTTACAAATTGAGGTTGACTAAAAAGGCAACCAAAAACCTAGAGATTTCCCAAAGCTTTAAACTCATATTTGTTCCTGTCGGCTTATTTATCGTACTACCAAAAAATTTTCGCATCATCTGCTTTCTGACTTCAGAATTATCACTTCATGTTGCAGCTCTTCGAATTTGATCGTTTCATTACACAAACAGAACTCCATGCAAATTGGCCTCGATGTGCAGAATGCTCTCAACTCCGATCAAGAGTTTTTTATCAACTAGCACTACATTCATATCGCATTCACAAAGTAGATGATGCAGTCTACTATGCTAAACTCTTCCTTCTTTGTGCTTCTGCTACACTGCCTAAAGAAGTGTTTTTTTGGGATTGGACAGTCCTAGCATTTGCAGCTACCTCACTTTTCTTTGCAGCAAGTTTTTCTCCACTAATTAATAGAACATCAGCCAGTGGAATCCAACTTTGTGATATAATAATTCTGTCTCAATGTGTAATATATTCTGTTTTAGTCAGTCGGTTTTTATCTGCTCTAAGAAAACGATTGTATATTTTTCTTTTTGGAAAGTAAATTCGATTTCGTGCATTTTTGTAACTGATCTATATTTTGATCTCATTATTTCTAGGTAGATGAGGATGAAATGTCTCTGCATTTTGACTGCAGTGTCTTTTCCTTTCGAATGGCGCTTTTTTTTGATCCATCTGATCGATATGTCATATTTAATTTTGGTAGCGCTTTATATCAAATCAATTCTCGGATACGTCGATTCAGAGACAAGGTTTATTAAATGTAATATTATAAAAGTGCTCCAATATTCCTGGTACTTTAATAAAGTTGAAAGATTACGGTTCAATGCATTCTCTAAATTTAGCTTTCTGTGGATGATATTCGATATCGATGGGCTGACCGTCGGATTAAGGGTCTTCTGGAAGAAAGTCGACGTCAGTTTGAGATCTGCATATCACGTTTACCTGACGGTGATGTAGACAAATGGCGATGTCATTACTTTTTAGCGAAAATTGCGGAGAAATGTGGAGACACTATTGAAGATGTGATTTTTTTTGATTTGAGTTCTAATAAAATCAATTTTTTAATTCTTCGAATTTGTTTTTTGATATAATATTCAGAAGAAAGAAAGTAAACATTCGATGGCAATTTAGATATTCCATCACTGTCATGAGTCAGCTCTTCAACTGAAAGCTGCGGGAGTTCAATATCCTAGCAGAATCAATACCAAAAGGCAGGAACATGTAGAAGCGGTCGAGGTCTGTGATCATTTCGATATTTAATGAGGGGAAAAGAGGAAAAAGAACGCTTATATTTCTATGTATCTCTTATCATGCAAGAATTGCAACAACTTATTTAATATTTATTAATGAGCATGATATTATTATAGATTCATTATCGTGCATACGCCTCTTTGCTGAAGTGCTTACTGGAAAGGGGAATTGATTGGGATCGAGAGCACCTGATATTAATGCATGCCTTTGCTTTATGCTTTCGGTTAGCTATAGATTTCGAGTTTTAACTTTCAGTGTTAGACTTCAGAAAATTTAGAAAAATGAACACTTCCAACTCAAAAAGAACATTGTTTACAAACTACAAGCTTGCAAAAATTTTAACTACTTGTTTGCTTACCAAAAATCTAAATAACTTTCAAAAAAGTTTTTATATCTTCACTATATAAATCGATGTTGGTTTTAGAAGCCATGGTGTTTGTAAGCAAAAGGATAGTGACGAATTCTCGCAGTGTCCACAAGTGAAAGCAACTGTCAGTAGTCTCGTGTATAGATGCACGAAACCGACTGACAGTGTGCAAGAAGTGCTCGAAGATTTGATAGAACGGACCGCGCTTAAATTGGAGATTCTGTACCTCTGTGAAGAAGCTTTCAATATTTGTATCCTTAGGTCTGTCAATTTTTTGTTTATATATTACTAAGTTTTATTTGTTCCTTGTAAACTCACTTTTAATCTTTTTCTTAATTAGAAGAATTCATTTTCTATAAGCCAAACCATGTATAATCACTTTTATTTCATACAGTAGATTAGTTCGTAGAGCTATTTTTCCTAAAACATATTCTGTAATAATTGCTCTTCTTCGCGCATAAATTTCAAAAGAGAAACTTCCAGACTTGTTCAGTTTTTCTTTCAATTTTTTTTTTTAATAAAGCATGCAGATGATCAAGTTTTGTTTCAGATTTCCGCATTTTAAATCATACTATCGATTATCGCAGTTAGCCCTTTACAAAGGAAATGTTCGGGAAGCATCGAATTATTTGTTCGGTCGTTTTCTGGTCAAAAAAAAAACAAATTTCAATCCAGACAATATATTTGAGGTCATTAATCTCTTTGGAATTTATTTTCAAATTAAAGGATTCATGAAAAAATTTAATCATAAATAATTTGCAGAATGTGATCTCGATTTTCTGTAAAGATATTGACCGGGGAGATGCACTTCAGTACCATCTTGCTCGTATAGGCGCTTTAGCAATATATTTGTCTGCCTTGTCGGATGATTTCGAGGCTCTTGCCACCTTAATTCATACATTTTGCACATTGGATTTCTGTAATAATACGTAAGTGACTATTAATAAATAGCGGAACTTTTTTGTGTAGCAATTGAGTTAAACAGAGTTTCTTGAGTTTCAGCCAGGATTTCGTAGTTCTAGTTCACCACACACTTTTCTGACTGTTTTATAATGTAAAAGACAATAAGGAAAAAAGGGAAAATATGAGTAACTGGATTCATTGACAGGAGTTTGAGATTTTAGAGCTTCTCCAAATATTAAAATAAATTTGCCTTTTTTCTTGTTTGAGTTTCATTGAGAGCAACTGTGCTTCATAAATAGAACTTCATATGTATTTTTTACTGGAATTACTCCTTCACTATTTAAGAATCAGAAATAAAGAATATACGTTATTTCTGTTTTCAGTGATTACTTGTTAAAACGAGATCTGATAATGCTTTATCATAATTGCTTGACCAGATTTTTCGACTGCATACAACGGAAGATAAAAAATAATACGGTGGAAGGTCAACTCCTCTGTTCAATCTATGATCTTTATCAGTATGCTGAAAGGTAAATTAATTACTAAAACAGAATATATAACCAAGTGGAAATGATAATATTTTGAAAATAATTGTATAAAATTACACATGAGTATTACAAGTACTCCAGAAAAATCACGTAAATATTACAAATTATTTCAGGAATAATGTACAGCGTCTTTGCGAACGGATTCGATCGGTAATGATTTCAGCTGTCAAGAAATTTGCTGGTTATAATGAGCAAATTGGACCGCTATTGTTTTGTAAGGTAAACTTAGAATGTTTAATAAAGCGTCGCGTAAGATCCAATGAGCGAATGAGAAGTAATGAGATATCGATGAAAAAAATAAAAATATAATGCTAGAAATTAGCAACTGCAAGTCATTCTAGCTTATTTACTCCCTATCAAGTTTTGAATGAAAAGTATGTTTTGTTTGTATCTTAACAACTCAACGGAATAAGTTTCTTTCAGCAACTATATGTCGTTTCAAAGAGAAAGTTGGGCAAACGGAAATTGAATAGCGATTCAACTGTTCAAGCGAAATCGTCCCGCTCATTTTCTATTTCAAATTCTAATCTTGTATTTACGTAACCTCTTCTCAGGTATTTTCTAGAAAAATATGCAGATTTCAGAAAGTTGGACTAAAGGATCTTTATAAGAACTGGAAATTCCGCAGAATGAAATAAGATATAGGATCTCAACAGTAGATTTTTGCTCTGTTTTCTCAAGTTCTTATAAAAATGAGACAAATGGCAGCAAAATTATCTATGATATCGTCTTTTGCATAAAATACATGTTATGTACGCAGAATAGCTCAAATATGTTGTACTCCGCAAATAATAATGCTTTACTCACACTATCTGGAAATATATACAAGACGTCAGTAAAAGAGTGGATTATGCGTTATCCAGTGTGGTTCAGGTTTATGCTTCGCCTCTTCGCATGTCGTGAACAGTGACTTGTATGCTGCTGATGCATTTGAATCCTGAATCGAACTGATTTTGACGACTTCTGCTGCCTTCCGCTTCTCTGCTTTTCTGAGCAAATTTTTAAAATCAGCCGCTGGCGTTCCGGCCTCTCTTTTATCCTTTACTATCTTCTTTTCCTCAGTGGACTCGATCTCCGTTTTACAAGTCATATTCGGTTTTTTCTGTGTCGGTTCTAAAATACATTTGCATAGAACACTTTATAATCAATTTACAAATTTAGTTCTCAACGTTCGACGAATTTGATTTTTCAAGTTACATCATTCTCGAAATAATTTTGTTCTTGAAATCTAAATTTATTCCCGCGGCCTCCAAATCACTGGTTATGTTCGAGAAGCATAAACGAGCACAACTCAATAAAACGGTTAGCTACGCGTCTAATTTTCTAATTTTAATAGAGCTGATCGCTTATATATATAGATACATACTAATATTTACCAACCTGATGTCTTGCTTAATTTCCGTTTCAGTCGTTCCTCTTGCCGACTCTTGTAAATCTCGAGGACATCTTGTGGAGGGTTAAGTAAAATAAGGTCATCTTTGCTAAACGGACCTCCGCAACCATGGCAAATATCTGATTTCACTTCTTCAATTGCTTTTTCCGAAATAACACATCCACATCGCCAGTTAACGGTAAATCTGAAGTGCTGCCTTTTCGTATAAGAACGGAAAAATGAGGTTTTTTTTTGCTATACAAACCTTACTGAAAAAAATTCCATAGAAATTTTTCCAGTAAAGAAATGGTAAAACAGATTACAGCTTAGAAGCGGCATAGATTATATAGGAAAAAAAGGAAAACTATTAGAAGATTAGAAAAGATAGTTTCTATGTTTATTCTTAATTATGTAAAGGGTGAAATGTGATGAGACATATAAGTAAATGGGTCAGAATGATAAAGAATAAAACTGCATATACTGCATAAAGCTAATTTTTATATTTCCTCTTTAAAAGCATCAGTGTCAAACATACGGATGATTGCCATTCATTGAAATCCCAGTAACTGGACAGCAAAATGGAGCAATATTATGATCCTTATAGATATCACCCTTGTCAGCGCCACTCTCTCGATATTCTTTGTTGTCTGTTAATTTCAGCTCCTTGATGTCCTTCAAATTTTTGATATGCTTGGCTACTTCGCATTGATTAATCTTTTTCGACAAAATAGCATTGAGAATTTCCTCTTTATTATACAAGCTGAAATCAAAAGTATTTACTTCAAACAACAGTTAAAAGTAAAATTGTTAGATTATATCAATCAATAGCCATCAAAAAAAAACTAATGTGCAGTCAAGAGAAACACTGTTCTAATACGGAATTTCTTCATAATCTCTATCAACCAGTCATGTTACTGATTTATAATTGGGACAATTACAATACTAACATAAATGCTTTTCCATAAGAATAAATGATCAAATTGAGGTAGCAATAACAAATAAATAATGACTGCTATTGCTTTAGCAATATTTCCTTTAGACAAGTAAAATCCTTAAGGTGAATATCGAACAATACGTGAAATATCTAAATATCAACCAAGATTAAGGTATCACGTACTTTCCTAATTTGCATGCTACGATTGGTCTCTTCAATGGTTCCTGACTCAGCCGACATAGTCGCCATCGTGCTGCATTCGTTACACTTTTATCCAATTTCTCTTTCTTTTTCTTTTTTTTAACAAGTTCACAGCGCTTCGGAATTGTACCACCATCTGCTCCCATTGCACTTTCTGAATCCACTCTTATAATACATTCTGGTTCGTACATAGGACAAACGTGAATTCTACTACGTGTCAATCCTCATATTCCTAATACAATGCATGCATTCCATAAGTACAAGCCTAACCACTAACTACTTATTAACCACTAACTACCAAAACCTTGAAGGATCGTCCAGAGAAACAAACATCTGTGTCTAGTTGTGTGCTTTGCACATTATTTAACTCGTCCGCTATGCAAATTCTTGTCCCATTATGGTAATACAATTGCCAGCCTCTAGTCCGTATTTGCAGAAATTATGTGTGTAAGAGTTTTGTCATCATGAAGTAGTTTGCGATATTTTATTATCATCAACACTGATAAATTATCTCAGATAATTCAGAATTACACAATTCAGAAATTTCATTCAAAATTTGAAAAAAATATGTGAACTTCCTAAATGCTTCACAAATATTCCATGAACAGAAAGTGCTAACTTTTACATTCTATATAGTATTTATTTTCTCTTAGCTAAAAATTATTCCAAACAAATTAAACTCCTGACTTAAATGTACGCAACGTTGTCCACATACAAATTATTCGATAGTCTTAGCTTGTTGATGAATTCTCTTTTTGCAGTAATCACAATGCCATCAAAACCACGTGTGGACAGGATTAAAATATGTTATACAGCAGCGATGCATTTAAACTATGGATGGCGTATTAGTGGCTATCCATGCACACCATTCAACAATGCTGTAACAAAATATATCCCCCAATTACATCGAATCACCGTTCGATTTTGCCGCAAGAATGAATGCAGCGCTGGAGTAAGGCATTTCATCTCTAGTGGATTATTATCTCAGTTTGCATCAGAGAATCCCTCCGTTGTCGTTTATGTACAACCTATCAGGTTTGTTTGATTTTCTTTTTGCTTATTTTTCTTTTCCACTGTTATTATTGAAAAATTTGGTACTGTCGAAATTCAATACCAAAAATTTGGTATTGAATTTCTATCTTACTATCTTAACCAACTATCTTACTCATTGACCTATCTGTTTGCGAACCTGCAAGTGATTGTTCTGCATCACGTTTCTGGAGGAGACCAGTGTCATCGGTATCTTGACGGAATTTCGTTCTTATGATCCCTTTGCTTCTCACTGATCGTGAAAAGTGGATTTTCTTGCTACTTTTATCAAACTTTCAATGCCTGAATACCTTCGCAATTGTTGCTGCTCCTGCAATTGAAACTACTATTCTGCATTGCCCAAAATTCATTTGCAGAGAAAAAAAATCTGAATTCTTCGAAACTTCTATATGTGCAATTTGTTTCCAGACAGAATATTCCGGTGGTAAGAGCGGAATATGGAAATGGACGCATTATTCAGATTGTTTTGAAGAATTTCGATATAGAACAAGTGGAAAGACATTTGAATCTATTACGGACTCGAAGTGGTCTTCCGGTAGTTGATTTGGTTTCGAGACAGTCTTCTCAGATCGCCTCGGTGCAAGGAATGTGGAATCCAATGCTCAATATTAACTCTGAAGTGAACATTTCCGAAATACCGGAAAAGAAATTTTTGCGCCATCGTTCTGCTAAATTATCGGCTACGGAATATATATCGTCACTAACTGATGAAAACGTTAGTGATTCACGCTGACACTATGTCGTACATCTCGGCAATTTGCTTCTCGAAGGTAAGAGTAGAGGCTTTGCTTTCGCAGAACTAACTGCTAGATCAGAACTCACCTCACCGTGATATTTCAGCATATCAGCCCACATCAGCTATTCCCACTAACAGTTTCAAATTCCATTACTAGCCTTCTCTGCACGGGTTATGCGACTTTACATGAATTTCTGTTTACAGCTTTACCTTTCCTGAATTTCTATGTATACCGAAACATCAGCTTAATGAAGTAGAAGAATTCCAATAATTTTTTTTTAGAAATTTTACACTTAGGAATTGTATATTTTACCATGTTGCTTTATCATTAATTGTTTTGTGAATGTCGCTTATAAAAATATAATACAGATTCAAAAATGTATGTAGTCTCAAAATTAGAATCGTTTTATACAAATTTATGATCAAATATTTTTTACAAGCTTATGCATATATTTTTACATATGAACTAATCGTATAAAAACAAAAAAAAAAAACAAACAAATCATGGTAGTCAGCAAAAAGTTGTTGAAAAGCTCATGCATATCACTCAGTTCATTACCGTTGACCATATTGTCCCCATTGTTCCGTATTCCACATATGTCTTCTGGTACCAGGTACAATACTATCCGATCCAAAATTGGTGGTGGACGACCATTCGCTACCTGACGATTGATCGTATTCAGGTGGTGCTGTTGAGAGCATCTGAAATCGTGTAATCAATAAATTCATAATAAAAGCGATGAGCAGTGATCACATTTTCCAGCTAAATGTCGTGTAATACTTCCACATTACTGATCAGTATTAATGAAACCATCCTGTTTATCACTCCTATTTCTTTCCTAAGCATGGTTTTTCTACAACAGAGTTTTACAAAATGAGATGAAAATCACAGTTTTGCTTTCATTTTATGATGAATCAGTCTACCTGAGAACTGGCTTGCCAGCTTTCGTTGTCATTTAGAATCATTATATGAGTAGCAACCACATATTCAAACTGCTCCGAATATGGGTTTAGAAATCTATGAGCACTAACTGTGCATGGGATGAAATCTGTTTGTGTTCTTAATCGAACTGATATTTCTGTACCTTGGTCCTGCAAGACAATGTGTCACAGTGATTAGCAGGTTAAGCATGTCTCTACTGAGTTCTGGAACAATCAAAGTACCGACTGCCAATATGATAAGACGAAATATAATAAAAAATATTCCAGCACTTTAAAATGTGCTGTAATTATTAAAGGCTATGAAGGTTTAAAAATTTTCATGTTGAAATCCCTAGAATAACCCATTGCAGCTAGGTGAAAATATGAAAAGATCTAGGAAGTATTGCCAACTACTTGGATAGCACGCATGAAGGTTTCATGCACAGTTTGTTCATCTGCAGGATGTACAATTTGCCACCAGTAACGTCCTAATATCTGTTCTGTCGGTATAGATAATAGAATCGCCGCTCTCTGTTCCACAAATGTTATCTAGAAAGACCATGCAATAAATAGGCTTTGATTTATCGAATAAGTACCACAAAAGACATTGAAATTTTAGAATAAAATGGAATAAAACGATAATCTCACCTTTCCGTCCTCTGCGAGTCTTACTGAAAATTGCGAAGTGGAATTCTGTTCATTACTGATCGGCATACTGGCAACTTGCAATCGTGCAATAGCAACAAGACAGCTTGATGGTGGTGAATCAAGTGCAAGACCGCTCGGTGGAGAGTTTTTGATATAACCAGTGCAGTGTACTACTACATAATTTTGTCCATTGTGTGTAAAAATAGGCCGTCGATTGCCCAGACGATGAAGAGGTTCCAACGGCCCCAATCTCATTCTAAGTAACACGCAAATCACCAAATATTGTTGTGCATAAAACAGAAAATATTTTAACAGCTACTCAACATAAATTGTTATAATTCATAGACTGATGTTCCAGATTTCGCTACACCTCGTGTTGTCATATGAAGCGAACGAAACATTTGCAGAAAATCGAACATTTGAAAATTGGATTTCAAATGCATATATATATATATATTGTTAACGAATCCGTAATGATATTTGATTCGAGCATATAAGTATATAATTTCTTTCGATAAAGAACAAACCTGCAAATGAAACCACGACGGCAACTCATATGGACACGTATGGAACTTTGCTCTTTTTTAACAGTGCCAGTTTTCAAATCGAGTATTCGATTCAAGCTTGCTTCACTTCCGCATAATTGATCCCTTACTTTTTCCTTGTCATCAGGATGTATCAGGTTGTAAATAACATGATGCAGCCAATCATCCTTAAATGCCACCAATTTGAAGCGACAAATAGTGGAACGAGAAACAGAGAAAAGCAAAAATAAAATGCTATAAAGAAATAAACTAAAATTATCTAAAAACGATAATTATTTCAAATAAGGAATGAGTGATTGAAAAACAAATATGGTAACCGTAATTTAAAAGAACTATGATGATAAACTGAACCTGGCGCATGTTCAGAACAGGAACAATTGAGTCCGCTACGTAAAGAATTCTTCCTGTCTCACAGCAAACAACAAACAAGAAACCATTGGCAGCTTCTAAAATCAAATGCTTCAACTCTTGATCTGTCAAAAAAGATGGTTTATACGAGGTTTCGTTTTGTGAGCCGCCGCGAATCGCCTGCAACAGATGAATATCGTTATTTATGCTAGTATAAGCTAATATACGCTATTTCAACGCGAAATACGGAAACCACTTAAAGATGTCGTAAAGCTCTACCTCAAACAGTTTTATATATAAAGTTATCGGCGCCTAAAATCATCGACGGTTACGCAAGAGAGAACTAGCATTATTGTGAATACCTTCATATGAGAGACAGCCATTCGCAAAATAGTTAATTTATCCGGTTTGCGGCCAAGAGCAGCGCACTGAGGTACCATTTCAGCAAGTTCATTGATATATTGCGTCATTTTATTCCGTCTTCGTCGTTCAATTTCGCTATGATTTTCACGTGCAAATCGCTCTTTAGTATCTGATCCAGGATCTTCATTCTCGCCCATTCTTACTGCTATGCCATCTATCCGCGCATACTTTGATACCGATCCATTTAATCCTCCAATGTCCCTGTTAATAAGTGATATTTGGCTAATGTTTCAATGAATTCCGCTAATTTTCTTAATGTCCATTACAATAGAAATGAAAAGAGAGAGTGGAAAAAAAGTGTCACTGTTACAGTACTAATGAGTGATTAAAATATTGGCAACTGACAGATTTTGTGGCCAAGCATCTAGAGATTGTGTTACGATTGATTCTGCAACTGGTATTGTTCCTTGACCGCTCTCACTCGTCATCTTATGCCATTTGGAATTTCAGAGCAATTTTCTGCAAATTTTAATTACTTAATTTCGAATACTATCTAAAATACGCAGTTCAAAAACAATACATTGCCTATAAAAATTAAAGCTATTTAAAAAAGACAAATATAAAATAGCACTTTACTGATCTGTTTTCTTTCTGAACAATTTCTACAAACATATTATGTTGGAAATTTTTAATCTTTAATACTATCCATTCTACTACGATTGAATTGAGTCAACGAAGGAGCATAGAGAAAAGATAAAAATTTGAAGTAAGCCAAGAAGCAATGTAAACTATCATAAATGTAAATAATAAGATTTAATGACAATTAACCCTTCTTTTACTTCACTAAATGAGCTAACACACATAATATATTGGCATACTCAAAAAATTCTTATCAGTAAGCAAAAATGGCAAAGGCCTGTCAATTTTAAATAATCTTTTAAGCAACGAACAATGTAGCCAGTGTCTGTTGTCATTGGATATTTAAAGTTATAAAGTTTTCAAATTTGAATAACTAAATGTTTACTTTGTAAAAATTAGTCCATTACCTGGACAGGTAAAAAAAAATTAGGACAATAGAATTTTAGAATGACCCCCAAATAGAGAATACATTCGCCCTTATTTACAAAACCAACCAGTCTGAATGATAACATGTAAATAAACGACAAGGTTCAATGTTGTTCATAAAAGGTGTGCACACACACAGACACATAGAACACATACACACATATACACACACACAGACACACACACACAGACACACACACACACACACACACACACACACATATATACACACATATACACACACAGTGTTTAGTGCTCTGTCCTCTCTGGTTGCCTTATCCTCTAAGGTAATAAATAAACATAAACGGAGAGTAGTGGTCGAATTAGAGAATAAAGTATCGACAATTGGTGCATACTAAATATCGTTTCATTTCACTTATTATTACACTTACCGGTCATCAATTATTTACAGTGTCCTGTCTAGTCTACTAGAAATTTTTCCATCAACTTTCTTATAGACATATATATTGAGAGAGGGATAATATAATATCAAATATGATCTATATCATGACCTTTATTTATTTGACCTTCATTGAGATGATAAAGTAGTCATGAGAAAAAACCTGTAAAAGATTTAGGATATTTCCTAAATTTAACTCCTAAATATTTCAGATTAACAAGTAAAGGAATAAGCTAAATAATCATAACGTAATTCTATTATCATATTATATTATAGAAATTATTATTATAATAATGATTACATTACTGCACAAACAAAAAATTTAAAAAAAGAATTTATTAAAAATGAAAGAGAAATTTGAATTTGCAAGAATCACGTGAAGATAATCAATTATTGCGTACGTGAAATAAGAATGTAAAGAGAAGTGAAGCATGGAGATAGACAACAGTACGTGCTAAGAAAGAATGGAACAATATTGGAATTTAATGAATAAGTTGAATAAGATGATAGTAATGAAAAATATGATCAATTTTATGTCTAAAATTCAGGATTTTAGGATACGTGAAGATGAAAAAGTACAAATACATTCTTCAACAATCTTCCCAATTGTAGAATTGCTAAAGCTAAGCTGCTTACTAAACATTCGATTGCTTTTGCGCTGTTTCACGCCATTTTCATTTCAAATGCTCGGCGCTAAAAGTGACGTTCAAATATCAGGTTGTTTGGTGCCAATTAGTGATGTTAAGATTTAAACGTTTAAATGTATTATGAGAAATATTGAGGAAATTTATTCAAATAAATGATATTTTTATTGTTCTATATATTTTCATACAGAAATAATAACCAAGATGAAGTGTAATTGTTCAAATTTTGAATTCATTAACCTGATTCGAGAATTGCTGTATGATTTAGAATAGAATAATCAAAGGTAGAGAGAAAAAGTTTTGTTATTAGTTCGCACAATTTTGCATAAATTCTTCTCATTTCATATGATTAGAAGATGCTAGAATAAGTAGTCATTTGGTATAACTTCTCAAACTCAATCTTGCTTGAAATGAATTACTTAAAATTCATTCATTCAAACTTATCAAATTTACCAACATTTTATTAACAAGAATCAGCGGCCAATGTGATTTAGCGGATAACATTTTTAGTTTGTCATTGTTAATAATAAGCAATATAATTCTTTGCTAGATAACTCAGATAGTCATTTGTAACTCAATAAAATGGATAGCTTATAATCATCAATATAAAGTGATATTGTGCTTTTTACCAAATTTGCCACCAACTGTAAGTCCTTCCAGTTGTTTATTGGCAGTGTTTGTAATCCTAGAAAACGGGCTTCTGGAATCAATTTGCATTATAAAGAAGTGATTCAATGATTCTAATTTAGGATGGCATTTGAAAACATCGCGGGCGATACTAACATGAAGCAGAATTTTGAAATCAGCGATCGAGATGTTCAGGATTCTACGCAGGATTCACTAACGGAAGAAGCGAAATCTCTTCTCAGTACTTATAAACCGATGCGGGTATTTCCAAAGATTAAGTAATGATTATGTTAAGTAATGATTATGCTTGTTTGATGAGGTCATAATTTTTCAGGTCGACATTTCCCAAAAAGAGAGGACAGCATTGGATTGTCAAAGTAGCGCTTTAACTCCCGATACTGTTAAGAAGACAACAAGGTTATGTGTATTACTCGAAATTTGATTTAAATAATTATATTTCCAAATTTGCGACAGAAGATTTTTCAGAAATGTTTTGTCAGACGCAACACCTGTCGCGGCAGCTTTCAGTGAAGGTTGATTTATAATTTTTTTTTTTGCCTTCAATCAAAATAAGAATGCTGATCAATTTCTGATTTTGTCTGTAATTATACAAATTTCTGGTTTTATCCATGGAAAATTTAGGTGCATTACAATTTCCGCATCGCCGCACTTATTTAAATATTGCTGAAACTAGGGAGGAGAACAAACAACTTAAGGCCGAAATATTCGACTTGAAGTCACAATTGTTTATGCTGAAAAGGAAGTTGCCGGCAATAGTAGACAGTGAAGGAAAGGATTTCACTGAAGAAGTAAGTAACATTGGTTTTCAAACAATTCTGATTTGTTTGCTGTTTAGAAGGAACTGGCAAAAGTCGAAAAAACAACTTATCGAAATTGCCTTAAAAGCTGTTGACATTATCTTAGCTTTAAATGTTTGTTTTTTCTTTTCAAATTCATTTTGACACATAAACATTCTAGAATGCAGAAAATTCTGTCAACAAGTTTTTCCTTGATCTTTCAACATCCTATTTTGTAGTATCTGATGATGCAGACGGAACTGGATAATGAAAAAGTTCGGCGGGTAGAAATGGAACAAATGTGGAACTCGCAAAAGAAAAAACTCGATGAAGAAAGATCGAAATTCGAAAATGAAAGGAATAATTGGGAGAAGAACGCGAAAGGTGCTTATGGATAGGGATGAACTTGCTTCCGAATTGAAAGAGGTCGCTATCTGGACTTTTCTTTAAAATTGTTAGATCTTATCGTTTTTTTGCTGTGGCTTAGTTTTAGTTGCAGAAAATATGAATCATTATTTTTTTGAATTGCTTTTTAGTTTTTAGCTACGCCAGCAGTTATCTGAAAAGCATGATGAACGCGATGAAGGTAACGAAAGTCAGGGCGACTGTTCTTTGAGCACCATCTCGCTGATATCGGAGAGAGGCATGTAAGTTCAAAAACTAGAAAGGTTTATTTTATTGTTATATTGATTAGTAAAATCTGTTATCACTGTTTGTTATAATCCATTTCGGTGTTTTTTTTTTGGCACGCTTCAATCACTTATAAAAGGAACTTCACATGATATTCATTAATTATTTCAAACGTCGCGCAGGGAAATCGAGAGATTACGTTCGGTCGTCCTCCAACAAAATGTTAATGAAAAGAAACTCCGGACGAAGATGAAAGATGACATCATTCAATTGCAAGATCAGCTGAAGCTTGCCCAAGATGATTTGGCAAAGCAAACGAAGGAGAAAATGCGCTATGAGATTGAAATAACTAAAATTAAAGCTGAAATGATGAAGCTTCAACAGATTGCGGACGAAGCGAAACAGGAAGTAGAATATCAGAAACAGGTTTAATTCTTCGTCAGTTCTAAATGGCTAATGGTAAAAATACAGTCCTTCTCTCGTTCCGTCGTGTCTTTTTATCCTAACTATTATTATTATTTTGCCTTTGAAGCGAAATGAATTGATAGAATTTTATTAGCATAAGAAGGGCATGCTTCTCAAATGCTACCTCTCCATCGCAAATTTTATGCATTGCTTAATTAATCAGTATTATTATGCGAATTTGAGAAATGCGCTTTTGATCACTTCATTTCCTCGTTAAGAGATATTATTTAGGAGAGCTTTTCTAGATCTCTGAAGAACAGTTGGCTAAAGCCCATGTTGTCAATGAAGTTGCATTGAATAAACGGGACCGAACTATTCGTATATTGCTATCGAAACTGAAATCGACTACTCTCGAACCGTCTTCCAGTTCGAAAGTCGTGAGTTTATTCACGAAAAAGTTTATTGCTTTTTTATTCCTCGTGAGGAATATATTTCTTTTTAAACGAACTTCCAATTATTATTCGTCGTCATTAAGGAAAAAAACAACTCTTTTCCGCCGCATCGTGAAATGCCGGATTTGAATCCATATGCTCAGTCAATACTGGACCAAATCAATGAGGTTCTTGCTTCTGTATTAATGGCATATCCATATCGCAGCAAGAAAGTAGCTGAAATAAATAAATGTTCTTGTCAGCTTTTTATTCCTTCTGCACTTTTCAGTGTATCTGCTGTGCAGAAAATTGCAAAGTTGCAGTGAATAGCATCACATGAATATTTGCAGTTTACTGTCGAGAATGATGCTATTCGAAAAAAAGTGATCGAATGGGGCACTATGAATATCGATCTAACATCGGAAATTGAGTATGGCGAAACACCATCGACGGAAAATGAATATTCTGAATGGAATACGAATCGCTGTGAACGTGAAGTGACTTCTATTTTAGTTACCAGGAATAGCAGTTTCAGTGCCTTATTCGAAATACATATTTTATTTCAAATTATTAGCTATTAGGAGTTAGCTAAGCCATTTACTCAGACTTATTTCAGAGCTGCGGTGTATCCAAGAAACTAGTTGAAAAAAATAGGTAGAAAAAAAATTAATTAGGAAAGTAAGTGTTTAATTGTTTGATCAAGTACAAACTAAGAAAGACCTAAATTGATATGTTTGATAATAAAGTTAGACTAGATAATGTGATTTCGAATCATTTTTTTCAGAATGAAAAATTAGCAGCATTCTTAGCACAGAATAAAATTATTCCTGATGGTTCAAACGAAGAAGAATTGGGAGAAAAACTTGCACTGTTTGATGCTGTAAATGGTTCTGGAGACAGATATTCAAAAGAACAACTGGAGAATGCCTCAAGAAATATGGGAGCTTCTGAAATGGTAATAAATGCTGACAATATTTTTACCTTATATATATATATATTTTTTTTTTAATTTCGCTTCCATATATTAAAAGAAACACTTTCAGTTGAACATAACATCAGCAGCTGATCTTTTGAGCAAATCTTTAATATTGACAGAAGACCTTGGTGAAGTAAAGAAAAAACTTTCGGTTTTACAGTCTGCTTGCACTCATTTGTTCGAAAAATTGCGCGGTACGGCTAACTTTTTGCAGGTTGGTTGGATGTTAAATAGTATCGCTTCACCTACTTATATACAACGGCTTATTTAGTTGTTAATTAAATGAACAATAGCTGATTTCTGCCTTTTTTGAGTCCAGCTGATTGTTTGCATAATATTGCTATACGCTTAATGGTAGAATTGTTTTTGTTCTTTAGTTCTTTAGATTGCATTAAAGTGAAATTTGGTAATTGTCTGTTTATTTATTTGTTTGTTTTTTTTTGATGTGACTTCTTTAGACTCTTCTTGATGAATTGGGTGCAGGTGATCGAGGCAGAGAGCTGTTAGCCGAGATAGAAGCACTTCGTATCGATCTTGATCATTCACTGGCAACGGCGATTGACATTAGCCGTGATGTTGAAGGTATTTCAGATATTTCAGATGTTCTTTGCGATACATCGGTTCAATAAAGTGAAAAATTCAGTCAAAAAACTATTAATAGCGAAAAAAGAAATAATGAATTAAATTTGATTGTGAGTCTCAGTATTTTCAATGTTAGTATGTGTGTTCATTTTGTAGCCGCAGAAGAAAGTATCGGTGATTTATCTGCTCATTTGCAACGCTCGTTGTTGAATACTTCTTTTGGTATATCATCGGTACCATCTAGTGAGAATCAGCAGGTTTCTTTTCCAGCATCTTAACTTTCTTGTGATAGTGCTTAGTGTCTTGCAGTTAAATGGATGAAATATCTATTGCAGAATGCATCGGCTCTTTTACGAGTTCACAAAGCCTATAGACGATTGAACATGGACTTGGCAAACGAGAAGATGAAAGCAAACGAAGCTACTGAACTTAATGAGAAGCTACAAACACATATTAATGACTTGGAAGAGTTAAAGCAAAAACTAATCAATGAGCTCGATGAATTGAAGAAAAACATGGCAGAAAAAGAAAATGAAATGATTTCATTGGTAAACGATATGGAAACACAGCTTCAGCACAAGAATCAGCAGTATGATGAACTGTATGGAAAAGTGGAAGAACTTCATGAAGAAGTTAAAACGAAAGGAACTCTCGCTGCAGAAAGAGAAGCCGAAATGAAACAGCTTACAGATCAAAAAACTAGGAAGTGTTATGAATTGGAAAATCAACTCGCGGAAGTCACTGACACTCTGAAAATAAAGAATGAGCTTATCAAGGTAATTTGCTTAATTTCAAGTTGCATATTTTTCGGTCCTAATGCATATTATTACTGCCTATTCACTGCTAAGCAGCATCGTTTCTCCTCTTTCACTTATGATCACATATATTTTCATGCAATCATGGAAGATGCAAAACATTTTATTGCAATATTTTTATGTAGTCATTATCGTTTGTGAATTGAACTGTTTTTATTATGTCTTGAAGTTTATCGACTTGTATCATATAATTATCGATGTCGCTGGCAATCAAAATAACATTTCACATCAAGAATTTGAACTCACTTGTCGATGCGGTACATTTAAGGAAAAAAGGGAGAGATGGATATTCATCTGGAAATATGAAGTTGAATTTTTACGTTATTTCTTACAGCTTCTGTTTTCAGAAACTTTTAATTGATGTTGAAAGTTATGATGACCAGCTGTCATCACGTAACAATGAACTGGCCCACTACAGAAATGTAAGTTTCTCGTTTTTTATACTGTTGGCTATTGAATATATTTATGCACTGTAGGAGATTATTGGATTAGTGAACAAAATGTGTGAATTCAATGGTATTGTAAAAGAAAGCTTGGGAATTGTTGAGGATCAAATTGACAAACCGGTTGCAGAAGTGGCAAATACGGAAGTAGCAGCATTAGCTCAGGTAATTTGAGAATCGCTTTATATTAAAAGCTAATGGCATTAAAGGCACACTCTGTTTGTACTTGGATCTTAAGTAATCAAATTTGTAGTAATTTTTTACTTTTCAGCTCTCTCAAATTGGTACAGATCTTGAAGAATTGAGTAAAATCAGTCATTTTATTGCTGATTTAAGAAATCAAAATGTTAGGCTTCAACAGGATTTGGATCTGTGTGAAAGAAGTTATAATGCCACCAGCCTAAAATGTCGTGAATTGTCTGATCAAAATGCTTATCTTGAAGTAAGGCTGTATATTCTTTATTAATTTTTTGATGATCAAATATTTTTTATTGCTTTGGTCATTTACGGTTAATAGTTTTGTTGGTGCGACTGTCTCCGAAAAATTGTAATTGGATTACCGGCATTTCCTTATATTTGGCTTACATCATATGCATATATTGTTTTTGTCAAGTGGGTTTTTTTTTTTGACAAAAACGAAGAGGATGCAGTTTTGCTTACTGTTTAAACATTTTTTCGATGAATTTAAGGCAGTGCCACTGTCTCATGGGTTACCAAATTTTTGCAGAAGTCAACTTTTTTATTTCAGGCAGAGCATACTGAAGCCAAGCAGAAGTTATTAACGCTTCAGCAGCAAGTGCAAGTGGAGAAGGAATCAGTTAAAATGATGGAAAGAGATTTGCAACGTTTGAAATCTGAAAATAGTTGTATTCAGGAAAATGTAAACCATATTTTTCTAGCACACTATTTCTATTTCCCAGTGATCTTTTTATTGGTTATGGTTTCTTTTATAGAATGAAAGATTAACGAAGACGTTGGTAAGTGTCGAAACGAAATACGAAAAACTGGCTTCGAAACGAAATTGCAGTTGCTTTTCCGAGAAACAGCATTCTGAGCGATATACAGTGGTGAGTAAATATGGAACGAGATTTTTTTTTTTTGTTGACTTAATATTGGATGTTTTCAGGAATTTCGTAGGTCTTAAATTTAGGATCTTAACAAGATCTTAACTTTAGTAAAGCATGAGTGTAAATGTAGGCAACCAAAATATTTCATTATTTCAGACGATTGGTACTATGACTGTTTTGTCATCCTATGATTTTGTCGAATTAACGGATAAGGCAAAAGTACTTTCTTCATTTACGAAACGAATGTATAAACTTGCAGCGCAATGGAATAACGAAGCTGCGGTTACCTCCCGGTAGACATTTTCCTATAGCTTTCTCTCCACTGCATGTTTTTGTGACACAAAATTGTTTTCTAGCTGCAAAAGTTTGAGTATTTTTAAATAGAGGATAGGGAACAGTAGTTATAAGTCTGATTGAATTATAACATTTAACCAATAATAAATAATATAATCCCCGATATACAGCAGAAGTATTTAGGATTTCATATAAATCGGCTGATCTAGATAATCTTTACCATACATATGCCGGAATTTTGAATCGCTTGTCAGATGGAGTCAATGAACTGCGAAATAAAATAATCCATGATAGAGTTAAGCTACAATCAATTATTTCTGAAGAACAACAGAATTCTCAGCAGTAAGTCAATTTTTTTAGTTCCTTTTTTGTACAGATGATTCAATTATGTAAGTTCTTTTATGGGGAAGAAAATGATCGAAGTGCCAAGCTTTCTTCATGTTACAATAGATCGTAGTTTGTAGCACTTTTATGCTACAAATTAGGGAAAGTATAAGAATGGACAGTAGGCCAGCCCGTGCAGAAGTTACTAAGAGAAGCTGGGGAATGTGTACAAGTTAAGTAAGTTGTCTATGAATTTTATTTTCCATAAAAAAACTTAAGTACTTGGTATTTTTCAGGACTAGAATTGAAAGTTTAAAATCTAGTAATAATGAATTGAGTATTTCTTCTTCCAGCACTGTAGATGGATCGCAAAATGGTAAGTATTTAAAATAAATTCTACACAGGATTAATATTTATTATTCATTACACCAGTTAAAATTTCACAAAAAGATTGTGATAGAATTGATTTTTTAGAGTTGGTATCGATTGACTTGCGATCACTACTTAGTGATGTCGATCAAACTGTTCAAAAGCTTAAAGGCATTTCAAATAGATTAGTTAGTTTTGTTTTTATGCAGTAATCTTATTTTTTGCCAAGAAAAAACTTCACTGAAGACTTGTAAAAATTCATTCAAGAACATTTCAGCATAATGCAGAAGTATTGGAAGTGCTGTCAAATATGAGATCATTGCGGTTTCGAATTGACTGTTTGCGCAGATATTCCGGACAGTTTGAAAAAACTAAAGAAAATGTTGCTCCGGTCACTTTTTTCCCTTAAAATTTTTATTTAGGGCAGAAAACAAGTTCTTTTAAAACATACAATTATTCATGTTGTCTTCGCCAGATGAATTTATACCTATGTTTAACTTTTCTCCCGTTTTTTTCTTGTTCTTTGCACAGTTTCTTTAATTTGATTTACAACACATGTAATATCAAAACATGTGATTTGGAATTTTTCAGACGGAAGCGCTTCAATTAGAAAATGAGCTTCTGAAAACAGCACTTACCGATGCAAGGATTTTGTTGCAAAAGGCTCATGAACGGTTGAGTAAGCTGGTGGGTCCTTACTGGAATTTCACCACCTTTTATGTATTTAGCGTAAATATTTTCTTGTTAAAAAATTCTTAAGTGCTACGGGGAAAAGTCAAGATTTGCAAAAATTCGAAACTTATTCGAGAAATTTAATTTCAAACGCAGCAAAATCGGTTACAGCCTAATTCGAAGGACATGTGCGAACAGATATTGCGTGAAATGAACGAAATTAATAAAGCAATGAAGGCAACAACGCGTGAAGTGCATCGTATAGGAAGCCGTTCACGAGGTGCAAAAAGCTTCAAGTAGTTCGCCTTTAATCAGATCTCGTTTATGAATCCAAATTTCTTGATCGGAAACTTTGTAACAAATTTCTTTCACATTTATTTACTAATTGATGTATGATCATAGAGCGATAAATGATGAAGTGAATATGAATGAACTATGTTTGGAATATTACGCATTTATGTTTTGCACGATTTCTGGTGTGCATTATGCTGAGTTGCTTTCGGATTTTCATTATTTGAATAAAATATTTCTGTACAATCGAACTGCAATTAACTTCGGATGATTTTAATTAAGTTACAGAAAAAACTTTTCGTCTTTAAGTTATGTCTTTCATATTTTTAAATCTTTTGTAAATATCTTCAAAAAACTATGTGCACTTTAGTAAAAATAGAATGTTAAGTCATACTGGAAAATTGTTAAAAGAGTAATAGTCGCTTGATACAAAAAAACAAATTTTATTCATACAACAATAAAGCCGTTGTTGTTGGTTAAACATATAGATAATTATATACACATATATTATTTCATTTCCCAATACAAAATGAGGAAAATATTTGATCAAGGATTTGTTCATTCACAACTGCGCCTGACATCTCACTGACATAGTCCGATACATTGCGTAGCAGTTCTGCTACAATGGCAACATCATTTGCTTCCAGCGCCTTGAACAATTGAAAAAAAAAAAAAAAAACTAGCATGAGTTTTAAACTTGAATTATACGATGAAAGTTATAGTCGTCCTATTCCAATAACGAATACGGATTACCGAAAGACTATGTGAAAATTACTTTGTTTGAAATAAAAAATTTGATTGATTGCACAAAGCAGAAGATTGAAAAAAATAGAAAAAACAGAGGAGGGATGTGATCAAAAAGATTAAATAAAATAAATAAAGTACCTTTTTAAGGATAAGAATGGCTTCTTTTATTAATAATCGATGAACCTGATTGCTAATAAGAGCGCTATCATCAGATACTGGACATAGCTTATTGATATGTTGACAAATAATTTCCAACTAAAATCAGATAAATGAAAACTGAAGAAAGATAATGAACATTATCTATCCACAGTCCTAAACGAAAGGTAAATATGTTATAGCCTTTTCTCGTTGACATCCATTAAATTTGTTAGAATACATTTCCAATTAGATTTTGAGAAGAAAAACAAGATAATTACATGAGATTATGACCGAATTACAGACTGACCAGTGAATTGATCCCTTCACCAGAAATGCATGAGATGCTAACAGCAGGCCACGGAAGTAGCACACTATTAGAAACGCTACGTAAATCGCACTTATTCAAAGCAACAAAAACAGGTGTCGCTTTTTTGAGATCACAGCGAGAAAGCACTGAGCGTACATCTGTTTCGAAGTCCTTGCACACACTACTGTCTATTACGACAACCACCATATCAGCATCTACTGCTCTACAAACAAATTTTAGTGGCCTTACATCATATTTTAAAATTAAGTCCATTTCCATGATTATTTTTTATACATTCCATCTTATGTTCTAACTAATATAAACTCATGTCTTGAGTGCAAATATCATTTCCACAATTTTTTTTAAATCCAAAATTCTATCAGTTTGACATATTATATCATAAGTAAAATAGAAAAAAAAACAATAATCGACTTTGAAGATTAAATCACGTTGTTGTCCGCTGCATCAGGTCGTTACTATCATACCAATCTATTATATTAACTAGTACGAGAAAAAAACTGAATAAAGTATCTTTTGTGATTCTTTTTACTAAGCCTAAATGTAATCATACCATGGGGCAAATAAGACTTTGCTTGTAAAATAGTATTTTAATATAAATGACGCATCATAACTATAATTTGTTATAAAAGGAAAGTGAACAACCTTCTCAGTGTCCTCTGGATACCTTCTGCTTCAAGAGAATCTAACGGAGTTTCACGAATTCCTGCAGTATCGATTATGGTTACCGGTACAGAAGAAAGCTGAACTGTTGCTTCCAGTGAGTCACGAGTTGTTCCCTCAATATTTGACACTATAGCCATGTCTCGGTTAGCTATAAAACTGATATATACAAAGAACATTTCTCATTAAATGGACCTTAAAGAACTGAAGTCAAAGATTACTTATGCAATTGAATAAGCTGCTTTTCCCAACATTTGTTTGTCCCAGAATAACAATCCTTAAGCCTTCATTAATCAGTGTTCCTCGGTTCATCTGTTCTTGAATATTGCTTAATTCACTAATCATTGAATTGATTGCAACACGAATGTCTTTCCAATTAAACTCAACATCATCTCCAAAATCAATGGATGCTTCCACAGAAGCACGCACTTCAATAACTTGCTTTCTTATGCCTTCCATTGCTTTATCTGTAATAGATAATGTTACCGCTGCAAAGCCATCATCATTAGTGAAGTATAACTTTACCTAAAGGAATACAAACAACTTACTTGCCTAAAGTGTTCATGCGCAAAGCTAAGCGTCGTTGACGCTCTGTTCGTGCAGCCAAGAGATATGCAAGCGATTGTACTTCCTGCAATGTCATTTTTCCATTGAAAAATGCCCTATAAAAATTGAATATAATATTCAGGATTACAAGGAAATTTTAAACTAAAAAAATTCACAATATGTTTATAAATTTAAAGAGCCAAATAATGAATTAAAGAAAGTCAATTTTTTTGGAAGAACAACTATCTCATCTCACCTTCTCGTAAATTCTCCAGCTTTTGCTGGTCGCATGTTGTCGAATTGCGCTAACACTTCCAGCAGACAATCAACAACCGCTCGACTACCATGCACATAGAATTCAGCCATATCTTCTCCAGTTGATGTTTTCGGGCCTATGGAAAAGTTTTATTGTAAGCACAATCACAAATTATTCGAATACAGTCAGTATTTATTTTCTTTTTTGTAAAGCTAAGTTCAGTTTTCTAAATAAAAAATCTACAAAAAAGCGCAGCAGAACGAAGCTACAAAAAAACAAACACCAAAAAAAAGTTTGCTTTGAACAAGCGCTTTTTGTCGAAAAATTGCTAACATCATTACAGCCAATTCCTTGTTCCTCAGTAAAAACTGTAAGATACTTTCGAAAAAAATGACCTGGTAAAAAAACCGCCATGCCTCGATCAATTAGTTCTCCACATCGTTGAATATTCGTATAGAATAATTGCTTAGGCAAAATTTTTTTTCGACCCGTAAGCTCTTCTAGGCATCGCCGACTTTCTTTTCCTGTTTTTACATCAACTTTTTGAAAAAAGAAAAAAGTATGCTAATAAAGTACTCTAAAATTGTAGGAAATTAAACAAACTAACCGGAAACTCGGATAACTGATATGGCAGCAGGCAAGGCACCCGAACTCAAAGCAAATATGGTGCAATAACCTCTTAATGCTGTGTTTACTTTGAGCATTTCCTGAATAGAATGTAGCAAGAAATCACTGATAATAATCCAGTGAATATCCAGAATAATGATCACGGACTAATAATGTGATTATGGATCCAAGGTCTATTAGATTTGAATTAATCAGGTACCACAGAGATATTATATGCATTAAATCACGATCAAGTATAGATCAGAGGAACTAAAAGAAAACTTCATAATCTTGTAGTTAATAGGTAACTATATGATATATCAGTAAGAGTTATCGATATTCATTTCGCTGCAACAATTAATTCTAAAATGCAACACAAGAACAGCAAGTGAATAATTATCATCATTGATACTGTTATCACTAATTTTAAAATATTCTTATATGGAGAATCCATCAAAAAAAAAAAAAAAAAACAAGGAAAAATTTAAACATAATCAATACAAGCTGTACAACATTTAAAAACATAGCGTAAGCATTGTAACAAATACCTAGAAATTTGCACTAAATTTTATTTTCAATTTACAAGAATTATAAAAAAGATCCGATTGGATTTCTGTTTTTTTTGATACCAAAGATTTCTGTTTTTCTTTTTTTTAGATTTTAGATACCAATGCATTTAGAAGAAGCCCAATTTTCCTAGCACAATTTTTTATTCAATATAAAGCATTGAAAAGGTTAATTTCATGATTAAAGCATGATTTACCGCGAAAAAATATTAAAATAAATAAAAAATTACACATAATGCCATAATATTTGTAAATAATATGCTCAAATTATAAAGAAATGCAATTGTATATATATAACCATCACTATGTTTGATATGAAGGTTTAATTGGCAAAACTGCTAAAGTTAAATGTGGAATTACAGGAAAAAAACAAAGAAAAAAACATTATAAAGAAATGACTTCTGCAACTAAATCCCTTAAGTTCAGAATTCTAAAACTTACGTTGCAGTGAAGGGGGTACAAAATATTTCGGGTCCTCTAAATAGCAAATCATATTGGGTGGTAAGGGTAAAGATGAAAGTAGTTCTTTTTCAACACAGTTACGTATGACCACTCTACACAAATATTTTAGAGACGGTAAAAGTTCATGTCGATGTAGCAGATGATTTAGCTCAAGAATCTCAATTCCTGTGCTGTTACTTTTCGAGTGCATTAACATGCAGATTCTCCTTTTACTACAGCTCTGCAACGAATTTTCGATGAACGATACTAATGAACTTGCTTTAACCAATGAATTTGGTCCTGAAATATGCATTTATAAATTTCAGAATATGATAAAGCTAGGATATATATGGTCAATGTATAGAAAAAGTAAGAAGACTACTCATTAACATGACCATTAAAAAAGAATTTTACAGAATTAAAATCAGATATTACTATATATTTCATGCAACCTTGAAGACCTAATGTTTCAACCTATTATATTTGTCGAAAATTGCTGATTTTAATAAATTATGTAAGAATTAAATGACCTCCAAGACAAAAATTTCCACCATGTTGTGCAAGACGTGTATGATGAACAGAATGTTTTGTTCGATATGATATGGTGAAAATATAGCGGTCACTAGCTGAATCTCGTACGAGATACGTTCCTGGTAGCTGACTTAACAGCACTTTCTCTGCATCTCGCCATGACATATTGCCCCAGTACCAAGAGCTCTGCAAATGTTTGCATCGAGGATTTTGGATTTATAATCCGGCATTAATAACCAATGAAACAAAAATTAAACATTTGTTTATTTCGAATAGTATTGCTTGCAATTAGACAAACATTTTGCATACATAAATCTAAGTTTTAACATAAGTAAACATAAAACATTAATTATATAACCAAAATTATAACTACCCCTCGTATGAGTTTCATTGTTTGCGAGAACTGAACACTATGATTTGCAACATCATTCTCCATCCGAGCGTCTCGTTTCACAGCATTTAGATCCTAAATATTTTAAAATATCCCTTCCTTATAAAAAAAAAACATTTGAAATACTTCACTGAAAATGTGGAACCATAAGTGACATGAAAGCAATAAAGCCCTGTAATAAAAACTAGAAATATGCATCGAATTTAAACTATAAATAAACTTATTACATCTTTACTAACACTTTATTAAATCGCAATATGCAGTAAACAGCAGTACAGTAAGGCAATATAAATAACAAGGTAAGATTCGGTAATTATTTTATTTTCTATATTTTTTATATATAAAACGGTGTTGATATAACATCTAAAACAACAGACAATTATAATAAATTATGCTTGAGAAATCCGTTAAATAACAACTTCTAAAAAAGACTAAATGGTCCAGGAGCAAGTTTATGCGGTAGATCAACAGTCGCGTTTATTTGCGTGTGTGAGATATACTTCAATTTGTCTCGCATAGACGGTGACAATTGCTGTATTGCTTGTTCCGCTTCATTTTTGACGAAATCACCAACGTACATATATTTCATATGGTATAAAAAGTCGCAAATTGAGTCTTCGTATTTCAGCACACCTACTCGTTCGTTTACTTTCACCGTCATCTTGTAAACATCCACAGCAAGCTGAAATAATTTTTTATCCACGAATCAAGATTTGTAATCAAACAACTGACTTTTCTATATAGAAGAAATAGCTAACTAAATGACACATACAAAACTTTATAAATAGTAATTTGAAAAAAATACTGATAAAATTAAGTATGAACTACACTTGAAGCTACACTATTTCAAATCTAACATGATAAGAAATATTTCTAACATGATAAAAGAAATATCTATCACAAACAGAAATCAGTACCATAAAAACCTTTTCTTATCAACATACAGGAAAATATAAATTCAAAAAAGTATTAAATATTATGAAAGAATGGGAATTACACTACGTCTTGTATTTGCTTGCTTCTTTCTTTGGCATCATAAAATCGTTGCAAAATCGGCACAACGAAACGAAGTACAAATATGAGCTGTGCTTCCGTGACTAATTTTGGTGCAAGCTGATCACGTACAAATTCAGGTAAAGCTGCCAATGAACTCTGGAACATTAATTTATTGATATTTAGTTCATTTATAATATGTATCAGACTGAGGATAGCAATAATAACAGACAACAAAAGTGTTTTCAACATGAATGTTTTTTATTTTCTCTTTTTCCAGAACTTTCCGAAAAACTTTCATTTCTATTCGAAATTGATTTTTTAAATTCATGTGGAGAATCAAAAGAAGCGAATACGGACTGTATTGCAGTGTTGAAGATAAGCATGCCCGAGCGCAAGATTCGTCAATAACTGGTTTTCGGTCAACAAAAAGCATTCAGTTTCCAAACTGCCGAAACAAACGGAAGGGTCACCTAAAATCTATATTTTTATTCAAGGTTTCAAGCAAAATAAAATTATTGGGAAAAGTCATACCATGTAGAGCTTCTGAGTCGAGCACAGATACAATGTGTTCATAAAAAATTTGCTGGAAAGAAATCGGCAGAGCTGTTAAAATCAGTGCAACTGCATTGATGGTGGAATATCTGAAAAAAAGGCTGTGGATCGCAAATTCATTACTGAAACTAATCATCGTTTTACTAAGCTACAACACTTGAAAATGCGACATGCATAAAATACAGATAGAATTGCGACTGCCCACAGTTGAAGCACTGATATTAAGGGATGTAATGCTATAAAGCTAATACTAGCAAATCCCAAATGAGAAAAGTAACAGAGAAAAACAATGGGAAAACACAGCTCAGAAAAACGAACGGTTGGTGCAACGGCCGAATAAAAACCAAATCAATGAGTGCATGTGCTGTAATAACTGGCGCATGCGGAGATGCAAGCAGCTCAATGCATGCCCCAGTAAGAGCTTGTCCTGCAGGTGGCATTTCTGCGAATCGCCAATCCTAAATATTAGCTGATAAACGGAATTATGAATAAAAAAATTACTGAACAAAAATTAAAATAATGAAATAAAATCATTTCTACTTTGTAAGCGAAAGCTGGTGGTTGATGGGCATAATTGGAAGCTTGCAAAATGCGATCCACCAATGCTTGACAAAACTGAGACGGCAATGACAGCTGATGATTGTCGGAAATAAATGATGGTGTTAGAAGGGCGTATTTACCATCCCTTAAAAATTTCTTCAACTCAATTAAATTCCAATTTTAGAAGAGTATTTACTTAGGCTTAGACTCACTATTCAAGAACCCAGGAGGAAAGTTATTTCCAAAAAAAGCCAATGCGGTGAGGTTTCGATATCCGAACTGGACTGTCTGAGAATGAGTTTGGTTCAACTGTATTGAAAAGACAGTAGACGACTTAAAAGTCAAACAATCAGATTTAAGTAAGTCGTCAATAAAACTGAATTTTGTGATTACCTGTCTTCCAACTGCCCGCAAATTTCCAGCACAAAATCTCTAGCACGAACTGTATGTGAAATAATTTTGTCCAAACAATACAACACACTATACATATAAGCTGCTGGTTGCGCTGTAACATGACTTATCTTATTACTGTTGTGCACTGATTATTCAACCCATATCATTTCCTAAGACCCATGCAAAATACATTCATGTAATTATCCATTTTATGTAAAACGAGTACTTTTAAAAAACCGACTGCTTAGTGATCCCAACAAATAAGACTGAAAGCCAATTCTTATTTTAAATAAATAAACTTGAAAAGAACAAACAAAAAAAGATCTTCTGCCAATAAGGATTAAATTGGAAAAGTTACGGTGATATCGATAGCAAGGCTTGAAGCACATTAACAGTGTTGTGAATAGTTGATCAGCGACTACAGTTTCTATTGCTCGAAGTAAAATGATGTCCACAATCTATAAAAATATCACCACAGCTCAAATGAGAAAAATTTGAATCGCATAGGTTACTAATCAAACGAATTTTTTAAGTTTTCATAACTAAAACTGTCCACATTTAACCAATAATTTTTAATATTCAAGTAATTCGAATCAACAAAGCTGAAAAAAGCTTCGAAATTTGAAGTTACCACAAGTGCAAGACATTAGAAAAATTAAAATGGAAAATAAAGTAGGAGGGAAACAAAATAGTGCAAGAAAAAGACACAAGAATGACATTAAATTTTCCTCTAAGTACAGCTATCCTATGTAAAAATATGCTTGAGAAGCTAAAAATCAAAATTGCTACAAGCTTAAATCAATTTTTATGTTCTAATAAGTGTCTGTAATATATATCTAGGTAATTTTCATTTTTTGTAACCAAATTTTCCTCCTTAAAAAAATTTCTGATAGAAATTTTTTTGGGAACTGTGAAAATGTATCTACTTATTACATACCGGGAGTATGCGTTCCATAATATTACCATAGTAAACTGGCATATGTAGTTCTGGACTAACGATCGGTTTTTCGATTGGTCGCATACCTAATTCAATTTGCATCTCCCTTCTCATTTTTGCTTCCATTTCTCTGTATGTCAATTCCGGAAATTGCTAAAAAGATCATTTAAAAAAACGGGAAACAAAGTATTATCAAGCTCGTAAGAAAATCTTACCGAGTAATATTCTGACATTTTATTGAAAAATGCAGCATTAGTATTGCCAATTTTATTTAATGGAATTATATGTACCAACGCCGTAATTCGATTATGCAAATCAGGATATGAGCCGACCTAAAACAATCAATCTATTTTCATTCCGCCTTTTTTTCACACAGAATACAGATGAACAAACAAATAAAGATAACAAAACCGAATAATATTTTGCTACTTTATTGAAAAATCCAGCACTAATATCGTAAACTTTTTTTGATGGATTTTTTTGGACATGCTCTGTTCCATAAAATCCACCTGTAATGCCAAGCCCGAAAACTTCCCAAATAAAGTAATATCCAGTGTAATATTATATAATAACAACTTTTTTATTATCCCTTTGTTACAGCCTTATTTTTCTCTTTCCGCGATAAAAAATTTAACCTTTTTTTTACAGCGGAAAGACAATTAGAAACAAAGAAGAAAATAAATATACCAAAGAATGAATTATGAGCATAGCGATCTCGGTAGCGCCGTCATCGGTCGGATGAAGAACAAGCGAAGTAAGTAGCCGATCGAGTGGTATCAAGTGTAAATTAAATATCATATCATTTAAGATCCCAATCATCTAAATATTAAAAATTAATAAGAAAAACATAAATTTGATCAAAATTGCAAAACAAAAGAAATTTGAACATCATAGTGAATTCCCATGAAACTACACACTTTTACAAGAAGTACCGCAATACCGCTGAAGTTGTGCAAAAAGTCATATAAATGTGATATTTCAAGTGTAAAAGAAGATTCAAAAACAAAACAGATCCCTCAGTTCTCTATTTAGACAAAGCCAATTAAGTGTACTACTCACTGCTGCGAATTGCTGATCGTCTGAGGGCAAGTTCTTCTTGAAAATAAATATAAAATAATCTGTGAATTTGTTTATCGTTGCTGTGAGTTCTTTACTGTTCATTGAACTTAGCACACTATAAAACAAATTTTTTTTTTAAAATTCGAGCAAATTCGCAGAAAACATAAAAGAGAGATAAAGACTAAAATAAGTCTTCAAATATTATGTCCCATGTCTATCACGACCAGTATGTTTTTCGTGGAATTACGAAAACTTGCTTATCAAATAATTCATTTACAGAAACCGATTGGTGAGAGAAAATAAAAAAATGAGAAAAAAAAAAGATGGAAAAAGGCAAGTTTAAAAAATCTAATAATCAATAACTTACGAATAAATCACTGGATGTATCTTCTTTGTTTCAAACAGCATATTGTATACAACACAAAAAATCGTTTGTCTCCGTTCACCAGAAAAGAATTTCAACAGCTGTTCTTCAGCAGCCAAACCTTGTGCATAAATAATTTCTGAAAATGCGCAGTTTTCAGATTCTATTAAGCCTTCTTCAGATATTCTCTTAGTGAATTATGAGATCATTTATATTTGTTGATAATTTCTTCCTCACTGTCTTAACTGTTGCAATGAAAGAAAAAATTGACGAAATTCCTTAAATTTTTTCTCAGGTTTCAGTTCACTGTAACTCATGAAACATTTAACAAAGCTTAACGTTCTCAAGCAGTCCATAATATATGAATCCATAGTGTACAAAAAATGAATCGTGCGGTGGCATCATCATAAAAAAAAAAAAAAAAAAAAAACTTTTTGAACGATACATTTCAGACGATAGATAAAAAAGACATTCAAGTGTCGCTATCTATCGGTTAAAGTACTGATAGTGTCATCATAACCGGATACTGTTTAAAAAGAAGTCTTCAGCAACACATAACAACAGCATTTTACTCAAATTTATAAACTGTTTTTAGTGATGAATGAAATATATCATTAAAAGGCGTGAAATATTTTCAACCTTGTACTTGGTGCACTTCTTGAATGACACGATGCATCAGCTCATCATATGTAACTGTATCTGCAGCACCGTCATCCACGTTGCATCCAATGAGTTGGAAGCTATATGTCCGATTAATCGACAGCGGCCAACAGAAATTCCCATTGCAGCGCTGCATCATTTCCGCGGTCATTTCCATACCTAGAATTGATCAGAAATTCGAACAAAAAGGCCCTCACCATATGTTAACTATATTCAGGAGCGTTAATGCAAATTCAGTAATGTTTGCAAAAGTGAAGACCATCTTAAGCAGAAAAAACCACTATATTTTTTAAATGAACAAAGATTTTGAAATCAGCAAGAACGAGTGGTTAAGAGATAACGAATTACAATAAAATAAAATAATTTTCAGCCGTCATCAAAACTATATCTTGGAAGTTTTTAATGCCAGAGTGGCACTAAGTACAAATATAAATGCTATAAATGCCTGTCATTTTGAGTGATCTGAACATGGAAAGCAGTAAGCATCGTAATAGCTCGGGAGATACATGTGAATTTGTATACTGCTGTTGTTCAGTTGGAACATTCCCATGCTGCGAATCACAAAATGCTGCATTAGCTGTATTGAATATGACGGCCAGCTTGCCTTGTTTGCCTAAATTTGCTAAAATACTTCCAAAGCTGAATTAAGCAAATAATTGCTAACTAGTAAAAATTGAAGGGATACAATTTATGGTTAAAAAATCGAAGGAACAAGTACTGAAAACTACGAAAAAACAAATTTTTTTTGAGCTCAAAATATGTCACCCTATTTTCATTCAAACGGTTGCTTGCAAAACAAAATTTGGTAAAATACGAATTCCCCAGACTATAATAAAACGATAAATCAAGAAACCAAGAAAAGCATTGCTCAAATAAAACATTTCTTGTGGTGAATTCCACATCCAGTACCGCAGCATAACTTGTTCTAGAGCCGAACATAATGCAATATTCATTTGCACTTGATTGTTTCCAAGTGCTGTGTAACACCAAAGCATCAAATTAACCTTAAAAAAAAAAATTGATTGACTTCTTAAAAAAATAAATTAATCGAATGTTGCCAAATTACTTTTTTACCAAGCGCAAAAGAAAAATGATACTACACAGTCAAAATCAAAGTCAGCTAAACACATGAGAAGTTGAAGAAAGGAACCTTTGATCCCACTGGAAATGGATAACTGATAAATCTGTAGGAAAGGATATCACAGAGAACAAAAAGTAAATCCTTAGAACGATCTTGCTGTGCTGGTCCCAAATTGGTGCTTTTGTTCACTGAAGCTAACGTGGATGACATCAACGCCAACACCTGTTTCACGCCATAATCAAATTCTGTAGTTACTGCCAAACGTACAAGTGTATCTGAATCAAAACAGATTGAACGTAAGATGAGAGATCATAGTATGCATCACACGTAACAAGAAAGAAGTGAAAACAATTTATAACGAACCAATTGTTGCAGGGCTGGGTAGTTTTTGTGCTTGCTGAAGCGAAAGCATAGCTGTAAGTTTCAATAAACACAGCTGGAATAAATGGTTCCGTGCATGGAATGTTAATGAATCGATCAATGAGAGTGGTAAAGGTGTCTTCTTCGAATAGGAGATGATCCCATGCGGCAGATGCCAAACTGTATTTAATTCTTCCGGAGATCCATCCAGAAAAACATCCACTGCTGTTAAAACTAGTTTCTGGAAATTCGGCATATCACTGCTGTCTAAAAAAGACAAGAAATTTAATAGTTACTCATCCAGATACAACCTTATCACGCACTACTCAGTATAAAAGATTTAGTTTTATTGTGGTCACATAAAATTATCAGCACGTGTCTCTTTAAGTAACATATCATTTTTAATACCCTAACATGTATTTTTAATACCCTTTGTCACAGAAATCAATACAGTTCGCTATGGATATGAGGCTCTACTGTCTGTCATTACGCTAAGGAAAATCGAGCCGATACAGTTCTTAGCTTAGCAACATAAAGGTATTTGATAAAAAAAATATTAAAAATACTAAACAAGTGAAGAAGTCGAAACTGAAATAGTAGTTGTTAAAACTACTATTTTAATAAAAATTAAAAGAAAAATTGAAAAGTAAGTAGAATTTAATTCTCACAAGCATTGGCAACAGCAGCCAGAACTGCATTATGATCAGCGACATTCTGGATATTAGGATCTGAATCTGCTGTCCTTTCCTGTAGAAACTGTATTTGTCGACACAGCGAATCGGAGGGTTTAGGAAGCACTTCTGTATTAGAATTCTCTAATTTCTTATAAAAATGTATCCAGATGGCAGCTGGAACCAAGAATCGGACAAACAACAACGGATCTGTGTCTGCACCAGACCATGTCTGCTCATCGCTAAATAAAAGGAATTAAATCAAAAGAAACTATTGAAGACGCACAAACTTCAAGGCTATGTTTATGTTAACCAAAAAAAAAATTTATATGAACAAAAAAAAGTTTGAAATAAATTAAATGAATTATTATACGACAGACCTGTAAAGTAAATTATAAATTTCGGCAACGCGAACCATTTCCTCATTTGATACTCTGTCGATGTAAACTGCAACGTATTGCAAAATAACCCACATTAGCTCATCTCTTCCTTTTCGATATACTGTTTCGCAAAGCTGTAATTTACTGAATGAAAAAAAAATGGACGTTATGAATTCCCTCTCCTACTAGCTGCATGGAAGACTCAGTTTTCTACCTTAATATTGATAGAAATCAAATAACAATGAATTTTACAAATGCAGAAGCATCAACGAAAATTTCGAAAGCACCTTAACCTGCAAAGAAGCTTTGTAGTGAATCAAAACATATCTTAGAAAGTTATGAGATATGAAACAAGCGAAGTTTGACCAATTTAAATAATAATCCAGAATGAAGTCAAATTTCGGTTACGATATATTTTGAATTTGCCTCATATCTGACAGACGTAAGGCGCATTTAAAGTATATTGCGACCTATCCAAGTTTTTTATAGCACGTATTACATATAAATTCCATGCTTACTGATTCGTATAGTATTCTGAGAAGGCGAGAGAAAGAGGCAGTTCCATGAAGTAATGAGAAAGTAACTGTCTGTGTAATGTTCATCCACTGATACTGGTTTGCGGGATCGTCAAGACGCGTGTCCGTTTTTTCCATTTCACTCATAGCCTCAAGAATGATCATATGCAACAATTCATCACACTGCAGTCGTTGTGGGTTCAAGTTCGTATTTTGTCGTATCACATACTGCAATATATGCACATCAGGCATTTCTGCAAGTTTTTTTTTTGTGAATTATTTGTTAATGTCAACTTTTGAGTGAACAAATTTTCACTAATCATCGCTGAATAAGATGTTTCTTTCCTAAACACCAAAAATTTACTTTTTTTGCAGCCTAACTTCAAAAACCAAATAAATCTACTGCCTTACAGAAATTGTTTCTTTTCCACGAGGTTGTCGAAGAAGTGTATAAAGCAAAAATGACTGCGGAGCAAAAAGTTCGGACTTGTATGGAAGATGAGCTCGCTGATGCAACCGAGTAGTTGTGACTTCAAGTTTCCAAGATGGTGTACTAACTGGGAAAGAAATGTGAGCAGCTATAGGATAAAGCCATGGACGACCGATCACCGTTACCATTTCGGTAAGCGGCCGGAAAGAAATAAACATATCATTGAATTTTTTTGCCACCCTCTGAAAACAAATGTTAATCCTTCCTCGCAACTACCTTCGTTAATGTATTAATAAAGCATTCTTTTGGAATACGCTTTTTTTTTGTCTAAATTTGAAAATGTGAGAAAAATCATGGTTGAAACTATCGTAAAATGCTGTATAAAAAATTAACGAACTGGCAAAAGAAAGGCACGTGAATTACTGGAGACACGATGTAACTCTGTAATCGTGAAAATGCACGGAAGAAGGTTTAGCTGTCGATCGATCAGAGTTAGCAGCATCTGAAAAGTTATTTAATAAATTACGTCTCTGGGAGAGCATTAGATAATTATGTCACATGAAATTACATAAATTTGGCCAAATGATGTTACATTATTTAAAAAAATGCAACTGTTACGACAAAATATTCTAAAAAATATGAGGAAACTGAACATTTTCCACAGGTAAAAGCATATGGCGATGATGGTGTGTGATCGTGGATGGAACTTCCTGCATGCGTTCAACCACAAGTAGTTTCAAAATATTCCGAAGTCCTTTGTAATCAATCAGATGCAAATTTTTCTGCATATACTCAAATTTGCGAGGATCCATTGGTGTAGTAAGGGTAAAATTGGTGCAAAGGATGAGAAGTTCACAGCAATCACTGGAAAAATATATTAAAGTGAAAACATTTTCGAAAATACATTAGCAAATAGTAACAATAATGCCTATACTTATTTCGCTCAAAATAATTTATTTTTTCACATTAATTAAAATTTTTTATGCAAATCACGGAGAAATAAAAAATAGAGCTTTGCCTATTCCATAAAAAAAAATGATTCAAATTAAAATAAAGAAAAATCAAATAAACTAAATGAGATTTTCTTTAAAGCATTTCAATATAGACTAACGATAGAGGAAGAACGCCTTCATTACAGGCAGACATAAATATTGAAGATAAAATCCTTTCATAATGGACGTATCGAGGATCATCCTTGTTTGAAAGCAGAGTAAGAGATGCTTTGCAACACTGTGTTTTCTCTTCCTACAATTCATAAGCAATTTATTTATTTTATATTAAACATTCAGAATAATTAACGAAAACCTGTTCAATCAATTTCAAAAGTCTACAATGATCTATGGAACAAATCGATACCTCAGTCATTGTGCGCAATAATTTCACAGCTTCAGTGCATGCCAATACATCCACATCAACATCCTTACTTAAATCCCAGAACATTTCACGCATTTGTACTCCTTCCTGCAAATTTAATTAACATAATATTACACACAAAAATTAGCAATGCATAATTTGTGGCTACAATCAAGATTATACAAAGCAATAATAATTTAGATATGGTAATAGTAGATTGAAGTACATACGACTTGGTTTAACACAATCCATTGTAATTTCTCCGCGTCATTACCAACTACTGCTGTAAGTGAAGTAGATGATGTTGTCACTGCCTCCGTATTCGTAGTAGTACCCATACTGTTATATTTTAATTAATACAAAACAGGTGTCAGAGCTAGTTTGCTAGTAATTCACTGGCAAATCATCGTTCCAAATCATACAAAATCTGAAATTAAATAACTAATGAGATATGTTATATATGTGTTTATTCAACATACTCATATATCCTTCAAGTATGCATTCAAGTTTAATTTCTCAAGTTTATAATTTCTCAAATATATGACCTCTTCTTCTTTCCTCTCTTCCTCTCTCTATCTTAAAATCAATAGTCATATAAGATACGAGAAATCACAATTCAGATACTAATGTTCCGAGAGATTTATTCGCGCATTGAGAATATGTTGAAGTTAACACGCACTTACCAATTAAATGACTTCAATTAAGGATGAAGCGAATCGATTGCTTTTTCAGTGGTTATTTAAGGACGAGGATATATCTATCATCGTGACCTTTCTTGACCTAGCACTAAATAATGTCCGTGTCACACTTCACACTCCGTATCTGGTACATGTCCGTATCATACTTTCAACCACTGCTGACCTGATCATTCCATTCATGATGGGATGGCAGTTGCATTAGATTCTTTCAGCAATTTTGTCAAATGGTTTGATATATACTTATTTGGCATAACTCGGGAAAGCAAAGTTATGTGGAGCGGTGGGCTATACACGGGTTTCTTCTAGCATTTCCCGGGAGATGGATGAGTTAATCTTTTTCAGAATATTTGCGCAGAGATAGTAGTTCGAAATTTAATAACCACATTTATATACATATATAATATTAATTCAAATAAGAACATTCAAAGGATTAAGGGAAAGAGGGAACGAAACAATAAATTATACAAATTTATTTGTTGATATGCCTTAGAAAGCAACAGTGTTCAGTACCCATATGAATCAGATCAAGAATTTTTTAAAGTTTAGAAACAAATCAAACTATGGGAAAATTTTTCCGTAATAATTAAATTTTGCAAAGGATTCCTATGCGACATGATCAGAAGATAGAGTGAAACAGAAGTAGAGGATAGATTGTCACTAATTATGTTGTTCCTGGTTCGCATAAACTGGTACTGATTCGCCGTACTGGTCGAAGTGGTACTGAATTTGCACCTTTTGCGAATAGAGCCTGAAATGCGTTAATTGCGTTAATTACCACAACTAAAATGGATTGCATAACTTATGCAATTTGTTATCGAATTCATATCCAAATTTGTCCTTTTAGATAATATGAACAAAAATCAAAATAAATGAAAGATGAGAATGTGAAACATACCGGATGTACGAATGGTATGACACCACCACCTGGACACGTGACTCGAGCACAGAACTGATTCAGCTCCTCGTCATTCTTCATAGCAAGTACAATATGACGTGGGATAAGTCGTTGACGTTTATTATCTCGACAAGCATTTCCGGATAATTCCAACATCTACAACACACAGCAAATGAATATAATACAAGTTGCAGTGAGTAAAATAGGATATTGCATGCTTAAATACTTAAATCTTTTAACAATTAAGGGACGTATAAATATTAGATCTTACCTCGGCAGAAAGATACTCGATAACAGCACTCAAATAAACAGCTGCTGATTGAGAGATCCGCCTCGCATAGCGACCTTTTCTGAGCAATCGATGAAATTTGGTCACGGGAAATAGCAGTCCAGCACGAGCTGACTTGCTTATCTTCTTGGCTTTCCCGCCACCTCGCTTACCAGCTGGTGGTCGACCTCCTTTATTCTGCAATTCTAAGTTTTTTTTTCGATTTGTAATTTAGTCCACTTTCCAACATCAATTTCCAACATCAATGATCTGAAATTTCCAACATCGAATAGGCCACATGCAACACATTTACTAATTTTGTGGAATTTAATTTAAATACTAATGAACATTCCATTCCCGAAGTGATGTTTTTATTGCAGGAACAAATTTTGTACGTTCGGAGGGTAATTAATATTACAAATGTTTAGAAATTTTTTCATAAACTTTTCTACCTTTCTTGTATTTGATGAGGATGATACACTCGATTTATCTTCTTTTTTTGCAAGCAAACTGTCCAGTACCGCCATTAAAATTTCTGTCTGGAATAAATATTCATACTAATCTATGAAAGTTTCTGTCTGGAATAAATATTCATACTAATCTATGAAAGTTTCTGTCTGGAACAAATATTCATACTAATCCATAGAAAAGTAATGAAGACAAAAAAGCGCTTCATTATTTGACACTAAGATTTCGTAGCACTGGACTGAAAAGAATTTAGGAGCAGATCTTATCTGTCCAGCCAAGATTCATCAGTACAGTCCGGTCATATAGCCTCTAAGTGAAGATAACTGTATCACATTCGTAACTATTTACGGTGAAAGTTGATAAAATACGTTAAGTAACTTGTACAGCTCAGATACCACAAGTCCTAATTTCGGTGCACTGATGGAAAAAAAAAAGCAGTAGCGGGGATAACAGTAAGAGTAGAACAAACAAAACGATGATAAATGTTGGTGATGTTATGGAAAACGAGGAGCACCAGGAGAGGAAGCGGCAGCAAGACCGTCGACAAGACTATCGGCACCACGATCGATTCCAGGGTGCTCAGCTCTCCGCATTACGTGTTTTTTGGTCTTTGGTGAGAAGAGGCATTTTCGAGAATCGAGAAATGTCGATATACACAAAATGAACAATTATTGAAATAAAGAAACTCAATAGGAACGATAGAGCGGGGGTGTTCGCTGGCACTAGCCATAATGATACATAGATATCACTCTTGGTTACTTCACAACAACAGTAATGATAGTGGTTGCTTCTTCTCATCCCAGTTAATGAGTCCATCTTTTAGTAAAAGATGAATGAAGAAACCTGATTCTATGCCAGGTCATTACTGCAAATGCAAATCAAAATGCTACTAATATCCAGCAGATCTTCAAATCTTCAAACAGTACTAAAGGAATGCAGATGAACCTTTTTTGATTGACGACACTCAAACCTGTTAATCGGCGGCAACATTGCTATAGAATTTAGCAAACATACAGCATTTTATTTTCTTTCAAAGGCCTTTTTCAAATGTGACTGTTAGGAAGAAAGATTAGAACAATTAAAATAAACTAAAATAGTTTAGAATCAGAAATGGCTAACTGAAAAGAAAAAATGAATTAAAAGAAGAAAAGCTCTTAGTGGCAATTGCAAGTGATTAAGTGACTGAATTTACAAATGTATGTTCGATTCGAAGCCTTGTTTTATTGTAACAGACGAACGGCAAAAGTGAAATCCGAGACTTTGTAGCTGATATCCAGAAAAGCAAAACAATAATATGTCAGAAACGGACTACAATCACGTCGATTTTGAAAAGTTCAGAGATCTTCGCCGAAAATTTACCAAAAAATCCCAGTGCAAACTTTTTATTTCAGTACCCTTTTGAAGCGAAAAATTTATTAGCAATAATAGTTCGATTTATCTTTGTCAGGCGGAAGGATTTCTTTGTATCATTCTTTTTAAAAATTTTTCTGTCTTTTTCCCGATGATGTTGTGTTATTTCCAATGCTTGTGTTAAAAAAACAGTGCAAAAATGTAAACCAAAACATCAACATTCTGAAATACTCTGTGTGGAAAATCAAAGCTCTATAATAGATCAAATTAGTCCGGAATACAGAAGTATGGTAAACTGTTTATATTGTCAATGGCAGTCTTCCTGTTGATAATGTTGAAAAGTTAATTTTACATTGTGAAGTGGGAAATTCGCAACCGTACTTGATGATCTTTGCCATCGCTCAAAACCAGTAACCATTATTTTCAAATTTCTAACTCTTTTTTGCTATCTTTAATCAATCTCGCTTTCAAATTTGAATAATTAACCTTGCTAGATTTGTTTAAGGAGTCAGGTAGATGCAATCGATGTTACAATTACCATAATAAAATAGAATAATAACCCTTACTTAAGCAAAAAAATTTGGTCGGAAAAACATCTTTTGTTCAATGAATATAGTATTACACGAAATATATTCTAAATTTAATTTTTTCTAATTTCCAGGAAAGTAAAAGCCATTTACCAAATATCAATTAAAAAAAATTCAATTATATATTAACTACCTCATATCTTACTTTTCTTTCCGCAACAAACGTGATATTATGGCGACATGGACATTTTGGTTCTTTCTCCTTGACTCTGATTTAAAAATATAACTAGCTTATTCTACAGTAAATATATAATGCTTCGGTATTTAATCATCTTGAGCGAGTAATTCCGCTGAAAGAAAGTGATTAAATTAAAAGATTTACTTTATTTTGAAAAAATTTCAACAGATAAAAAGGTGTTGTTAAGCTGCTGTACAGAACTGTTCTTGATCATATTTCTGCAATATTACAAGAATCATCAAGATCGATCTAGTATATTCGTTATTACTTGGGAACCATCTAATAAATGTGCATTTCACAGCTAATCATTACAGAAGTACTTTATCATGGTCATACCAGGAAGGACTGTTGTTTTGTGAAATGAGACAAATTTCTTTTAATCTTTATATTAATTAACATTAAATTAAAGCTAATTCGAAATTTCTGTTCAAGTTTTAAGAGATTTTAGCATTATTCACTTCTTAATATCTTCTCTTCTTGCATATGAATGGTGTATTACATCTAACTTGATAACAAATGGCATGAGGATGTTGATTACAGTAATAATGTTGAAGATGTAGGAAATGAAAATCCTGAGAATTAGTAAAGATCATGCTAGCTGAAAAGTGTACGAATAGTGATGTGCATGAGTATATCCGAGTATGGACGTGAATTAATACGAATCTAAAATATTTCCACTTCAACGACGAAAAAGCGGTCATTTATATAGACTTATCAAAAGGAGAATAATATGTCGTTAGTGTCGGGTGACATTGACAACTGAGCTCTTGCATTTATTCCAATTGTCGCTGTCGTTACCTCGAGAGAAATTCTGCTCTGTCCATTATAGTGATACATGAAGAATAGGAAAGAAAAGACCTCAAGAAGGTAAGAAGAGAATGATGAACGATACTTCCTCTCTTCTTTCCTTTTCCTTTCGCTTGTTTAAAATTGAACTGATGGTCAATGTTTCATCTAAAGAAGTGCCAGAAGAAACACTGAGCACAGGGAAGAGATGAGAGATATTCCAGGAGCACTGTCGCCCTAATTACGTATTAGTTCTGTCGACAGTTTCACTATTCCTCTTTTCAAGTTTCCACTGAAATATTTTTTGTTTTTACCAAATCCATTCAAATTCAACTACTCATCATCGCTATAATCCTGTAAGTTGCATCCAAAACATATCATCATCCGTATGCAGATGTCGACCTTTTTTAATACAACACTATAACAAAAAACGTCATAAGAGTAAGAAGGAGAAGAGTTCATAATAAAGCCTACAAATGTGCTTCAAAGGTAAGTAATATCATCGAGGAAAAATTTCAGATGCAAAGGAATGTTTCTAATAATGGCTCAAAAGATTTTCTAAACAAATGTGCAAATTGTCGTAAACAACAACGGATGATCGTTCTCCTTAAAGCACAGCTGGTAGGATTTGATTTTAAAATAATTTTTCCGTTGCTTTCAGCAAAAAAAATTCTGGAAATGATGAATACGTCAGCAACATCAACAAGTCTAGTAATGTCACAATTTTCTGTCAGTTTTCAACTACTTTAACAATACTAGTACCTTATTGTGCTGTTTGCAGTAGAGACATGCAACAGAGGGATCGGTATTTGATCGAATCGTCTATGGTTGCCTTACCCGGTAAATGCGATAGTTTTGTATGTAGCAGTAGAAAAGATTGATTTGAAAAATTTTTAACCTTAAAAGAAAGAAAATTTACATCGTTTTCAGTAACTCTTTTGTACTCAAGGCGGTATTTTACAGGGTGTCGTGATCGTTTAGGATCACCATTGTTGTTTATAAATTTTACGGATGGCAGCAGTAAACAATCCGGTATTACTTTTGCACATCCTTTTTTCAGTAACCGCTATCTGTAACTACTATTACCGTTTTATTTTTTAAGCAAAATCTTTCATGCTATTAAAATAATTTTCTCACAAATTACTGCTAAAATACTATTACATGTAAATTAAGTTTTTCCATAACTTTTCATAATTGATTAGTAATTTGCTTGATTCTTAAAACTAATCTTTACAACTTTTCAGTTCCATTATTTGCAATAAATTACTGTTAACACTGATTTAACTATTTCTGTGCTCTTGCTCATCGATTCATGTGCGCTCCTTAAACTAGAATCAGCTATAAAGTTTAGGCACAGAAATAGTCAACAATCCAAGTTATGAAGAACTTGTATCAGTCATCAGTTATCTCTCCCAAATACCAGATGAGAATGTTTGCAAATTGGGATTTACAGTAATTATCGATGGGCGCAAAACAATCGTGAAGCACGTACGTGGTGCACTGCGAGCATGTCAGGTTTGTGTGTACTCATATTTCTAAGATTCCATTTAAAACATTAAATTAAATTTTAAACGAAAAGCTAAACTTTCGACATCATCTTCAGGTATGATAATTTAAAAAAAAAAAAAAAAATTTGCAGCAAGCACTGTATCGGCGAATTCGATTTGCACTTGTCATTCAGCCGGAGAAATTTTTGGATCAACAAAAGCTTAATTTTGAGCTTATAAAAGACGCTTATCAATTTAACGTTAGTATTAGTTTCAAAGAACTTTTCGTGATAGATATTTTTTTGTTTAAGTAAAAGATTAGTCAGGACAAAGATTATTATTTTAAAATGGCCAGTTACAAATAAATTTCCTTTTGTGAGATTAGAAAATTCTATTTTAGCAAAATAAGATAGATATCGCTAATTTACGCTCCAAAAAAAAATCCTTTACTGGATATCAGAGAAAAAGACGAAGAAATCAGGAAAAATAAAACGAGAAAGATATTGTCCTTATTTCATTTCATTTTAGTGCAGTCTAATTTCTCTACATAAATTAACACGTTTCGTAGACATTGCGCAATTGCCACATGCTCTCGGCGGCACTCTACGCTATGATCCATATTTATGGGCTCAACTTAGACAGGTTTTTTTTTTTTTTTTTTTTTGTTAAACGTAATGTTTATATTGATGAATACAACTTTTCCCCATTCATAAAAATATATTTAAGAAACTTGAGAGTTACGTTAAGAAAGCGAATAGTTGGATAGAAAACAGTAAAAGATGTACAAATGTGATGTCGTGTACTGACGAGAAGGTGAATAGTTTCAACTCAAATGAGCTTCTCGAAGCAGGTAAGATTTTAGTTTTTTTTTTGAGTCCATTTACTCACGAACAACTATTCATTTTATGGTGAATGAGAATAAAGCAACTTTTGCTATAAATCTGTGAGATAAAGTAATTCTGCCTAAGCAAGTCAGATTTTGCGATATTAATAAATTTTACGCAATTGTTAATTTAGGAAATGATTTACTTGATGAATTAGCACAAAATAGTGGAATAGGAGCTTTGAAAAATGCTGATTGGGATAACGCTGTACATCATATCGATCTGCTCATGAAACAAATTAAGGTTCTTCGCAGATTCAATGTTTGAATAAAACTAATTAAACTAGACTCTTTAGCACCAACCGTTTATGAAATGTGCTTGATGAAAGCAATTTTCCTTCGTTTTTTCATTTTTTAAATTAATAATGTTGAGATTTCGTTCCATTTATGCAGATGCTCCTTTATTGCTTACTTCAGCTTACTCTACTTATTTGTTGTTCAATGCCAATACCTTCTTACCTAATACTGACTAGCGTTTGACAAAGATTGATGTAGTTTGAGATTTTGAGTAGTTTTAGGCGAAGGTGTGACGGACAGACTTTTTCCCATCATAAAGAGGGTAGCTACAAGTATTGAAATTAGAATAGTTGAATCTTCTTAGCAGTTGAATCTTGTTGAATCTTAATAGTTAAATCTTGTAGGATATCAAGGAAAGGCTAGGAGAAATGGCACATCGAAAAGAGAGATATACATCGCTGAAATTACTGGAAGATTACAATGAAGGAGTGCATAATTTAGCGAATTGGATTCTGGGCGCTGGTGAGAGATGGCTTCTAACCTTGCATGAAATTGGTGAATCATATGACGATGCTAAACAATTGCTGAAAGAAAACAATGAATTGGAAAGGAAGTCGATAGTCCGTTCAATGCTGTTTTGTTTGATGAATGTTATACTGAGTGAACAAAACAAGTATTTTCTCTGCATTTACGCTTGCAATACATGCTAATAGCGTAGCATTTGATGAATATTTAATTTTACAGATAAATAAGAAAATAAACAAAAAGTTTCTAACCGATTTGTGAGCTTTATCAGGAAGTGAAAGAGCAGTCACGTGAATTGGTAGCAGTGGGACATGAGCTACAACATGAGTTTTCAAAACATACTGTGGGAATACGGCAAAATATAGACAGAATACAACAGCTAGTTAGTGCCTTCTGCACACGTGTCATGTGCCAAAAGCAAATCGCTGAGCGCTCCGTCAACTTCTATCGCATGCTAACTGATGTATGACTTTATTTTATGAGGCTTGAATCTAACATATTATTCAATTTTTTTGCTAGTGATAGTGATGCTTTGATTCTTTTCATTTCTGTGATTCTGAATCACAAGTAAGAGCATATTTGCTGAATGAAACTGAACAAAAAGCTTAAAGATTTGATGTAAATGAAAAATAATATACAAAGAAAAGAAAGAAGATAATAATAGTTGGAATTTCTAGTTCTCACGAAAAACAAACTTACTATTGGAATCACTGTGTACAAATGTGAAAGCGATTGACATTGCAACTGCCGAGAAAGAACGGAATGAAATGGAAATTAAAGTAGATAAAATGGGTATTGCCCATATTTTTCTTCGAATTTTATTGTCAGTTTTTCTATTCATGTCTGTGATCCACGATACCGCCTTCTTTGACAATATCATTTTCGACATATCATGTTTACTTTGATCCTTACAGTTGTGAAATTTCATTGTCAAATTATAATTCCCTTTTAAGAGAAAATCTACCATGATGTGATCACCAGTGGTGTATCGTTCATTAATGAGCTTTGCATTGATGAATCCAAGTCACTGGGTAGACCTATCACACGTGATTATTCGGCGAATATTGTAAATCAGATCAGGTTGTATTGTGTTTTTCATCTTTGTTTCAATAACTTTTCAGAATGCTAATGCGTCATTTATGAATAGTGATGATGCGACTCTAATTAATCAAACAGATTATAGGGAAATGCTAGAAGAATCACGTCGTCGAAGGTGGCGTTGTCAGCATTTGGCAGATGTTCGCAGATTAAAAATTCACCAGTTTTTACAACTCTACACATGTGAAAAAGATGGCCACCAGGTATTGCATAATATTAAAAATTTCTCAGTAGAGTTTAGAGGACCGCAAAAGGGAAATAATAAAATATTTAATTTTCAATTAGTAATAACTATAACAACAACAAATTAGTAATAACTATAACAATATGGTATTGTTTTTTGGAATAATAGGAGAATTTGAAATAGTTCAAATAGTATATGTTTCAGGTAGTGCTTTGGATTGAAGAACTTTACGAAACATTAGCGAATGGATATGACGAGATATTACATGATTTTGAACAGCTACGCCTCGCGCAAGAAAATATTTTAAAACTTGGAGAAACCGCGCGTGTTAGTTCTCTAATTACAATTGCTGACTAGTTCATTGATCAAGAATTCAACTGGAGTCATCCTTGCCAAAAATTTATCAGCTGATTGCGAAGATTACCTATTTAGGATTTCTTTAATCTCATTTCCCAATGTTTTTACTCAGTTTTAGTTAAGGATTTCAAATAAATTTTATTTTCCTAAATTCTAGAGCACATATGGGTATGGTAAACAGCTATGTCAAGTAGTGCTCGTATTAAGAAGATCGTTAAGACTGGAAGTTCAGCCTGGATTAAAATTGAATCAGAGATTAGAATCGATTTGGGAAAAATTTCATCGTGCTTTGAGCGAAAAAGAAATGGAATTTGATACCTTTGGTGCCTTTCATCCCACAATTTACAGAGTAATTCATTTTACAATGTTTAAAGAATCTGCAACATTCTGATAAAAGAATTTTTCCTTTTAAAGCATTAATTTTTCTAAATGCAGTCTTATCAGCAGATAATTGAGCGTCTTGATCAGTTATCGCTCCAGCTCGATGAAAAAGCTTTAGAAAGGCGTTCAGAAGAAACATCGCTTACTGATCAAAGAAGAGGTATTACAAATGACATTCAGGTATTGAAGCAGGTTGCTGACATTTTAATCCAGGAACTGGATAGTAAAATATTCAGGTAATCTTGGATCTCTTTTGTAGTTCTTTATTGTAGATTGTTTTGAAGTTAATTAAAGAGCTAAGCAATGAAATGTCCAATCTCAAAAATTTTCCAAATTCTATCCAGTATTCCCACTTGTGAATTGTATTTGTCTCTACGGACTTTCTCCGAAATAATAGCTAGCATAATTTCTGCATGGAATTTAAGGCTATAGTTTGAAAAAAAAAAGGAGGATATAGATTTCAAAAAGTTGATTAACTGAAGAGAGAACTATTTCAGAAACAGAAATAATGCAGATGCTTCCTGGGTTCGAATTCTAAATCAGATTAAACGAAAATTTGCTGAAGTAAAGCAAAAACAAAATAAATTGGAGAGAATCCGTGAGGATGAAGAATGTTGCGAAAATGTCCGAAGGATTTAATCTACAACCGATGGATGGTGTGTGCAATGAAAGTGCAAAATGTAATGTTGCGATATCAAAAAATACACATCGTACAGCTGATATCTATCCATTAGAACACTCTTTGAGTTAGTATTGTAATTGTACAGCACAAATATTCTTTGAAATATCCGAAAGATTTTAAGTAAGTTGAAATTAAGCAGCAATTTGAGCAGCTGTAATTTATTTTAATCGATTAGGCAATATCGCTGCAAATGAATTAAGTATTGCGCATATGTAATGAACTGTTCTTATAAAAATACTTTTGTAAGTCAATTCAAATAAAAATAAACACAAGAAAGACAATTGGGCATTTTTCACGAACAGTATCCTGAATTGTTTGGACCTCCGCTAATAACAAACAGTATCAAAAATTCTGGTTGCAATCTCTTTTCCTGTCGACGATTAAACATCTTTTTTATTTTTCGGACTGACATGTAAGCTTTCCTACATATTGCTGTCGGAGTTGTTTTTCATCTCTTAAAATAGCAAATGTTACATTTGTTTAAGGGAAAGAGAAAATGTAGAAAGAACAGTGACGATTGAACACAATGGTTTTGGAATGGGTTAAGTAGAAAGACTGTTTGTTCATTTCGAACTAATGATGAATTCTGATTCAAGTGATAAGCGAACGGGGCAGGTAATGAAGAGGCTATATGGATTTCTGATCAACCATTCGATGCAATAATCTGATCTTATCCAATCGATACATATTAAGTTTTTTGTCTTTCTGGAACATAAAAAAGGCAAAGTATTAGTATTTTTTAGCAAAGTACTTTTTTTTTTTTTTTTAGCAAAATTATTAGCAAAGTATTTTTTAGCAAAATCTTCATTTCAATTCATTTCTTTTTCAAATATGGTTTCAACATGTCTAGCATAACACTACTTGAATTTCATACTGCAAAAGGACAATCAAATGCCTGATTACTCCATAGTTTTCTAAAGCTATATCGTATCCTGATACGGCTTGTAAAGCATTACCTTTAAGACACGAATACAAGTAATTTAGTTTTTGAATTTTCGGAATTGGTTATGAATGGATTGCTGCATCAAAGCTGCTCCAAAATTGTCGCCATAAAAAGATCGTATGTTAATTGCTCGGGAATAAAAATTAAATCGATAAAATAAAACGAGCGGTAAAAAATTTGTACCTTAGGAAGCTATAGAAGACTACTGCATTTTGACAAAAATAATCTTATTAACTATGTCATTGTGTAACACAATAAAAGAATTATCGCAGATTTCAGTGTTTTCTAATATAATGACAGCAATCTCATTGTTTGACAACAACTATTATTATACTTATTCATAGAAGTAGAAAATAGTTGCAATCAGACTTGAAATCGAAAAGTCTATTTGAGCTCCCCTTGTGCAGTAAGTTTAGGATAAATTAATCTCAACAAAAATTGCCGAAAAATTTAGAGGATTCGATCCTCATTTCAGGAAAAGATCGAGGTTTCGATTCTTGCCTTTGATAAACAGCATCTTAACAATCGTTGCTATAGTCATTCGCGATTAAAATTTCGATATGAAAAAGCGGTGATATAGCTCATCTTACATGATCAAAACAGTTTCTCAGCAATGCTAAATGAAATGAAATGGAATTTTTATGATATTCAAAACTTCAGCTATCTTTGATTTTAGACATTGATTAATCCCTTAACATCTATGTGATTATTTAGATATTCAGAATTTGCAATTTATTTAAAGGCTGAATTCAATCCTCATGATTACTGCACTCTGCAAAGACTACAACTAGCAGAAGTTTAAGTCGGACTTGTCTTTTGTTACTAGCATGATAATTAATTTTTGGTCTCTTCTCGTTTTAAATTTTATTTCAAACTATGAATATCGAAAATTCTTCATTAGACATAAGAAATGTCTCTTCAAAATCAAAATTTTTTATTCGGTGCATCCAATCATAATTTGCTTTCATCAGTAAGAAGATTAAAGCATTTTGTTTTTGCATCTGCCAATTACTGCTTTCTTATCTGTTATTCCCTTTCGCAAAAAGAGTATTTTGGCCTGGTAAATGCCGGTCCGATAAAGAACTCGCTCCATCAGGGAATGCACCTTATTCCATTTATCATTTTTCAGAAAGTTGGCTGGAAAGTTTGTTACATGTTTTCTATCAAATACAGTCACTCGAAACATAATCACCTGGTAGAGTAATGTAAGTGATGTTTCCTTTTGGTAAAATGCAGATTCTCTTCAAGCATTCACATATGATCCTAAATAACTGAACTAAATTTAGCTTTTTTCCTGATCTTATAGCAACAGCTAACATAAATTGAGTTGCATTTGGTACAATTATTTCTTATATAAAAATAAGGCTAATTCAATAATGACGTCAATCCTGAAGTGTCGAGGGAGTAAAGTGTAACCTGCTTAAGTTAATATGATTTCTGGCTAATGACTGCTATTAACTGACATTCATGCTTTCTAACGACATAATTTTGATCATTAATCACTTTATATATCGTATAACGACATATAAAAATCTTTTTGCTTCATATACAAATATGTTTGGAAATATAGTGCATATCACAAAAAGATAAAGGGTAAATTCTATCGTAGATCTGGCAGGTAAATTCTATCGTAGATCTGGCAATAAATAATACATGATTCATCATTAAACATTAGGCCATTTTATGACATCGAATCTATATTTGAAGCCCACTTATTTCTAAAGCTAAATTATTGTTTTCGAAAAGTAACAACCATTTATATTCCCTTTAAGTAATAAAAAATGAAAATCTTTCTTATTTTGTAACACTGTTTTGAAATTTCAGCGATTATTTCAGTTAAATAAAATTCACTCAGAAAGAGAAATGTGGCAGTAATATTCTATTACCAATTCTTTAATCATTTTATACTTTTCTATTTCAATTTTCCGATGTAATTTTCAATACTTTTGATTTTTTATGACGCTATTTTTCAGCAATGAAAAACTGTTGAGTCAGATTCACATTTTTAAAAAAATGACGTAAATATAATAATATTATAGAAACAGCACTCAAAAAGGTAACATCAGGAGGTGCAGTTGTTGGGCTCACATCTCTTCGAGAATTTACTTTCATTTAAATTTCCAACTACCATCTTCTTAAGCTTTAACACTCTATAAAATGACAGTTTTCAGACATGGACTTACAATCAGTATTAGACTAAAATGAACGATTGTGCCAGTAAGGTAGAATTGGTTATCAGTAGTATGCCACAAATTTTGAAGTAAAGAAATCAATGTTTCTCCACTCTAATTCTAGAATTGGACAGAGTTTTCCATTTTCCTATACTCATTAGATTACCTCTCAAATGATTAATTCTTTTCTTTTTTTTAAAACGCATTTGGTTGCAAAAGCAGAAATACATCATCTATTTTCTCTTATCAGTAAATTTTTTCGGAATTAAAAAGTAATTTGGCAAATTTCAACTTAACAGGAAAATACTTTCTTCACAGAATTATAACGAAGAGAACGTCAATGATGAATTAAATTTGCTATTTAAATTAAGTGCTATTTAAATCAAGTTCATATTTAAATCAAGAGTTTGTAATGAACTTAAACTAATTTAATGCCAGAATTTAGTCCCTTAACAGCAAGTCTTTTCATTAACCAACGAACCTAAACCATTAGTCCTAAAATACTTCACGTTCATTCGTAGCTTAAAAATTTGTTTGTTTTGCAACTTTCAATTCTCTAATGACTCGTGATTCATTTATATGCTAAATTAAAATCAGGTGCAGTGAAATTAATCCAAATGGTTTTGTGTTATTAATTAAATGAAAGTGCTGAAGATGTGTTGTGCCTGTTTGCTTGTTTTGAATTAAATTAAATGAGACATAATTTTGAGATGCAAAATATGTGAATGCTTTAACTGTTAAGTATAGCCCCAGAGCTAATGAAATGACATTCCAGTAGTTGATAATGAGCTTTAATCCTCATGAGACTCGTAAAATAAATCCATCTGCCAGTCAGGTTTCACATTACTACTATAATGAAGCTTTAGATCTAATTAATACCAGTTAAATTTGGTGTAGTTGCGTAGACTGGCATCCATTTTCGTTTGATTTCATTGTAAAAAATCGAACTTATTGTTGCAGCATATTCGACAAATTCCTACTGATCAGAACATTTCGTCTTGGGAAATGCTTCGCTGCTGGATCATTTCAATACTCTTCATTTTTGCTTTCATCAGTACCACTGTAAATTGCAATTTGCAGCCCGATCGTTTCGACAGGCAAGATCGCGACTACCGACCGCTGCAGGTTAGTCCTCTCTTTAATTTCATTTTTTTTTAAATCAAATTTAAAAATTACCTTATGAAAATGTAATCTAAATTTTCAAATTTGCATTGAGATTCCGTTTTTCAGCATTTCGATTACTTCGTTTGTAAATTTCCGGACCATAAACTGTGTTCAATGGGCTGTTTAAAAACTGGAGATGATTGAGACTAAATATAATTTCAATATAAGCTTTTTGCTTCTTAACTCCTTGTAACTCCTTGTTTCAATTTGATAAAATATGTAACCTCCGTACAAATGGAATCTTTAGACTCGAAAAAAAGAATTAACGTTGTAAATTTTTCCTGTTGTAGAGAAAATCATATTAGTTATTTTCACCAAAATTCTGAACCAGAAAATGCAACTTCCATGAAACTTTTCACTCGTCCTTAAATGAATTCTTGACGAATTACCAGATAGATTCCCAAATTCCTATATGCTTGCAAATGAAGTTGTATTATTACAGAACGACTATGCGCTCTATGGTCGAGAGTTATATTCGGATTAAGACTTCATTTTGGTTGCACTGAAATTCTTGCATTCTCTTTCTAATCACCGAAGACATTTATTGCAAAAAATATAAAATTAAATGAAAAGGAAACACAAAATGAAAAAGGAAGAAATTTTTGTTGAAGAAACAAAGATTTTTTGAAATAATTTGTAAAATAGGGAATTTTTAGTGGTATTATAGATATTATGTAATTAGCTTATTTTATCTTTGGAAACCGTGTAGCATTTTTTCATTTTGGTAACTTACTACTATTATTGCGTGAACAATACGAGATGTCAAAAATATCAGAGACGACAAATATCTTGAAACTAAAAAGAACGTAAATCTTCATTTGTACACTTCAGACATAGTTTAGGAAGAAGCAATGACACGGATGATACTAAAACAATGGCTTGATTTTATGGTATGGAAATTCTCTTTATCATCTTTCAACTAATTCAAACTAAAGCAAACATTTTTGGGAATATTTTTTTTATCCCAATTAAAAGCAATGCAGCAATTTAAAGTTCCATGAAATCTAACTAGCAAACCGTTTCTTTACATAATCTTTTACGCTAATGATCGACATTGAATTTGTTCTCAACAGATCGCTGTAGTATTTTTAACTTCTCATAGTCTCGTTTTTGAGACTTAAATAGTTCTCTTTATTTCTCAGTTCACCTTGATTTGAAACTATAAAATTTAAAACTTTTTGATATAAACTGAACAGTTGGGATGATTATCTGTATTGAAAGAAAAATTGCAGCAATTCCAAATCAAATCAAGAAACTTTTCCATCAAAAATAAGGAGTGAAAATTTCCCTTCACTTTTCATTGAAACTTGAAAAATCCGAACACTGAATATTAGCAAAACAAAATCAGCACATAATTTTCAGATAATGTTGTAAAATCTGTTGCTCTACTCCCAAAATCTCTTGCTCCTCTGAAAACTTTATGCTTAGTCTGTACGCAGAGTCTGCCCCACGTCTTCATCATCTCGTCTGACAAGTTTATTTTTTCTGTCGTTTGAGAATTTCTTTTGACATAGATAACTTCTGATTGCTTTCCGTCAGTCTTAGTTTATCGTGATGACAGTTATTTCAACCTCTTCTTATTGTTCCATGACAGAGTTTCACATGTCACCATATTTAGATTCATCATCTTCATTGAGGTAACTATCATAGCATAACAAATTGACAGAGTAGATAAGATAACTAATATTTTTGTTGATATTTTTTAAGTAAGTTTTTGGCATGAAAACATATGTTTGAGTTTTTAAGAAGTGGTCCTAGGTAGCATTCTGTACTAATCACTTCAGAAGCTGTTGACAATTAACACGAACCGTTGATGGGTTGATAACTTTGCTTAAATTTACTCCTTGCACCAGGTAAGTATAAATATGGAACCACTTAGACTAGAGTAAATGGATACTTTTTCTACACTGCTTGAGTTGTTGAGAAAATTAGCAGTACAGGAGTACAATGGATATATCGTTGTACAATTCAAATTTTGCAGTTCGGCAAGCGAGATGGCCATCGACCACTACAATTTGGAAAGAAGAGTTTTCGACCGCTACAATTTGGAAAGAGAGGTATGGATGAAGCATCAGATTACTTCTATGATATGTGATCCTTAGAATAAGTTCAGATACAAATGAATTTGGAAATGTCAAAGTTTCAAACTTTAGTTCCTCATCATCTGTATTTTGTATTACTAATAGGGCAATAACAAATCATGTACTACCCATATCGTCCTACAGAATACATTTAGCTGTGCTTATTAATCCTCAAAGTTCATTAAATTAATAGTATCCATTTTCAAAAGTTTTCTTTACAGAAGAAATGATAGAGTATCTATAAATATTTGAAGTAATCTCTGTAACCATTTTCGGACTTTGTCTTGTTTGCTTACTTTGGATGATATATCAATTACCATTATTTATTCCTCAGAAAATAAAACATGATGTTGTTGCTCTTGTTGATTTCAGTTCTCCACTATAAGAAGGTGCAATCTTGAAAGGTATCAGAAGATATGTCATTTCAACACCGATTCTAAAACAATTAGATCAGACAAAGCAAGATTGATGTTTAACTACAAATGATATTGTCGTGAAAGTTTTGACAGCTGAGCTTCACAGGGAACCGTTTCAAATGTTTACCTGGATAAATGATTGCTGAAGGCTTACTGATATGCGAGGAGTAAATTCTTATAACACAATTAGCAGAGAATACAAATCGCTTGGTTTTAATTATGTGCGATAGTAATGTGGCCTGAAGTTTGGTGTACTGGTTTTCTGAATCGAATCCAATTGAAGTGAATTTTACAGAATAAGCTACTGAATTGCTGGCCCCTTACAACTTCTTGCATAGCAGAAGTTCAATGTCTTCACAGTGACCTACACTTCAACTAGAGATGATTACAATATGTAACATTCTTTACAATATACCGACATCCTTACAGTATGTCGATGACTTCACACAATTATATTTCACATTCTTTATGATTTGCCAATGATCTCAAATGATTCGCTTCTGATAAGAGTTATCATGCTAGCTACTTTTACAATGTACCGATTGACCTGTTTATGCATAAACAATTACTCAAAATAAGTTTCACATTACAAATTTCTATTTTTATAAATTTAGTTAATTGAGAGATATTTCTACAATATAAAACACTTTAATTATCCTGATATATTGCTACGTAATAAGTTGTTTGAGTTTCGCAAGTTACAATTGATCATCACTGAGGTAAGAATGAAGTAATATATTTTTTTATCGCAGGATAAAATTATCAACGTCTAACTGTTAGGATTTCACACTTATAATTACTAAAAAGAATCTTCACGCACAGGAAGTCTTCTGATAATTACTAAAAAGAATCTTCACGCACAGGAAGTCTTCTGATAATTACTAAAAAGAATCTTCACGCACAGGAAGTCTTCTGATAATTACTAAAAAGAATCTTCACGCACAGGAAGTCTTCTGATAATTACTGAAAAGAATCTTCACACACAGGAAGTCTTCTGATAATTACTAAAAAGAATCTTCACACACAGGAAGTCTTTTGCTTTTTTATAAATAATACCGAATGCTGGAAAAATTATTTGAAATAAACAAGAACAGTTCAGTGTGAGAGTTAAAGATAAAAACAACCTGTATTATTCAGCACACTGAAATTATCAGTAATAGTAATGAAATTGATAACCAACTGATAGCAAAAAGGTATTGATTAACATAAATATAAGAAAGGTCAGACAAAGTGAATGCAATAAAGCAGAAAAAAGGCTAATCTAAATTAGCCATTGAGTAAAGGATTACTGATATTGAGTAAAGGATTACTGATATAATTCATCATAACTGTTCTCTATTTCATTTCGTAATATTTTTTGAGTAATTGTTATGGATATTATAGAATTTCAAATAATTTTCAATAATTTTTAAAAAAAAAAATTTCAATTTTCAATTTTCAAATAATATATCAAAATTATACGCAACATAATTTTCACAACGTATCACATTTACTTCAAAGTGACGTGTCATTTATGGTAATAATGTTGCAATGACACAAACATTTTCATGTCGCGACGAGAATATCTAAGGACGCGTTTTAGTCGTTATTAGCTTAGTGTGAAGTGTCTGTGTGCTGTAGCTTAAGCTTTCTTGATTTCTTCGTGCTAATTTTTTTTTTTAGGTTTTACTTAGCTTAGGGAACGAACCTATATAATAAAGGCCTATATAATAAAAAACCTATATAATAAAGGCAACCTATATAATAGGAAATTATTTAATGCGAGTTTTAAATTTTTTAACGATGATAATTATTGGATATGTTTGTTCGATCAATTCATAATCAATGATAATATGTGTACATGGAATATTTTTTCTTACTGAAACTTTTCATACTTTTATTTTCGTGAAAAAACATATATATATATGTATATATTATTGTTCATTTTTGTTTTATGTACAAGAAAATTAATTTTTCGTATATTTTTTTTAATTTTTTCAATTTATCTTTTTTTTTACAGAATAACTGAACTGCAGTGCGTAGTACGAGAACGGTAGATTGGGAGTGGTTACACCCGATGTCAGGTTTAAACTCGAATCCATTTGCGGATCCTTTTGAGGTACGTTGAGAAAACTTCAAATTTATAAACGGAACTTTTCCCTCCAAAATTTTAATTAATTCATTTATAATTAACCTGATACATTTAATAGTAACTTCAGAGATAACACATCATTTCTGTTTTTTTATGAAAGAAATAGAAATAGAAATTAAAGCAATGCTTTTTATGCAGTACTTTAATGTATTTCGTTCGGTTGCATTCATATTACAGTGAATTGCTAGGTTTTGTTTGGGGATTGGCATGGTGTTGGCTCGTAAAGTTTTGGAAGCTTTTGTCCAATATTAAACATGTCCACTTAAGCAGTTCCAAAATGATAAATACCAAAAGCATGTACTTAGGATCCAAGTGTGCAACAAGCTGTTGAGCAGGGGATAACAGATTCCAGCGAAAATTTCACTTCATTTGCCAGAAATGCTTCCAGTGCTCCTCCGAGACCTCTCACACAGGTAAATGGCATATATTTATTTGTTTATTAACGCTTTCATATAAAAATATGTGCACCAGATTAAAAATTTTTAGCTATTCTCTGTTGTTTTTAGCTATTCTTATTCAGCTATTCTCTATCATTCTCTCTGTCAGCAATAAATGCTATTTGATTTTGAAAAACGGTTGACCTGATTACAGTTTGATGCTGATAGCTCAAACTAGCTGAATGAAAATAGATTTAAATAAAATATTTCTGTAAAAGTAAACAAGTTGTAGAAGATGTTTTGGTCATTTTTACAAACTGTGTTATTAATGCAGTTTCATAGATCACTGTTTAATAAATTTGATATGACAAAATGTAATTGGTTAACAAGTGCATAGATATCACTATTCATGTTTTTTGTTCCATAATTTCTGCCAAGGAACTGATACTTTTCAACACATCTTTTTACAGAGAATGAAAAAGAATTGCTAGTAATTACTAACTTAAAGCTATTTGTCGCACTGCATGATTTGTGTTGTGGTTTTTCAGTATTCTCTTTCCAATTACTTTTTATTTCTTCTTTGATAGCCATAAATACTTTAATTCTTGGTAACTATCAGTTTCGGGTGATACTTTGAAAAAGTTTTCCTACTAATTATGTTTTTATCTCATTCTCTTATTTCAACCGAAGAAATGTTTTCGTAATCTCTGTGGAATGTGATTTGTGGTTAAATTGACTTCCTGAACCACTGATATGATTTGAATTAAATCTGCCCTAGTTATATTCAATTCAGGCCTTTTCTCAGTGTAAAAGGTACTGATTAATCAATAGTTTCTGTGCTGGTCTAATGTGCATTCCTCTTCATCTTATTTTCATTTGTTCTTTTAATCCGTGGAATTTTCTGAACATTGCTTCTTTTCCGAAAAAGTTCAATTTTTTTTTAATCAGCTTGTCTTTCACTTAAAATATCCTAACAAGACTTAACAATACAATCATCCTTGCTTTTTTTTTATTGTTGCGATAATTGTTTAAAGCAGTTAAAGAAACTTGCAGGAACCTCTATGCAAATATTAAAAGCAAATACTGTTTTACAGTGAGGATGAAATCTTAATTGCCACAGCGTCATGAATTCTAGCAAAATTCAATCGCTTAAATGGCTACGAAAATTGTGAAAGTCGTGCCTAAATATTTGATCTCTTTTCACATCTCTCTATTTCGACATGAAACTTTCCCTTTACAGCATGAACATAGATCTTTAAAACGTTATGCATAGCAATCTAATGGTATCAACAAATGTTTTCGTCGCGTTCAAAATACCAAAAAGGGTAGTCACAGTCAGCAGAATAAAAGCAGTATATAACAGTGTTTCAGTTTCGGGTATGCAATACTTAATTGTTTTCGTCAACTCAGTACCGAATTTTATTAATGGAAGAATTCAGTGGTATAAATAAAGAGCCTTAAAAATTACATCTGATAAATTTTTTTGGACCTGAGATTTGACTCATAATAAGAAATTGCATTTAAGGATAATTATTCTAAATAGTACTCATATATAAAGGAATAGTAATGCTATGGTATAACTGTATTGCTCTTTTGATGGTAAAATCCCATAGATAAAAACGCGATTCTGTCTCATAATAGCAATTTCAAGTTACAATAAGAAAACTGGCTGATGGACAGTTGATTTGATGATAAGGTAGATTGTGGTTAAATGATTTTCAGATGAACTTTGCATGTCTTTCAAACCTGTAATTTATTTTGACTTTCTTGCTGTTTCGAAATTTCAGTAATTTTTTAAAATTTCAGCCAACAGTTGGCGCAACTACAGCGAAAGTCCCAACAGTAATGATGAGCAATGATGAGCTGTTTCGACGACAAGAGGAACTAGAAAGAAAAGCCCAGGAATTGCGTAGGAAAGAGCAAGAATTAGAACGACAACAACAAGCTTCCAGAGGAAACACAAGACCTCACAATTGGCCACCACTTCCATCTTTTATCCCACTGCAGCCATGTTTTTATCAGGTATTTCTGAAATGTATATTTACATGAGGTATACTTTTCTCTGTGGATCGTTATTTCAAAGTCTTGTAACGTGTGACTGCACGTTATTTCAATAGCTTTGTATCGTTAACTTATTGAGTTAGTGTAGGATGTGTTTTTCAAAACGAAGTCCTTCAAGAGACTTATGTGATAAATGGAAAAAAACTTATGGTGGTTTTTTGACTCATTAATTTAGCAAAATTGCAGTTCAAAGCAAATTTTTCGAAAATCCTGTAAACTCTTTCACATGTAAATTCAAGCATGAAAAAAGGATGTAGCCTATCTTTTTTTCATTTCAGGATATCGAAGTAGAGATTCCGATACAGTTTCAACGCACTGTTACTTTGGTTTATTATGTTTTCTTGACTTATGTGCTGGCTTTGGCAGTTAATGTCGTTGCTTCTTTTTTTTATGTTATTTTTGGTAGTGGACCTTTTGGCATATTGATTCTTGCCATTATACAGACTTTGTTGCTTTCCTCTTGTTCTTTTCTGTTCTGGTTTCGTCCTGTCTACAAAGCATTCAGGTTTGTTATGTTATTTTCTACTTTCTTTGTAATCCCTAGAAAAATTAAGCGTGAAATTTCGGGGCAAACAGAATCCTTTTTTAAATAAACCTAAAATTTATGAAAAAGAGAAGCAGTGGAAGATTTGTATTAAAATTTTTATCATAATGTTTTGATGTTTTGATTACATCTCTTTCCTTAACCACGGATGAAGTTTTTTTACTCGGACATCGATGTATAGGAGAAAAATTCTGAGATTTTTGTCTTATTTCAGGAATGACAGTTCGTTTAATTTCATGTTGTTTTTCTTCGTCCTTTTCTTTCATTCAATATTCACATTGGTACAAGCACTTGGTTTGTCGCAATATGCTTGTGGTTGGATTAATGCTATCAACACATTCCAGTAAATTTACATTTTTTGTTTTATATCTTTCTAATAATTGCTTTGTTTTGATCCAGAATATTTCGTTAAACAAATTTTGTTCTAGGAGTTTATGTGAAGGGAGATTGATTTTAGTAATCTATGAGAGTAAAGATTTATTGTTGTTAATTAATGCATTATGATAACTGTGTTTGAGAAAAAGTGAGAATGTGATATTCAGTTTCCTTGCATTTCTCTCTTTCCTCTTGATAGCCTTATGACGAACCATTTCAGCCATAGTAAATTCACATCCTTTATAATGATTGTATCGGCGATTTCATTCACGGCTGCATTTGTTGGGATGGTGTTTGCATTGTTCAAGGTTCATCGCTTCTATCGTGGTGCTGGTTTCAGTTTGGATAAAGCACGCAAGGAATTTTCTGATGGTGTTATGACTGATCGGAACGTTCAACAGGTACTTGTTGGTTTATATGCACTAAATTTCTTTTTTAGTAGATGTTAATATTCAGTAGTTGTAAAAACGTTCATGATAGATATGTAACACAGAATCAGGAATTTTCTTTCTTGTTTTTAAAGGTAAATAATCATTTGACTCAGATAAACTAACAAATATCTATTTTTATGAAAAGCATTTTAGCTGTCAAGTTGTTTGACATAATTGAGAAAAAAGCGCATTGTTTACCGCCGCGAATATTATTAAATTATATAAAGTCATACAGAATATGAAAAATGGAAGTGTTCAGACTGTTTGTTTTCAGAAATCGAAAATAATAATGATAGGACAAAAGTGAATAGTTTTTTTCCTAACTATTAATTTAATTTAGGCTGTATCAGGAGCAGCTCGAGTAGCTGCAACAGCAGCTGCTACACAAGCAGTAAATCACGCTACACAAAGTGGACGGTACTAATGCATTTATTATTTTCGGATTATACGTTACTCTATTTGTGTTGTGTCGTCTCTGAAAAATTTTAAATTTACCTGTATTTTCTACGCTTATTAAGTAATATTAATGGGATTCTGTTCTTCAAACCAGAGAAGACAATTTTAAAGTTGTACGTTGTAGATTGAAGCGAAAATGTGCTTATACGTTTGTCATCTTGTGACATTGCTAGATACGTTCTTGATAGTTACTAAAAAACCTAAATACGTTGTTGGTAGTTACTAAGACACTTTCATTCAATTCATTTTTTTATTCGATTGGACTGAAAGCTTATTTATTTTATTTGTCCTATTTGTCATCTTCGAATTTAATAGTTTTGCATCGATTTTTTGACATGAATTATGCTCGAAAAAGTCTACAATTTTAGTTAAAAATTGTTTTTCTCCATTTATTTTTTTGCAATCTTTAGAAGTCCAAGCTGGAAATTTCGCAAAAGGCGGATTCTTTTTACTTGCTAAGCTTCTAAAATCTTCTAAAAAAAAAAAGCTTCTAAAAAAAAAAAGCTTCTGAAAAAAAAAGTTTCTAAAAAGAAATTTTCCCATGAATGTATTATAATATTTTAGCCTGATAATTTTTATAGCTATTTGTTTATTAAGTAGCACTGTTTACTTGAAACTGCTGTTGCAGAAATTTAATTGTTTTATTCGCATTCTCAGTTTCTAGTAGACGATCTCGCAGCAGTAAGAAGCTTGATTTCAATTATCACTTTTATTAAGATGGATCGGTCTTGAAATATTTTACATTTTCGATTCCTATTATTTGTGCATCGTATGTTTATTGAAGAAAAACATTGATTATTGTATGCTGTTCTTGAAATAATAGCACTGAAATTAAAATTCCTCCAAGTGTAAAATTTTCCGAGATGGACTTTGCATGTTACTGCGTTGAAATTAGGTTTTCCCTTAAGTTTTAAGATAATCAGAAATGAACATTGCAGAAAAAGAAGGAATTTGAATGAATATAATAATTGCCTTAGTCAATCATAGTTACGTTTTAAGTGACATAGTCCAAGTTATCCGCTACTTGAAATAATGAAATATCGCTTTGGAATAATACCTATAAATGATCACATTCGAACTGTATGTTTCGTATTTGAAAGTCATAATGGAATATCACAGAATTTTATATGATTGGTTGATTTCTTTATTCTGACAATAAGTTAATTACGTTCAGGAAAAGTAGAAGTTCACTTTGCTTAAAGTAAAGCATTTCTAATCAGTTTTGCATAAGCAATGTTCAGAAAGGATAATTTATATATTGTATACCAGACGTAATGTTTTCATGCATTACGCAACCAATTAGCAATTTAGTTCAATTGTAATACAATCAAATGATACCATTAATGGTATCCTTATTTTTAATTTCTGCGGTTCGTGGGAATTTCTGATTATAGAAAGGTTGATTTTCAATGAATTTTAATGAAATAATGATGAATTGGGTTTGTTAGTAGATAAATATTGACAAATTTTTGAATTCCTGAAATCCTAAATTTCGTTAGCATAGAAAGTGAAAATATATGTAAATTCGAAAAGTTTGAGAATTCAAAAAAGTTTGATCGTATTGGAAACAACAAATAGGGAATATTTGAAAATCTTGAGATATTTCGCATTGAATCCTATTAGTGCCCAATTTATGCTTTTTATCATAAAATATTCTTCAAGTGTTCAAGTCCTTTTCACTCATCTTGTGATAAGTTGATCCTTTTTATAAATTGCTCTGTCTCCGTCAAGTGAGCTCTTTAATTAGTTTTTGTGATGAAAATATATATGGATTCTAATTCTATAATTATCTGGAGTTTGAAATGTCGGTTGCTTTTTTTTGAGGCTGTTGTAGTTACTATTGTTAACACTCAGTACTACAATCACTGAGATTGTTACAACTGATTAAGATTAAACCTTGTAATTTAAATGATTGCTGTTGCAATTATGCTTATTGATATTAAATTACGGAAATTGGTAATGCTGATTCTTCAGCAAATTAATTACTTTTTTTTTGGCTAGAATCAAAAAATAATAATTATTTTTATAAAAATAAAAATAAAAATATGGCAATGGTCCCATCCTTGTTCCATTTATTGAGAGACTGTGGAGAGTTATCTCAGATCGTTTGTCGGCATTCTTTACAAGTATCAACAGTGTAAAAATTTGTTATCAACAGTGTAAAAATTTCTACTTTGAAAGTTCTCACAATAATTTTTCGTTGAAAAGAAATTTTCAGAATATACTGATTACATTAAAGATGTTAAAAAATTAAACAATTCATGAAATTTAATTTTGTGACAATTTCAACATAAGCATTAAATTGGAAATTAGTAAATTTTAGCCAGGTAAATAGTGAATTTAACCAGGTTCCATATATTTCTATTGGTCACTTTTTTATTAGCAATTCAAATTTAAAGACCCATGATTTCAGGGACCAATAAACCTAACTTTTTCTATTGACTTATAATAAGCAAGAGATGAGCTAGAATTAGAGGGGAACTTACTAAAATACTAAAAATATGTTATGCAACGGTGTTGCACTACTATTTATGATAGCAATAAGAAGCCAAAGCAATACTTCTGGCTAGCTCAGTAGATCGATGGTAGAATCTTAGTCATCTGCATGAATGATTTCGGTAAAAATTTAAACAACATAACTACTTGCTAATTTTAGATTTCAATTATTCATGCTTCTATGGAAAACGTGCATACTATTAAATTATATATTACAGATTCTGTTTAAATACAGAAGGAGTAAGAAGGAAAAAATAATGCTTCGTTTATAAAAAGTTAGACGGATTATTTTATGATTTAATTGCACGGTATATTTTACATTGATATATTGAAAGAAAGGTTGAAAATATCATTTGCAAATATAAAATTGACAATTGCCACATGAAATACGTCCATTAATAAACTAAAACAGGTTTAGTACATTCATTACTTTGATATCACAAACAAACTATTCCTGTCTTCTGTTCCCTCATAGTAACCCATCTCAGCGTGTTACTAATTTTAGAATTGGATAAGACTATTTTTCCTATCTCTACTACACTCATTTTACACTCTTTTCAAGTATTATGTATACTTTTTTAATCTGCACATCTTATCATTCAATTCTTTAGCAAAAATTTTAGCTATGAATTGTTAACTTTTTCTAATTTATTAGCAAAAATTTACTTTTCTGAAGAAATTTAAAAAATTTACAAACATTTACTTGACAATTATTTTTTCAGTAATTATTTCATTTATTAGCAAGATAAGATAAATATTCAAGAATATTTTTATTTAATCATCATTTTCTTTTCTTCTTTTTTCTCTTCTAAGTTTAGACAAAGTTATTTTTTTTTAATTACTTCTTATTCCAATCTTGTTTCAAATAATTTTCTCCTTTACTTATTGCCTATTAAAAAATAATTTGGTTTGATAATTGAGGAAAAATTATTGAAAAGTAATTTCAAGTAATTTCTAGCATAAGAAATAATTTTTGATATAGTTAATTAAAATGAACAAGAAGAAGCTTCTATCAACCTTATTCATAATTTTTAGGAAGATTAATTTTCTGCTTCTAATATTTTCTGATACCTATTTCAATAAGCAATGCTATCTATTGCTAGGGTTTCAAAAATTTTTTCATATTTTTGAAAGCATAAATTATAATTGCCATAAATTAAGCTAGGAGCCTTAAAAGTGCCATAATTTTGCTTGCAATTTCAAATTTTTCACAATGGCCTAAATTCTTGGCTCTTAGGCCATTTACAATCATTGCAATGCATAATAACAATGCATGTCAGGGAATTAATATGTCATTGTAGAACCGTTAAGATCATTCTTTTCGGATTTATTTTATTTTAGCTTCTGATACTTCTTTCTCTTAGAATGGAGCAGTAATACAGTGTTTTACTAGATACCATTATCCTAATATGATCAAATACCATAGCTTTGTTTAGATCAAGTACCATAATTTGGGTCAGACCAATTATCATAGTTCAGTAATCAGTGTAAAGCATAATAGCTTTATGATACTTTATTTACTGGTCGCGAAAAACGTTTCAACGTATCATAAAAGGCTTTATTTTTGATTGAACAAATAAAATCATCAAAAAGGTGCGATTGGAAGGGATTGGAAGAGATTGGAAGGTCAACATTTACGTACGGTGCATGAAGATCATTTGGGAAAGTGACGATTGGCCTGGTTGTGTTATTGATTCTAGCATTACTTGCTTGAACTGGATACCTAGCGATAACAATGGCGATACTGGCCTCTTGGCTACCGGTAAATTCTTCTATTACCAAGCTAATAATGATATCAACATTTAAGCCACTTTTGGCAAGAAAGTCTAATATCTTTCAATTTCACTTATTTATCCTAATGTGGTTTCTAGCATAAATTTGTCAGTTTTATTTTTAACCTTACTATATGCCTTTCACAATTTTGTAAATCAAATTCTACTCGTTTTTTTTCCAGGCTCAGAATCAGGAGCAGTGGGAGTGACAGCAACAGAAGCTTATCCATTGGAAGATGACAACAGAAGAATTAATTTTAATCTTCGTGGTCATCATACAGCGGTGAATATAGTAGCATGGAACAAAGAACAAATGAAATTAGCAAGCTGCGACAGTTCAGGAATAATCTATGTTTGGGTGCCAAACGAAGAAAGATGGAGTGTAGAGTTGGTGAACGATCGCGGCATTAAGGTTGCTAAAAAAGCTAGTTTTGGCAAATATGAAGCATAGCTAAAATTCGAAGATGATTTACGTTTTAAAAAATTTTGGCATTCTTTTTTTACCATTGAAATTTGCAACAATACCCATCCATTTTCATGTATATTGCAAAATAATATCAAAATTATAATTACAACAGGTTTGAAAACTGGACGTAATAAATATAATTTCAGGTTCGCGGTGTAAGCTGGAGCCCAAATGGTTCATCGGCGCTTATTTGTTATGAAGACAATTTTGTTTTAATTGGTTCCGCCACAGGTCAGAGGATATGGTCTAGTTCATTTCCTGTTACTGTCCTTTGCGGTGTTTGGGCTCCTGACTCACGCGAAATTATTCTGGGACTGAATAATGGTACAATCCAGGTATTAAATGAGCAAGGTTACTTCTCCAACTTATTCACCATTAGATTATAAATTTTTTTCTTCAAGTGATGTATATTATTACGGTTGATAAAAACCATTTCTTCTGGCATGAAGATGAACATGGTTTTGAAATGGTAGATCTATCAAAATTTCGTTGCGAAAATCCTGGCTGCAAGTACTGCTGTGCGGCGAATCTATCATGATAATTCAAGTCAATTAAATTGCACGAAGTGAAGAATTTTGCAGAATAGAATTTTTTTTGTTAGAAAATGATGAAATAAGCTATGTATTTTTGGCTCCTAATGATATGAATATACTTTTTTACTTTCAGGTGTGACAGTTACGGAAAGAAAGATGTATGTAAATGGAAGTGTTCGGTTTTTAGCAGCATCTGTACGACGTAGAAATAATAGATGGACATTAGCTGTCTGTTCTATGACGGGTCTTCTTAATTTTTTGAATTCTTATGATGAGGTTTGTTTTTATAATAAAAAAGGGATTTTTGCTTTTATCTTGATTGAAAGCATTCTGAAATTAGACGGTGTAGAAATGGTAGATGAACATTCGCCATCTGTTCTGTGATGCGTCTTCTTTTTTTAAGAATTTCTTTTTATAGACTGAAAGCTGTTAAAGTGGCATATTTTAGTTCTGAATTTGATTAATTTTTGTGTAATTATTTCCAAAACCATTGAAATTGTTCATTTCTGTTTGAATTCTCGCTGTAAGCTGAAGTAAAATGAATAGTTTGGCAGCTTTTCCCGGAGTGCATTTTTAAAAGCAAGGAAGTTTTATAATTTGTCAATTCAAAATTTTGTTTAAAATAAATCGTTTTATTTATACGATTTATGTTCGGGAAAAAGTTCGAGAAAAAGCAGTCTCAAAATTTCTAAATTTGTTTGTAATTTCTATTGTGTATTCAGATTGATCATGCAAAATGGCAATGCAATGAAACTCTCTTAACCATTCAATGGAATGCGAATGGTACATTGTTAGCTGCCATTTGTAAAGAAAATCATTTCTTTATAATAACATATCAAGGAAACGTTCTGTGTAATAGCCAGGTTTCGCAATCTTCAATTACTGCTCTCACTGCATTTACGTGGGTTCATGATGATCGCTTCATTTTTGCTACATCAGGTTTGAATATCTGCAAGTTTAAAAGTTTTCCTGTTTTCTGGATGAAACGGCAGATAGCTTTCTTGCTTGCCTCCACCCTGCTGCCAGTTTACTGACTGAAAAGTTCGTAAGAAATTGTTGAGTGCAGCAACGAAGTAAGCGCGCTGTAGGTAAAATATTTTAGGTAGACGGCTACCTTTAAACATTGTACGTCTTTATCCTTTCGCATCGTGCTAATCTTTTTTGCTATGCGAAATAAGTTTGATTTCCTGTCTTCTGCTGTATTGGACTTCTGATTAGGTAATCAGTTGGCTGTTGGACGGGTTCTATGTGATGTGCCGTCGTTGTTCAGTTTGGTTTCTTACAACTTATGGCAATTATTGGGCGCTTCGGCACGGCATGTTGATGTACTCCCTCTGCCTTCACGCGAGCGAGATGCTATTCGTGCGCTAGATCATCACATAATAAAAGTCGGTTCTATTTTTCGATTTTATTTCAGATGCATACTTTTGAAGATTGTTGCTCGTTCTTTTTAATATTTTATGATCTCTTTTAGATTACTTTTTTTAGAGAAATTGCTTAAATTCTATTAGAGAATAGAAATTAGGGACCTTCAACTGTCCTCATATATGAAGTAAAGTTTGCAGTGTCGTGTCCCATCACAAAATGACATGTTGATGAAGGTTTGTGAACCTCCTCACTGGCGTTGGTATTGTACAATACGCCCTGTACCAAGCAAAGTACATACATATGTGTTATGCATGGAGCATATGGCCGGTCTCATTCCTATTTTGCTAGGCAAGCAAACGAATAGAATCATTCCTCAATTCCATATTTCTCTCTACAATCCCAAATTCACATTGGTAAAATCAGATAGAGGAAGCTCTGCACAAATTGGTGAGTCTTTTAGAATTTCTTCCTTCTTCTAGACAGCATTCAGCTAATTGCAAAAATTATATAAAATTTTATTGGGAATTTAAACAGTTGTGCAAAAGGATTTATTTTCGGCATAATTTTGATATGAATCTATAATTTACACATGCGGTAGTCTATTTATTTGCAGAAGATGTAGGCGCATTTGCTCGATTATCTACACAGCGTAATTCTACTTGGAGGAGAAGTAAACGCTATTTAAGAGCTTTTATGAATCGTTATGTTAATTGTCCTGTCAGCAAAAATAACGGCAAATTGGTCCAGGTAGAAGCATTTTATTATGGAAATTTCATAAATTGTGCAAATATAATTTTTATTATCTCAGCTTAGTAGGAGTTCTTCAGATTACTTCAAATGTGTGGTGCACACGTTTCAAAATGTTGTCCGTCACAGCGAATCTTCCAACCCTTCTTGCTCAAGTTTGTTTATTTTCCGTTCAACTTTCAGTCAAAATATATGCTAAGTGTGAATATCATCAACTGGAGAATTACAAGCTAAAGAAAAAGCATAAAACCAAAAGACTTAATAGGATATTTCATTTAAGAGTCTTTTATTTCAGGTTGTTTACAAGACGTCTGTTCTTCACTTGCAACCTCGTCAGATGACTGTACAGTTGGCTGATTTGACAAAAAGAAGTGCTCTGGTAAGTTCTCACTGTGCAGCACATCATAAGCCAGTAAATGAAGCACAATCAAGTAACGGCAATGACTTTTGGACTGAAAGCAATGTTGGCAATGTCACAGTCGCACCAAGTGATCGGTATGTGGCTATTTTTTAAAGTTTCTTTTATATTTAAGTTCTTTTTTTATATATTTTAAAAGGTGTAAGTGTGAAAAACAAGTTGTATTGGGTAAAAATAATGGGTAGCCTTGTAGTCTTTATCATTTTTGTAAAATAATCTTATATAATTCATTCACTTCAAATTTTAATTTGAGAGGAAATATAATCAGAAGGCGTGGTGTGGCAGCTGACATAAAGTCATTAATTGATGAGACTATTGAAGAACCGTTATCAGCTGAAGAAAAACTTCTTTTTCAAGTACGCTTAATTTTTTGATAGTTTTTCTGTTAGGGTCGATTAGTTTGTGAATAACGGGAATTGCTGTTGTTTTTTGAAAAGGCTACTAGTTATTAACGGTTAAAATGAAAAACCATATCATAAAAGTTAAGGATGTGGTTATTCGGATGAAAATAATATGTTGAGAATTGCGATGTATTGAAATTGCGATATAGAGCAAGATATTCCTTTAAAATATAAGAAAGTCGTATTTGTTTCGTAATATTTATGTTTCTTTAATTGCAGAGTATCTTATCAGAATTCAATGATTTGAAAGCGGCAGTAGAAAGGCATATCGCAAAAATGAAATGTTTTGCTAGTGATCTTGAAAAGTCATCGCAGAAGTTAGATTCTTTCGGTAATACCACCACCATGATAAGATATGTCTCTAAAATAACGACAAGGACCACAATGCTTCCCAAGGAAGCATGCATGGTTGGTTCAAGCACAAAAACGCAGCATAATGAACTCACCTGCTTTGGACCTTCAACGTCCAATAGTCGATGGTTACAGCAGTTCGATGATATTGAGGTTGTAGTCGTTGGTTATTGCTTATGATTTCCATTCATTCTGATCATCCAGATGGACAGCCTAAGTTTTCGTAACTTTTGTATTTTTTATCAAATGTTGAGTTTTCTTAAAAGAACAGGTGTCTTAACAGATTATGATTCTTTTTTAGTTTTTGAAACCAGTATTGATTATATTGCAAAACTAATCTTTAGTATATTGATGAAGATGATGATGTAATCATACATGATGTTGAACGCACTCCGCTTATCGATCGTTTCAGAGCTACTGAAACCTCTCGCAAAGGTAACAGTTATCTTTGCCGATATACATCGTGTAATATTTCTGCAATTCTTTGCAAGAAAAGTTGACATTTGAAAGTTATAGATAATATTTTTGCAGTGAGAGCATTTTATAAATTGCACAGTTCTAATGTACTGATTATTTCAAAATAATTTCCATAAATTTAGGGTTAAGACAATTGAGTGATATAACATCAGTATTGGATAAGCTAACAAAATTAGCGAATGATCTAACTACACGCTCTGCAGTGGGACAGTTGAGTAATGACGAAAGTGTACAGGAGAATCTACAGTCTTTATCATATCGGTGTATGAGTGTAAGTTTTATATTATAAATTATGATTTCAGAAGGAATATTCTGTAATATATAGCAGTCATTTCTTTGCACTGTGATGTTTTCACTGTATAGAAAATATGTTGAATGCAAACAATAAGCAATGATTGTACTTGACAATTATAGCAATTATAACATTAAAAAATTATGACATTATACTTGACAATTATAGCAATTATAATATTAAAAAACAATGAAATTAGATTTTTCGCGTAGTTTTCAAGTTTAGAATTCGGTAAAAGGAAGCCATGCAACGGTGTCTTCTCTGAAGTCGCAGCTGAAAGATATTTCGAAGAAAGTTTCGCAGATTGAAAAGAAAATCAGTTATGGTTAGACTTTTTTTTATTTTCAGGTATTAATTTATGTGATATTTCTACCTTTACTTTTTATCATGATCAGCTTTGTTTGTTGCATTGAAAACAATCTTTAATTATATTTGATGTTTTATTTACATATAAACTACACTAATTTTAGGCGATGAATTGCTCGATGAAGTTTGCGGCGATTTGCAGGAAAGAATTCAGCATATCAAAAGGGTGCTTGGTGAACAGCCTATATCAAATGATGGAGGTGTTTCTTTCTTTACTATGAATAATAAAGCACCTTTTTGGAATGAAGCTAGCCAAGTTTATCAGGTATGCATGATTTCTATTTTAATTTAGAAGTAATTTCTATTTTCAGCGCAAAAATTAAGCATTATCATGATAAAAAAAAAAGAAAATTCAGTGAATGAGGAAATCAAAATAGCAAACAAGTGTGACTTTCGTGCATTATTGAATCTTCACGAGTATTTCACACAAACTTTCTGAATTCTTCATATACTGTCATGCAACTTTCTTTGTTTTGTTCATGCCATTGCTTGGTGACTGCTTTAGAATTATCTTTTTTACAAAGTAGTTTGTCCATTGAATTTACTGCTCTATATGTAACATATAACTTCGGTTTCATCGGAGCTCTAGATACCAGTCATTCTTTTCCATTCGTATACGTTGCTATTTAAAGTAGGATGATAGTTGGAGTCAGAAAATGGTTTACTGTTTTAGTCTTGATTGGATTGCTCACAGTTTGTTTTTGGTGCACGCAAATGTTACATTTCTAATTTCTGTGATTGCTCATCTGATACTTCTTTATTTGATTAATAGTAGGGTTGACATCTCAAAGGCAGCAGTACTTTGCAATTAAAACAGTAACATTAAAAGTTGACCTCTGCACCTAGAAGTTAATTTGACTAAGCAAGTCATATTGAGCCATTGGTTAATCGTAATGCTTGATGAGTTCTACCGTTCTTATTATAGACTTCTTTAGGTCCATGTCTCAAATAATATGAGTAAATTAATCAAGAATCTGTAAAGAGTTAAGTTCCGATTCATATGGAGAGCAACTATTTTAGCTAGATTTTGGTGGCCGTGTAACTCAAGAATCAGCAAAAAATTTCCAAATCGAATATGACGATCAGCAAGTGATGCAATTTGGACGAATAGAAAATGGCGCTTACACGCTTGATTTTCGTTCACCATTCAGTGCTGTGCAAGCATTTGCTGTTGCACTTGCATCTATTACTCAACGCTTGAAATAATGAAAAGGGACATGTGGAGATGAAATTTTTTAAAATGATTTTATTTGCAGACTTACGAGTTAGTAGTAAAGAGAGATAATTCGTCGATGAAAATAACACAGTTTACTCAGATTCTTTTATTGAATTAAGGATCTAGCTTTTTGTCCAATATTTTCAATATATTTTATTGTACTGAAACATAAAAGCATGCTGATTCCGTGATATGTCCATTTTTCTTTGTTCATAGTAGTTGTTGCTAATTGATTGTGAATCCCTGTTAATTTTGTATTATTTTTGTTTTTCATCCATTTACTATCGATACTTTTACATGCTAAACTTTGACAAATTCAATGCCGCATTTGTAATAATCATCACATCACACGTTTTGACTATTTATGCACGATCCTATGTATGTTATGTTTCTGAACAGTCACGAAATTCATCTTTATCATATTTATTATGTACTACAGGTGAAATTGATCAAGTCTTTCAGAGTGGTATTTTTTAATAAGGGTTTATCATTTGTATATTGTTGATTCCTACCAATCGATTTTAAACACTAGTTATGTACTAGTAGTAATGGTAACTTCTAGTACAGATCATCTTATTTAGTAAAAATATGTATTATATTCATGTAAATTTTGAATTTTTATTATTGCAGCAAATTGTATTAATTGTTTTATGGCATTTGAAAACGGTGATTTTGGATTGCAAGTTATGGTATTCAAATAACAAGCAGCACATGGTAATAAGAGTTCTCTAATGTGATAAACATTTTTCTAATTCATTCCATTTCATATCTCCGGTCTAGATGTTTAGTCAATGATTTAAGAATTGATAAAAGGTATGAATTATAGCTGTTTTCATCTCTGCGTAAACTGAAAGTGAAGAACTGAAATGACATCTTATAAATGAAATAATTTATGATATTGTATTAAAACAGTCTTATTCATTGTCTTAGAATTACAATGACTTACAGTGAGTTCTATTTATGTTTCGATGGCGATGACAAAGTATTCATAACAGTGCTACTGTACTGGCAGCTGCCGTTATTTGAGAGATCTTCCAGACCAAACAGAAGAAGTGAAATAACTAGTACATTTAAAATAGATTCAGTTGAACATTGCTTATCTAAGCAATGCTGAATTAGTATATACAATTACTTAATTTCCAGGCAAAAGCATGATTAGCTGAGTAATTGAGCAATTACAGCACCACTTGCAGAATACACTGCGAAGTGAACAATGTGCTGATTATGTTAATACTGTTTCAATAGAAATATTTTAAAAACAGGTAAGCGTAAATAGAAAAATGACATATATAAGATGACTAGTTAATGCTGGCTCCATTCTATACTCTTCAAATCAGTGCCTTCTTGGATCATTTCCCACAATGGGCTCATTTCCCTTAGCCGCTCCACTTCTCTAATACAAAGATCGGCCGTATAATCAATTTCCTAAAATATAAATAAGTACAGAATAGAGAAAATGAATAAAGGAATATGAATTTTTCAATCCAGTCCAGAATGCTTCAAAGTATGAGTTGCAAGTAGAAATGACCTTTTCCGTAGTAAACCTCCCAATCCCAAATCTGATACTGGAATGAGCCAAATCTTCTTCGGTTCCTATAGCTCGGAGAACATAAGAAGGTTCAAGCGATGCACTGGTACACGCACTGCCTGATGACAATGCCACATTTTTCAGTGCCATTAGCAGACTTTCGCCTTCAACGCAAGAAAACGAAAGATTGAGACACCCTGGAAAAATATCTATAAAACTAAAATTATTCTTAGCAAAAATTACGGACATTTATAAACATATACAAAAAAATTTTATGTATAATTTTATTTTTAAACCCAAACAAATAATAGAATCTGAATAACAAAATTAACCTTGATAAGTCTGTTCTGGATCACCATTTCGTACAACATGACTCAACTTAGAATTTATACGATTCAGTAATCGCCTCGACAAACGTTCGATATGTTTTTTATCCATTTGCATTTCTTCTGCTGCGATAGCACAAGCCTGAATTAAAAAACAAACGGCATTAAAAAAAACAGCGTTAACATTAAAGAAAACAGCGTTAACAATTAATCCAAACTTCTGGAACAAAAAAAGAAACTTTGCCAAAGCCGACAACAAGCGGTGTTGGAAGAGTTCCTGATCGCATGCCCCTCTCCTGCCCACCTCCTGACATTTGCGCTTCCAATCGAACACGAGGTCTTCGTCGAACATAAATTGCTCCAATACCTTAAAAGCATTTGTTATTAATCATAACTTTTCTCTTTAATCATAACAATCACGACAGCTTATGCAACAGCTTTTATACATATAATTCCTATCGAAAAACTTGAAATATGGAAACAAACTTCCTTTACAATAAGATCCCAAACCTTTCTTTCACAGTAATTCACCTTTTGGTCCATAAATTTTATGACTACTGATAGACATCAAATCAATGTTCATATCGTTCACATCAATTGATATTTTCCCAACAGCTTGCGCTGCATCGCAATGGAAAAACACGTCTCTTTCTCGACATATTCTACCTACAAGCAAGCAAAAGATGAATTTAACCGAATGTTGTCTTGCTGTTAATCAAAATAAAATATTCACCCAAAATATATTTTTATAACATAAAATCGAGGATTTCTTAATAGCTCTATGCATATATAAAACTGCGGAGATAAAATAATATTAAAATTCCATTCTTGAACATAAAGACAACCAATTTCTTTAGTAGGTTGTATGACACCAATTTCGTTATTCAGCATCATAACAGATACAAGGATGGTTTCATCTGTAATTGCATTTTCTAATTCCTGCAATATGAACAATAAGATTCCCAAGCTAGAGTACAGTACCTTGAATGATTAAAAAGTATGACCACAATTCTCATATTAATATCGTTCTGACAATTATAATTCAAATGCTCTACTTTACGAATAACTTATAAATCATTAAGTAAATTAGAATGATATAAACCTTGCCTTCAAATTAATTATCCCATTTCTCTGGACTGGTAAATAGGTCACTTTGAAACCCTTGGTTGACAAATGACGGCAGGAATCCAATACACATTTATGCTCCTAAACAATTAAAATTTGTTATTCATTTCATGCAAGAATAGGCATGAAATGATAAACTTAAAAAAAAAAAAAAAGAAAAAAAAACATTTCTACATCAATGATTAAGAAATGTAAAAGCGTCCGCGTACTTCATAAAACTTAAGAAATGTCCGCGTACTTCATAAAACTAAGACGATAGTTTGAAATAATTAACTTCTAACCGTCTGCACTGTGATCAAGTGATTCTTTCCAGTTGCTCTATAAAAATTGGCTACTCCTTTGATAGCGATGTTATTCGATTCCGTAGCACCGGATGTGAAAATAACTTCACGTGAATCTGCCCCAATTAATTTCGCTACCTGAAAGAAGTAGGAATGAAAGAAATTATAGTACATTGAAGCGTAACATTACCCACAATTAACAGCAACATAATTCATCGAAACTTTTACCTGTAAGCGGGCTTTTTCAACTGCTTTTTCAGCTTCCCATCCATAAAAATGAGTCTTGCTATGAGGATTACCATATGAACTCACCATATATGGTATCATAGCGTCCACTACACGCGGATCCTTCAAACAAATTTGTATTTCATAAAATTTAAACATTCTATGTGTACAAGTTAAAATTTTGTAAATGATCAATATTTGATTACTGAAAATTGAAAATAATCTAAAAAAATTAGCGCAGCAGCATTAATTCTTATAACTGGAAAGCTATTACTTCTGATTGAAGAAATGAAAGAAGCAGTAACCATTGGTGTAGTTGCTTGTACATCCAAATACAATGGTTTTAGTTGTGAAGTTTGTTGTGCCTCCATTGTCATTGCACGGATTGCATACCTTAGAAGAGTAGTAACAGAAGTACTGGATTTTGACCAGCCAATAATTGATGTTGTTAACATTAGTTAACCTGAAACTAAATTACTAATGAACTTATTGCATTATATTGATGCAATGAATGCACCGATAGTAATTAAGTATTTAGTATACCGTATTACTCTAGCAAATACACATATATAAGCAAAAATATAAAAAATTAATAAACAATAATTGTATCGACTCGATTTTAATTAATGTTGATAGAACTTATGATTAGTGGAAGAACAGAAAAACCCATGTATTGTAAAAAAGGGTATGAAGGCAGATAAGTTTAATATAATAAAGCAAATATGCTAATATCCTGCATGACTTTCTTCCCGGTATTTCTGAGTATATTTCCGGAAAAATTCCTGAATGTAAGTTACCTATTGGTAGCTATTGCAAAATGCTTTAAAATAAAAACACCAATAGCAAATATACCAGCAATTAATTGGGAGTTTAAAAGAATGCTTCAGAGCTGCAATCATTACGGAGGGTTTCAGCAAGAAATATCGCGTGCGAAGTACCGTTTAGAGTAAAAGTTTTGGTGCGTGTATTATTCTCGATGAAGTGTGGATGGATATAAGTGCGGAGGAGGATATGTCAGTACTGGGACGTTCAAATGTCTACGCTGAGGTCAGTTATCACTCTTACTATCAGTCATACTTTCCCTTTTTCCTAGGTGATTAACCTTTGACCTAAAATAGAATTGTATTGAGAAATAAATATTTTGATCTATGGATTACCTGGGAAATATCAATAATCATTAAATACGTATAGACATACATATGTCAATGTAAGTTATAATGCTACAGCATATAATCATGCAATTAGGAATAAATAAAAATTATATTTATATGTTAAAATTTTAAAAAAATTATATTTATATGGTTATATAGTTAGGGCTTTTTAACTGTTCCCAATAAGTATGTAAATAGTTTAAAGCAAGAAATAACGTGCAAGAGGCTTATCATAATGTGATAAGGAAAAGAGGATCATTTCACATTGTGATAATTTCATAGAAATGTTACACTGTTAAATAACGATAAACAAATCATAAATGATGCTTTTTTTCAGGTTAATGAGCAAAAACCTCGTGAATATTGGGATTATGAATGTCATATGATAGAATGGGGTGATATCGATGATTATCAGTTAATCAGAAAATTAGGACGTGGCAAGTATAGTGAAGTTTTCGAAGGTGTCAAGTCACCATTAGATGAAAAATGTGTTATCAAAATACTTAAGGCTTGTTTTTATTTTTGAATTATTTGGATTTGGATATTTTGAAGGGGATTTTGTAGTATTGTTTAAACACACTAGAAGTACACTTTGCGAGTATATATGATAGCAAGTAATATTCTGATCTTTCAATGAATAGAAAGATATACTTACTTTCCGTTTTACTGTTTTCTAATAAGGACAAATTATGCAATATTGGTACTGATTTCTGTCTTAATCACTGTAGGTGTTTTCAGTGAGGAAAAATGAGCCTTACTTTTTAGCCCGTTAAAAAGAAGAAAATAAAGCGTGAAATCAAGATCTTGGAGAATTTAAGAGGAGGAACAAATATCATCACACTGCTAGATGTCGTGAAGGATCCTATTTCTAGAACTCCAGCACTTGTTTTCGAATATGTCAATAATACTGACTTTAAGGTTAGTTTTTTTTGTAATCGAATAGATATTGTCGGAATTCTTGCTAACAATTTTTGTTCTTAACATAGTGAAAGAAGATGCTTAAATATTTTGGGGAAATTATTTTTGTATAGATAATAGTCTTTTATGCTACAGAAGTGATTATTACAACTAGACAACTAGAAGCGGAGTGTGACAGCATCCCATAATTGCAAATTTACTTGTTTGGTTATAAGTTCTTAAGTTTCGATGCTTGATAATTTAAATATTCTAAACAGTGGATGAAGTGAACACGGTGATTTGGCAAATGGTGGTGTTTTTTCAGAAAGCATATATATATAGCTGCATTATCGCACCATCACTATTAACTTTGCATACGTACAAATAAAATTATTCTCTGGATTTTTTAATTTGTTAGTTTTTTTTTTGTCAACAACTATTTTGCCAAAGGTGCAATATCGCACTTTCGGCATAACATTTGTCGACAGAAAAAAATTGTGAGTATATTATTTCAGTGCTGTCATTGTAGCAACAATGGCTAATGGATGTCATCTTTCAGCAGGTCATGATCATGCTGTAAATTTAAAATAAATTTCATTGATTTATATATACTTCAGCAGCTTTATCAGACTCTAACTGATTACGATATCCGCTATTATTTGTACGAATTATTAAAAGCCCTTGACTATTGTCACTCACAGGGCATAATGCATCGTGATGTCAAGCCACACAATGTCATGATCGATCATGAAAAGCGAACTGTTAGTATATTATGGGATTTCGTTAATTCATTTGAAATTCAGCATAATCTATAGCCTAATCTACATAATTTACAGTCAATTTCTACTGTATTCCTGTTGAGTTTTTAAGCTGTATATGAAATTGTATTCGTGTTTTGAACTGAAATTGGTATCAAATTTTTAGTTGAGACTTATTGATTGGGGATTGGCTGAGTTTTACCATCCGCGTCAAGAATATAATGTGCGTGTTGCATCCCGTTATTTCAAAGGTCCCGAACTCTTAGTTGATTATCAGGTAAAATTGTATTTTATTTTCTTGTTACCATATTTTAATCTTCGAGTCTTTCGAGTTCTAAGCGCTTTCCTTCATGATTTTAATTTGCTGTTTTAGTGTTACGATTACTCACTGGATATGTGGAGTTTGGGCTGCATGCTTGCTAGTATGATTTTTAGGAAAGAGCCATTCTTTCATGGCCATGATAACTATGATCAGGTTTGTATCAATGACAATTTGGCGTCAGTTTGCTAACTTTAACTTCCAGTGAAAATTTCAAACTTTTTATGTAATAAATGATTTCAATTTCATTGTTTCGTTTTTCATTTGTCTTCCGATATACTGGTTTTATTTTGATTATAATACATGCTTCTTGTATTTTTCAGCTAGTGCGAATTGCAAAGGTATTGGGTACTGAAGAATTGTTTGAATACATAGACAGATACCAGATTGAATTAGATCCGCGATTTAATGATATTCTCGGACGGTTAGTTTAATCGATTTAGTTTTATTTTATGCTTCGCATAATTAATTTTTGATAAAAACTTTCTTAAAGGCTGTTTTTAGGCATTCCAAGAAACGCTGGGAGCGTTTTGTTCATAGCGAAAATCAACATCTAGTTTCTGCTGAATCGATAGATTTCCTGGATAAACTGCTTCGTTATGATCATCGAGAACGACTTACTGCAAAAGAAGCTATGCAGCATCCGTATTTCTATCCCATTGTTGAAAATGAGCAGCGCAGTAAACAAGACATTGCTGTATCTGTTAGTAATCGTAAGTTTTCTTTATGCAGGAAAGATGCAAAGGAAAGAGAAGAGGAAACGTGAAATATATCTAATTCTCTTTGTGAATGATTTCCGTAAGCCTAATCGTTAATTTTTTTTCCGAAATATTGAATCTTCTTGAGTTTTTTTGTGGCTTATTTTTAGCCGGAACGCCGGGAAATCTGAATGTACCACTGGGAACTCCGCTTGTGAACAACAGTGGTACAATATCTTCACCTCCAGCTACCACACAGGCAACACAGTCTTGACCGATGAAACTGAATTCCTGTAAACGAATTTATTTGCATAAGCATTCTTGTCTTTTGTCACTTTTGAAAATCAACCACATATGAACAGTTAGCGGCTTTGACCATGCAAATGAGAGAAATATCTTCTGCTTATTTCTCATTTTCCAACTTTTCTTCACGATTTGTTGTATTCGATGTTCTGCTCAGCGAAAGATTTCTGTAAAAAATCGTGTTGTTAAAGCAGTGTTTTCTTCATTAGTTTCCTTTCTTTTTCTGACTTCTTCTGTCAAATGCACATGAATTTCACACGTTGAACTTATGGAGTTTATTTCGAAATGAAAATGTTTTTTATTTCTGGGTTGTTACACTGTCATCACAGATTCAAATTTTTATGACGGATTTGGTTATAATGGGGTGCATCGATTTCCCAGCGTACACTCTCGTTGTCTATTTCACACACCTTTCATTAGATTCAAACCATGTCTTCGTCATTTCTACTTATTCCATAAGCCAAGTACTTGAACCATCAAAAGGCTTGAGTTCACTTCCTTTTATTCATATATTCGTTTTATTGTTAAATCAATTTGTTTCGACTGAGATAGGCTTGTAATGCATGCAAATGGAGGATAGTTTCAAAGGTTTTTAGAAATTGCAGAATTTGTCTTCTCTACTACAGTATAAGTTTGTACGTCCTTTATGTTTTTGAAATTTAACTCCAAAGGAACTGGCAATAATTGATAAAGCCAATTTGTTCTTTGTTTTCATTTGCGTTACAGACCACGGGGATATCTGTCTGGATTCAGTTTTCTCTTCATACGCGAATATGTTTAATTCTTTTTAATTTTCAGGTGACATATGATATTTATAAGCCGACAGAGGTTATTGCCCATACTTTATGATGAAATAAGAACTGAAATATCTCGTTCACCTACAAATTCTACTTCAACAGATCGAGCATTTTACATCTGGGACTGCTTGCATGCAGTCTATTTCCTGTACTTTATAAAACTAAATACCATTACTTCAGCAAAATGAAATTTTTCGAGATCAAATGAATTAAATTAAACAGCCTACAAAAACAGAAACGAAAAAATACCTTGAATTACGAGCATCTCTAGATGGAAAAACACATGAGAACCATCTGTTATATTTTTTGAAATATAAAGCCAATAAACAAAACAATATGGCTGTTTTACGAAAATGCACAAAGAAAGACGATGATAGAAATTTTGCTAGCATACAAAACAGCAACCATTCGATAGCTCCCAGAGTCAGAGGTCAATCGCCCTTTATTCAACTGTTTATATCATTTAGTTTATCGTTTCTCATTATCCATCAGGTCCACTTTCTTTTCCTTCAAATTATTTCAGTTCTTTACCAAAAAAAGATTAATTTTTCATTTCTAATACTGATCACAATGTTTGATCACATTTTAATTTTATAGAAACCAATGATTCCAAAATTCTTATTTGACCATGATTAATTGCACGATGTTGCATAGAAAACCAAATATGAAAAACTTTAACTTCTCTAACCAAATAAGGTTAAACAACATTTTTTTAAAGTCAAGTTTGTGCAGAAAAGTTCCTAAGTCTGTATAAAAAAAGATATGTTGAATCACTTCATCTTTTTGCGTTGCAGTTTAGAATCGAAGCCTATCATCATTGCATCTCCAATCAAAAATAATAAAATGCGTTGTTTAAAAATCAAATGACCTGCCTAGGTATTCATTGGTGAATGGAACTAACAACAAATTTTGCGTACAATCCACACATACGCTTTAAAGACAAACCTGACTACCACATAGCAACGATGCAATTGCAGGATCACAGCACAGTTCTTCACAAGTAAAATCTGTACAACACGGAATATTACGTCCATTGGATAATTTTGTTCCTGGATTGCGCAACGCATTGAAAAATGGATGTGCGCAAGCCTCTAGCGGGCTGGGTCGTTGATGCGGTGAATAAACAAGTACAAGTGATACTAGATCGACCGCCTCCAGATCTGTATTTGAACGGAACACACGTGTCCACGGGCGCGGCTGCAGATTGTTGGTTGAGAAATAGAATACAATGAAAACATTTCGGGTTAAATTAATAAAGTGATAAACTAAAATTAAAAAGAAAACTAAACAGTAAACCGGATGATTTACAGTTAATGAATTACTGTAGTTAACAATGTTATTTGTCATTTCACAATTGCTTCACAACGATACACTACACTATCCGGAATTATAATTATCGCTACATATAATACGTCAACCGATACCAATCAGCACTCACTTTAATAATTGGGAAAGTTCGTTCTTTATAATCGGGGTTCATCTCATGAATATGTACTTTTGACGGAGTGCCAAGAACTTTGATAATTTCGACGAGCTGATCAACACCAGAATCACCGGGAAATATCGGTTGACCCAATAAAAGTTCTGCTAGAACTGTTCCCGCTGACCAAATATCGATGCTGCAACAAGGAATCAAACACTTCACATATTTCATGATGTCGTGAAATTGTTAAAACCACTCGGTAATGCAGCACTTGCTGTTTAAAAAAAATAAACCGTTTTCGAAAGAAACTAGAACTAAAAAACTTAAATGAAATTTAATCAGATTTAAAGTATCTTCATTTATTGCTAACCGGTAAAACTTCGCTTAATACCTGTTTGTATAGTTGGTAGCACCAAAAATAAGCTCTGGAGCACGATAATAACGAGAACAAATATAGGAAACATTCGGCTCGTCTCGAATAAGATGTTTGGCTGAACCGAAGTCACAAAGTTTAAGCACTGCAGTTTCAGTATCGATCAACAAATTTTGTGGCTTGATATCTCTGTGACAAATTCCTGTAAGAACCCAAAATAACTGCGGTGCACAACTTCACCGAACGTAAAAAAATCTCCACGATTTTTTGGGTACTCTGGAAAAAAACTAACAGAGGCAATCAAAAAAGAAAGAAATATGAATTAAATTTTTAAAGCTGGCTTGTGACTTACCACTTGATAGAAATAAAGATCCTAAGTTTATTTTCTGTATCTTATGTTTATAAATGAGTTAATCAAATTGGACAAAAAAAATCATACCAAGTCGATGGATATATGCAAGAGCTCGAAACAGCTGGAACATGTACAACTTGACATATATAATGGGCATCGCTTGTCGTAACTTGGAATAATGTCTAGCGACACGATAAACTGTTTCTGGCACGAATCTATTCGTGAAAATAAAAACTAGAATTTTAGGACCACCATTTTGCAGTATGCAACATTCGGCTTTGGATTCAGAGAAACTGTTCTAATAAAAAGTATTAGTAAAAATAAACTTAAAAGGAAAAAAAACAAACAGGAAGTAGGCGATGGCTAGCAAATGAAAGAGAATTAAACAGCAAATATGAGACTTACTCTAAAATCAGATTCAAATAGATTTCGTCCTTCTTTTCACCCTCCGAATAGAAAAAGTATTTGAGCTGTACAATGTTCTTATGATTTAACTTTCTCATTATTTGTAACTCGCGATTCTTGAATCGCTTATCCTGCAGTACCTTCTTAATTGCAATTTGTTCCCCCGTGTCGATCAATTCGGCTAGATAGACGACACCAAAGGAACCATTACCAACTACCTGCAATCGATACAAATGAAATCTGTGGAACCAATTCAAAACAGGAATTTTGAAAATGGTCCTGCAGGCTGACTTTTGTAACTGATAAACTGACTTCAATACAATCTTCAAATCCAAAACATATCTAGGGAAAACTAAAATTATAAAGGATTTGATAAAAAAACCTACAAATAAATTATCGAATCTAGTTTCAAGTTTATTTATCTTCAGTTAAGAAAAATCTACTTGTTTTCCAAAGTAATTGCGTAACACCGTCTGCTAAAAATACTTTACATCAAATAAATTTATTTAATCTTGGGGTACACAAAAATGACCTTGGTATCCGAGTACTGCACTTCCACCTGACGATCCGGCCCTTGCCCCGGTAAAGTAACAACTGTAGTCATTAGAACAATACTATATATGAGCGATTACACGTTTTGAGAGCGGATAATATTTATCATATAAATCAATCCAGCAACACATCCAATTTTTTGACCCAGTGAATTCTACAAAAATCCAAGAAATTTAAAAAAAAAAATGTTCGCAGAATCCAAATTTCGCAAGCTTAATTTATAAACCGAACAAAATTACATTAAATATACTATAAATTCGAATTCTGATCAATAATTTCGGCGCAATTTTCGTCTATAAAAATGCAATCAACAAAAATGAAATTGAAATTAAAATTAAAAATGATAACGGTTCGAATTCTTCCTACCTCACTACATTCATAACGGACACAAAATGCTATTACTAAGTTAAATAATAGTTAAATAACAGTAAGTCGTATTTGTATTTGTGTCGCATAAAAAAGGCATTTCATAGTGTAACATTAGTGAGAAAAGACTGAATATTAAAAAAAAATAATAAATTACAAAATAAGCAAATATATTTCTTCTTGCAAAATCTCTGCAACTGACCCCCTACAATTGTATTCACGTAAGATGAATTACGGACTCTACGTACTAACAATTTACAATTGTATTCACGTAAGATGAATTATGGACTCTACGTACTATCAATTTACAATTGTATTCACTTAAGATGAATTACGGAGTCTACGTACTATTAACTTACAATTGTATTCACGTAAGATAAATTACGGAATCTACTACCAACTTCGAACATCAACCCATACATTTCAGTCTAGTAGATGTTACTGCTGAATCTTTGCGGTCGGACTTTTTTAACGATGAATTGGTATGTAAAGCGTCTTCTTTTCTTTCACGGACCGAATGTGAAATAATTGATTCTCATTACACTTTTTTTTTTACTCATTTATTATCTTTTTAATTTATTTATTTCTGTGAATTTTTCGAATTATTACAAATAAATTCAATTTTTATTTTTTAAATTGCTCAAAAATGATGCATTTTGTTGCAGAATGTTGCAAGTATGCTATTTAATTATGTTTTTTGCATTGCAAGACGACACTTGTTTACTCCTTTAATGAACAAAGCATTGATAGAATCAAGAAGAATTGTTACGATGACTAATATGAACAATGTTTCCTTCATCAGGTCTGTTTCATTTTCTAAAAGAAATTTGTAACATTTAGCGATTAATCGCTGAAATTAGAATTACAATACATATATATTGAATAACGTGAGTCCATCTAGGTATTTTGTTATTTCGTTGCTTCGATCTAATTTATGATCCAAAAATTCATAGCATTTTTCATAACATGTTGTAATTTTAAAAAAATTATCTCTATGACTATTTCACTAAATGTTTTTTCAACTTTTTTAATCTTATCGAAGTACCTTTGTCATGCTAACTAGTAGTATATGCTTAGTATCAATTTTATTATCTTTTATTATTTTCAGTGAGCCTAAATGATTTTCTTTTTTCATAAGCATAAAATATTGTATTATTGTATAGCTTTAATTGCATTATTTTTCTAATTTTTTTCAAGCATTTATAAGTGATTTATGCTTTGGTTGCAATGTTTTGTATTATTGTAAACAAATTTTTAGCCTTTTCAAATTTTTTTTTTTGAAAATGCTTCTTTTTTTTCCTTGTAGATTTCATCTATTAAGATTTGCTGTTTTATCCATTTCAATTAATATTATTTTGCATTTAATATTTCAAACTCTGCTAATATCAATGTTGAAAAATTTCATTCTATTTGCTGATTACTGCATTCCTTTTTCCTATTTATCTTATAATTCGAAACATTCAATGAAAGAAATGATTTTAATCCTTAATCTTTTCATATTTATATTGCATTTCTTTAATGTTTTAATTGAGAATAACGAAGATGGTGAAAAATACATTTCACGTGAAATATATGTGAAATATTTCACGTCTTTTTATGTTCATTACTTTTAATCATTAAGTGATATTTAATTTATTTTTTCTCTGATTTTGCTAGCGATAGTAAGGATAGTACTTGCTAAATTAAGTATTCGCTGGCACATGGCCGTTATCTGCAAAAGTTGAATTAATTTTGTAGTTTCCGAAACTTTTTTATACTTTTCCCAAAATTGAGTCATTTTTTCTTCGGCATTATTTGCAGTCAGGATGATGCGATTGCAGTGGACCGCGAACTATTTGACACTTATGGATTCAGCGTGGATCAGTTAATGGAGCTTGCAGGCCTAAGTTGCGCTCACGTAATAGCACGCAGTTACGATAAAGGAAAAATTCTCGTCATTTGTGGGCCAGGAAACAATGGTGGTGATGGTTTCGTATGTGCACGCCATTTAACATTTCTTGTAAGCATGCGAAAACATGTCGGTTTTTGTTTCAGGAGTAGCTAGCAATTTGTCTTGGAGTACTAAATTAAGCTCTGATGCTATACTAAAGTAAAGTATCCATTTTGAAGCTTTCGCTGAACTATCAACAACATTATCCAATAATTCATTGCTATAGAACCGTACAAAGCGTTGGCATGAGCTGTTGATGAGCATTTAACCAAAAATTTTCTAAAATGAAACATAATTTTAGTACTGTCCAAATATTATTATTTTAAAATCCATCCATAGGGCTTCGAACCATTCATTTTCTATCCAAAACAATCGAAATCAGAATTGATGGAACGCCTTGTGAAGCAGACGAAAAAAATGGGTATACCACACATCGATGACAGTGTTTTCAAAAATCCGTCTGATATGAAAAATGTATTCGCTTTCGTTGTGGATGCTTTATTTGGATTTAGTTTCAAACCACCGCTAAGACAACCATTTGATCAGATAATCGAGGCAGTCAATAAGAGCTGCCTACCAGTGGTGTCAATTGATATACCTTCAGGTAAATGATTATTCAGATATTTTCAGAGCGAGTTAAAACACTTGTGTCTCTTCTCTGCAGCGTTCGCTTTCTTAATTAGCATCTTATTAAAAGCTACGTAAATTATTCTCCGTAATGCTATACATTCTGTTATGCACTTCAATGTTTTATATAAAGTGGATAAGCAAAGCAGACTTGAGAGAAATCATTTTTGCAATAGAAGTTGTTTAAGACTGAGATATTGGAAGTTTTATTTTTAGGAACTTGATAAAATACCATTTACGAATCAAAAATTTCTGTTTTACTTGCACTGGTTAATAATCACTGAACTGCTTTTAAAGCGACATTTTTCTATGAAAATTTTGAAAAATGACTGCGGAGAGTTTGAAGAATTCATTAAAACAATTAGAAAAAAAACTTAAAGGGTAAAAGAATCAGTAATGCCAGTTTGAATTGCAAAATTGCATTAAAAAGCTCGAATCGTTTGATGTAATATTTCAGGCAGTTTAGAATTAGAAATTTAAAATCATAAGTTGAGAAGACTGTCATACAGCATCAAGCAAAAAATGGCACAGTAATGCAAGCTATTTTTTTCTATCCCTTTTTCCCCTTTTCTTCAGTGCCATTAATGTAGAAGAGATTTAAGACGCTTTTCATTGTAAGCAATAAAAAGTAATTAGTAAAATGAATAGATGTTGGATGATATGGGGAGGATCGCAACGCTTTGTTGATGAAAGAATTGTATATTCAAAGACTGCACCACTTCTTTTTCACACCTTATTTCTCCCATCACTATCGTTAATGAGATTTTCTACTGATATTTTTTGTATGCCGCCATTTTGCCAGCTCCCTGCTGGTAAAATTGCTTCTGATCTTTTTAATCATTTCTCCGTGAATTCCATTTCACTTTTTTCAATTTTCATAAATTTGTTTCGTCATGAAATTGAATTGATTCATTACATGTTGTTTACTTTCTTAAATCAAATATACAATTTGGATGTCATTCAGATAGATTATCCTGATAAATCAATATCTTATATTTCAGGATGGGATGTGGAGAAAGGCCCAATTGAGGGCCAACTCGCATTCAGTCCCGATGTTTTAATATCGTTAACTGTACCAAAACTTTGTGCGAAACATTTTCACGGTCGAGCGCACTATGTCGGTGGTCGATTTGTGCCGAAGGCTCTCGCTGTAAAGTATCACCTAAGTCTTCCTGAATATCCTAGCACAGATTGTGTTGTGAAACTGTTCTAAACTGCCTAGGATTTAAAAAATTATTTTCCTCGATCAATTAATTACTTTGAAATCAATCATTTCATGCCATTAAAATTGTTTACTTCTTATGATGATTAAATAAAATTCTTGCTTGAAAAGGTTCAAGACCAAACAAATAATAATGTAACAAATAATAATTGCCTTTTTTGTGAAAGCTGATGCCGAAGTTACATTCAGTGTAAAGAATTCTCAGCTTATCACACTAAAGTCAGATCTAAAGCATGAATTGTTTGTAAATCTAATGTAGTATCACTTAACAAATGCTCTAATTTGAAAATGATAAGGATGTTATTATCTGTTAACTAAATAGTTAAGTTTTAATCAAGTTTTTATCCAAGAAATATTTTTTTTGTCCTTTTCTTTATACATAGCAAATTTAATAATCAGCTATGCTAAATTCAAACTAGCTGATAACCAAAAAGATTATCACATCAAATGGATGGTTGTTACATTTGGAATAATTGAAGCCTACTTTTGAAAATATTATGCTAACAGATAAAACGAAAATGTAACGTTTACCTGGACTATTGTTATTGCTAATATCGATCAAAAGTTATTTGACAATTTGTCGAAACATTTGAATATAAAATATACATCTCTAAACAAGACAATAGAGCATAAGCTACGGTATTGTATCCATGTTACAAATAGTGTGCACCACGGGGTGCACATCATACAACAGTCTTCCCTCCAAGTTTACGGTAGTTATTTCACCAATACCAGCAAATGAGCGTAAAGGACCGCCCTTTTGGTGGATGTTTTTATGTTCTTTGGCCGGAAGAAGGTCCACCACCTTCTTTGGCTACATACGAGACGGTCATTGGAAATACTAGGGAGTGTTGGAAATTTCAAAAAGCAAACAAGAAGGATCATCTATTGAATCGCTTGTTGTCCAATTAATTACGAGATATTTACATCATGAGTGACTCAGAGGATTCTCCAAGAACGGTAAGCTTCTTCCTGCTATTCATTATTTGTGTTTATTTATTATTTAAGCAAGTTTAATGAATAAGTTTAAGAGTCTTTTCGGCATATTTGTAAGCGTAATAATATTTCACTGCCATATTATAACATTAAGATAATGAAGAAAAATAACGCGTAATAAAGCAAACATAACGTGAAAGTGCCAATGATATATTAATTAATATTAATTAATTGATATATCAATTGCCAATGAGGTTAATTGATATATTAATTGATAAGAGAAATGCTGACTGTTGATTGTTTCAGAAATTTTTAAATTTGAGATTCCATTCAATTAAATACAATTTAATTTAGCTGCTTGGTTTCTGTAGACTTGATTCTTAGTCTAAACATAATTTCTGTTACTTGAATTTTTCGATCATAAGTATGGGAAATTTGTAATGAACTTTTTTACAATTTAAAAAAAAGTCTAACGCTTGATTATCGTAATATATCTGCATTGCAATGAATTGTGTTCTTATTGAGAGCGCAATCAATGGGCTAATTCGACAAATAGCCTAACGCCACTTTTTCGCGCTTCCTTACATAGCCTTTTGATCAGAAATCTTCTGTAGAAGAAGTTTTGACAAGTGCTGAACTTAAAGCAAATATGTAGTAAAAATTAGCCATTATTTTTCTAATACGCAGTATTCAGTTTAGCTAACAAAATTTTCATTAAATTTTGGTTGAATTTTAAAATAAAAAACTGGATGAAATTTTAATGAAGCCAAATATTAAAGATCAGAATTGTATTGTGGATCCAACAAAAACATAAGTAAAAATTTTCCAAGTTTAATACTTGTTAATTAATTATGCTAGGTATCTCTGTGTGACATACCAGCAATGCTAAAATGACGATATATGTCTACCGTAACCGTTCATTTGATGTTTTATTTCAGAGCAGTCTATTAAGTATAGAAGAAATAGAACCATATGTAAGACGAAAAAGAATCAATGCTGGGAAACCGAATAAATTGCAAGGTCTTAAGGAGGAGGTAGCATTTCTCATTATTTATAATTCTAAATTTCTCCGCAGTTTTCGAAAAGCTTAATGACCTCAGTTTTGACAGATTAGAGAGATCAACTTCTGTCTGAAATTTGCAAATTTTAGGAACAGGCAGTCTTACGAATGAATATCAATTCAAGGGAACGGAAAAGAATGCATGATCTGAATGATGCTCTTGATGAGCTTCGACAATGCTTACCATATTCACATCGTGCCGGATCCAGAAAAATGTCTAAAATCAATACATTGCTTTTAGCTAGTAACTGGTAAGCTAAACATTTTAGTTAACATCAGCCGATTAAAATGGAAATGAAGTAACCGAGATCATTACTGTCACTAAAAAGAGAATTATTCCAGACAGTCAGTGTTCTGTGCTTCAAACTCCAATTGTTCTTCACTTTCAACTTTGCTTTAACCGAAGAACACTTAATAGATGAAATGCCTTAATCTAAAAATGGATTACTGAATTATTTGGAAGTGTTCGTTCAGGATCAAACATCTAACAAACGCTAATAACGAACTGCGACGGAAACTGGATGAGCTTCGGAACAGTAACCAAGACAATGTCACAACAGTTCTCCAATCAACTTCCACGTCTGTCTCTCACTTAGGATCCCCTAATGCATTAGCTCCGATTGAGCTCTTTAGGCCAACAACTCCACATCTACCTTTCAAATTGATACCTGAGACCACACCACCACTTCTTAGGCTTCCCGTACCTGTATCAGCACCAGTATCTGTACCTGTACCTGTACAGCCGTGTGTTAAATCTATTAATGGCTTTTGCTTCTGTGTCAAATGTTTGATTACAAATACCGGTTTGAGGAAAAATTTTCGAAAAGATAAATAATTTATTTAGCTCATGTAGTCATAATCAAGTTTTTGCATATTCTTAGTTCTCAAACATTATTTATTTTTTTCTTCCCGTCCTTTTTTTTCATTTTTTACTCCTTTAAGCTAAATGTAAAAATTAGCTAAGACTTTCTAAAGTAACAGCACATTAAAGATAAGCTGTTTTCTCATGGCTGTTGATATAAAATTAGTTTGAAATTAAGGAAGATTCTTCGAATAATCCGGGAATTAATCCGAAAATAGCAAACACATTGCGGAAATGTGAGATGTTGATGATGACCCCAATAAAGAAGCCTGGAGAGTGAGGAAGTAATTCGCAAATTACTCACTGCAAACCTATCAATTAACACATTTTCAATAGTGCGTCCCTTGTATTTCCTAACAAATGTTCCATAAAAAATTGTTTTTTGAGATTGTATATGCATATTATATTGTATACGCATATTATGGTTACATTTTCTAAAGCAATAATTTCCATATGCCAAGCATAACTTTTTGATTGAATTGAATCATTCATCTAATCAGATTTTTTTTTGAAGTAAGCTGCTCACGTAATCGGGCTTCAACTAAACATATGCCAGGTTTTTCAGAAAAAACTTATTTCTCGTAATTATTTGATTTTTCTTCATTGCAAAATAGATTGGATTATGAGGAAAAAATCAAGTAACTTGTGATGAGAACTAAGAAGTCATCATTTCTTTTAGAAGCCAGAATGTTTTTATTTGTCAGGAAATTGTTGCTAAAATTACTAAAATTGCTGCTCTGTACGCCAACATATGCCATATTTCTTAATTCAATTAAGCATTCATGCTTTTCTAAAAAAAGAGTCATTTTAGAAACCATTTATCCATCAACAACTATCGGTAAAGTATATATTTACCGCTCTAGTAATATGACCACTTAATTAAACGTTTCAGTTAATAAAATATCCTTTATATTACGAATAGATCGGATCAAATAGCTATGAAGTACTTCCATTGACCTTTCCTTTGACCCACTTCTAATGTTCTTTTCTACTCATATATGACTGTATTATAGTAATACAGTTACGAATGGACACTTCATCACCTGGACACTGTATTATCTTATCTGAATATTTGTTAAAATTATTTTATTTTTATAAAAACATTCAAGTGAAAACAAGAAGTATCCATGATGAGATCTTCATTATCAAATGTCATAGTAATCTATCTTCTTATAATTACCAAATGAAAAATTTACAATCTTCTTAGTTCGCCTTTAATATTATCTCATTTGCATATTAAATGGTATGCAAAATTCCTCGCATCATATACTTCTTTTATTGCACTAAATAATGCCAATCAATGGCACATATATAGTATACAGTACTTTTTATAAGATCAAAATTGAAGTTACTGAAGAAGTAAAGAAATAAAATATAAAATAGAATTCTCTAAAAGTTTGCAAAAATGGACAGATAAAGGAAAGACCAATTGACTGAAGTAAAAATTATAAGGAAAGAAAGACATAATGAACCAAACTTCAGTCATCTAATGCAAAAGTTTTGTAAAGTGTTCGAGAAAAATTGAAGTACAGATCAAAAACAATGCCTATAACTGATTGCAAAAATATGAGAGATTCACTCATTTATTTTTTATTCCATTATTTGCGCTCAAATGGATTTATCTTCAATTTGATTCCTTGATAATAATTAAAGCTTTTAATAATCAATTAAAATAATTTACGTATTGTATAGTTGTGGAAGCAACAAGTACATGAATGCATAAAAAGTAGATAAATGCAATTATGAGATCAGTAGAACTGTTCTGATGCTATTGCTATTGCTGTTGTTGCTGTAAAGAGGATTATTTGTCAACGAATAGCCCATGCACCGATAACTGACCTATACAGTGGTCACTAATCGTGTCCGCTTATCCACTTCACACATTGATGCCAGAAGGTAAGAAGCTTCTACGGTGAGTATTTCGAGAGAATAATAAAGAAAGTGGCAGAAGAGTAGACAGACAGGCAGGTGGTCCTTCTAGGAAATTTTTGAGAAGAGCACCGCAGGGTGCCCTAGCCAAACGATGCTTGCACCAGAAGGACAGATGATGCGGGGTGAGAATGGGGGGTTAATGAGGAAGAAGGATTAAGCAAATTCCAAGCTAGTCAAACTCGCTAAAGATATATTTTTTGACCTTAGACAATAGCTTAGCTTACGCAATCTGAATTAACACCTTACCGATAACACTATACCATCCATTCTCTCTGTTTCAGTTGCTGACGCAATAAAATTTTAACACATTAATATTATACTATGTTATTCTATTTTCAATGAATACATTATTAATCTTGCAATAATTTGCTAATAAAAAAAAATACAACAGCATTTTTTAGAATTTAATTCGCACATACCTATAGCTCATCTTTCTAGGATATATAACCTCCAGAATCTAGTTTAGTCATTTTTTTTAGAATTTAATTCGCACATACCTATAGCTCATCTTTCTAGGATATATAACCTCCAGAATCTAGTTTAGTCATTTTTTTTAGAATTTAATTCGCACATACCTATAGCTCATCTTTCTGGGATATATAACCTCCAGAATCTAGTTTAGTCATTTTTAGAATTTAATTCGCACATACCTATAGCTCATCTTTCTGGGATACGTAACGTCCAGAATCTAGTTCAGTCATTTTAAAATTTGCTTCTAATTCGTTCTTCTCATAGTTTCATTTTAGTACTATTTTTGATAATATTATCCTTGACAATATGGTTGATAAGAGGCGTATAATCAGAATTTTTTCGTCTAATTCACAAATTGACGACTATCATTTTAAAAAGAGCGAAAGTTTTCAACAATTTCAAAATTAGGAGCAAAATGGATTAAGCTTATAAGAAATTATTTCAATTTTCATTTCATTTCTGAAGTCTTTTTTTATCATCACTGTAACGAGTGGATTTGGAGAAGAGTAAAACATTTGATACATAGCAATACTTTTCTATCCTTGTACATTGATCCATGAAGCGGAACGAATCAGTTCGCCGAAATTTCATCTACGATACAATGAACATCAAGATAGCATCTAGTATCTAGATCAAGATAGTATCTAGTATCTAGATAGTATCTGAACTATGCGCCAAGATTTGTCACTTCATCGAATTCACTCAATTTAACCAATCTCGGCTGTAGGATGACGATTTTCGCACCAGCGCCTCCATTGTGACCTACTGCATTCATATTGCTAAATCTTCAGATGGGTGTCAGCAGGTACGGAAGTTACAATTGATATAGGTGCGGGGGGACGGCATTCAGTAAGTCTTCATTTTTGTTATCTGAGAATCTCATGCAATCTTATATACTATTTTAGGATAGAAATATAACGATCACAATGGGTGTTCCGGCATTTTTCCGATGGTTGACTCGTAAATATCCATCAGTGATTGTAGATGCAGTAGAAGAGAAGCCACGTGACATGAATGGAGTTCGAATTCCTGTCAATACTGTCAATCCAAACCCTAATTTCCAGGTACTTCATAACGGAATTTATATCCATAATGCAGCGTGCAGATCTACAGATCTTTGCAGATACAAATCTATCTAGTCACAAAATATAGCTTTAGTGAATTCGAAATGGTCGACCATAAAATTTGTTTTAGGAGTTCGACAACTTATATTTGGACATGAATGGTATTATTCATCCATGTACTCATCCAGAGGATCGACCCCCTCCCAAAACGGAGGAGGAAATGTTTGTTAGTGCTTTGAATGATGAAGTCATTTTTCAACAGTAATTTAGATGCAATCTGCCACTTCTTTTCTGCTTGTTCATTTCTTATAATTAATAATGTACAGATATTGTGCACCTGCTTTATTTTTAGTTTAGCACTTGTTGGATCACTGTTTGCATTTTTCTTGACTACATGTAGCTCTTTTTAGACGTTAATTTTCGAGTATATAGATCGATTATTTGCAATCGTTCGCCCTCGCAAACTTCTTTATATGGCCATTGATGGTGTGGCTCCAAGAGCAAAGGTCTGTTTTATAGTGTATATGACATTTCACATTTGTTTGAAAATACTAGTCATGTAAATTTTTCGAGAGCATTATCCTTGACACTTTAAATTTCACCGAATTCGAAGAAACTAATTTATATTATGAAACAGTTTTTCACGAACTAATAAATGCTCATTAAGATGAACCAGCAGCGTAGCCGACGTTTTCGTGCTTCCAAGGAAGCTATCGAAAAAGTTGAACAAATTGCTGAAACAAGATTACGACTAGAAAATGAAGGTTATCCACTACCTCCTGAGAAGAAAAGTGATCATTTTGACAGTAATTGCATAACACCGGGTACACCGTTCATGGCACGGTAAGCTTGTTTAAACTTAGTGAATTTACAGAACAATTTTTTCAGCAACTGAGTAATTTTATCGGAATTTTTGAACTTACTGTATACATTATCCTGCAGGTTAGCTATTGCTCTTCGTTATTATGTTCATCAGCGATTAAATAATGATCCAGGCTGGGAAAAAATTGCGGTAAAGTTTGTTACAATCTTTTCTTTTTCGAAACAGTAATTCCATTAATTTGCTGTGTAACAAGGAGTTAGCAGAGATTTGAGAGAACTTTAAAAAGTTAAAAAAGATAAATCTTTTAATAAATTCTCAGTAGATAATATTATTGAATTTAAGGTAATCTTATCAGATGCAAATGTGCCGGGAGAAGGTGAGCACAAAATCATGGATTTTATACGACGACAAAGAGCATCTCCATCTCATGATCCCAATACCGTACATTGTCTATGTGGAGCTGATGCGGACTTGATTATGTTGGGGTTGGCTACTCATGAGCCTAATTTCAACATTATAAGAGAGGAATTTGTACCGAATCAACAGAAACCATGTGACCTTTGTGGGCAATACGGTCATGATTTAAATGATTGCAAAGGGTTACTTTTTCTGTTTAGTGTTTATTTGTGGGAAAAATACTATAGCAGGAGATTTAAATCAAAGTGAATTAAGTAAAATTATCAAAAAAACTTAATTTTGTTTTTGTTGAGATTCATACAATGAAAAACCTTGATATCAAGTTTAAAGTTCCAGATTGGCGCGTGATGACGATTCGGAATGTCAGTCATCTCCATTACAAAAAGAAACAAATTTCATATTCGTTCGCTTGCCTGTACTTCGTGAATATCTCGAGCGCGAACTACACATACCTAATTCTTCCATTCCTTTTGATCTAGAACGAGCGATCGATGATTGGGTTAGATTTTTAACTTGAATATTTTGTAAGATATTGACAACACACACTAGTCTAGTGGAATGGTTATGATGTTGAATATTTTGAGCAATGAAGAATTTAAAAATGTGCATTGGTTTGAATCTAGAAACAGAATTTGCTGAGTTTATTGATCAGATGCATTACTTTATTTATTATCGTCATTTTTACTGCATAATTTTAGGAATTTGAGTGAAACCTCATCTTTCCAGGTATTCATGTGTTTTTTTGTTGGAAATGACTTTCTACCTCACTTGCCTTCACTGGAAATTCGGGAGAATGCTATTGATAGACTTGTGAAGTTGTACAAAGATATGGTTTGTAAAATGAAAGGGTATTATTTTTATCTTTTACGTTTGTCTGTTGACGATTAAAAGTCGTTAAAAGCAAAACCATAAATAATTCATTATTCAGTTTCATTACGTATCGAATGTTATTATTTCGGATGATTGATACGTAAATTCATTTGTTATTTTTTGTAAGTATACTTTTTCCTTGTTACATCATCTCTTACTTCTATCTTCTTTTATTTATATCTTTTCAGATACCTCACTGATTCTGGAATCGTCGATATTGAAAGGGCCCAAATTATACTTGATAAATTAGGTGAAGTAGAAGATGAAATATTTAAGTCTAGGCAGGTTGGTTGCTACTTTTTATGGAACTTTAGATCGATGTTTTGTTGGCTGAGTAAATGATTCTTTATTACCTTAAGTCCGTATTATTCTTCACAATTCTTTTGAAAACGTGATTGGTTCCTTTTCTATTTCCTACTGGCCTTTTTTTAGTTTCCATGTCTTTGTTTCTTGTTTTTAAACTGATACCATTTAGGAAAGAGAGCAACAATTTAAAAGAAGAAACAAAGAAAAGAAACGGCGTGAACGAACTTTTACGACACCGTCATACATTCCTTCTCGAGGTTCTCTTCTTGCACCACAAACTAATGGACCAATATATCTCAGTGGAGCCAGTACGAGGACAATGGCACGCGCTGCTCGGTTAGAGGTGATGAGAAACATTTTTTTAACTTAACTGTATAGGATAATTTTATCAAAGTTTCGTCTTGTTACTTCGATGTGAACAGTATATCCAATTACGTTGCTTCACATTTTGATATGTAACAAGTCGGGATTATTTATTTTTATAATTTGCTTTCTCTATTGTAAACTATTAAACCGGTATACTTAGGCGCTTGATTTTACGGAAACAATGCACAATCGGACAATGAACAGTGTTACTTCGCATGTTGCTGCTGCTGATAGATCAGAAAGCGATGATCGCAATCAGGAACTGGTTAGGACTTTTCATCTTAAAATGTTGCAATTTTTAAAGATATGTTAAAGATTTTTAAAATTTTACGGGTCGATCCAGATCCACCTCCTATTCCATACGTTTTTTGCAGAACGACGATTCTAGCTCGGAGGACGATGTCTTTGACGAAGTGAGATTGTGGGAGGATGGATGGAAAGATCGGTATTATAAAACCAAATTCCAAGTAGACGGCAAAGATATTGTATTCAGACGTAAAGTTGCTGTAGCGTATGTAGAGGGCCTTTGCTGGGTATTGCACTATTATTATCAGGTTGGTGGCTGTAAGATATCTTCTGCATTTTGTATGGTAATAACCAAATGTTTAAATTTTCAGTTTAGCAAACCGTCAGATTTCAGGGCTGCGCAAGTTGGGACTGGTACTATCCATTCCATTACGCACCATTTGCGTCAGATTTCGATGCAGTTTCTCAGTTCAAGCCTAATTTCAGTACGTATACTGAACCTTTTAAACCGCTGCAACAGCTAATGGGTGTCTTTCCAGCTGCAAGCAGGTATATTCAATAGAAAAGGATCCAATAAAAAATGCGTAATGAAAAGACAAAAAATAGCCTTATCAAAGTAAGAAGGTAAACGGCAAGAAAACTGGCAGCATAGATTTTTTGATTTTTGGGAGAATAAAGGCGGTAGTTGATTGATATATTGATAGTAAACTGTATATTTTACTGCATACAGTTATTGAGAAATATTTTTTAAACTTTAAATGATTTTTGGCGAACTGATTGTAAATTTTCATTTAAATGACAGAAAAGAAATATTTAAATCTTCGTTAATGCATTTAGTAATACGTTAATGCATTTTACATTTAGGATGCATTTGCCGGAAGCTTGGCAGGAACTGATGATATCATCGGCCTCACCAATAATCGATTTTTATCCCGACAATTTTGTTATCGACTTAAATGGTAAAAAATGTGCGTGGCAGGGAGTTGCGCTACTACCTTTTGTGGATGAGAAACGACTTTTGGAAGTTTTGAAGCCGGTTCCTTTTTTACCAATTGCCAGTAGAATAGTAAAATTTTTTTCGAAGTTTCAGTTTTCAGGTCATCCATAAAATCAAAAAATTAGTTTTCATTGTTTCAATTTCGTTCAAAAAAAAATGTGAAGGAATGGGTTTGTTTTTATTAGGACTTGAGCATTTGAATTTCATCAGTGTGATGCTTAACACTGGTTTAATTTAATTTTAAATCGGTGTATAAATTCGAGTAGGACTTCATCTATTTAGTAATTCGTTTCTGCTGTCCTTCAAAAGCGTGATATTTTTAGTAGTTTTATGAAAGCTGATAATACTTTAAAGATGGAAGATAAACTGGACGCTTTTGAAAAGGAAAGAAATTCCAGAGGTCCTGATAGACTGTTTGTTGGACCTTCACATCCCTTCTACAAATTTGCAGAAGAGCTATATGAAAACAGCAAAGAAGGTACTATTTGTGTTCGATTTGTTCATGTAATAAAATCATTATGCTTTGAAACATATTGATCAAATTTTGGTATTACTTTGACATATAATAAGGCAAGTGCAACAAAAGTGAAATGTTCATACATATTTATACAATGTTAAGACAGTGTTAAGACTTGTAAAGTTTCAAACTCAAGATCTTTTAAAAGTCAAAACATGAAACATTCTTTCATGTTACCCCAGTAAGGTCAATTTATACACAGTTCTATCATTTTCTTAAGAAGGAGTCAGGAAATTTTAAAACTGGCCCCAAAGTATAATGAGCGAGAGCTAATTCGAAATTTTAGACTCAACTGCTGTAGCAATTGACACCTCGTTGACATGTGGAATGGCAGGTACCGTTGGTGTAGATGCGAAAGCTGTGCTGAAAGAGCAGAATTACGAATCTCCATTTTCATTTGATAAATTCTCGGATACATCTGTGAGTCGTACTTTTTTGAATTATTTTTGTTAACATTTCTTCATATGCTAGTAACTTCATACGTTTGTTTCATGAAATAAATATCAGTAATTTTTACTTTAGAAAAACAAAGCTATCATGATGATTTACAAAGATCCGCAATTCGAAAAAGGATATGTATTTGCCGCAAAACGCTTACCGGGAGCTGTTGATGTGCCCCGAACACTGAAAGACATAAATCTGGATCGCAGAATAGTAAGTCAGGCAGTCAGGGAATTCGTACGTATGAATGGCCTTCTGATGATTTTGCTATATTTTAATAAAATCATTTTAAAATCTTTTATCATTGCATGTCAGTTTTATTTGGTTTGGACTTCCATATATGCTTTTTTCCATAGCTTTACTATTTTAGCCCTACCGACCTCAAATAGGATTTTCGCGCGAAGTACCACGACACGGACTAAGCGACGCAGGACGAAGAATGGTTGAACACGGCATTGGTCGTAATCCTAGACCGCTTCTTGAAACATATCAAACAGGTTCACATAATAGGCCGTACCAGCCGTCATGTTGGACGGCACCAGGGCCCTATGTAGAGGGCCGTATGTCCAATTACCCGCCGTCCATAAATCAGTTAGTTTTCATTTAAGCAGATTATAAGCATTCATAAAGAAACTCGAATTAAATGATTAAAATACTTGGCTTTAAATCTTGAATTTTCTATAGAAACATATAAACGCCTGGAGTTTTGGGAAATTATTTTTAAAAATTTTTAACTGCTATCTTTCAGATTTCATGAAAGAAGACAAGTGAGTGGGGAATGGGGGGGGATTCCGAGGCGACATCGAAGTTTCAACGAATATGGAAGAATGTCGCAACCACCCGTGCCTCTTAGACATCCACTCCGGTACGAGCCGTATCCAGAGTTAGTTCCTTCGCGTGTCAGAAGCTACGGCCGTGACCGGCCATACCAAAATCCAGTATACCGGTGGTAATTAATTTGGAAACGACAATATTGAAGATACAAATTTCATAGATACGTGAAAATTGTGCCAAACTTTAAATTAAGAAATTCTCGATGCATGCCAAACCGATGAAAAAAAATGTTTAAAAGTATTGTTTCAGCAGTAAATTCCAAGAAAACAGCTCTAATAATAAAAGAGAATTCTGCCATAATATGCGACATATACTATATTTGTCCCATATATGTCATTCGTTGTTCGATGCGCACTATCGCTTTGGTTATGTCATTTTCTAGTATTCACGTGTTTAATGATATTTCATAAATCAGCACAACAAAGTGACTATACAAGCGAATCAAAGTGAAGACCAAAATGAACAAATCTACACTTCTCGAAATATTGAAAGATTACCGACCGCATGAATCATGCTTTAGTGAAGAGAAAAACAGGTGATATGCGCGAAGTTATAATTCATGAAATGCATAATGCAACTTGATGAAAGCAAAATTAATCTGCATAATTAATCATGCGAAATAGGCTGAATACGTGTGAGAGCATTATATTTTTCATTTTTTCATCCCATTTAAGCTATCCTGATAAAAGTTTCTCATTTCGTTACCTCTAAAATCAAGTGTATCTCACGATAAAACATGCAATGAAAGCTTTTATAGTTTGAGGATCTTCATTAGAGAGAGACTTTTCAAATTGTCGTGAGGTACTGGTCCCGAACCATCCGAACTTTGTGGATTTTGCTCACTTGTCGTCGGATTTGTTTGTTGCATATTTTCAGCGGCATTTAGTTGCTGCGTAGATGATACATCTGTGTCCTGAAGATCTGCAGGACACTCCATCCATCGATATTCATTCTCCAATGCCGCAGCATGACTCTAAACGATCAACTAATTGATAAAACAAATTAAATTTTCAAGAAACAAACATACAGTCGTTACAGAGAGTATAGTGTCGCGAAAATCGCGAAATTTAAAATAGGATCATAAGGAATATATTCCGTGATTTCACCTTTTGAATTTTTTCTCACATATTATAATTATTCTCACATACTATAATTGTATAATTACATCTGTTCTTAAACTTTTATGTCATTATCTATAATTTATTTTACTTTAATTACCTTTCATCGCCAGATCCCGTGTCTTACCCTTACTATTTCTTATCTTATCACACCATAATCTGTTCTATTAAGACATTAATCGGCTTATATGAAAGGATTTCTGGTCATCAAATTACTAGATCCGCCCCTTCCTCTCGACTATATAAACTGTACTCAACTTCCAATCTTCATTCTAAACATTCCAAACATTTCAAGCTTTACTCGCGCTATTCTACTGTTATTATTCATCTCACCTTTCATCTAAAATAAAGGGTTCATTTACCCAAATCGAGGTGTTCTTGCATTATATCGAACACACTCCGCTCACACACGGTTGCGCCCAACAATTTTTTCCCGACAGATTTGGTGCCACGAACCGGGAACGGACGGAATGTCCACATCAGTCGTTCAGTCAGCGCAACCAGCAATCGGCAGGATTGCCGAACTTCTGGAGGAAATCAATGAACTCGATCTAACGCAGCCAGATCGGAACCTGCCCCCAGAAGAACAAAACAAACAATACGAAACCAAGAAACGTATTGTTCGAAACAAAGCAAAACAATTGGAGATGTACGCCGGTAACTTGGAAGCAATCAACGAAAAATGGCTAACTCTCATACAACAAACGACGATAGCGACAAAAAGAAAGGAAGAAGAAGAAAAGTATGAGAGGATGGTCAACGACAAACAGGGAATCCTGCATATGATTAATAAGAGCAAGGAAGCGATCATTATTCTTGACTCTTATTATAAGGACTTCGAATTAGCGATCCAACAGGAGAAGTCATCGACCACGAGGGAAAGGGAAATGGCCAATCCCTCACCTGTTTGCCACTCAACAATAAATCCACTTCCAACCTTCAGTGGTGACATCAAATTATGGAGGGAATTCTGGAATAGCTTTAACGCAGCTATTCACCTCCAGGAAATCTCCGACATCCAAAAGCTCATCTATCTGATATCATGTTTAAAGGGTGAAGCACTGGAAGCTATAAGAGGGTTCGATGTAGCTCCAGAAAACTACGAATTAATAAGGCAGGTGTTAACCGACAAATATGGTAACCCTGCAATCATCAAGAAATCATTGTACAACGAACTCCATTCCATCCAACGGAATGACAAGGAATGGAAAACAAGAGTCGAAGCAATGGAGAAAATTCTTCAACAACTAGAAGCAATGGGGGACAAACTGGAGCATCCCATCATTGAGTTAACAATCGAAAATAAACTACCACCATGGATCCTGGATAAAGTCTACCAGACGAAGAAAGAAACAGAATCCTGGTCGGTAAGCAGCTTACGGAAATTCCTAATGGAGCTAATCCATAGAAGCGAAGACATAAGCAGAAGCCAAAACCCTCAACAGGAACCAATCCCAAAAAGACTGGTTCAAAAACCCCATCAGGAACCAATCTCAAAAAGAGCGGTTCACTTTCAAAGGGAGAGAGAAACCTCTGCCCTAACTATCACAAAACAACCAAAAGAGGTAAAAAATCCTCAGGCTGGTATTAAATCAAAGGTCAACAAGGAAAAAAGGCCTTGCACCTTTTGCAACAAAAACCACTGGGACAACGAATGCCCAAAATACACTACGGCTAAACAACGATACGAACGCCTGAAGGAGCTCAAGGCGTGCATCAACTGCTTCCGTACGAAGCACGCAACAAGCGATTGCAACCAAAGGAAACGAACATGTTTCCACTGCAATGGCGAACATAGGACGGCACTGTGCCACAAAAAATATTGCTCGACCAATAATGGATCCAGCAAACAAGAAACAAATTCAACAATTATCATTAACTCATTGAACCAGCCAGTCAATCATCAAGGTAAGAGGGTTTTGCTAATATGTAAGGAAATCGAAGCAGTCAAACCCAGCAACTCCCCTCTCTCCGGAATGTCGCAAAAATCGCGAAATTTAAAATAGGATCATAAGGAATATATTCCGTGATTTCACCTTTTGAATTTTTTCTCACATATTATAATTATTCTCACATACTATAATTGTATAATTACATCTGTTCTTAAACTTTTATGTCATTATCTATAATTTATTTTACTTTAATTACCTTTCATCGCCAGATCCCGTGTCTTCCCCTTACTATTTCTTATCTTATCACACCATGATCTGTTCTATTAAGCCATTAATCGGCTTATATGAAAGGATTTCTGGTCATCAAATTACTAGATCCGCCCCTTCCTCTCGACTACATAAACTGTACTCAACTTCCAATCTTCATTCTAAACATTCCAAACATTTCAAGCTTTACTCGCGCTATTCTACTGTTATTATTCATCTCACCTTTCGTCTAAAATAAAGGGTTCATTTACCCAAATCGAGGTGTTCTTGCATTATATCGAACACACTCCGCTCACACACGGTTGCGCCCAACAATTTTTTCCCGACAAATAGTAGCTTGCAGCTAAGTTTGTATATCTAACAAGGGATGCAGATATGGTATAACAGACCAACACTTAAGAACTTGAAATGTAAAAAACACCTTTAAAGAAGAAAGGTGACCATGAAGGCTTCGTCCACTCCCACGCTGTTGCTTCACTAGTTGTTCCGTCTCAGCAATCCATTTCGACACCTCAAAAAAACAGCAGGACTTAAGGATTTGTAAGTGGTGCGCTCAACGGATTAAAAAGCTGTTGAGAAATTTTCGGCTGTGAATGAGCGAATAAAGTAATCAAGCTTGAGTCTTGATATGCTTAATCGCGCAAAAACAATTTGTGCTCGCAAAAACTGTAAACCTGTGACAATATTTCCTTTCGTTTAAGCCAAAAATGCTTCTTCACAATATCTGCGAAAGCTAAGGGAGGATGTCGTATCATTTCAAGCATTGCCCACTTCACCACTGCTTGACGAATATTAGCATCATAATCTCGTGACGCCTATGTTGACTTCATGATTAAGGAAAATTTAGCAGAAAAAAAAGTTGAAAATCAAGAGAGTTAGGTAAAAAATTACGAAAAGTTCTACTCAAAAATAGAGTTGAAAAAAGTTACAGAACTGAATGCACACCTGCTGTCCTGCCTGAGTGCATCTTGATCGTTCGTATCCAGGTTCATTAAAATATGGTTCCGCTACTAAGATTAAGGACTGTACACTAACAATCACCTCAAAAAAAGGAACACATAAGCAAGAGATTTCTTGAGCAATTAAGCTCATAATTAAGCATCTAGAGAAGAAAAAGTGAAAATTAAGATAGATGTAGTCAATGAACTATGATATGTTGCAAATATTTTAACGAGCCATATAACAAACTAATGTTTTAAACGAAAGGATAATATAAAGCAGTTAATTTTCATACCTGCAGTAAACTACTGGTTTCCGGATTCCATCGTTCCTCAGGTCGACCATGCCACGTGTTCAGCACCGACAAACAAACTTTCCCATCGTTGTATAAGTTAGGATTGAATCTAACCTACAATTTTCATAATAAATGTGCTGATTATATCCTTGAGGTGAAAATTAATGAAAAAATCGGATATTTTCAAAACAATTCTAATAAAATAATTTCACTGCACAATCAGAAATTAGAACTAAACTAACAGTATGATTGCCAGTCGTTTCAAGATTTACATGCATAGGTGAATTTGGATAGTCCGTTGGAAACCAAACATCAAATTCAAAACATCCATTCATATATGGAGTATCTGCTGGACCCGTAATCAAAACCTACAAAAAGAAGTTACGAAAGCATAAATAAAACAATTTTTGTTGAAATCGAGTGCTGTAAAAAAATATTTTTTTGTCGTTTTATGTTTTCATTCACATCTTATCTTTTTGAGAAATGTTATATTGCAGTTCGAAAAACTAACCAAATAAAGAAATTCAAAAATGCCAATTAGAAATTCTACGAATGGAAATGAAAACCCACCTTCATGACATCTAGTCGTTCCTCACAAGCGCGAACAAATACAGAACTACTTGAACTCAATGGCAGCGAATTACTCAGTGTAACAATTTCTTGCGCCAAGCGTCTGGTACGTTTTCCCATTGAACTATTGGTGCCAACAGAAGAAAGCGAACTTTTGTAATGGTATGGAATGAATGAATTCCCCGCGAAAAATGATATTGTCGCTGGGAAAAAATAACTATATAAAATTGAAATTTCCAGTTTAGTATGAATTGATACACAAGTGATATTAGTTATAATTAATTTTGAAAAATCAATCGCTAACCAAATTGAAAAGCCTTCATAATTTTCACATATCTTTCTTCTTCAGTAAGTGCATCCTTTTCGTTATTTTGTAACTTCATAGGCAAATCTTTCACTCCTAGAAAAGTTGCTATAAGCTGGAAGATAAAGATGCAATTACAGTTAAAAATATAAAATGATCATTTACACTCAGCTATTGCTGCTCTAAAGCAACGAAACCAACTAATTAAGCATACGTGAATTCCATTTACTCGATAAAAAATGTAAGATAGAAAGAAAATTCAAAATTAAAAAATAACCAAATCGGGTAATAAAATTATAAAAGCAATTGAAATTTACGCTTCGAAAGAATCACACAAACTGTAGTGATTAGTGGTGCAAGTCGCATAAGACCTTCTTCGTGAGTTTGTGCTGATTTTTCATTACTTTCATCAATTTGCTGGATATTCGGACTAAAAAAGTTCAAATTCAATGTAATGTTTGAAATAACAAAAATTATTAAAAAAATTTTTTCTTGGTACTGCTCGGATTCTTTATCGCAGCAAGCAATAAAATCTCAATGTATTATTACTTACCAGCAAAGAACCAGTTAGGGATCAAAAATTTTCTATCCCAATATTGCTCAACTTCATTTCAGGCAGAAGTGAATTCGAATTTATATTATTAAGCTTAACTCAATCAATTAAATGTTTTTAGAAAATATGAATCTTTGGCATTGTCATCTGAACAATTAGTTTACAGAACTTAAATAACTTCTCTAGTTCATATTAATGCCGTTACCGCAATCATTATTATCATCATTAATAATATATGTTCTTATTGCAATCATAATGATAATACTAAAGCATGTTTGCATATCGAAGTTATAATTTCGAGATCTCATTTAATGTTTTTCTAATCTAAGAAAAACTGGAGAATTATTCAACAAAAATATTGATGATGTACGAAGAGATATAAAATAAAAGCAATGAAGAAAAGACTGAAACACTTTGATCATTTTCTCAATAAGTCTTTCAAAACATCTTTCCTAAAGCAATCATTATTATAACCTTCATTTATGAAGTCTTACTTTTGCAATTTTGTTTCATTCGATTCAACAGCAAGTTTAGTAAGATAAGCAGAAACACAGTCGAACAGCTTCTTTAGCATTGCATGAATTGAGTAACCTGATTCTGGTTCTGAAAGCAATGCAGTAATCTCATCCTCTTCTTCCCTTCTTTCACCTATTGACTCTGAACTCAATGCCAATGCAGCCACCATGCGAATAACTGCTTCATACAATTCCACATGCTGAGATATGTCCAATACTGCAATGAATCGAAAAAATATAATGTTAAAATCCCAAAAAAAAATAGATTTAGGAAACTAAAAAGCATCAACTGAAAACTGCATCAAAAAAGAATATCACCAAGACCGTTTGATCTATCCAATTATTCATTACAAAACCATTACATTTACTAAATTATTCACAATTATTTACTAATAAATTAGACTATGCAGAACGAAACAAACCGGAGTCATTCCTAAGATATGCCCAAATAGCTGGCAATAAACAGGAGCGAGACAACATTCTAACTACAGCTGAGCTCAAGAACCATTCGACACAAGCTGAAGATGATTCATGCTCCAATAAAGGTTCTAGCATTGATGAGTCTGCAAAAATAGGATCTCATTTCAATCTTATAGAGATACATTTTTGATTATGAAAAAGAAAAACAACCGAAGCTGGAAAACTGATGAAATCTCTCGAATAAAGTTATAAAAAAAAGTTAAAGAGCAATTAAAATGCTACCTGTCGTGGACACTTGTAATGTACTTTGGTTTCTGCTATGAGCTCCAATGTTTCCTGAATCCAACGATGCCAGTGGAGCAACTGCATGAGCTCCACCGATTGTCCAATCCTCTTCTGCTTTCAAATGCTCATTAATTTTAGGATATATAAAGCTTGAAAGTACCTAAAATTTGCAATGATAAAATAACAGTTGGAAAATTTCAGATTTTGAAGTTTGCAAGATGCTTGAAAATACAATGCCCAACAAAACAATAAAACGAAAACACTGAAAACCTGTAAACAAATTCACTGAATTGATGTTTAATTGCATCATCGAATAGCAAATCCTACCAGCTTTTTTCATCAGAAAAAATTCAAAAAAAAGAAAGCTATAACAAGAAACTTCGAAAGTGCATTATCATTATTTCTTCAGAAAAGAAGCAAAACATACCCTCAACACATGAGTAACATTTCGTTCGTCCTGTTTTTGCTTTAGAACGTGCAAATCAACATCCCACTGCTGCTGCGTAGTTCCACTGCCAAAACCAGTACCTTTAGCCCAAAAACTGTGCTGCTGGGTAACATTCGAAGCAGAGCTTACTGCCGGTCCAGCACTTACTGAACTATTCATACGTTCTTCTGCCGACAAGCCAAAGTTGGTTATTTCTCCCGAGTGATCCGGTTCTATCGAGCTCCTTAACAAACGTTCGACCAAAACAGCCTGTAAAGAGTTATGCAAAAAAAATAGCATTAAACAGTGTACATCTTGTCAAAAAAAAAATGTACTTACCGCCTCAGGCACTGGCGGAAGAGAGGGCGGCCGTACTGACCTTTCCCTATGCTTTTGATGAGTATAATGAGCCAAACAATCCAACAAAACATCCAAAACACCACTCGTTACTGCAGCTTCCCGTAAGGACCTGTAGCGTACACTAAGACATGATCGCTTTCTATACTGATGGAATTTGTAAGTTATGTTCCCCTTTTAAATTAAGCTTTCGATAGAAATAATAAATATTTCATGAAAACTATCTTAAAAATTAATTATATCATTAAATAATGACGACAATGATATGATTTCAAGGCATTTTAAAGGTATTTTACGGCATTTTCTACAATAATTTTAAGGCACAGCTTTGTTTATCGACCGAAGTGCCGTATGCTCGTTCTTTTCTACTAATTTATTAAATCTATCCACTTTACAGTCTAAGGAAGAATACGAGAGCGGTGAATTCGTCCCAATTTTCAAGGTTTGGTAAAATGAAAACGATAAACAATGTTTGTGAAAGCATAGAAAAAATAAAGCAGAAAGGGATACAGAAGCATGAATTATACTAACTGTCATATTACTTCCTATATCTTAACTTGGGTTGAGTTTTCAGAAAATTAGAAAAAACCGGCTTGAAACAATAAAAAAAAATATTCATTGTTTCATATTTTTTCTTACTGTTTGTTCTTGACTTTCATAAGACTCGACTTAGGGCAGTAATAAGAAAAATAATAAAACGATATAGCATAACTTACTTTCCAGCAGATGAATAAGGCAAATACTTATTGAATAATTCTTCTAGAACGACAAAAGGCAATGAACCAAGATTTTCGTACTCCGACTTTGGTTTTGATTCGGACTGTGACTGACTGGCTCTGTGAAATAGACCTGGCTTCAGCACTTGTGGCTTGTTCACAAGCGATGCTGCAATTCAGAAATAGAAAAATAAATTATATAAAAATAACTTCGCAAAAATTTATTGTTTCGTCGCCTCAAATTTCAATTCATTTTCTGCATTCTAGATATGAGCAAGAATTTATTATTTACCTCCACGGAATTTCAGAATTCTGTGCAACTCAGGAGAGCCTAACAAAGGCGAAAAACTTCATAATATATTTCAGCAAAAATTAGACTTACAGAGAAAAAATGTTAGTATCATGTTTAACTGCCAATATGTTTAATTATGTTTAAGGAAGAATTTTAGAATGAAAAAAGGAAAACAAAAAAGGCAATTACTTTCAGTAGTGACAACGCCCATTGCAAGCCGAAGAAGACCTTTAGCACGTTTGCGATCGTATGTTACTAGTAGTTCGGCATAACCTTCTAATCTTAAGAACATACTGAAAGCGACGATCATATGTGGCGATAAACCTATTGATAGCGCTTGATTCGATGGTTGTGGACCAATCTTCTGCAGTTTTTTGCGCTAAAGAAATCTTATAAGCAAGCATCAACATAAATATCCCATAAATCTTTCACTTTTACAAAAGCATCAGCTAAGCATAAAAAAAAGCTATAAAATAAGGAATTAAAATGCAGAAAATGAAAACTAACCGCTGCATGACTATCCGAATTATCTGTATAGGAGAATAAGGGATAATATGTCCATCCTTTCGCTTCTCCCGGAGTAACCGAATCGATGTATTCAAAGTCATCATAGCCAGCAGTCACATCCGTTTCACCGCCGAAAACGGGTACATGTAAGGTACTGTACGTTGGTTCTACAGCTAACAAATCAGGCGACGAAAAAACAGATGCTGGACATGCATAGCTCGATGTTAGCATTTCGTTCATAGCTAACGTTCCTGATGAATCTATCAACCATCGTTGCTCAGCTGATTTCCCTTTCGAATCTCTAAAACAACTCCAATTTAAACACGATCAAATCCGATTTCCACGTTTCTTCCGATTTTAGTAACAACTAAGCTGAAAGTAATAATTTACTTTATATCTATTATAATGTTATAGTGGTAGCAAGCAGTACCAACTGCAAACTCCTAATTGTGTATGTCTTTGATTCATTTCTCATTTTTTGTCTTTGATTCATTTCTCATTTTTCAGTAGCAAATATGAAAAAAGAAGAAAACCTGAACGAATGAATGACGGTAGAAGCGTTAAATGTTGGATGACATACTTGCAGATGCACCGCTAGAAGTGCAAGACCACTTGCGCGTGCAAAATACTGCAAGGTTGATGTCTGTTCCGTGAGCTTTACATCTGGCTTTAGAAGTGGCATAACACCAGTATCTTTTGTCAGACCTGGAACAAATAGCTAAATCTATCATTCGTTCAAAAAGTTGCACTTTAATTCTCAATAAGTGAGGGCTACGTTTCTTGCGAAGAAAAATCACAAGTCAAGGTCACCAGCATAGATAGAGAATATATTTGACGTGCAGACCACCCAAAAACATGGAATAGTTATGCATAAGCCAAATAAACCTTCGATTCCAACAAAAATACAAAAAGAATTCAAAAATGTATGGTAAACATTAATCCCATAATTATGCTTAATTAAAAAATTGTATTCATTACATCAGATTAACTCGAGAATAAATGAATTGGTTTAGCATCGACGAAGTAGCTATATGTTCGGTACAACTAAGTACTGACATATTCTTACAGATAAAAACATCATTACTTCGTCTATTTTAATTGATATACCACTGAAGATACCGTGAGACTGAATTTATTAATTACTACAATCAAAAAACAGCTGAAGACAAACTTGATCGCTGAACAAACGAAAGTGAAACAGTATAGTAGCCATCAGCACAATCTTCAACTGCTACTTTTGTTACATCGCCACCGGTCATTTTTTGTTTCCTGCAAAGTATATAATTTAGAATAACGAAAAGCATACAAAAAAAAAAAAAAAAGTAAATCAGCATACGCATTTTTCTCCAAACCCATAAATGATTTTCAAGTTTGCGGAGTGCACACTCTACTATAGAGAATTATTACCACTACTATTCTTAGTTCCACTTATTACTGAAATTTAAATTTAAAATTCAATCAACTGAAAAGCATGAATATACTACATCCCATTAAGAATACTTATTAAAAATAAATACCACTTGTTTATCACGGTTCCGTTCTAGAAAATAAAAATTATGATAAAGAACCTACCAGGCTGAAGAAGTTAAACGTCCGGAAGCAAACAAATCTCCCACCAACTGACCAATCTTCCAATCACCCGTCATTTCGGTGAAACCATGACAATTTCGAACCGCTAGACGGGAAGACGTAGAAGGGGGAAAAGTTATCGTCGGATCTAAATGAAAAATCTCGTATTCATTTGATACATAATGGACGCCAAATCATTTATCAAATTTCTCAAAAATCATACCTTCATTGTTAACAACAGATGATAAGTTTTGCGGCTCATCCAGTGCTGTCTAAAAAATTACGAGTTTGCTTAAAACTAAAGATATTATTTAACAAAATGTTAAAAAAGATTCTCTGTAAGAACTGATTATGCAGTAAATTCAACAAGATCTTTTATTTTACTCTATGCATGAGGTTTTCTGAAATGGAATAGAATAATATTGAATAAGGTGAAAAGGATTTCATTCGCTGATCATTCTCTTCACCTTATTTAAGAAATGGGCATAAATTTGTGACAATGTTAATTTTATTTCTGTACCACGAACGCAAGAATTTGTTCTTAAAAAAGCATAAGAATAACGCTTACAGAAATTTTTGCCAGTTGCCAAGAGTCATTTGTATTTTTATGCTCACAAAGAGCAGAAATCTCATCCACAGTAGTATATAAAGATACTTTTAAATAACGTTCTCTCCGTGTACAGCCAAAGAATGGATGTAGCATACGATCTGAAATAAATTCTTCGTGTTATTTCAAAAAAAAGTTATCGTTTAATTTATTTACAAATAGAAAAGACGGAAAAAGTTGTGAAAGAAACTTGGAATGTCAAAGGACAGGAAGCAAATTGAAGTGTCTTCTTCGATTGCTTTTACAGGAATCATCTCGTCGTCGAAAATACACTTCAATACCATTTGTTGAATTGCACCATTGAAGCTACTGGCGCTTTTCAACAAAGAACATAAAACGTGAGCTATGCGTTGACGATGTGCGCCACCAACAGTAACACATCTGAAACACTTTTTAATTCTGTTAAAAAACTTCGAAGGCTTGAGAACTTCTAAGTTATACCATACTACACAAATTTTAAGTCATAGCATTCATATTTATAATAACCCGACATTTATTTCCATCAATCTTTACGCCTCCTGTGCTAATAAAAGGTTAGTTCTAATTCGGCTTTTCCTGAATTCGCTAAAACTAAATTCGTTTTTTATAAAATCTTGGAAAAAATGTACTGTGAAAGCAAACTGATTGTAGCGTCCTCTAATTTGATACTTTGTTTACCGGATGAACGAATCATATCTCCAGGTGAAGCAGCACAACGAACCACACATTTTATAAGCGAGTCAAAAAAACGCGAACCACCCATGCAATCTAGGAACTTGACGACATCTTCGATGTAACAAAGCGATGCCAAGCATCGAACCATGCTAACTAACAGTGACATATGTTCCATGTTTGTTTCTGAAATTCCACGTTTACTGATTAAGCTATTAAAAATGACTGTCCTCTTATTTCCTCAGAATTTTAGACTTTTTATGTCAATGATTCCTAGCTCTAATTCACAGCTAATGATTCAGATTTCTCCAAAGAACTTTTTAACTACCAGTGCATGCTGCAAAGTATCCACTAATAAATAGTTGATTTTGAAAATCATCCTAACAAAGACTAAATAAATCAACTCTTCAAAATAAGAAGTCAACCTTCGCAATAAGAGATAATCAATTCAACCCAATATTGTAAAAGACCGAAAGAATGCAGCTGTGATATGCTTGTTCTTGACTGGCACATTCGTTGTACAACACTAAACGCACTTTGGGTGATGCCTTCGGCTTTCGCTATAATTTAACTATTAAAAATTCCAGTGTCGTGATACATCGCAACCAGAAAGCCTTATACAACGACAAGATCTTCTTACATGAAATCGTACTGCATCAAATATATACTCTATGCATACATATAACTCTAATTAATCAGTCTTCTACTTCTGTTAGTCCACATTTAAGAGCATTCATAAAGCATTTAAATACACTTCATTTATTTGATGATACAAACACATATGTTTCCATTTTTCAATTAATTGCACCGCAACCTCTATGTATAGCACACATAGCAACCTCTATGTATCTATGTATAGCAGCGTACTGTAAAATACACATATTTTATCGAAAGAAAAAATAACTAACGCTTATCGTCCATATCTAATAATCCGATCTCTTTCAATGCATTACGTAAAAGATGTGGTGCACCACGCATCAACGAACATAACAACCAAGATGCCGATTTCGCTAATATATCATTGCATTGTTCACTTATATCCACTGCTATTTCACACAGAAATCTTAAAAAATATTTCATAAATCTCAGAGCTCAAGAATTACCTTACAGTCACCCTCATCTTTGTCAGAAAACTTCGAAATAAAATATAAATAATGCAAATTCTTGATACAAATTGTTTCAAGTTATAAAATACTTTCGAGATAAATGATTTATCCCATTGAAATATAAAATCAGTCGGTAAACTAAAGAATAAATCAGTTGTCCAATAGTCAAACTCATCGGCACTTTGTAAAGAACCTCTCGCTTATAACTAAGCCAATTTATGATGGAATATTGTAAAATTTTTGGTCTTATAATTACGGATCTGTTGCCAGTTTATGGCCACAGAAGTCTTAATTAACATTCTATGCAACTATCGAAAGGTAGAAAGATCATCCTTCGCCAAATGTTCAAAGAGACAGCTGTTGTCATTGGTTACTATACCTGGAATTTTGTAAGCCAAACTCACTTGTCTACCCTATAAAAAGCTATGCATTCTATCCAAGATGGGTACCATTCTTTTTTATCATTGTCTTTAGAGCGCTTTTGACGTTCTCGATTAATTTCACCACCTTTTTTTTGTTATCATTATTCTGTATTAGACTGTATCGCTGTATTAGTATTTGCGCATTAAACGTATAAAAAAACTAAGGCCAAAATAAGCACCCCAAACAAAAGTCCTATAAGAGTAAGTGAGCTACAAAAGATTTGTGTCCTCACATACAACTCAACACGAGATTTCGCCCGAAGAAAATTCACTACAACCTTAGTATAAATATTTATTAATTAATTAGTAATTCCTTCGCTTAAATGACAGTGGATGTCGCTGGATCTTCCGAAAGAAACCTATGTAAGGATATGAAATAATTAATGCTATAGCATCATCAATGATTTTACATTTATTACATGATATCTACAATGTTGAACTCTATTCATTGAATAAATCTGCGAGAAATTTCGCAAACTGCAAAATTAATATAAATGAAAAAAAAAAAAACATACGGAAGGAGCTGTGGCGTCAGATCCATACACAATGCTAATGTATCGAAACGCCGCTCTTCCACATTGATATTATGCCATATTATACAAGAGGCTGTCCAAATCAAAACAGCAGCAACATCCTGAAAATTTTTGATAATCCATCACTTGATTAATTCACAGTCTTTAATATATCAGAATTATTTTGTTTCAGAATTTGTTGATTATGCTTGAAGAAAAGATTTTATTGACAAAGGTTACATATTATACGAGTATGAATGCATAAGGCAAAAAGGAAACTTCCTCACTTCAAAAGAAGACAGTGGCAAAAACATACTTTTCCTTACTATCATCATCAAAATATACTCTCAGTATCTTGTTGGAAAGTGAAATATAAATTGGCATTCAGATAGATAGTCATAACAAGATTAAAGCATGCTGGAGTGCTAGAACATATCAACGAAGAATGGAAGAACATCATTCAAATGCCCTTTCCACAATGAAAGAAGGAGGATGACACGAAGTATGCAGAAATGATAGAAAAAAACCAAGGAATATTAAACTTGGTAATCCAAGCAATGGAAACAATGTCAACTCAAAATAGATATAAAGATTCAAGAGATAAAATCTAACGTCTAAAGAGTTCGATTAATCTCAGATCAAGAATCGAGTTAGCAAAAACTGTTGCAAGACGACAGAGTGATGACTGATCAGATGTTATCTTGAGAAGTTGAGAGAGATTCTCAATGAACAATTCAGTGATGAAACGGCAAGCTAAGTAATTAGAGAGTCACTGCAGGTGTTTGTAATATTCAACGAGAAAAATCAATTTAAAACAAAAAGATGACCTGAGACAGAAATATTCGCATGAAATTGGGCTTAGTGGAACTCGTTTAATCAATTTGATTTCTTACTCACCACTAACTTCATTGTGAGAATCTTAAGTCTCTAATGGTTTCTGTTGTATTTTTCTTTACAGTCTCAGGAAACTATTGAAATTAAAATGCTATTTATATTATGTATGTAAAGTTTTCTGCACTCTACCATACGATTCAAAACAGCGATCCGATCACAGAAATTTTTTACTAGACATTTGATGTAATGAAAGGAAATAAATTTTAAGTGAATTGGTAAAAAAATTTAAAAAGCGGAACAAACCCGAATTGGCCCCTTATAATTCTGCGAAGTGATTATGGTTGTAACACCAAGAAGCACTTGAGACTGCTTCATAACACAAATTTGATATTCTTTTTGTGTACATAAAGTAAAAAGTAGATTTGGAAGCCATTCCAAGGATTCGTTGGTAACTGTATTGCCTTGCTCTGCAACAAAAAGCGCTTAAATTTTAATATTAGAAAACGTGATTTTATGCAAATATGTTTAATTCGAAAGTCTTAAGGGTCTTATAGATTAAAAGTTATAAATTGAAGCAAACCTATATATTGAAAAATCAACTCAACAATCGAATACGGCTTTGCTCGTTCATGATCGATTTGACAAAAAAGTTCGGAAATACGATGGTAAACCAGAGTGGATAACGGTCGACCCAAAAACAGCGCTACTACGGCACGTGGAAGTCCCGAAGCATATTGCCAAATGCAATACTTTTCAAGATAACATAGTTGTACCATAATGGAAAGCCATTGTACGCTGCAATCAACATTGAGTTTTTAATTAATGAATATTAAATAATTATTCGATTTCTTTTTCTAGCAAATATTCCATGATATCCTTTTTATCGTATGAATGCAACAATGGTTGAACAGTTGAATGTTGAGATAAAAAAAAAATTTCAAGCTTCAAAGAAGCCTAGAATTCAATATTGATCAAAGGAATTTGATTCGCTAACGAACTGTTTGATACAGATAAAACAATGAACTAGTGAAAATTTGGATCTGCCCCTCGATTTGATACTCAACCAAATTTTTGTCAGGCGCAATTATTTTGAATAAGCAAACGACAACACTAGTGATTTAAATTTAACGAACATGTAGAAAAAAAACATTAAATAAACAATAAATGAATAAATCTAGTGGAAAAACAAATTTTAAACCGGAAAATTAGAAATGAAGAACAGGAATTTTGTCTTTACAGTTAATTATTTTGCAGAAATTGTCAATTGAAGAATAATGCTTACAAATCAGTATTTTTTGGACATGTATACGACAATGAAGTCGTAAAGTTCATTCCTAACAACAGTATTTGTGACAGAGATAAGTTTGTCGAGTCTGGTGGTTTCTTGAAATAAAGACGCACCTGAAAGAGATTTCGAAAATTTAGGAAACTTTCTTTTCCTAAATTCCTAAAAAACAAGCTTAAAAAAACTGGAACAGTTTTAAAAGATATTTTTACGCATACAGCAATAACAGGGAGTTTGTATGAATATGTTGAAATGCGAATTTTGCTATATCCACTAGTGCTAAGTGGAGAGCCAAGACTGTACCACTGAGTAAGAGATATTTCCGAACACAGTTCAACTTGAACAGCTGCCGGAGCGCCTGAAAAACGTATTTATAAATTCAAAATAAGCCGGAAGAATATCTGACTCAAAAATTACAAAAAAAAGTTCGAAAAATCATTGAAATAAAACAATGAGGTTTAGGAACAATAATTCCAGAACTTCTGTAAAATTCGCACAAGAATAAAGCAAACTCACTGCTTAAGGCAGGAATATGGGGTCGGATCTGTACTTCGTGCAAAACTATATGGTAAGGAAGATTAAGGGTAATATCGAACCATTCTCCATTACCGTCATTAAAATGATAACTCCAATTAGCGATTCGAGTACGACGTGGTGCAGCAACGGCAATCAGAGATAACAACTGTCCACTAACATTTGGTGTTTGTTCAGAACTTATCGTACCTAGAAATTAAAAAATGAGTACCCGTAATGCGCCTTTTTAAAAAAGCACTGCTCAGTTCGAATCAAATCTAAAAAAAAAAAGTTTTTGAAGATTAATTCAATTAAAAACTGAATTAACAGTTGGCTAGAAAACACTCTTGTAAGTTTATTTCAGAAACCGAAAAGCTGATAAAATTGATCTCTGAATTAATTTATATCTAGAAAACTCCGTTTCACAGCTTTACTCTCTCTTTTTTTTCATTCTTTTCAAATTTCTACACATTCTCGTTAAGTAAATGCAACACTCACAAAGCGGTGCGTAATTGTACAATCCATCAACCAATAGATCACTTTGTAACTTCGGTGCCTGCCACCCATAATCAGTGCTACCAGCGACCTGGGCCGACAGTGAAGCAAGTTGTCGTATAAGAGGCGCAGAAATCGGAGCTGTCCAATCATTTGTTGAAGCCAGTATGGAACGTTCCAATTCATGTGCCACAATTAAGTGTCCTCCTGAAGTTCTCAAAAGATTATGTAGCCACTGTGCATATTAAAGGCGATGAAAATGTGGATAATTATTGGGAACTTTTTTTACAGTCCTAAATTTAATTTAAAAAAGGTTTACTTCTTATTGATCAATGTTTCGCCGAATAGTATAGTCTTGAATAAGGAAGAAATTTCTTAGACCGAGAAAATCTATTGCCAGAATACATTCGCTATTCGGTTGCAGAGGAAATGTTACGACAATAGAAAATTTATGACAACTTGACGATAAAGTTTATTAAGTCATGTCACCTCGTGTCAAAGCAGATGGAAACAGAAAAAAACGAACTCAGAAAAGTTTGTACATAAATTTATTATTATAGTAAAAATGAAGTGTTGGAGAAAAATAAACTAATCTGCGCTAAAACTACATGCTCTATAGCTTAGGCATTACTCAATTTGAAGGAAGCAATCAAAATCTTCCAGTTAATATAGATAAAAGAAATAAGACAGATTAAAAAATGAAGAAACTGACCTAGTTCAGCAAAATAAATCTGATTATGCTTGAAACTTAGCATATGTACAAACGCAAATGCAAGCGGTTTTGAAAGAGAATAAATAGATGGATTAGCACAGCGTTTTATTATTTCAACAGCTATTTCGAACAAATGCTTTGTCTCACGCGATACGCGCTGCGATATTTGCAGTAATATGGAGAGCGCATGATCACCCAAAGTTACGCGATTCCAACTACAATGACTTTTATTTATTGCAAATTTGCAATGATTTAACTGGAGTTTGTTCAACTTGCAAACATAAAGCAATCAATTAGAACAGCCCTTTTTGACTTCAAAAATACATTACATTAATTCGTTTAGCTTTTTTTAAATAATATTAGTCGAAATGTCATCGAGATCAGTCTAGTTTCAAAAGTAAATGAACATGATTCAACAAAATACTTACTCCTCCAGAGAGATTAAATCTATATCCGGAACTGCACTTTCGCATGCTGCCACAATTTCAAACAATTCTTCGACTGCAGTTGGGAAGCCATTCAATAAATGATCTGATATTTCACTTGAACGGTCCAAATAACAAGCGACCTAAAAAATATCAGAATGATTCATGAATATAATGCACTTGTGAATAAAATATCTATCACTTATTAGCAATTTGTGTTACTTCAGTTTTTTTTTAAATGGTACAGAAACTAAACTGACGCCAGCATTTCAAACCTCGTCAGCAACAGATAAATCAGCCTTACTCGACAATTTCGACTCACATGTCACACTGAAATACAGAAATAAATTATGATTACCTGATTTAGCATTACCAGACGCAACATATTTGACTGACTTTGCAAACGAGGAAGCAATGAAAGACGATTTAGTGAATCATTGTGTGTTTCGAGTGATCGTTTTGGATAGACAAATTGCTGTGAGGAAAAAACAAGCATAAAAAAATATTTATGGGCAGCATTAGTGCAAAAAAGTAGGCAAAAACCAATTTATGTTTGTGAATTAAGTGCTGGTAATCGGCATCTGATTATGAATAGCAAAAATAAATTCGATATGCCGAATAACATTCAATACGTTAAATAGTTGATTCTCTCTTACATAAAGTAAAATAAAAATTCTCTTATTTAACAGCTTACAAAAATAACTTTTAGCATTAGTAATGTCAACTGTAATTAGAATATCTCAACTAATGAAGCTTGCATAAGTCCCACATCCATTCATCCTCTATCATTTGTCAGTGTGGATAAGACTAAACCTGCTATAAGAATCCCTCTCTTATAAAAATGACTATTCGGCTAAAACCTGAACGAAACTTGCAAACATATTAAGCGTATTATACTGTTATGCATCATGAAACAAGATACGCACCATTATGAAGACTTGGGGGGAGGGGAGGAAAATTTACGGCAAGATACGTTAAAGAATATAACGAAATACGAAATAAGACTTGTTATCTCAAAATCTATCAATCATTATCGAGTGATGATAGAATATGAGCAGAAGGGACAAACCGTCTTACTAATTCTTGGATCCAGTTTTTCTTGCTCATGGCTAATTTGTCGACAGCTACTTCGAAAAAATGATGGCATATGCAAGGAAAATATTCTTTATTTGCTTATTCTTTTCTAATGTGCACAAATACTTCTTTCAATGAAACTTACATCAGGCATCTGCAGATAATATGGACCTTGCAGTTCCCACAGCTCTGAAGTATATGGATGGCGAGACAGATCGGTATTTTCACACGCATACTGTACATTGGTCGGTATCGGTATCTTTTGAGTAGACTAAAAAAAATTCTGCTAATAGAAATTTATGACGCAACAAAACCATATCACACTTGAACAATTCTGTCCTGATTCCATAGCAATAAAGAATGAGCCAATCACATTATTTTTGATGCTGCTATTTGTTCGTCCTACTTCATTTTCTCATTTACTACTTAAGTTTTCTTGTTGCAGTTAACAATAAACTAGTCAAACAATACAAGATTTGAAAATCTTCGAAACAGTTCAAACAAAATCTTTAGTAAAACGGTAGAATGAACCAGTGTCAATAACTGTGAAACCATGCAAAACTTGCATTTAATAAACAAAAGAAATTATAGTCAATAAATATTTAGCTTCAAACATAAGTTTGAATTGAGCTGCTTGCAAAAATACTGACTTACTACATTCGAAATTCAAAGCGAAAGAAAAAATCAAACTTGGAAGCATGTGTTCGGTCGGAGATACGAATTAGCAGAGACTAATGAGTAGCCCCCAGATGACTTGTAACAATGAATGAAATTTCGTGTTGTATGAATCGATGATGATATATATCCAGCAAGCTCCCGAGCTAGAAATAATCTTTCATTTATTTTTAACGTTTGATGCGCATATTGTAGTATTCAATTGCAATCTGGACAACGGCTACAAAGCATAAATCGATTCAGACTTTTTCGCATAAAGCATTCGAACTAACAAACATACCTGATATCCAGTTATTCACTAAATGAAAAAAAAATTCCTAAACTATTCTATTTCCCCGAAATTCATTTGAAGCTGTTTAAATAGAAATACTTCAATTGAAAATTCAACAACTTTATAGCTTTTGCTCAACTTTACAGCATTTACTACTCTTCTCTAAGCACCAATTGACTGGATATTCTTTATCGTCAAACAAATCTAGTTCTCTTACAAAATGAATTCACAAAAATTATATCAAAGTGTTTTAAACTAAAAAACACTTACGTGCCACGCCGACATAGTCTGATGCATAATTCGTCACAATATTTAATAATTCAACTAAACAGTCGATTGGATATGAGAAATTAATCAAATCATCCCTGTAGTTGTAATCAAAACATTATTCTCTACGTTATGCCATAAAATAATAACAAGTGGTCATCTTTGACCATTTATACCAATGACTTTAAAATAACTTCATGAAATCATTCGAAACGAAACCAATTTCCTTGCTTGAAGACGAAATCCATAATAATTAGCTTTGATTCTTTAATTATTTATTTGGCAGTCTTCCAAATCCCTTTTCACTAAGAATGAGAACATCTTTCGAAATACATTCATTAAAATTAATAAGATATTGTTAGTAAATAACATCATACTGTTGTAAAGTAATATCCTTGAGGACACTGAGAATTTTGACACAAAGAATTGCACGAAGAGAGATATCACAGGAATCATGAAGCCGTGTAATAAAACTTTTGAAGGCAGATATAGTTGAAGGACCAACCTGAAAATATAATTTCGCGCATATACAATTTCGAAGAAATTTTTTCTTGAAAATTTAAAATCTAAAGAAGTTTGACATGATCACTTTATTTTCGTCTGACAAGAGTAATTTTGGTAATTTTTTTTTTCAATTTTAGCAATGACAGCAGTAAATAACACTATGCGATTACTGTTTTCAAAGGATAGCGCACGTGATTCTGTGCCTTTTAAGTTATATAACTCTAATCACTAATACAATGGATGAAATGAAACCACATCGACATCAAAAATGGCGCTAATTTATCAGTTTATGATGCAAAATTTGGATAAACACTTACCGTCAACGAATAGTTGATTCTTGAGATACTTTTCGACAAGAAATTATTTATCAATTTGCAAAAATGAGGCGATTCAATTACAAGTGTTAAAGCCGTCGACTAAAAACATGTATAATTACCAATAAAAAATTGTAAGCATAGTAATAGCTTTATTTCATCTACTTCAAATTAATTTTGTAAGACGAAAGTGTTCATCCACAATATTTCATCAACGTTTCGGATATTTTTGAAATTGAAATGAAGTGTGGTACTAAAAAATCAAGATCCTCCACAGCCACAAAAGAGAAGAATCAAATACAAATACAATCTGAAATTTTTCCTTGAGCAAATATTTTCAACTTAATACGACGCTTATATTTCATAAACTACGTCAAGTTTTCGAAGTGATATGTAAATTTTTACATCATTTTTGATTATGAGATCCAGGACACGCAGCAAGAGCACCCATAAATGTTCAGAAAGTGAAATCGACATTACTGCAAAGTTCGTAATGGAAGTTATATTTTCAGCGGGAAGTATGCATTTGGCAGTTGCAGACCATTTATCCGTCGAATCTAGAAAGACATCAGATTATTTCGTGAAACTTCAGCGAAGTGGCAGCTCCACGTAAACAATCAACAGGTTTTGAAATTAACGCAGAATTTTCCTAAAAAAAACTTCTCACAATGTTGTTCAGATTTTATTTTTAGCAAAACTGAAGCATTACCAGGGAATCATTACAACAGCATTTATATGTTGGGAAAAATTATAAAATATCCTACGAATGAGTCCAGCTTCAAAATCCAAGCAAAACGTAAGGAGCCGTCGAACTGTTTCATCGGAGTCACTACATGAAATAGACTGAACAAATCGTCCAAGAGCAGCGCAGGTCGCATTCAGTGTTTCGCCAAGTTGTGCACGCATCATTTCATCTTCTGGCAAACGAGGAAGAGACAACAAGCAGGGCCTCCATCTCCTCAGATTTCGAATTGAATACCTGAAAAATATCAAAATTATTCTGATTAATCTGCTACTAAATAAAAACGTGACATTCATAACTAAAAATGCTTTACATAAACATTATCAACTAGTTCATTTTCTAAAATCACCTATTAAAAGATTGCAGAAATAACCTTGTAATAACGTCAGCAAGGAAATCCATATTCATGCAATGTACATGTTGGTTCAAACCTAACTGTTGTGTTAAATGATCGGGATATACAAAAGAGCAAGGCTGTATCAGGATGTCATTCCTTGCTAATCGTAATTCACCCTGAAAAACAGAATAAAATTTATCTCCGAAGCTTTCTTTGACAATCGCCTAATATTTCTTAATTGCTAAATCTACTCGCAATTAAAAATATTTATCTCTCCTGTATCACACAAAAAATTTATGGCAGTTGTGGCAGTGGCACTAGTAATAAATTAGACCACACTAAAAGATCTCAACAGCTTCATCCTCAATTTTGCAAACATTCAATTTCCTACATTCAATCTTGCACTCAGAGCTTTAAGATCGAAATTTCTAAATTACTGTCAGCTTAATCGTGAATACTGGTGGCACGGATTGCTTATAGAAAGCATAAATGTTTGGTGAATGATGACCCAAAATCAGAATAACAATTAAAGCAACTTCCTAGCTCAATAATCATTTAGAATACAATAATTTTTCATCGTATAACGCACTAGAAAGTTGGCCATTATATGTTCCACATAAATCTCTTTGTTCACGGATATTTTCGGCAACCATTTTACTGGCACCCACTTTTCTATATTTTTCTTCATATTACCTTCCGAAAAGATCGTAGGAACTGAACAGCGCGGTTCCTTTAAAAAAAAAAAAAATATTCTAAATCGTTATCTAAATATTCTAAACTGCGTAATCAATTTCCAGAGAAAAAAATTATGCTGATACTTTTTTGCACAACATTTATTCAAACAAGTATATTAATTGTGAAATTTAAGTTAAAAACCGTTTCCACAGAAGCTTCTCCGCGTTGAATTGCCAGGTTGATGACATCGTGGGTCTCCAAATTTTGAAATTCAAAAATACTACTTTTGGCCACTAAAAAATCACTTTTATACATATATTAAAAAAGCACTACAAAATATTATACCGTATATCAAAATATACTTTAACTTAGTAGTGAATAAATCAATTAGTTGATTCAACAAAGTAAATCGCAAAATTCGAAAAGAAGAAAAGTGGGAATACCTTTTGTAATATCTTGGGAATTATTATCTGCAAAACGAACTGTAGTTTTCATCAATTCCATCTCTTTATAGTTCTCAGCCGTTTCATTTTCACTTCCTTTTATTTTTACATCGGCTGCATAGAGCATCGGCGAATCAGGAGATGAAAGTGAACTCGACCCTGGTTCAGCTACAGCTGAGGAAGACAAGAGACCATGCGCTGATTCATCTAAAATTTTGAAAACTGCAGAAATTTGGAAAACACTGGCTTTGATTTTAAATTAAAAATATATTATCACCCAGCTTCTCAAAAATTTTTGAACCAGAAGTAAAAAAAACTAACCGCATTTTTCATCATTCAAACAGCGCAAATACTCTGATATGCAACAAGCAATAAACGCAGATTTTGATGTAGTCGTACGTTCTTCATATGCTGTACTTGATGATGTCTGGATTTCCAGCGTTTCCAGATATGATTTTACATCCTGAAATCCGAAGCGTAGAAAACAAAAGGCTATTCAAGAAGAGACAGAAGTTTGAATCTACTAATGTTAGATTTGAAACACTAGCTGACTTCATCTAGAGTACTAGGAAATATTAAAAATAAACTACGCTCAGTTAATAATCTTCAATGCTTATCACACTGTTTCAGTTAATTTACTTAATTTACTCAGACAACCACTACTTAACTCGAAAACGATAATTTGTGGTGTTGACATGATGCAACCTTAAATTAAACAAATCCTAAACTGAAAAATTCTTATAAATTGTTCAAATATTTTCGTAGTAAATGAAATATAAAACAAAATCATTTCATAAAGTTAAAAGAAAAATAACGTACACCATTACAGAAACGCGCAGCCTGCTCATCAGCTTCCAGAAGATCATCAATCCAGCGAAACACATAACAAAATCGTTCACCTTTTGCAAGTTTTTCCTTGATCATTTCTTTAGCTCTAAAAATCCAAATGGTAACCACAGTAACAAAAACCAAAGCATACTCTAAAATTCTCTCTAAAGTTTTAAAACTGCTCTAAAACTTTCATATATTCATGGTTTTTTTCTTTCCCCGGAAACTGAAGGGCTAATTATTGTAAATGATTCGGAAGAGATGAAATTGGCCACTATTTGAAAAAACGGACAAAATAACCGATTAGTCACTGAAACATCAAACATCAGAAAACTTACTTGCTCTGATAAATATGACTTCGGATTTCATCATCTGGACCGTCTGGTACCACCGTTTGCCTGGTATTCATCAGAGCTTGATATATCAATGTTTCCAGCAGTTCAGATCCTAATTCGGGTTGTTCATCGTAGCTGAAAGTAAAATTTACATTTCACACCGAAATCATTTTTTTGTCAATTGCGTCATAATCATAGCAGGGATATGCGTCCCAACCAACGAATTACGAGGGGATTAAAAAGTATCTGGACATCATTGACAGCTCAAGAGAAAGATGTATCGTGATGTCAGTTCTCCCATTTGCACTTTTAAAACTTGTAGAACACAAGTCAATGTCGAGTGTTATTATGTTATGTTAACATGATTTTATTAACCCATTATGTCATTAGTGAGCTACAAATGATTCTTCTGTCTGACAAAGCAAGTGTTATTTCGAGTCCTAGAATTTTGTCACGTCATGATGTCATGATGGCTATTCAAATTTTTTCATGTCACCAACAAGAAATCTTCCCATTCAACGCAGTAGTGAAAAATCATAACGCTAAAAAATTAGTTAGAATTCAGATGCTTTTAAACGTTGAATAAGCTCTACTTTGCAATGCTGAACGATCGAGACGTTTTTGATTTGCAGAAAGCTTCCGGAAGGCAACAAACAGCAGCTGTAATGCCAGTAGATTTTCGTCCTTCCACATCTTCCTCTATTTCATTCTTAGATTTTGCTAAAAATCATGGGAATTAGTCAAAATATGTCCAAACAATTGTGATTTTTGAGTCTCCAAATTTTTGTAACTTCCTACAGAACTTCAGCATAATCGTCCATCTCTAGGTTTTTTTTTTTTTTTTTTTTTTAAATCAAATCATGTAAGCAACGGCATTACAAAAGTTTGTTAATGACAAAATAATTATTCCACACATTTTTTGAAGAGCTAAGTAAAACTGTTTTCGTCACAACTACATGTCAAATTATTGCACCGATGTGTAAGAAATAATTACAATCGAACAAAACGACTCGGTTTGCTTAAAAGTAATAATATTTACCATGAACAACAATATTTGCAAAATGACATCCCGTATGATGCATGCAAAGCAAATCAAGATCTTCGGATATTTCAAATGCCTTTGAATCCTTAGTTTTGACGGAAACTTGATTTTTGGGAAATGCATTTAATTTAGAGAGAGCACGTGACTCTGTCTTGGAAGATGCATTTAATTTAGAGAGAGAACGTGCTTCTGCCTCAATAACATCTAAAATTAAGTTCAAGGTTGCATATTTCAGCAAACCAGTACCTTGCTCCTCCAATCCTGAAATAAAGTCAGTCCACGCAAATTAATGAACGAAAATGAAGCGCAAGTATATTAATAGATTGTATTAATATTATTAATAGCTGCACTGTATTAATAGAAATATTTTTCAAATAAACAGATTTAACATAAATGTTCATCAACATTAGGTCATAAGGTATAATTACCATTCTCTAGTTATGTTTTATACATCAGAAAGCAGAAGATGAAGTACTTAGAATGTGGGGATATTAACACTTGAATAGTACAACTGATCCAACAAGGGTAATTGAACTCAGGATCATTTAAATCAGTAATTTAATGATTTCGTGAATCTTACAAGACTAACCAATTCTTATTAGTTTATCAACTGGGCCTTCCAAAACGCAGGTTAAAGGAATGGTATGCTGAGCTGCGCTAATGCATATACGAGCAACAACCTGAAAATACAAATTAATTTCGATAATATGGTTAAGTTGCTAATGATTGTTCGCTAAAAAAATGTTTTCAAAATATTGAGTATCAGTTTTTCCTTCTGTTACTAGGAACTATTCCATTCAAATTTTGACTAAAAATGGGAAAAAAAAAAGAAATAAAAAGACTACAACAGATGAACATAAGAAATATAAAAATTTCTTACTTTACATATTATTAATTTGGCTAATATAGGAAGCTGTTTTTCAAAATCACAAAGCAGAGTGATCAACTTTCGAGCAACATCGACGCAAGGTTTGTGAGGAAGTTTCAAGCGAATGCTGTGTTTGCATCGAGGTCGTGAATTACTCTTACTGGCCACAGATATTGCCTTTTTCAAAGCTGATTCGGCTAAAATCAGTCTTTTTGTTGGAATTAGAGATCAATCAATGAACATTAATTCGAAAATTTTTGAATTAAATAAACGCAATAATTTCCAATTATATTTATGTAGAATATATCAAATATTTATGAATTTACATAAAAAGATTAAGAAACATACAAGAGTCAACTGATGTCTTCAAATCTGAATTTTGAAGATGAAGATATTTCTGAAAAAGTAATGCTTTTCATTAAAGTCAATGCAAAGATTATGAGCAAAAATTACAGTTGTAAATCAAAGCATCAGCTGCATGATTCATTTGAGAGATTAAGCATTACATGGACAGCAAATGAAGAAATTTAAAAATAAAAGAAAAAGCAGAGCAACTTTTTCTTGCCGTAAGATAACATATTGAAATGAATTGAAACCACATGATTTTTCTTTACCTATATTTGCTGTCTTTCCGACACTTACCTTAGTCAAAAGTTCTTCAATTTGTTGCTCATCGACGAACGGCAGTAGTGTTGCATGTAATTCATTCGTCAATTCTGTTGGGAAGTCTGTTTCAGGGAAGACCTAAAAGAAAGACCTCTACAATTGGAAGCTGAATTTTTGTCCAGCTGAACAACTGGTGAGCAACAGAACAAACATGGAACATTATTAGTTCAATAAAATATGACCATATTTCTGAACTAAGTCTGCGTCTGAACAATGTTCAAAACACACTTAATATTACATAGTTGAGCAAAACATGAGCAGGAAAAAATCAGTTTGAATGAAGCGCAGCAGTAATTTGTAGCTTACGTTAACAAAAAATAACTTTGCTTGCTGAACAGATTCTCTAAATCGATCGCAACATTAATTGTTAATTAACGGTTCTGATGTCAGTAACACTGTTGCAAGTTCATAGAAGGCAGAAAAGAATAAAGATTGAAATTGGACACAGTCAAAATCGGAAAAGAGATGAGCCAAATAACATAGGTTCATGCATAAAAGCAAACCGAATAACCAATTTTATTAGTTCGAGATAAACTATGAAACTTATCCATTTCAACTTTCTTTTGCATTTTGGTATTTAATTAATATTTTAAACATCTTCATTTTTATTTTCATTGCTTCTACCATTTTTAAAAATGTCTCGAATTGAGTTTTCTAAAAATGCGAAAAATAGGAAGTGGTACTAATTCGACTGTCCAATCCAGTTATATAAACCGCGCGGAGTTATACAAACACCCTTTTCTTTTTTAGAAAGAAGCTGAAAGTTGAACACAGACGTCGTTTAAAATGTTCAAACATAAAGGCTATGTAAAAAAAGCTCATTGATTTACCCTATTTAGCTGCGCTTAGCAGGCCACGAAAACTATGTTTCATATGATATAGTCTTCAATGCCTACATTCTTTCTTGAAAGAACAAACATTCTAATATCCTGACTTAAATGCTCCATTACTTCCTTATAGCACTAAATTGCTCAGTGTAAAACTAGTGCTGTTAGATATGACGATGAAATAAATTAACAAAGTTCAATTTTGAATTTTTTCTACTCACACAAAAAAGTGGAATGACATTTATAATAATAGCCACTGAACAACAGCCAATGAATTAATATATTGTTGAAATTTCTGAAAATCTCACAAACTATTTTGCATGACACTGATAAACAAAAGTTACCAAAGTAGCTGAGCTACTGTTCTTTAAGGATTCTGTGGTTTTCTCGCCATTAGCCCCAAACTTCAGTAGCTTTTTTTTCTGCCATCTCGGTACAGAATCATCCTTTTCATTCGATGTCATTACATAAGAATACTCACCTCCAATGAATGCCCAACGGTCGTTTTTCTTTTTATCTGAAAACAAAAATGGCAAAAATATATCGCTTCAATGGCAAATAAACAAACACCAAACGAGCATTGGTTATTGAAAAAAAAAAAAAGAATTAGTAATAGTGATTGCATCATCCACTTCAAGATTATTACGGTCATTATGAAGATTAACTTTTTAAACTGCTTGAAACGATGTTCTACTCCTGTCTCTAAATATTACTTATGTGATCAGGTTTTTAACGGAAGCTACAATTTGTTTGCAGAAACTTGCGAGAACTTGTGGAATATAATAGGGTTACCCCAGTACAAGCCTTTTTTACCAAATTTGTCTTGTATTCCGCTCAGAATACAGCTAATATTTCGTCTGATTCATCTCAGTCTTGCCAAAAATACTTGTGCAAGAGTAATCTACGTAAAGTCGGCAGAGGTCTGAAGTGTAACGATAAAAAATTTGATGGTAAAATTCGCAGGAAACATAATAGTTTTCAGAAACAGAACCCACAGAATTCTATATCCCGATGCAATAAGAAAAGATTATAACAAGTAGCAAACAAAAGGAAACAAATATACAAAAAAAGAAAAATTTAACAAAAATTTCCTCACACATAAAAGCAGTCATACTTACTGTAAACGACAACATCAAACGCGCTCGAAAGAAGCATCAGAGACCAACAAAGCAAGGTAACATCCAAGTTGTTCTGGCAATCGTGGTTGACTGCATAATTATCCAAACCACCGACTGCTATTTCTTTGATAAAATTGAAAAGTTCGAGAATAATAGCGGACTGAAAATTAAAATTACTGAGACTCAATTATAAATGAAATAAAAAATTACATCAATTCTGAATAAGAAAACTGCAAGAAAGATTTAAATGATGAAACTTTTGATAAATTGAAATGGAATGAAAAATTGCCTGTTTTGAGCTAGATTTCATTGAATGATTGCACAAAAATGACAGTTGCATAAATACCCTGCAACGATGTAGAGACTATAATAATACAAAAAAAAGAAATTCTTAATAATTTCGTTGCAAGTGAAACCACGAATCATAATAAAGCCATAACCTCATATTTATATAATTTTCAGCAGAAACTAATTCATCAAGAATTGTAAGCTTTACTTGTGATCATGCTTTCTGAACTGCTTGGAAAAAATTTCCTTCAGAACATGAGGAAAGAATAATGGCCACCATTCAGTTTCGGATCCGTGGTGAAATAACCAAGTGATGCATCCCACCTAAATTTAAAAGACGATAAAATGTATTTAAGACCGGAAACAAACTGAAATTTGAACAACCTGCAATCTCGGTATGGCTGGAACACAAAATAAAACGAAGAAAGTAACGGCATTATCAAGACCAAATATCGGTTGTAAAACAATCTCCTCAGCCGGTGGAAGTGGCAAATTTACTTCCAGCAATTCCTTACATTTTATTCCAGCACACTCTGCTTCATTTGGATAGCAGCTCTGTAAATGAAGTATCAAAGTTGTCGCAAATTTATACAATTTCAAGGAAATGTGACATACAAGTAATAATAGCTTCCGAAAATAGGAAGAAAATGAAAAAAAAAAAGTCCAGTTATTTAATTAATGTGTGATTTCTCTGCAGCAGTGTAAAATTGCATTTCAGATTGCGATAAGTATTCCGAACTATGAAAAATTCAAATCAAGACAATTCTCAAGCCCTTTCATTGAATTTAATGGGTTGTGTAAACACCTTTTTTGATAAAGATATATCTTACTAGCATCAACAATGCCAATGTCAATACCTGAACTGCAGTTTTGCTATCATTGGTAAAAGTTTCCAGTGCAACCATCCGGACATCAATTAAGTGACTTGCTTGAGTAACCAAAGCAAAAAGTTCAGCCGCAATTGTTTGCAACTGATCTGGACAGCAATTATTCCAGCTTCCATGCAGAACTTTCTCCAAATTTTGATCAGAATCTGCACAAAAAATTCAACGCTCAGTAATACTTTGAGATGCTACTTACTGATTCTAGTTATTGAAGCAAACTTCAATTAACCACTTCTTTGTATTTTATTCGCAAACAAAATGATTTATACTTATTACAGATTAACACTCTCAATACTGAAAGGAAATACGTACCATATGACGGTAAGTGGTCTAATTCCAACCGATGCACTATGCCCACCACAATATTCCACTGTAGACTGAGTTGGACACATTCGCGGTATACTTGTTTTACTTCTTCTTCAGAAGCATTTTCATCCACCAAACGATGTAGTTCTGTACTCATAAGCTGATGTTTGCATCTTAAATCTTCAGACAGCTGACGTAAGTGACTTGAGGCAACCATCATCTAAAATTTAAAGCTCTATATCCTGCAATCTTCGATTTAACTTTAGAAAAGATGATTCACGGACATCGTGAATTGAATGACTAAATTTTCACAGGAATATTCAGATTTTCGTCTTTGTTTACATAATCAAAAAGTCTGTGCGACAAGTAAAACTAAATAAATATCATAAATATGGAAGAATTCCAATCAGAACTAATTAACAGCATGTCATAGTAAAAATTTTCATGCACAGAACATTGAAATCTTTTGGAGTAATAAATATATTTTGATCAAAAAATGTAGAGATTGCTAGTATCAAGGATATTTATGTTTAAAGAATTAAATATTATTAGGTAAATAAAACCATTTTCAATATTTAAAACAGACAAAAGAAATTACTGACATACCTTTTTTTGTTGATTGTTTGGCATACAATGAGCAAGATGCTCTTTTTGCACAAATGGATATGAATGAATTTGCCATGAGGAAAAGAAACGATGACCAAAAAAGAGTCCTACTGGAATTTTACACACTGCACTACAAAGCTGCCGTCCAACATACGTTATCTATAAATAAAACTGGCATCAATATATGCTATTCATAACCACTGCTATTTATACTGTTATTTATAAAATAAATCTATCTCAATCAATTTTACGTCTTACATTCACGTTGTGAATATTTACGGATAAAATACACTTATGACCCTACCTTTATAAATCTTATTCGCATAAAAGGTTGCATATCTTGCACAGCGACACTTTTGCGAAATATATCTGTTGCCATTAGTAGCCGCTGTCCATCAATATTCTCACCCAGCAGCCATGCATCTATTGAAATTGATGCTAATTCTGCTACTGATGGGATGAATAAATCTGTTAGAAGAACAGGCATTCCAAAATCCAATATAACAAATTTTCTGGAACCTTAAAATACACCAAATTAAAAAAAATGATTTCTATTTTTTGAAGAATAAATTAAATGAAATATTAGTGCAACTGAAAGAAAAAATTCAATAAAAAAGCTAATGATGGTAATAAAAAAGTAATTTTAACATCAATTAAAAAAATGTAGTGCGACAAACCAAAAGAAATTCTTTCCATCAATAAAAGTTTCTGTGATGGCAATTTGAAGATATCAGACGAAATCAAGGGCACAAGTGATGGAATCTGAGAACGTATTTCAGCTCTTTGGTTACTGGTTCCCTGGGATTTCTCATCAATATCCTATAAAAGCGTTTTTGATATAAATCAAAGACGTTAATCAACTTTATGAATTTATGACTTATTTTACATTACTGGCTTGTAAAGAAGTTTTGTTAAAAGTTTTTAACATTTTAAGAGTTTCGCACTGCCGATTCGCCTTCCATCAAACATAGTTTTGAAAAAAAAAAAAAAACATTGGACGGCAAAATAGAGTTGGTGAGCAACTTCATGGACAGGCAAAACTCTGATTTGGAAATTAAATATAAAAATCTTTCAAATCAAATTGTTTTGGAACACACCAGAGACGGGATACATGATGGAAATATACTTATACTGTGATAAAAAGATCAGCAGCCACTTTAAAAGTTTTTAGTATTCAAAAATTTGTTACCGCACTTCCCATCCTATACGCCAGATTCGGTTCCGAATTTATAGGTGAGAGATGCGATGGAGACAATGGAGTTGGTGTCATGAATGGCGTTGTTTTCGGTGTAGTTGGAATACCAAATGTGCTCGCGGATGATCCTTGGGTTGCAAAACCTTGCGCGATTGCTTCAAAAATTTCCAGATTACGCTTTATCAAAAACTGCATCCAATATTCGAAATCTCGTTATTTCTTCAATCGTAAAAACTTTTGAAGGGAGTTTCGCTGAGAATCATTCAGCTGCATACTCTAAACGAATATATGAAATAATGCGACTTACTTTGCGAACTCGGCTCAGCAACTGTATTATCGTCTTTCGTCTGCGCCTGTTCCATAGCAATCAACGTCATACGTGCATTCAAATCTGCACTTAAATCTTGTAATCCGGGTTTCAAAACTCCAGAATCATTTCCAGTACTTTGTTCCGAATTCTGAAATAAAGAGTTAAAGTTTCTGAAACACATTAATATAATAGGAACATAAATCTAGTAGCAACATCGAAAAAATTTCCTTTAAATAAACTTCATTTTCAAATGGTTTCCACAATATTTTAAACTATTTGTTATCATGGTAAAAAATACAATTTGTATGACTAGTGCTCATATCTAGAAAAGCTTATCAACATGCAATTTCATAAATGAACAAGCTATAAATCTTTGCATGAATGTAAATATGAATTGAAAAAATCAACAAACTTCGTTTAAAATTGTTTGCGTAGTATCCATAATTTTCAATGGCATAGAACATTCATTTTCAGTATGACCAACAGGTGCAGATGTACAATCAACTTCCGTTATAAAACCTTTAATTTAAAGTGATATAGAATGCAATTTTTAAACATAAACAGTAAGATGATTAAGCCTCTATATTGTACAACCGCTCCAAAAAAATTAAATAAAATGCACCAGTCTCCGTGTTTTCAACTTTAACGTGATCCGAAGCATATATCACGGTAAATGTAAGTGGCTCCGTTTCCAACAGACCGCTTAATTGCGTGGATGTTGTTAATGTTTGATATTTTAATTCTCGTTGAGAATTTGCTGAAATTCGATCCACCATTAGTTTCATAGTAGAATTAATTAATAAGACAAGATTATTAAATAAAAAAGCACTTTCAAATAAATAAGTGAAAGCAACAATGCGAAAGTAAGATTTTTAATTCATTAACTTACTTTCTATGATCTTTTCAAAGGTTTCTTTTGTGTAATCTGTTGATATATTAAACAGTGCCAGCCAGTCTATTTCATTCTAAAATTTGCTCATATACTATAGCATACTTAAATTAACCTGAGTGCGAACAAATTTATTTATCCGTCACTAAAATATTTGCAACAATTTCCAATTTTATACTGGTAATGCACACTACTTTGATGTTTGTTTATATACCAAACATGGTTTGAGGTCATCTTCATGGAGGGTCCATCACGTAGCCTCGTAGTCCCAGTTTTCCAGGGCTTTCTGCAGTGCGATTGTTGAACTTTCCTCAGCGTAACTATTTCGAGCAGCAGAATTCTCAAGACGTATTTTGCAGGAGCTTACGTTTCGTCTATGAATTTCAACAACTGTATCAACAATATTTCCTAAGTAGAATAGTCAACTGCACTCTCAGATACAAACCTTAAAGCATCGCGTTCGATGCTTTAAGCGCTGCAGATAAGTAAAAACGGAACGAACCTCTGCGGTTATTCCACTTATATTAGTGTTTGCATCAAAGCAATCTTTACTAAAAATCCTAGAATCGGAAGTGGACATTTTCTCGTGACGACTTCCGGCATTATGCAATGATTTCAATTCACAAAATGTTTTTCCGTAACTAGCAGCAGTGGATGCCCATTTGTAAGCAATCAGTGTTGGTGTTGCTGGTGGAAATGCAGTTGCATGTGCTAACTCGTTCACTACAACAACAAAAACGTATTTCCAGCAGATCCAGTAATATATTACCATTGCGAATTCATAAACTTTTATTTTTTTATTGCTTACCATTATTACCAAAACTTAGCTGATCTTAATTTCAAATCTCTCATTCTGAAGTCAAAGTGATATGTTATAAGATATATGTTACATTAAAAACTTACGATTGCACAGTTTGGCAGTGGTAGTAGCTGTTCGTTGCCATAATGAAAGAACCGATTTGGGCCACTCATACATAACCTCAAAGAAAATATAGTTCCATGATAAAGATTACAATTTTCAAAAACAATTTTTTAATTAATTTGAAACAAATAAATCAGTCAGAAAATTTGAACAAAATTAACTTAAGCTAAAAATCAGAAGTACTAGGCAACATAAATATCAAGCGTAACATAATGACATTCTTGCTAACTATAGAAGAATTTACTAGCTCTGTAGGTAATCCACTAAGATTGTATTCAGTAGCCAATTTATCATGCAATGAACCATTCCAACATTGCTTCCATGCGATACCAACATTTGTAAGCGTATTTGTGAGCGCATTTAATAAAGTATTTAAAAGTTCACCACAAGATACATCGTTTATCTTCATAACCGCCATCTAAAACACCATTTTCTGTACAATTGCTCAAAACCTATGGGACTTTTGCAATTTATCCTAGCAATTATTCTAAATTCATTAAAAAAAGAAAGCAAATATTCTGTGAAAATAAATGCCCTGAAAATGTTTGGTAATTAAGTTCCACAAAATGAGAGAAGTAACATTCAAGGGTTTGGGATAAGAAATTATTGGTTCAGACCTCATTTTATAGAAGCAAATAAAGCATCGTCAAACAGATGTAACCGCGAAGACTTCCTAAAACTATGAATAACCTAACTCAAACAAACCTTCAACAGTGAGAAAATAAACACAAATAGCCAGTGTAGAGATCCAGCATTCCTAACTGCATGTAAGTTTGCCACGATGCGAATTGAACATGATAAAAAAATTTGTAGCAATTTCGAAAAAGTAGCATCATCTGACTTCCGAAGGACGCTTGAATAATAGTTTGTGGTGTAAAAAAATCAAAGCTCATTGCAAATGTCATTAATTTTTCAGAAGCATTATCCTTTGTTGTTATTTTGATGATAAAAAAAAATACTTAATTTATATTTTTATTTGATTTTATAAAGCGTCTGAGTTCAAATATATTAGAAAAATCACTTCAAACTAAAATATAATTTCATTTATATTTAACTGACAGATTTCCTAATAGGCGGTATTTTTTTCTTCCAATTAAACCAAACAAGTAAAACCATCTAACCGTAATAAATACATCAGTGTAGCGCTCCATTTGTGAGAAATTGACCGTGGCGAAATTATAAAACAGTTGACGAAAATGGCATCAACATTTTCGACGATCATTTCAGCAAAAGCACATAGATGATTTCTAAAAAACTACGCAGCAATTACTGCTTAATAGTGATTGCAAACGTAAAATGGAAAAGCAAACTTTAAAGTAGAAGAGTTAACGCAATCCAACGTGATAAGAACTGTCCTCTGGATAGCGATAAACAAACTTAGCTTTAAAAGTAGTTAACATTGGGTCAAAAGGCTTTTTTTTGATTCAGCTTATCGATGATTAGAGCTTTTTCCCGACTCCAATTCTCTGTTACCATCCTTTATCGCTGTTAATTATATTTAGTTACGATCCATTAGCGCTACTGTTTATCATTTGTCGCGCGTTTATGCTTTTCTAACAGTAACTCTCAGAAAAAATCGAAGCAAATTTTTCATCCAATATTTTAATTGAATACTGATAATTTTTTTGATATACTGATTATAATTATGTAGCATGTTGTGAGTGATAATACTTAAATTTCTTCGCACGTCTACAGTAATGAACAAGGCTCCACTGTACGTTGTAAAACTTTCTTCTTCAAAATCTCTTTGTCTAAATCTCGATGTTTGCGGTAGTAGACAAAGTACCTATTGTAACAACTAAGCTCATGCTCCTAATCTACCAAAATATAATTCTTTCTCTATGTCTTCATAAAAATACAATCTTTGTCTAAATAGCCACAAATCGTCTAAGGTATTATTGTAGATCCTTTGTGCAACTTTAAAAATCAAAATCCTTTGTTGTTTATCAACAATACAGAGCAACCACAGAGCATCCAGTTCTGCTTCCATACGCAGTAGTATTCCGACGCTTCATCACTCCTCTACATATCCAAAAGTAACGAACACTGAAGTGAACTGGACGATTCCATCCCAACTAGTCACGTATTACAAAACTTTCGTCCAACGAAAGTAAAATTTTCGTTTATCACTTCTACGATCTCACAGATCTCACTTCTACGACAGTAGCAGTGCAGTATCATGCAAGTGCAGTACTGCAAGTTGCATAAATTTTATAACCCAAATGAACGACAGCTTTCCAGCTCAAATTCTTCACAACACTAACCTAGTCTTCACATGCTGTCTGAGCAGTTATTACTTGAATAGTTTGCAACAGAAAAACACAATTGTTGTGCCATATTTTGCAAAAACTTTTTGCCCCTGTAATAATAGATTATGCTCGAATTAGTTCGGACTTACTGTGATGAAGTATTAACCCAGTTATCGATTAGCCATTCAATGATGCCAATTGCAAGACTCTGCTGTTGCAACTTTTCGCCCTCTGTACGAGCTTTCTGAGTTGGTGATACTTTCGGCGCGATTCCGGCAGCCAGCATCACTATATTATTATGTAGCTCCGTTGTTTCAATAAGTGCACGCCTTTAAAAAGCAAAAATTTAGAATTTCTTCTCTTATAATGAGAACTTATTTACAATCAGTATTTCTAAATAATTTGACATATTAAAAGTAACAAGAAACAATTAGTTTGACAAAGCAAATTTAAAAAATTTAAAAATTCAGAGTTCAGAGAAGTACTGTTAAAAGTATGAATTCCTGTTGATGAAATATTTTGCAACATAAAGCTTAATGTCCCACAAAAAGACAGCATAACATATATTTAACAGCATCAATACCAAAGAGCTAAAAAGAATAAAATAGTGAACATAAGATCTATATTGGCGACTAGCAATATTCACACATAAAATGGCAAACAAATCTCCAAAAATACCTTTCAATAAACTCAACTGCTCTTTTCGTCTTTACCACTTTTATCACCAGTTCGTCTATCCACTGTATTCCACGTCGATTGATTAAACCTTAAATATAGAATTTCCTTTACTTTAACAAACTTTCCTACAGCAAAGTAAAATTTCAAATAAACACGATAGCATTAACTAATTAAGCTGGCATTTTCAAAAGATAATTTTGCCCAATAAAATTTGGAAAAAACAAGTACATCGGAAACTAAAGTCTAAGTCACTTCATTGATTAGAAAATCTATTTTACTCATAAAACTCCTAAACTTGGATGTTTTCCACAACAATAATGGTATTTACCGTGTGTATCGCCATTAGCTGTAGAGGAATGCGACAGTTCCGTAAATTCTTCGTCATCGATATGACGTTTTGAAGATGTTTTCGTATTATCTGGGATACCTGCTCTGCAAGGTAGCGTTATTAGTAATGCCACTGCAAAGTGACTCCTAATTCTGCAAATCTCCAACTTCTTTCTTTCTTATTGTTTGGGCTACATAAAAACGAATAATCACGTTGCATGGGGTAATTTGTATTCAATTATAAAATGATAAGAAAAAAACGAAAGAAAACAAGCATAATAACATACGCCTTATATATCTCTCGTTCGTTTGTCTTCATAGCTGTAATTGCCTGATCAAGGGAAAAATCAGATAGAGCTCTCAAAACAAGATAATAAGAAACCGATTTGAAACCGACTGCGCTGCCACCTAGGAAATTCTTGATTATACCTCGAAGATTTTGTAAGATTAAAAGATCTAAAACAAAAGTAAGCACTTCTCCAGTCTTCGGTTTATTTGAGATCCTTTAAGGACATACCTTTTTTAACAAACTGAGGAAAAAAAACAATCCCTGGTATTTGTACTTTGGCTGAATGGCTATTTAGATCAGCATAATCAGCACAATTATACGGTCCGGCCAACAAATCACACTGAAAATGATTAAGGGTGATCACTGTTTTACTAAATCGCATAAAATCAGCAAATTTCTACAGGATTATTCATCAGTGAAAAACAATCATCTAACCTGAATTAGTTTGGGTTTGATGGTGACAACACAAGTTGTATTAGCAATCAGTTTTAAACAGATAAAATAAGAGCAGAAATTTAAATATTACAGAGGGAGAATTTAATAGTTTACTTATGCATTAACCAACGAAAATTTCACCTGCGCTTCGACTTCTTCCAGATCAATACTTCCCGAAACAGATACTTGTGAATGTATTTTCAAAGGCGAAAATACATTATCAGAATTACTTTTTCGACGGTATAATCTTAATTCGATATCTGGACAAGCTAAACATGTTTCATGGAAGTTCAAAAAGATATCAACATGCGAAACGCGTAATCCATGCTGAAACTGATGAGAAATCAACATGTGGCTTTCTAATCATTTTCGTCGGAAAGTGCACTGGGCAACAAAAATTATTAAATAGAGGGAATCAATCGTAAAAATATAAAGCAAATAGTTTTATTGTATATTCAGTTTCCAAAAATGAGAGAAAATTAATTTAATAATTATAAAAAGTATCTAAAAAGAACAACAAACCTGAAAATGAAGTAATTCAAAAATATGTAAATTATTCAAACGACAACAGCCTGACTGGTAAAACCAAGTTCGGCTCATGCCTTCTACATATGTATTTTCAATCAAATATTTTCTGACACGCTGATTCGCTAGTACTTCGCTCCATCCAGGTGGAGCTACGACATGATATCCCGGTTGCCCAACACTATAAAATATTCAGACTGTCATCCATAATTTTACTTAATAAGGAAATTCTTTAATAAAAAAAAAATGAAAACAGAAATTTTAGAAAATCAGTTGTCGAAAGAATTATCGTTTATCAAATTCCTTAATCATTCAGATTTATTGTATAAATGATGTAAAGGAAATACGGCTACCCCACTAAACCCAATTTCACCTTCTTATTGTCACAAATCAGAACAAAAATTCCTGTATGCAAGAAAACAGGCTTCCAGAACTTACAAATAATAGGGAAGCCGATAAGTGCCGCCCCTTATCAATCCTCCAATATCACTTCTCGTTAATTTCCAAATTCGCCGTAGACTTGCAGTCGACAGATACTCCGATGCTAGTATACTTGCCATATTACTGCCGCTAGATGGTAAATTTCTTGCTTCTTGGTCAATGTCTGCATTTATTCTCGAATGGTATTTTTATATGTAATTTAATTAATGCATTAACCGGTTAATGCCTTCCAAAAATAATAGCACTATAGAGTAGCTAAGAACGCTACTTAAATAAGTTAAGGACCCAATTAAAGATTGCTTAAATAGGATAATGAAATTATTATTGGAAAAAGCGATTCGATATATGATACTTTTTGGTACGTCGGATTGCTGCAAATCGCTCATCTTGCTGAATAACGCAGCTACTGCAGCATGCTCATCTTCTTCAAAGTCTGGAGGACGTGAACTAAACTGCTCAACTTGGACAGTTATCAGCTGGAAACAATGTATATGAAAATTTATAGGACTTCAATCGATCGATCCAATAAAATTAACATTGACCAATTAGTCATTTTGTCTTATAAATTCATCCGAACGTACCTTCCGAATCATATCTATGCTGCAAAACACTTACTTTTCCGGAATTTCTCGTCAACAGAGTGACTTTTCCATTATCCATGACGGCAAATTGAGCCACTTTTTCATCACACAAAGGATATAGCTTATTGGTATTAAGATTAATGAAATACACCATATCTTGCATTGTACGCTGAAAACCATTACAGTTGATTTTTAACCAAGTGTGGGATCATACACTTAATATTAATAGTTTGTATACTATATATTCGTATCATGAAGAGCAAAATTTCCGTAGAATCATGCAGGGCATACTTCTTTCTTTTTTGTTGAAGAAAAAAGAGAACAATAAAAGTAATAAACTGTTTTTTCTGTAGTATAAAATTATTCTGCCATAAAAACAATAGACAAAAAAAATTTTGATTTCAATAGCACAATACATTCAAAAATTTCGCGTTAAAAGAAAAATGATCCGCATATACAAATGACTTACAAGAACTCCACCATCAAAGCAATCGTTGTTGGTATAGGATTCTGAATTTATGTGAAGGAGATCTATGCTTGTTAAAGAGAACTGCATAATTCGAAAATCTTTGTAATAGTAAGCTCTTAGTGGCTCTTTCTGAAAAATATTAATTTCAAAATTAATAGAAATCTTCAAAGTAATTCACTAAAATAATCATTCTCTACTGATCTTACATTTCTGATTCTGAATACATGCTTTGTTAGCCTAGAGATTATGTTATCCTAATTCTGATCAAGAAAATTTCAAGTAACCAAGAAATAAGCGAAAAAACGTTGATACCATTCAATCCCTAACTTAAAAATTTGACAAAAAAAAATATTAAAGTAAAGACCTGAACAGAGATAGCAATTTTCCCAAAGTGAATAAGATATATCAGTATTGCTGACTGAACTGCATCCACTGTAGATTCTATATTGTTAACTACAACAACCAGGAAAATATCTTGCATTGGAATTATTGCTGTTACCTGAAAGAATCACTCTCAAATATCTCCGACCCAATTTTAGTTCATTAATTATTCACATCTTCATAAAAATTTCACATAAAGATTTATATAAAATCAGTAATCATCAGCATGAAATAATGAGTTCAAAAAAAAAAAACATAAAAAGTGAAAAAGCCTACCTCCATTGAGGTATTATCAATTGCAGCTGGCAGCCTGAAACACTGCACGAAAGAAACATCCATCGACGGTGCTTCATAACTAACAGATACATAACCTTCCTTTTCATCATATTTTGGGTCTGTTTCCGACAGTCCGTCTAATGCTCCATTTTCCTCCCCTACAAATGTTCTTTGTATTAATATGTCCAAGGTAGGACGTCTTTTAAGATATCATTAAAAAAGAGATATCCTTAAAAATGCGATAATACGCAGTTATTAACAACATAAAATGAATGAACTAATTCATGTCATAGATATGCTAAAAAGGGTACAACAAATTAGTTCGTATATCAATAAAATCAAAATGCTCACTATATGACGAGTTAGACCATTCCAAGACTGCATCGTCATTAGTGTCCATGAGTAGTACTCCTTCTGTGAAATCAGCTTCGTCTGTATTAGAAGAATGCGTTTTATTTTCGGTCTGTTTTGAATCCTCTAAAATAAGTTATTGTTATTAAAAGAAGAATCTACGCTTCGTTTAAATTTACCCTTTCACATCTCCACATGCGAAAATACATTCAGAGTAATTTAGACTGAGAGAACTATTCAACTTTATAGGTCCATTTCAGTCTGACCAAGCATCAACATGGTTTGTATATAAATACAGTAATGAAAAATATGTTGCATAAAAAGTAACCGAATTACTGACAAACAATAAATCAACAGAATTTGATAGCTTCCTAACAGATAGCTTTTAGAACGGATAGCTTCCTCCATCCACCAACTGATTTCATTACAACTTTTTCTATATTATTCATCAATCAGTCTTATTATTTTTTGAAAACAACTCGCAGAATCAAAAGTCAAAAAAAACGTATGAAAAAAGTAACATTCATTTAACTATTCATAAAAAAAACCTTGGAAGATGGAAGATGTGCGTTTACGCGAATTAAAAGAATCGGCATAGTCAAGCTGATAAAGAGCCAGAAATGGACGAAGCGATGCACCAGAATTAATACTATCGTCGACAGAATGTGACCCGCTAACAATTCGTGGTGGCATATCGATAAACTCATGGGCTTTATTCATTGTATTCAATGTGCTTATCTCAGTTTCCAAACTGCTTTGGCTCTGCTGATGTACTGTAATCAGTATAACTATTTAATATTTCATCAACTTTTTTAAAAAAAACTTATTAGAGTTAAAACTAATGAAAACACTATATTTTTTACTTCATAAGTGATTAATACAAACTACTTCTGAATTATTAAGATCTTATTAAATTAAACTGGCAGTTAACTACTTGAAAAATGTCTCATAATAATTGCAACTAAAAGTCTTAATATACCACTGCTCAGTTTCGTGTCATTTACAGAGACAGCGACAACTATTAAAGTTTGATTCTGTTCGAATAACTTTCTTGTTACAGCTCCATTGGATGGATAGCCAAGGCATGATCTTCCAACAGTACACAGAGCAGTTATAACAGCCTGTAATGAATACAGCAAGTCATATAGCAAAATTTTTGGAAAACTGTAAGAAAATCCTTGTAAGAAAAAACTATGTTTCTTTTCAAAACACCTATGTTTTTTACATAATTGTTCTCTATCATATAAATTAATAAATTCTTTAAGATGTATACATCTGTATTTTTTTACTAAAGTAAAAAAATTACTTCACAATTAGCATCGACAAGCAAAGCAGATAATGCTGGTTTCAGTAGATATTCATCTGATGATGACTCTGGAAAAATTACGTATGAAAGCACATCTGAAGTCGTAGAAAAAAACTTCATAAACCCCTCAAATCTCCAATTACTAAAACATTTGAAGATATCAACCTTTCCCACTGTTACACTGTTGCATTTCTTCATCGCCATCACCAGTAATCAAACAATTTCTGAAAAAAAACCACTTCAAAATGTTAAAGATGGGAAATCTAATATGTGCAACAACTTCGTAGATTCTAATTCAAAACAATATGTACTTACGTGAGATCATCACTCCAGGTAACTCTTTGAGTTCTGCGATGAGGTGGGCAGTCTTCCAGCAGCATACAATCCAGAACAGCAGAAAAGAATTTCCCTGAATTCAAAGTGAACCACTGTTTCATCTACAAAGAAAAGATTATTTATGATAGGACTTGAGAATATTTGGATGGATTATTGTAAGATAATCTCAGTATTCTTTTACTTCTCAAACAAGACAAAAACCTTTAAAAAATTTCGCAAACCCACTGAAACAAAGCAGAATACTAACCTGCACGACACTGTCCATTCGCCATAAATGTATATCGGCAGATTCTTTGCTTGCTACAGCGATCCAATCACCACTTCCGATTGAGAACACAAGCGACGATGTGTGCTCCACTTGTAAGTGATGAACGAATGGTGATAAAGCGGACATTGTTAAGACAAATGGAACATTTGGATTTGTGTAATTATGCACAAAGCGACATTTCGGTGAATGGCGCTCGTGTTCAGACCTAAAAACCCCTTCTTCAATAAAATTTTCGGGATATTAAAATATTGATTTCAATATGGAAGAATCAATTTTCACCACTTCAAAACTTGAAGTCAAAAATTTCAAAACTTCGATTTTCTAAATCTTTTTTAATTGGTAATGCTCCATCATTCTCAGAGCATGATCATATCTATGCATTCCATTTTGTTGACTTCATAAACTTTTAACTTTGAGAAAATAAATATAATATTTCAGTAGCTCAGATAATTTATATATGCATATTTCAAGGATTATAAAATTCACTCACACGCGTAGTGTTATTATTTTGCTTTATTTCAGCACAGTTTATAAAAACATTACTAAAACGAAATGTATAAAACAATAGATATGTCTGTTTTATCTTGTTTTCTATTCCTACTTCAAACCTTATTTTTGTTGTTGCCAGCATTTCTCAACTGATGTTGAGAAAAATTGATTCAGATTAAAGAAAGTATTTTAAAGAAATTTTCAACCACCTTTATTTTAATATCAAGCATATTGCATCATTACTCCATGTCTAAATCTCAATTAAAAGTGATTTAATAAATGAAAATGCGTAAGTGATTTTTGAGTAAAAACTGTTTTTTTTTTAGTAAACGATGATGAATGTTAGTATTACCAAGGCTCATCTGATGGTTCCCAACAAACTAGACAAATAAAACAAGAGAAGCAGAGAACTCGATCATCGCCAGCAGTATTTGGTTGATAATAAAATCCTGCTTCTGCCATCTGGTATGGTAAAGCCCACCTGCAAATGGAATTTGTAGAAGCAATATGAATATTTTTTCTAGTCATTTTTACATATATAGTTTAACAGACCTATATTCCATATGAGGCCAATTTTGAAATGTAAGCCGACGGGCTGCTTCACTTGCCATCATATCCTTATTCAGACCTTTCCATTCCGGTGAATAGTCAAAGTTATACGGATGATCTGGATTCAATATCAACTGCAAAATGATTACAATTTAACAAATCCCAGAAATTTAAATTCAAATAAAACTTTGTCTTACAACTAAATTTTATTATAACAAAGTTACAACGAAAGGGAGATAATATGAAAACTTACCCGTACACGTTCTGCAAGTGCTGAAATATAAGGCCAGATAAAAGTCATCCATTCCGCTGGTACTTCCGTATTACTGTTTTCTCCAGCTGTTTTTAGAGGTCGTAACTGCTCAAGCAATTCTTTACCGTTTGTTTCTACTACTACTGATTCCATCTACAAAATATGTTAAACGTTCGCTGCTAAACAACTTCAAACATTAATAATAATTGAGCAATTTTAATTCAAATAAAAATTATGGATTATTAAGTTTTCGTGTCTTAATTTGATAAATACTACTGCGTAGGCAATAAATCTTAGTTTCACTGGGATTTGTATCTTCATATAGCATAAAAAAGAAAAAGACTGTTGATAACTTCTACCTGCAGTATAGCGAAATTATTTCGAGAATAATTCATACCAAGTTTCTGAGAAGTTTTACTTCAGGCAAAAAAATGTAAAGTCATTCTAGAAACGAACTTGGAAAAAGATTTGTAGCAGCAAAAATTGCAACGTAAATTCAGAATTACTCTATTAAACATACAGTATTAGTGGACAATTTCGATACTGTGGTTCGTAACTGTGACGTAAATTTACGCAAAGCAGGTCGCTGTTTCAGAATATCTTCTGAATCAGGATCATTTGTGATTATCTGTAGAAATTTCGTAGCCTATAAGAAAAAGATGTGTTTTGAAGGTCACTGAGGATTTTCTTAGCCCCACCAATCAAATTAACAAAAGTCAAGGTTAACAGATATATTCTAAGATGTATCTCGCGAAAATTGAAATTTCGATACTAGAAACAATTCTTCCTCTCTTCACTGGCACTTCATTCAGTTTTATTGAGCATTTTATCCAAACAAAGTGGTAATAGCATAACAGCAATCAAATATTTACCTCATCTAATGGTAATTCAACAGAAACGGTTTTATTGGATGGTCTCTTTAGCGCGGTTTTCAAAAGAAATGTACCACCATAATCCTGACGCAAGCAAAGCATTTTGGAATCTGCAATTGCCAGCGTACCGCTATGTTTATTGTAAATTATCTGCAAAACATAAATTTAATAAAGTTTATAACAGCAGTACAAGTGTCCCCAATAACTTACTAGGCTAAATGTTTTTAGGATTCCGAAATTGGGATTTTCAACTGTCAGAACAGCTGTCCTGAATCAATTAAGTCTCAAAATCACTACCGTAGCATTCAAATATTGATCGATCACGTACCCGGGCATTTGGATTTAAACGATATGTGGCAAGAGGTGATGTGTTTTCAAATGATGCATCAAAGATTATTATTTTCCCATTAATACACCGAAGCAGTATTTGATTCGTTCCATCTAGATAAAGTATTTCTGAACAATTCAAGGCACTGTGATTGAGTGGCAACCTGCAATAAAGAAGCAATCGTTATTTTCCCGCTAAAACCAACGAAGAATAATTTCACTTTCTAATCATAGCGCTAAGTCCGTCAAAATCTTTCCTCGAATTACAATATTTTTAAAAAACTCTAATAACCTTAAAAGCCAAAGCAATATGTTTCAAAAAAAAAAAAAATTCACTCCGCGACTGGTACAACGGTGAATGGTTCTGCATTGATATCTGAAGTGGAAATATTATCGCAGTGAATCGAATTAGCTAATGCGGCGGCAACACGTTGAACAGGACTACTGCTCATTTTTGTACGATATAAAACATTTATACCAAAAACAATCAATACTTTTATTTTTTGTTTTCCTGCAAGAGAGATTGTAAATTAACATAACCAAGCAAGGTAAATGAGTGATGCTTCGACGGTGTAATCTGCTTTTGCACAATTCATCAAAAATATTCGCTGAAACAGTGCCGATTTTAAAGATCAAAATTTTAACTTATATAAAATTACAGAAGAAAAAACTTTCAGTTTGTGAAGAGAATTTCTCGAGACAATCCTCTTACTATTATGCTAGATTGGTGGAACATCTACTTGCATTTCTCACAAAATCAATCTAGGTTAAAATACATTCATTAAAACTGATGTTATGCGTTGTTTATTGTTTTTGATAAGAGAAACAGAATTATTTAAATATACGCCAAAATGATTGTCATTTCCTGTAAGCATGAGAGGATAATTTCACATAAAGAAATGAGAATTAATTGATTGATGCGATGTCCATTATCTAAATAAGTTGAAAGTTCAGGCAAAGTATGGAAACCTAATGAGCTCTATTTATAATGATTCTGAACTTAAGAACGAACTGCGATTCAGTATGAAAAATTAAATCAGTGATCTGTAACCGACACTAGAATATGTAACCGACACTAATAGAATATGAGTGCAAGTGCAGAAATTCATAGAAAATTTATGCAAATCATTTAGAATAAGTTAATGAGCGGATAAAAATTCAAATTTACAATTTATCATTCAAATCATTGCTAAAAAATCCACACTTGCAATGGTTTTGAGCCATAAATATATTCGTTATAGAGAGCCATCAATTAATTTACGCATATTTTGATTGAAATCATTTTTTAGCTTAATAAGTAACTGTTTTTTTATTCATTGAATATTTCTTATCTAACAATTTCTAAATGAATTTCCATTGATTTTATTCTTATTTTAATACATGGAAATCTGTATTTTACATTGTAAATTTTTTTTTTTTTTTTTTATAAAGTAATCAATAATCAATCAAATGAAAATTAATCATTTTCACATTAAAAAAAAGAAACTTTGAAGTTATATGAAAAAGTAAACTCAAATAAAAAAAAAAAAAAAAAATTAAATTCTAAAAATGCAATAAAAAAGAACAAACAGAACTGTTGATTTCTCGAGAATATTCAATTAGATCAACGATAAAGGAACTTATTGGAGTGAGATAATACATGCAATATTATTTACCTGCCCTATACACACTGTAACCTTTGCATACACAGAAACATAGATCAACAGGTGACATCAGCAATAATCTCAGATTTTGCATATACATATCTTTAGTTCGATATGAAAATCATCATCCCTGTTTCATCGTTGTTATCTATCTCCAAATGTCTAATGAATCGGACAAGAGCTCTGTGGTGAGGTATCTGAAGTTAAAACTTTCATATACCATTATCCTTCTGAATTGCTGATGGCTCTCTGTTGAGGTATTTGAATTTAAAACTTTCATATACCACTGTCCTTCTGAATTGCTGATGGCTCTCTGTTGAGGTATTTGAAGTTAAAACTTTCATATACCACTGTCCTTCTGAATTGCTGATGGCTCTGTGTTGAGGTATTTGAAGCTAAAACTTTCATATACCACTGTCCTTCTGAATTGCTGATGGCTCTGTGTTGAGGTATTTGAAGCTAAAACTTTCATATACCACTGTCCTTATGCATTGCTGATATCCATCGAGTAATTTCTGTCATGTGCAAAATAACTATGCAATTCAGAGCAATGTGCGGAGCAAGTTGGTTGAGTCGGGAGGTAGATAGTCAAATTTGAAAAAAATTACTTTTGCTATCAAATTAAATTGCCAAATTACTTTTTACAAAGTCGATACTCAATCATTACCACTTAACTAGAACATGTAAACAGTTGTATCTGTAATCTGTGAACATTTTCTTCATAATCTTCTGAAAGTGTGAATGTTCTTCGGCGTGTATCGTAACAATCTCAAAGAGATTTCTGAAGACCTCCTTCATATATATTAGTATTTCCACTCTAGCTTCTTTCCCAACTATACGTGATCTCTTAACACATATTCTGAATGGCTGTAGTGAGGAAATTCTACCAACTTTCCTGTAAGTGCCACATACCTGTTCTATTTATTTCTGAACTTTACCCTTGTTAATGAAACTTTAAAAGATACTGACAGGTCAATCTGAAATATCATCAGCGTTTTTTAGAGATTAACTAACATGTTTGCATTTGCAAAATGTGGAATGTTTAGAGCATCTTAAAATCCTTTTACATTTTTTTTGGTTCACGAAAAATAACATGGTCAATAAGGCCTCAACATAGTAAACATGTAATGAAAATGAAAATTGCTGATGAAAGAGATAAGAAAATTATGCAGAAATAAATTCCAAAAAACCGTAAAATTTCCAAAATGAATAAAGATAAGGCATTAAAATGTTTCAAATGACCATAAAAGAAAGAAGACGACAATTTGATGGTCTCAACGACACGTATAAATTAATCGTATAGCATACCAAACATTCAGAATTTGGTGTGAATAATCGTACAGAACCTGTTTTCTTTAATAAATTAATAAGATTTGGCAGTATTATACGCGTCTCATAACAACACAGTAGTAACTAGAAAATAAAATTTGGAAAAAGAAGCTTTACGAGAAACAAAATTACTAGAAAAGATAAATAAGGAAGCACTTTTCTCCTGCATTCTTCCGTACTGAAACTCTAAAATGAAATAATATTTTTCAAACAACAAATTACGAAGTTGTGTATAAAATAAACATCTTGAGTAAATCACACTTAAAAAGTAATATATTAAATTCCAGAAACTATTTTAGCACCATAGTTAGTGCTGCTAAAGGACTAGTCTAACATCGTAACTAATATTACTAAACCGAAATGTATTTTCCCTTATGTTCCGTTTTATTTTTTGTCACTGTCTACCTATCGCCTATATCTTTTGTGTTCCTAGTTCTTTTGTTTATGTCATTTACTTCATTGTTTTCACTATTTTAATTACTACCAAAGCATTTGTTTTATATTTAGCAGTCATTTTTGCGTATTTTATCAAACTAAAAATAAATCAAATAATATTTTGCAGGTTAAATCAAAATTAAACAACTGTATCTATTGGTTGGATATTATTTTCACATCTGATTTGCAATAAAAATTAATATTTTCATCTATTATTACAGCTTTCTTTTAAAAAGCAGTATCACAACTGTAAATAATTTTTCATTGCAAATCAATGTCTAGTAGCAATTAGCTATGATAAAGTGCTACAGCATTATCCTTCATCCATAATGTACTAAAAGTAACTGTTTTAATTTTTCTTCACTTAGTTTCTCTGGTTTCCTATTTATTTTTGGTTCCACTTTTAATCTGTTTATGTTTGGTTCATTAAATGACAATAATCAGAAAGTGATTTCCGTTTTCTTTTCTCAAGCTCGTTCATAAAGTTGTATTATTTTACAAAGGTGCCAGGTGTACCTGATATCACCGACCTCCAGAAACGGAGCATTTGAACGCGCGTATATTCTTCCAAATCGTAAATAAATGCATACTGGAACGATTAGACTTTCAGATAAATCACCAGTTCAGTAATCATACATTACCGATTTGTTAGCACCGACATTTAAAACATTTTATTGCAAACACCACTTCGAGAAGACACACATGCAATGTATGTGTCATCGACGTTCGCGCGTTCGTTTTTCGTAAGTGAGAAGATTATAGAAGACCATAAATAGAAAAATATTCGCCATTGAAAGCACGAGTGGCATTTTCCATCGTATTATCCACGCCTATAATGATATGTTTTTTTCAGAAATAAATTTTCTCATTTATGACCAAATGTATAAATCTTTCAAATCACGAATACATAGTAATAAGGAATCTAAAGTTACCTGTGGCAACAAATAAATGAATAATAGCATAACTTCAAGTATATATTACGTATATATGCATAATTACGCTGTATATTATGCTAATAGCTTATAAATGGTAGCTTAATAGGTTATAATAATCTGATTTATCATTATTTCATTCCCGGTGCATTCGCTAAAATGAACAAGTAATTTCCATGGGAATGCGACCCGAAGTTCTGCCGTTAAAGAAATTATGTTTTAACAGATTAGTTTTTAATAAAACTTGGCTAAGCGACGAAATGATAAACTTAGAATTTTAAAATTCGTAGAAAAATAGTAATCTCTTCACACGCGACAAATTTGTTGAAGTAAAAAAGCAAAAATAACCCTAAAAGCTGGATGAAATAAATATCGGAGCGGATTACTACGCAATAATTGTTCTTCTTCAAGAAGACGTTGCATCTCTTGCCGCTGTTGCGAAGCAAGTCGTGCCGCTTCTTCTCTTCCCAGATGCACTCCAGATACTTCAAGTTCGACCAGATTAGGCAACGAACTCCGTCCTTCAATCTCCTCGAATTCATCACCATCGCAGCTGTTTCCTCGTCCTAGTTTGACTACATCTTCTAGTCGTTTGTCGCTAGCTGTCGCCAATGTCGACCGCCTATATAAATTCTGTAACACTTCATTTGCAAATTTCGCCTGCATCAGATCAAGATTCCATTAACAGAAAAAAATAATAATTTATAAAACAAGTCTACGAGATTCTAATATACTCCATCTCCCTCACTTGTCCAGAAATATTCATTTTGTATCTATTATCTTTGAGTTCAGATACCAATCAAGAAATTATAATATAAAATGTCATCAAACTATTCCTAGTAATTTAAAGCTTATTTGCAAAATTAATATTTCCAGTCATTAATTTGTAAAACAAGTCTAGCAGAACCTAATATATTCATTGTTGCATAAGAAGCCCACCCAGAAAACCATCCCTATAACGTTTGTTGGAACAGTCTTATTCGGATGAAGCTCCTAAGGAAGTTTCAACCACCAAAATACGCATGCTGAATAATTGTTCCCGCAAAAAATTATTGCTATTCCTTCTGCCATGAAAATAAGTTCGGAGACAATACATACTTAATATCTTTTAACCTAAGTAGGAAGATCAAATTTCTTGCCTGTGTAATATCATGTATAGCGAAAGGTTGTCTCGTGAGTGAAGGTCTATTTCTGTGTATTAATCCACTTCTGCTAGTATTTGGAAACATTATGTACTGATCGTAGTGATCATCACTGAGAGACATTCGTGAGCCACTTTGAGCCGCATTTGTGTTCTAAAAAATGATTAAATATCATTTTAATGCGGCATAATAATACTTATATATTTCAAAAAGCAAGAACTAAAGCAATTTAAATCAGTACAAGACTCTTTATTCCGTATCTTGTCATTGATGGAACTATTTCAGGGCATTTCGAGGAGCAGAAAAAGGCTCACTTCAATCTTTGCTTCAGTGCTTTTTAAGAGAAATAAAAAAGTTAAAAGAATCAGACTCTATAATACCTGTAACAAACTTCTAGAAGAAACTGGATTGATATTTTCAATGGAACATGGATCTGTAGTGCCATTACTGAAGTAACGCTGTTGCAATTCGCTATTAACATTAGAAGTGGTGTTAATCGGTTGCTCTAAAGGTGTGATGTCGGAATGAAGAACAAAGGATTGCTGTTCCGGTTTCGCAAATCCAGTTGGGTATGAAGCACGAACATTCTGATGAAGTTGTTGCTGTTTGTGTTGGTACTGATGCAATACATTATAGTTATGATGCGGCGCAGCATTTGGACGATATGATGACGAGGACGAAGTATAGGGCATTTGAACAGGTAGCGATGTATTCGAAATGACAGAGAGTGGAGTGATAGGCTGATAATCGCCAGCAACCTTATGAGAGGAAGAAACGCTTGGCAACGCTTGATAAGAAGTTGGACTAAATACAGAAGTTTGCTGCGGACCTGCATAACCAGCCGAATTAATACTATGCTGTTGTTGCTGTTGCTGGTGGTGGTAGTGGTGGTATGATGCTACATTACTAGCCTTGACGCCAGAACTACTTTGATAGCCACTAGGATTGGGTTGCAGTGGTGACGATATGTAATCGACATCACAATTCATAATTCCTTGCTGATAGGAACCAAGATTGACCGCAAACTGAGGCTGGTACGGTGTACCGTCTGGAGTTTGTTGTTGTTGCGATGGTATGCAAGTAACTTCTGATGTGGCATTTTTAGCAGAAGGAGGGTTCAGGATGACAAGTTCATCGGCGAGGTCACGAGATTCATGGGAACCTTTGGAAGTAAGCGGGGAATCGAAAGAGACATGATTTGCGCTAGCAGTACCAGCACTGTGTTGCTGTTGCAAACAATTCATCTGCGCTCGAATCGCTTCTGTGTCAGGTTGTCTAAACTCCGGAACAAACTGTTTTGCACATATCCTAGCTGTATCGGCATCTTCACGAGCTTGTAGTGCTGTATAGTCGGCTTGCTCAGAGCGTTCCTTAGCTGTAGTTGTTCGTGATATCGCTATGTCTGCCTAGAATTCTTCACAAAATTTATCATTATTCGACAGAACATTATACAGTGATTTGTCATGTACTTTTCAATAGCACTGATGAAAGCAAAAAGGGTAGCAGCATTATGATGAAGGTTAGTTTCATAGCAAAATAAACATTGAAATTCTTCTTCTAATATTCTCCTAACTTCTTCACTTGCTTAACTCTCATAGTTTAAAAAGCAAAAAAAAAAATTATTCACTTATTATTGCATCAAGAAAAAAATGCTTTCATCGGATCTTGCTATTTAATAAGATTTGACGCGAAACTTAACGACGAAAAATTGCGTTGCGATTTTTACTCAGATTGTTATATTTTCTATATGGAAATTAATAAGAATTACAAAAAGTAAACGTCCGTATCCAAGCAAGCTGTATTACGGAAACTAGAAAAACTGTTATGCAAAAAATTATTTTGATATCACTCTTTATAATATAATGGAAAGAGGTAAACCTTTTGCTGAGCAATAGTGGCAGCACGATTAGCAGCTTCAACAGCATTGCCAACACGTTCTTTCAATCTTGATGAATGTACAAATAACAATCCTTTTTTACGATTTGAGCATACCAATACATTATTTTTGTATTTCCCTTCTTCCCTTCTGCAACATAATAATTTTGCTCATTTCCAGTCAAAATGAAATATTTTTTTTGCTAGTGAAGAATTCTCAAATGATTATTCATTTTCCTGCTATTAACTTGTACGGATATTTCAGCTAATTAAGCGTTGCCGAGTCAATAATGACAATGCAAAAACAACAAAGTCAAAGTAACTAAATAGCAATGGTTCTTTCAACAAACGCACACTTAAGTAGTAATAATTTTATTTCATTTCTTCATTCTAAAATGAAACTTTATTCCAATATATAAAAACTACTAAATAACAAAGAATGATAGCCTTATTTACAAAGTTCCAGATTTCTCCGGGAAAATATGCACCTCCTCCTAACCCCAACTTTTTTTTTATTTATACATATGCGTCCACTTTTACTTGATTGTCTAACAATTATGGAATCACATTTTTTAATTAGTGACAATAATTCATATGATAGGAGTAATGCAGAAAGATAAACAGCAGCACAAATTAATTGGCACAATGTTTCAGAACAGAGTTTCAAAAATAGACGAAAGGTTTAATAATAGCTACCTACAGCGAGATTATAAATTGAAATCAAAATTCTGAACATGAGAGTAAGATTCTTAAGACTGCAAAAGTAGTTAAGCCCTATTTGGACTTCCTGACCACCTAGTTGAACCATACCAATACATTAGTAGAGCGCGTTAATAATAAACATTCAAAATTCCAGTTAAAAGTGAACTAAGTAAAGTCCTCCTAGTAAGCATCCATTAACACTATTACTAAACAGGTGATTAAAACAACTCTTAGACATTTGGTGTCATTTTTGTCATCCTTTCATTCAGAATAAACTAAAGCAAATTAAGAATCATTATTATTTTATACAGATGACAGTTAAACATCTATGATCAATTACTGTACGGTTAAGAATTTTCGAATACAGCGGGGATTATTTGCATACTTAGCCTAATCCATGTACTTCATCTAGATAGCAAACATCTCTCCCATCCGATAAATGATTGACTTACCGCCCATCTCTAAAAGTTGTAATTCCATAGCCACATTTTCGATTGTTGAACCATTCCCCTTCATATTTCAGGCCGTCACTTCGTTCACCAACTCCAAATCCACATCTTTTATCATTTTTCCATTCACCCTTATAAATTTCAATCGTATTCGGCTCAATTTGATCTTCCTAAAATTGCCGTTTAATGATTAATTATTGAATCAGTAAGTATAGTAAATGTCGAATTTATGTGAGATCTTTTTAGGGAGAATTTCGGAACAACATAGCAGGTAATAAACGAGAGAAGACAGCTAATCAAGAAGTTAAGTAACAAAAGAATAAAGAGAAAAGATGAATATACCGAAAACAAACTTAGCGCTAAACCGTGCAATATTTCAATATTGATATTCCTTTTTGCATTCTGTTGCAAATTTGAGAGCACGGAAATTATATGCGCCCACTATTCAATTTTTAAAAAATTCACTGCTTAATTTTCATTTAATTTTAACAAATCCTAATATGAATTTGATGAGGAATTACTTGAGACACAACCAAATTATCCCGTCCTTGCCGATGTTCTGATTCATCCGATGTGCAACTGACTGTACTACCGCTTGACTTTAAACTTCCTATAACAAATCATTTTAATCTTTCTGACAATAAAAAAAAAAAAAAACTGCAATCACAGGTTTGTTGGAAGTGTAAACTACATCGAATCAAACTGAAGCGACTATTAATAATAAAATAATGAAGTGCAACATTGTCATTCTCAAATAATTCAATTTTATTTATGAGATATATATTATGATATAACTATAAAGGAATTTGTATCTTCAAATAAAACAGCGACATCCAAGTTCTTTGAAAGTAAAAGCTTCAAACAACTATTTTCATGTGGCTCTTGGAACTAAACACAGATAAAATAAAAACTCACCAGTAGTGACATGTTGATGTATATCACCAGTTGAATGCTGTTTTTTGATTCGTAAACCGCCTAGGATTGTTCGTTTGACGGCCAAAGAACGCTCCGAGAGGGACCGACGCCTAGTAGGTGCTCTACTACAAGCTTTCAAAACAAAGCCACCTCGACTTTCGTTTATTTCATCTATAAGTTTTTTTAAAAAAAAAACGAAATTTTGATTTCTGGAGAAGACAAAAAAATATATTCAATATAAGTAGAGATTTTTTGTCAATTTAGTTTTCTCAAATAGATTAGGGTTATTCATACTAAAATGCCATAATAATAATTGCATATTATCATTGAAAAAGTATTTTAGATAAAATTTTGATGCTCCGTAAATTTCAAAACAACTTAATTGACCTCAAATCAAATGCTTTACTCTTAGAACTATTCAACAACTTCAAAAAAATTGTTCTAAAATTTCATAAAAAAAGCATAGTGATAAAGTAAGCATAATTGATTGCTTCAATATACAACTGTGCTGTTATAACAAAATCAATGACTCTAAAATAATTTTCCTGGAAAGACTTCAAACCATAAAAATTTCTTTAGTTTGCTTGGGAATTTCTCATTTGATTAACGAGCACCATTGATTTTTTTTTTACTAACTGCAGCAACACCAGCTGCAGAGATAACAACCCTCCCCCACACTGATACTGTGCATTCCTCAACTTTAAACAAAATTCATAGCTCAATCTAGTATACATCCCGGCAGATACACCACAGTCTTGCCAATACATTGTATACGAACACAAGTACAAACGCGCATACGTACACACATATACACATATACACACACACACACAGAAAAATATAAGAGTCACCGGCAACACAAGTTTATTCAACTATTTCATAGTTTGCTGTTTGCAAAATTACTTTAAAAGAGTCAAAAAGTCTGGGCACTGTCCAAAAATGATACTGTGCCTGTTATTCAGCCAAAGATTACATTTACTCCGAAATTAAGTTCTAAATTAAATAACTCTAGGCAATAAGGTAGTACTACTACTACTACTGCTATTATTACTAAATATCTGTAACATGATCAAATTAACGATTTAGTCAAAACCAGGCTCACATGTAAAAGCTGCGACTGAAATTATAAAACCAAAATGAAAAAATGAAAGTTAGTAACAATTGCAAACAACAATCTGAATCAATGAAAGTTTGTTTGTTAAACTTTTGTTTGTTCGTTAAACAATTTAACAAGAGTAGAAATTCGTGGTTAAAACCGAAAAATACCGTAATTCTTCTCGTGCTCCTCACTCTCGCCATACTCAGACCTCAGTGAAGTTAAAGAAGCATTTGTACGTGATCGAGATCGAAACTTAGCAGCCACACTATGCTGAGCACTTTTCCGAATACCGTATCCATGTCGCATACCACGTAACCACTGTCCTTGATAAGCACCTGAAATTCATTTGCATTATTCATTAACTAATGAAATGTCTCATTTTGTGCATTCTCTGATTCCTAATAGTGAAACCAGAAGTTGGGATATTTAGGAGATTAAGCAGAAAATTTTGAATAATTTTGATCTCGTGCCTCTAATTTAAGCGGTATGCTGACATAAATGGATAAATTCCATTAATTCCTTCAAAAATGAATTACTAAAATGATTTTTGTCGACATAATTGGGTTCACATTAAAACATTAAAACATTATTATTTGTCAACAAAAAAGTTCTTGAAAATGTAAGAACCGCATTTCTCAAGCAGTCTGTTAATCTGACCAAATTTTAATACACTACATATTAAAGCAACCAGCATTGAATATTTTCATTGATTTTAGCTTTTTTAAAAATAAGTAAAGAATGGTTTTAGTAGTGACAGGATAAAGCAAAAATATAGAAAAGAAGTATGAACTGAAACGGAAGAAACTGATTCCATTGTTTGAGTATAGCAAATCACGACTCACTTATTACTTGAAATTTAAAATTCTGGCTATGTCTTAATATGGTCATTTATGAATCTTCGGGTTTTTTAAAAATTTCTGTGCATTTCATAATTTTATTTCGGTATATCTCACTTGAAATTTGCTCCAAAAATTTTTCTTAGTTGCAGAATTTTCCTCACTTTTTTCAGCAGAAACTGAACGAAAAACAAATCTTCCACGCTGGGAAATTATTATTGAGACTAATGAAAAACTCAGACCGTTCCAGGTCAAAATAACACTCTCGCTTTTCAAATCCCAGAACATTTTCAAGATATAATTACTGATAGCGGTAATGATCCATCATGAAACTGTTACACATCTAAACGACGAAAATACCAACCTCCATCGACATAAATTTCGGTGCCATAACCATCGTGAAAACCAGCAGACCAGGTACCCTGGTACCTAGCCTGTGAAGTCATTGACAACCGGTGTCCATATCTGCCTTTATATCCTTGAGTCCACTCACCCTTGTATATCCAACGACCGCGCTGTTCAACTCCTAGCCCATGGCGTTTCCCATTTTGCCATTGACCTTGGTAAGTATTCCCAGATGGCCATGTATAAACCCCAGATACCTAATTTTACTTTTCATATTTATAATTAAATTATAATGTCAATATAAAAGAACAAATATAAAATATCAATACAGTCGATTTTCTAGCAAGCAAGATATACAAAATGCATTTTGTTGTCGAATGAATCCTCTACACCCTCTAAAGCAGAATATCTCATCTCGCACCTTTCAGTACTTTTTACGACCCGTTTCTTCCCAGATTTTCAAGATCTTCGTCGAATTTAGATTAATTTCTATTTTACAATTTTGATTTTAACTAAAACGAATCGAACTAATGATTCTTGAACGCCCACAGTCAATTTCGCATCAAACCGTTCATGAAATTTAATTTTATAGAGGATTCTGGTCATCATCAAGTTATCCTTCGCTTACAAAGAAATATTCGTTAAAAATGGTTCTTTAATCTATCTACAACAGATATCCAGGCATGGTTTCGGTCTTCTTGCAATTTATTGCACTCAAAAATTTATAATACTAAATGAATAAATAGTTTAACGTTTATTCAATTAATTTTTTAAAAAAATTTTTTTCGAAAAAAATACCTCGAAACCGTAATGCCAAGCTCCAGCATATTCACCCTTGCCCTGAGGACCGGTGCAAACACCGTGTCCGTGAGCTTTGCCCTCTTCCCAACCTCCACAATAAGTACCGCCATCATCAAAGTCAAATCTGCCACCGTTCATTTCAACGCTACTTTCACATCGTTCCTCATGCTTGATTCTGTAGTAAAAGAAAAACATTAATAAATCTTGAGTGAAGTCCAATATGCCGCAGTTGTGCTAAACTGAAACGAACGAGATAACCAAAGCTAAATGTCATATTGATACATGTCATTTGCATCTTCATTCAGCATTTAAAAAATAGGAACAATATTAGTATTATCGAAATTGATGTGACGCAAGGAGCATACAGATAAATGGCATTTTTACTTTATAAGATCGCTTTTATCGCATATTATGGTAAAGCAGTCAATTGAAAATGAGAATTTATTGATTACCTCAGTTATTTTAAAACTAACTGGAACTATCTGTTTCAAAGAAATTATAATAAAACTATCATACTATCGAAATGAGTTAATTTCCACATGACTTTTTCAGTGTATGATTCTCGAATGATTAGATCTGCTAATTCATCTTTCCCAATTCAAGCAACACGCCCTATTTGACATATTTTTTTTTAACGGAAAATAGGATGAATTTTTCCTCCCCTATCCCCTATTTATAAAGATAAATGAAAACAGTAGTGCTTTATTAAAGCTAAAGAAAATGATGGATTTGAAAAGATTGGATTGAAAATTTCTTCACTACCTTTCTCTTCTTTCAATAAGCCCCAAGCAATGCAGCAATTAAATAATGTCAAGTCGTAAAAGGTTTCTCTTATATTCCTTCAGTAACAACTGTACCACTTTTGATCATCTCATTTTTCAATGAGTTGTATTGTCGTGACTTACTTTTTATGCACATAAAAAATAAAACATTCAATTTCAAATCTCAACTATCAATCAGAAAATGTTTTTGAATTGAGAAGTGCAAAAAGCAAATAGCATACGATTTATTACTTATGAACAGTTATATTTCTGACAATCAAGCAATGCTACTTTCAATCAGTTTTTGGTAACTTATAATTGGCATTCAAAATAACTATTTAATATGAAGTTTTAGAATTATGAAATATTTTCACATAATTTAATAAGAATACTATTAGCTGTTTTATTTTCGAACACGTCATGAACCATACAGAATAAGTTTAAATATTTAACTTATGTCATTAATCCTTCATCTTGTAAAAGATAGCAAATGCTAATACGACAAAGCAATTAATAATGATTTGTTACTGGAAAGGTTATTAGACCAAAATCACACTTGCTTAAAATTTGAGCCAAAAATAACATACATTTCGTTACAGTAGTTCACAGTCCAGCTCAGTAATAAGAAATTTTTGAATTCTATCTTTGCTTATGCTGTGAATACTTAGACATTCAACACAACATGTTAAACCAAGATATAGTCCGAATATTGAATAAAAGTATATTTAAAAAGTTTGAATATAGCATCCAAGATGATGCCAGTAATGAAATTATTCGGGATAATCCACTTGTAAATGATGCTTCCAATTAATTGAAACCATCCAAATATAGCACTTACGAAAACGGGATTGAGGCGATGTAGGATAATGTAAACTTTGCTATAGATGAAAAAAAAATGAAGAAAAAAATTGATATTTAATGATGTAACACGAAATAATGAAATAAGATCCTGCAATAAATTGGAAAGAAGCAGAAAGCTTCCGATGAAGATCTTTTTAGCAACTCATTCAGATCCATCGTTGTGAACACATTTATTTTATATTTCACTAATAAGCAAATTATCTTAGCCTGCTAGAAATATTTTCCTCTCTGAAATGCAATTTAAGAATTATGAAAATACTGGTTGATACTGTCGCACTGATTTGAGGCGAAGTACTTCTTTTACTTGCACGGGAATTTCAATTCAAAATCATCACATTCAATCTTGCCGTTTGTTTGTTTAGCACAAATCACCTTTTGTATAATGCAAGATGACTTCAAAATGAAATGCAAACTCCCAAAGAGCCGACCATTTCGATAATTATAAAATGGAACAAATTTTTTACATTTAAAATTCAGTAAGTTAATGCAAATAAGATGTAGTCTCAAAACAATAATAGAAAAAGCACAAAAATAAAAACTGCAACTGTAAGGGTAGTTTCAAGTAATCAGACCCACAAATGAATGTTAATATCGGAGAAACAGACTAAGGTCTACATATATATATAATTTTTAAGTTGAAAATTCATCTATTTTTCTATCTTTCAAGTGCACAAAATTGGAAGAATGAAAAGACCAAAAAATTGATAAAAACTTATATTATGCGGCTTATGATCATGCCTGAAAAAATCTAGGAAAGAGATTTTTTTTTCTTTCTCAGAGAGTGACAAGATCATTTTGACTACATATCCAAATAAAAATGAGTTCTTTTAAATATAAAGAAAATACAGTATTTAAATGTAAATGGAAATACTAAAATGATGCGAAGAATTCGAGAATAGAAGCATAAACTGAACAGGTCTACCGAACTACGGACTTTCAATCAGCTGTAATGGTTGAAATGACATTTGTAACAAGTAATCACTCCAAAATTAAGTGCCTTCTTAAATGATAGCATTACCACTGAAAGAGCAACCAGCTTATAAAAAGCAGTACACGTTAAAATTTTCAGGGGAAAATTGACTGAATATAAAGAAAGGTTTTCATTTCTTCTTTTCTAATTTTTAACTTCTAAGGATTTCAAATTATTCTATAAAATGATTAAATAAAATGATTAAAAAACTGACAGAAAATAGTGGTTTTAAATTACGCAGCTGTCATAATTAGCTTGAAAAAATGATGCAGAAAATCAGACTGACCGCTTTAAAATTAGTGACCAACTGTCTATTTCAGTCCAAGACAGAAATATCTTAGCGATATACTCCCACTGTTTTTAACGAAAACTGAAAATGACTATTCTGAACAAAAAAATAACTTAAAAATACTAATATTGATACAATGATGAAAAACTGGAATTTAAGTGGAGGGGAACGTTAAAAATTGGAGGGGAACAGAATGAGATGGATGAACACTTTGCAACAACTTACTGAATTGAATTGAAACGAAACATACTTACATACATACATACACATACACACATGCATACACATACACAGACATACACACACATACACACATACACACATATACACATAGAATCTCGACGAGACACTAACTTCACAAGTTGTTAAATGGTTGTTGGTTCACTGTGGAATTTCCTCCTGCAGTTCGAGATGAATATGATCAATGATTATTCCAAAGGGTAGTGAGATTTGTACACTGCCATTTATTTCACTTCTTCTCAAACATATCCCAATCCCAATCGACGAGGATTGATTAATCCAAAAGGAGGCTAGCATCGGATAGTTGATGCTAATGCAGTTTCAACTACTTTCAACTGCATTTCACTCCGTTCCTTCATCTCTTTCAACAGCTTGCGTAGATGTATATGCGTGCGTGTATATATACGTATTTGAGTATCCGTGTGAATCTTAACTTCATCATAACAAATATTGACTGATTTGGATAAAAATTTTGAAGAAATATTGAAATTCTTAACCTTTCACAATTATAAACAAAGCTAAAAGAATGACAATTATTTTGACAATAAATTCAATACAGTAATGTTAGTTGGAGTGAAATTTAATGATTTATTCGATAGTTAATTGTCATAGCTAAAAACTATTCAATCATAAACTGTATTGTGAATATAAGAGTGCATAATGTAGTCTTAGAAAAATATTAAGATGACAAGCCTAATTATCAACCATTAAATATCACTTTTCAATTAACAAAACTTTTATTCATTACGCTCATTCATTCATTAATAGCTTAAACATGCTAGTTTGAAGTGAACAAAGTAGGCGTAAGCAATAATATTTATAAAACTTTTGCATACACATATATACATATACAAACACACATACACACACACACATACATACACACACATACATACATTCATACATTCATACATACATACATACATACATACATACACAGACAGACACAGACATAGCCTGGAATATATGATACATACTTATCAGTGATATATATAAGCAGTTGTTGAAGGAGGAAGAGAAGAAAGGGGAAGGAAGTTAAAATGGTTGCAGCCTGAAAGAAATGAAATCAATGAAAAAGATAAGAGAGAGTTCAGAATTATCCTATCTTTCAATCTAACTAGATTATAGCTCTAAGCTTGCACACCTCTTGCAGCATTGCTTACTCTATGTAATGCTTTTTCCTCATTTAAAAGTAAATGATTCTCGAGTTTGGCCCTATCTTTTGGGTCTTTCTACTTCAGCAATCTCTTAAGCATACATACATTTCACCTGGTTTGGAATGACAAAAATGAAACAGCTTGTAATTGAGCCAAGATACAACCACCTGTTACAGAGATAATTACAGGGATAATTATGGCTAGTAATTGAGCCAAGACACGACCACCTGTTACTTATGGCCCATCATCATAGCAATGATAAAAGAATGTTAGCCACTTCTGGTTTATTTTCAAGATGATGAGGCAAGAGTGTGACGCTGGAGTTTGATTAACTGAAAAATTATCGCTAAAAAATTAAGGGTCAATAAATTTGAAATTTAGAATCGAAGAAAAATGCTACATATCTGATTTAACATACTCGGTTTATTCCAAAAACAATTCTTCAAAAAGGAAGCAAAAGGAGCAGAGTTATTCATAAGAAAAAAGCCACCTTATCAACATGATTTAGATTTTAGAAAAAACACTCAATATGAGCTGTAGGGTCTAAACAATTTTACTAACTTAGCTTAGTTAAGAACCAAATTTTTACTATGAAAGCAACAAACTACATGAATACCATGAAAATATCAGCCTCTTTTATGATTTTTTCCAACTTCAAAACACAAAATTGTTCACTTGTAGATTTTATTCTTGATCTTTCTCTAAATTTCTTCATTTACGCATTCTTTCATTTTTTTTCATTTAGCTTCTTACTTAGGCCAAACCAAATTTCTGTCTGTAAAAACAGACAACAGTGCATCACTTTCCAAATATTGTATTAATAATGCATTCTGTTCAAACTCAACTTTCAGATATTTTACTTTGCTAAGCAATCATCATTATCTGTATCATCCATTAAAATTATTTAATATTATTACTGATGTACCCATTAATCTTTCTGTCGTTACCGATAAGATAGCAAATCGTTTGCACCGAATTACTGAGTTTAAAATGATATCATAAAAAGAGATATTCTAAAAGTTTGATCTGAATGTTAAATGAAGATGTTACACGACCCATAAATGTAACTTTATGCGACGACACAAGGAAGGAATGGAAATGGAAAAAAAATGAAACAAAAATCTCAGAAACGACCAAACAATCAACTTTGCCATCATCTGAACAAACTCTAATTTTTGAATATGATTTTTGAAGTATGAATTCACTCCTAATTGAGTCAATAGCAACTTGTTTACGAATTCAAATTATTTAGATTTAAAACACCATTGTTCACACTCTAATAGCGCTGAATAATTGAATCGCTTCATTAAAAATATTTACATCGGAAATTATCTTTATATTACGAAAGATAATAAATAGTAAAAGTTAATTCTAGCATTCCTATCAAAATATGAACAACTATCAGCAATATAATTTATTTTTCAGCTATACAATTTACTCTCCTGCAACTTTCTCTTTTTCTGCAATGACAAAAGTAGCACTTTCTGCGTGACAACTGCTACGTTAAAATCAACATTTACAAATAAATAATTTCTAAAACATCTGAATAAAGATAAATAAATACTAATAACTTGTAATGATATAAGCAATGATTAATAAAAAAAAATATGACAATGCTGCTACTTTACATTCTTACGCCTAATAATAAAAGAATTAATGGAAATGCTATAATACAATTTAGGTTAATTTCATTAGTGAGAGCTAATGAAAACGTAAACGTTTTCACGTTTTCATCTATATTAATAAGAATGTTTTTTGACGGATAAACTTGGTGATACATAGAATGATGTAAAAATCGGCAAATCGTAACATTTCAGTTCTCTGACGATTATTATTATAAATATGGAAATCATTGGAAAAATAGAAAACAGAAGTAATTGGCTATGTGTGATATAAAAATAGTAAAGGTAGGACGATAAAGCGAGTAAAAGTAGCTACGCATTAGTTCCAATCTATTTCACGAGACTAACAGTGCTGTTTTTCTTGACCACTATATTTTCATCTGTGAATCCTACAATAAAAAAGCTATTTTCCTGGAGAATTATTTTCACATCAGATCCAGACTTCTTGTCACAGTAAGAATAGTTTGGACAAATAAACACAAAGTGCTTAGGAATGAATGAGAACGAAACTTGCTATCGTTGATGGATAATGCAGCAAATATTGATGATTCTGCTATTGCTGCTGCTGGAGACAGAAGAGGAGGGAAATGAGGAGTAATGAGTTCAGGTAGGAATGAATTCTTAATATCTATTGCTATGAGATAGACAGATAGAGAGACCTGGAAAGATGAAACTTTTGCAAATTAATTATTTAAGGATAGGAAAGATGAGTTTGATATTCGGATGGATTAGTGGAAAATAGAATAAAATGGAATAAATAATCCATCCAAATCTATTCTCATTGATAAGAACTATTCTATTAAAATATCTTAGGTAGATAATTGTTATTATTGATAATATTGATGATAATAATTCTTATCTTGTAACAATGATAACGATCCATTCAATTTAAAATATTCGTTTTTTTTTTTCATTCTGGATATCCATAATTATTTAATAACATACGAAAAAGACTTTCCAACTCGATCATACATAGCTCTCATTTATGCATTTACGATGATTTAATGGTATTAATTGGATATTAATGTTGCTGATAAATAATTTTGATTTTTCTTTCAGGAAATTTCCTTTGTAATAGCAGTAATAAAGTTTCTTTTTTTAAATTAGTGTTTGAATTTTCCAGGCAGAGAAATGCCAAAACAAAAGGATAAATTGTATTCATCAAAACCAAATCGAAGTCCTTTATACTATATTAGCTGTACATATTCATGTCAAAGTATTCACTATTTCAGAGTGATTTCTGTATCACTGATAATAACGGAGTCATCCCTTGAAATTATCCCATTTATCATTATGAACAGTGAATATCGTTATCCGATTTGGTTCTTTATCAAACCGAAATTCAGATCCTCTCGAATCTAATTTTATTCACACGATGATATTCGTGATATGAACAAACATCAGCAATCGGTCCATAGTGTTAAAACCGGTTTTAGCTCAGATAGGCTTCGAAGAACCAAATAATTTCTAATTTCCTATAATTGGTATTATTTATTCGCCGTTCTGATGTGAACTAACATATCGAAACGGGTCAAATTTACATTCACATGGAAACATCCTATTTTTTAATGGCATGGAATCCTTTTATTTTAAGGAAGTTGGCAAATACACCACATACCATTAAGGCATTAAATCTCTCGAAAATGGAACTGATGATATCATGGAGCACCCAGGAAAATGATGAAATAGACTGTTATTACTAAAATATTGTTACAAACATTCAGAATTCAACAAGATACAGATATAAATGCCTATTTGTAAAAATGAAATCCTTTTTCGAAGTGTGAAAATTTATTTCAAGGATGAAAATTCTCGAGTTGAGAGCTGGAACCGTTCGGAGGTAATCACAGAGATTTTCGAGACAGAGTTACTTCTCGCTTAAGAAACTAACATACAAAATATTAGTAATATCTGTAATATGTTTATTTCAGTTTCAATCAGACGGGTAAAAAGACACGGTAGTTGTGCTTTCGGCTCGTTCATCAAGTATCAAAGTAATAGCTGCTAAAAAAGCGGGAGTTGAATTTCTCCCTTCCAGATATTCACGAATTTGTGTCACCCACTGCATCGCATAATCTGTTTCCAATAAACTAATCGTTTTTCCATAATCATGCACCTACAAAAACATAACTAATAACTTCTAAGACTTTGATAACTTCGTTATCGATTATGATTTTGGCATTCCAATTTATCTGAGTAAATGAAAATTTAAAGCTTTCAATGATTCTGAACGATTCAATATTTGAACCGGTTTTTCATACCTTGAAAAATAAATCTAAAAGGACAGCACAAATAAAAAAAATTCGATACAAAGTATTATGAAACATAACCTTAAAGGTGAAATAATTTCCAGGATCAAAGATGCTTTCGACTTGTACCAAATCATCCTCCTTCATTTTTATTTGTAATCCTGAGAGAGCAGTCACGAAAGCACGATACTTTTTAACCAAATTACTTTGTATTTTTAGAGCTCTTTCCTTCTCTTTCTCTACTTTATGTAACTGGAATTGCAAATCTACAATCGAATTTTTTTCAGTGATCATATTTTTTTTATGCATAAATAACAAGATCTTTTGTAAGTCAATTTGAAATAACTCCGTAACGTCAATCCCTTAAATTTTTCTAAAAATTTAATTTTTCTATATTAAATTAGTAAAAAAAGATATAATATAGAACTATAATATCAACGATTAATCGAATATGGTTTCTATTGACTAGGAAGAATTGTATGTATATGAAGCGGTTTGTTATTCAACTGGAAGAAGCCCAAAAACCTACCTATTCATTTGTGCGGATGTGAAATAGCCTACAAGCTATCAAACAGTATAAATAATTGTTTATTCACCTGCTATTTGTTTCACCATCTCATTACGTTGTTTTTTCCGCAATGTAGCAATCAAATCATCGTTATCTTCATTCAGAAATGAAATAGATTCGTTCTAAAAAGCAAAGTCGTACATAAGAAACAAAATAGCACAAAACTGATGTAGCACAATAATCATAAGAAAAGTAATGTAATTTTGCAGAACTAATAAATTGTGTATTTTATTAATTTACCATTTTGCGCTTTTTATTAGCTTGGAATTCTTTATACTCTTCATGAGCTATTTGCAAAGGATTCATCTTCATGTGCAAAATTTTGATAGATAGATCTGGCAATTCTTCCTGAAATGGATGCTTTTTTTTCAAATAAATTAAGCTTAAATCTTTATTTAATTTTGTTTTTAACCCCTTTGCTTCAGTGCCAGAAGATCACATGTAATAAAAATTTCCATCCAGAAATAAATAAAGAAACAGCCGGAAAAAAAACAAAGTAGGTTACACAGTGAAGGACAAGACCAATAACTCTTTATAACACTATTCCTCCCTCAACGTTTAACGAACCATAAAAAGCACGTCAAATCTGAAAAAAACTTACATATTGAGCAAGTTTTTTCTTCAATTCGCTGATCTCATGTTTATATTTTTTTAAAATTTCCGCATTATTTCGAATTGTAAATGTATGCTCGCAATCTCCAGCATTTAGTTTCTCTCTCATATTTTCCAAATTCGTCGACCTTCATTCAAAATTATGAGATCTAGATGCTAGTTTTTTATAAGTCTTTAAAGAAAAGCTTCGTAGACAACAGCAGTAAAACTTAGCAGACAAAAAAAGTTCACTTACAAAATCTCATTGATTTGCAATTGCTCCTGCAACTTCTGCGACTTCCAATCCAATTCAATCTTCAACTCATCCAATCTAAAAAAGAGCTGTCCCTGTACCATATATAAATTTGTATGCCTTTATTTCTCCGAATAACGGACTACTGAAAGCTGATATATTTTTTCTATTTGAAGATACTGAAAAAAAAACAACCAACTTCGTCTGACACTTTAGCGTTAAATCAATAATTCTACGATTCTCTTCTATCGTTTCACTGTCTGCAGCCATTTTTGATGCAGCTATTTCTTTGATACGTTCATTTTCTTTCTAAAATAAAGAAGGAAGACAGAAAATAATTTCTGTTTAATGATATGATAGTTCACTATTTCTTTTTTACCTAGAGTAACATAATACGGTGGGAGAGGGGGGGTATGGTTTTGAACTAAATAATAACCTAACTTTCAGTGATAGCGCCAGAATATTTTACCACAGTAAAACTGACTTTTAAAAGTCGCTGATTTAAATTTTTAAAAGTATTAAAAATTCCTTTCAGATGTATTTCAGGAAAATGTCACAGTAGTTTCTGATGTAAAGAAAATTCAAAAGCATAGCCATTCTTTTTGAAAAAAAAAATACTTGTTCCATATTTTTTTAAAAAAAAATATCGATATGGGGAGATAGAGCTATTATGTTCCTGATACCAATATAGCCTACCGACTATCCCTAAAAGTGAGTGCATAAAAACAGTTTCTTCAAAAAATAATTTCAAATAACATCATAAGCAACTTACAATCAGACATTCATTCATTTCAGTCAGAATAACCAGTCGATTTTCCAAACTCGTTTTTTGTGCCTCATGCAGTTCAAAGTTTTCCAGCTTATTTCTGTCAATGGTTGGAATGATTTTTTTTTCAATCCAAATTATTTTGTTGATCAATAATAAACACCACCAACTCCCTTGAGATTTTACAAAAAAATCCAACAGCTTTGCTCTATTTATAAACAACATTAGAAAAAAAACCTGAGTATGATAATGAAGGAATCATAATTAAACGGAAGTGGGAATCAAACCTGGTCAATTTCAACTGTGTGGTCAACAAAAATTTTTCATTCTCCAGTTTCGCGATTTCTTCTGTCAATTTTTCACACCTCTCAGCATCGTTATTTTCATTACCAGCCAGAGGTATTGTAATTACGGGTGGTTCAGCAACAGCTATAAGTCCAGTAAAAATGTATTTTAATTGCATTTCTGAACATTTGTTAAATAAAAAACATTTAATCGAAAAGATATAAACTGACAGCACTTTGTCAGGAAAACGAAACTTAAATATAAAAAGTCAAAAACTTTGCAACGTGCACTAATGACCAAACCCACATTTAAATTCCATACATTTTTAGCTTTGAACTCATGAACGATTTCGTTACCTGCATTACTTGACTTTTGTATCGATCGCAGCATCCAATCATCTGTTTGCGTCTCTGCGTTCACTGTTAACGATTTTGGCTCATCCAAAAATGAAAATGGAGCTTCATATGTTTTCAGAGGACCTAAAACATAAAAAAAAAAAACAACTGGAAGGATGCTTCTAACAAATTCTTCTGGTAGTCACTGGTAATAAGTCTGAACAAATTTAAGGAAACTGTAAGATCTGTAGAATACACAATACAAAACTGAGAGATTTTGCAAGCATAGTTAGGATAAAACATACCTGCATTATCTTTTAAAAGTGATATTACATTTTCCAATTTGCTTTGTTTATCCTGTAAAGGTTTATCTTGTAAATTTCTGAATCAAAAACATTGAGAAGTTCTAAAACATATGAATACTTGATCATCTTCACGTAATCCTTCAAATATGAAGTTTCAGGAGGCAAAAATGGTTTCCATCCCAATATAATGAACAAGGCAAAAAATTTTACAAAATTCATCTGCATAACCTCATGTTCCTTTTTCAACAATTGATTCTGCAGATCATCAATTTGCTGTTCGAACGTCTTCCGTATAAACTCTACTTCAGATTGCTTGCTACATAATTCTTCTTTCATTTTTGCTACAGTTTTCTTCAGAGACTCATTTTGCAAACGATGCTTTTTAACTTCCTCTTCCGCAACACGAATCCGTACGGAAAGATGTCGAACTGAAGCAAATATTACAGTAAAGGATAAAATTTAAGCATTATATAAATTATTCAATCTAGATTCAACTATATTGTTTCACTTATTTCATGTTTCTGTAATACCTGCTTCAGAGTTTCCTCGCCTATAACGCCGACCAAGCAGATCTTCAGGATTACTAGTAATATGTCCTGTTGGACTATGTTCGCGTGCTGCAAATAATCTTAGCGTTAATTTTTTATCTCTACAACTTATAGATCTGAGACTTCGTCAATCTATAAAGTTTCACAATGGGCAGAATAAGATTTCCGGAAGAATCAACTTGAAAGTAGGATAAAGTGAAGCATAAAACAGATCACATGCAACAACCTGAATAAAGATATGAAATAAACAGCAACTATAATACCTTCATTGAACATTATCCAGGCTGACGCTTTCCTTGGCAGAAATTGTTAAACACAGTCAACCTGTCGAGAAGCACAGTCGACCTGTCTAGAAGCACAGTCGACCTGATTTAGAATGTTGTGCACAAAACACTGAAACAACATAAATAACACAAGGATTAAAAATCATACAGCCATACTAGTATAGGTTAATAATTCAACATAAAAACACAATGCCAACATCAACCACTATGCAACCACCTGCGCCTTATCTTATATCAAGCCATTATTTGAATGAATTTATATCAATTACACTGAATGAAAATTACTCTCCCATTCTTTTTGAACTTCTAATGCTATGCTTGCTTACCTCATTTAAGTACTTTTTTTCATTTCATTTCATATCAGTGACCACTACTGACCAAGCAATAATCACAAATCACTGATTGAATAAATCGTAGAGTTAAGCTTTAAAAAATGATAAATGATTCAGAGTTGATTGTTTAACACACAATTGTTTGTTTGATTTTATTTCTTAATCTATCTAAATCATTTTGCAAAGCACAAATAATATTTTTACTTAAATCATCATTTTTTGTGATCTTTGCTTAGATAATATTTTTACTTAAATCATCATTTTACGTGATCTTTGCTTAGATAATATTTTTACTTAAATCATCATTTTACGTGATCTTTGCTTAGATAATATTTTTACTTAAATCATCATTTTTTGTGATCTTTGCTTAGATAATATTTTTACTTAAATCATCATTTTACGTGATCTTTACTTAGACTGTTACAGATACGGCGTTTTAAATTGAAAATATATTTTTCTCAATTTACCATAAAATGACAATAAGGTCAATAATTTTATTTAATTTCTTTTAGCACATTATTTCACATCGACCAAATCAATAGCAATTTACAAAAATTTATGAAAAGAACATAAATGCAAATCAAAAACAAAAAAATGTTTACTAATTTCATATATACATGAAGTGAGATGGAATATAATTTCTTACTAATGGAATTCTGATAATTTATTTCGCGAGGTATAAATATAAGAAATTATTTTAAAATTGATGAAAATTTAATTTTCATCAATTTTATTGATGCCTAAATATTATCTTTTACAGTGCTATTAATATACAAATAAATTTTTCTTCTTTTTTATCTTAACAAGAAAATGAAATTAAGGGAATAAATTACAAGAAGAAAATTTAATAAGATTTTACTAAAGAGAATAAATCTATGAAAATATAAATAGATCAGTGGGCCAGAATTTGTGCCAAAATGTTATGATTTCAAGTTTTTTTCAAGATAAAGAGATTTTTAACTGAAATTTTGCATTTTAAAATCCCATCAAGGAATATTTCCTGGAACTTTCTACTAAGAACCTTTAAAATAAGTTTTCGTGAGCAAAGTTATAAACAGCATTTCAAAATTAACATTTTTAAACGATTAGCAGATGTTAACAAATATATCCCATGAAACGTGGATCAACCAGTAATGGTATATACACCGGAAATTCTAAGTCAATACGTTTGCTACACGTATTAAAATGGATTTAAATTAGCTTCAGCAAGTTTTCGCGACGATATTGCTGATGGATTTATGCAATCCAGACCGGGTTTTATCTGACGAGGACAACTTTGTCGAGTGAGAATATTTTGAGATAAATAGATATCATAAGGAGCATACGCTTGCACCACAGTATCCGGCACATCTCTGATATCTTCAGATTGTCTAGTCTTCGATGTTTTTTGTGAATCTTGTTCACCTGATTGATTCTTTAACGATTCATTTACCTTAAATAATACAGAATCAAATATCATAAATGTTTTCATGATTTTCGGCTTTTCCTGCATATGATGCATTTCATTTCCTATTTGATATTTTATGCATGGTGTAAACATTATTTTTCAATTCAATGAAAGCTATCTGTTCCTAACTGACTTTTGACAATAGCTGGAATCGAACTGATTTGAACAATTTTCTCCTTACTAAAATGCGAAAATAAGACTGCCACTAGAAATAGTCTTATTGCATTTTAAAGGAATTGGAATTGTTATGTAAAAATTATCAAAATATTTCAAAAATATGGCCAGATTTGTCTGATCCTTACACAACAGTTATATGAAACAAGAAACAAGCCTTATCGTAGATAGAAGGGAGAGCGCAAGAACCACCAACAAACCAAGAAAGCATCACCGGTAGAAATACGAGACCATGAAGAAGACCAAGCACAATTGATAACAATACTGTCTGGAAGTGTTCAAAGATAAATGTTACATAATTTTCTCTGACTAATTACTGATAAAATTTGTTTAAATTTTATATGGTTTATTAAATTTTTTATGTCGCAAAATTGGAATGAATTTGAATGAATATTCTAGTGAATAATAGCAAAATTAATATATACTTTGAAGAAAGTAACGATCATATAAGCAGGTATATCAGCAAGAACAGCAACAGCCAAAACTGTTGACATTGCTCCTTGCGTGATAGGCCATCCAAGTGTTCCAAGCGCTGCTTTGACTCGTTGTTCGGGAGTAGATTCAGCAGAGATAACATATCCATAGCTGATATGTGCTGAATAATCAACCGAAAAACCAATCGACATTATTATCGTAATCATTGATATTGCATCCTGATAACAATTTGCTTTTTAAAAAACTTTTATCTTCATAAGCTTTCCATACGTCTAACTCTTCCTCCTTTCTATTGCTTTCATCCTCTTTTTTCAAAAATCTAAAAACCTTATGCATTTTTATTTCAAATTCGTTACTGAAAAAAAATCTTACCAAATTGACATCCCACAATGTCATAAAACCGATGACACCAAGATCAATGGATGCGATAGAGAATGCTACCCAAACAGAGCAAAGTGGCTGCGGTATTAATAGCATCGCAATTATGATCATCACCGCTAGTGCTATCACTATAATTGCAACCGAATTGCGCAGAAATCAAATAAAACCCAACATTTAAAGTTTAATAGTGCAAATATCAAGAAAAAAATCAAGAAACTAACGAATATTTTGTATGGTATTGGAAATCACAATGGCATATTGATCGGTAAATAACCATAACGGTGAAAACGTGGTGACATTGTAGGATGAATAATCTTCAGCCACTTCTCGAAATGTTTTTGTTGCTTCTTCTTGATAATATGTTTTCGAAATATGTTTCATTCCCACCAAAAACCTTTAATATTGTATTTTAATGAAGAAGATAGTCCTGTTAATAAAATTGTGGAAAACTCAAAATGTCGAAGTTCAGTCTTTTTCCATAATAGTTGAAAATTGCGCATTTGTGAAGTAGCTAAAGTAGAATAAGGATAATTTCATCTTGAATACGGAATGCTTTTTAGTAATTCAGCGTAAAAGAAACCGTCCCAAAAATTGACAAAATCTTCATATACCTAAAACTTCGAATCCTATATAGGCCTTGTTCATTGCTTTCCCAAATGACATCTTCACTCCAAACATCCTGAGATTTTGCCGAGAAAAAATGTTCCGCCATTCCGTATATTTCTGAATCAACGATGTCCATTTCCAATTCTTTTTTATAATAAATTTCCATTTCTTTTAGCCAAAACTGAATGCTGTCGTCACCTCAATTTGAAAAAAAGTTAATTGCAAACTCGCAAACATTTAATTGATAAAGCTATATTTCCGAATATATTCAAAGTTTCAAGACTTCAAAATTGAAACTAAGAATTTAGAGGTGATTTAGCATGGTGAGACTGGAGATCCGTGCTTATAAATTAACTGACCAATGGAATACTTCGTATTAGCAAATGCATGCACCATGGATTGTATTCGCCACCTTTCATTTTTGTCTCTCAGATCAGGGGCATTATTCACGACAATCTGGAAATTAGATTCACCACAGATATATTGCGTATCAAAGAGATAGATAGGAAGATATTCGATTCTTGAACACTCGTGATATCAGTCAAAATTTTGACCAACGCCGAGTTGATCCATGTCAAGCTAATAAATTAAACCTCACTTCTTAAAAGGTGAGTTTAGATTATAAGCAGAAAAAATACCTGCAGAGGAGTACCATAATTCCAAAAATACTTTTCTAGGTAGTGATAATGCGGTATAGCATATGAATCTTGTACTAGCAAATTAATTGGCTCAAGACCCTCACGCACGTGAAGGCAACCGTACACAGATAGGCCAATGTAGATGAAGAACCACATGACGACAAGTGCCTTCACTATTGGATTCATTAGTACTGGAGCAAACCTACGGAAATCAATAATAGAAATAGAACAGAAATAGAAATAAAATTAATTGGAGATAGAAATTAAATTTGTTAAACGTGAGAATAAATTACTCTTTGCTAACCATTCCTTGAAGAACGTTTTTGCACTTGGATCTTTTAAATTTTGTTCCACATTTTTTGGATCAGGATCTGCCCTAGAACCCATCCAAAATAATCGAAATTTAAGTGGCGCTGATTTGATAAACGTGTCCGGTACGGTTGGTTGAAGCCAAACACAGTGCAATCCTGCTGCTTCCCATTCTGTAGCCAACGACAGCAGTGCACAAAAGAAGGATATCTGTTTATAATTTTTTCTTTTTCGGAGAGCAATTAAACTAATTGGTCAACAGATATTTCGAGAAAATATTATAAAAAAAACATTGCAATTTTTAAAATTTTGAGCTTAGGCAAACAAGGAATGACTTACTTGATAAATAAACGTAAGTATTATAGCAACACCGGTGTAAATGCAAAAAATTTGTACTGCTGGAATACTGCAAAACATGTTACCAATTAAAATTTGACATGGCTAAAATCATTCCACAGTGGATTATAACAATTGACAGTTGCGCAAAAATCCATTTATCAATCTACGATGATAAGATTTCTAGCAAGTTAATCAGAAGAAATATTTTAGTGCTAGCAATGAAACTTATGATATATTCCTCTGTCATATTTCATGACAAATTTACTAATGGATGTCTTAGGAAACTTAAATGGAGATTTAGGATTTAGGGAGAGCACATAGAAGCTTAAAGAAAAGTATTACTCGCCTTGTAATTGCACCAACGCCAAAGGAAAAGGCATCGGTGAGTGAAGTTATTAAAATTGATATAGCCGCATCACTCATAGATTCGCCAATCCGTTGTGGGACCGGAAAGGCCCGATTAGTGTGTCGAACTGCTGCCACCATCAAGAACATATTGTCAGTGCCTACCGCCACTAGAAGAAATGGCATCACACCAACAATGTCACTATATGGCACACCTGAATTTACCAGATTTAGCATCATTTCAGTATTATTTCATTTATTATCACTAAGATAATAATTTATGGTTCCACTCCAGCGGTGTTTCAACATCAACTATAAAGTTTAGGCTAAATTCCAAGGAATGGAAGCCAAGAAGAAATTACACACCGTGTTGACATCGTTATTAAATAAAAAATTTCAGTGTAACGCTCTTTTCAATTCCAAATGAATATAAATAATGGAAAAATTACCACAAAAACTAGTAATTCCAATACCGGTAACTATACCCATTCCAGCATTGATAACACCAAGTAGTGATAATACTGGCTTAGAAAGAACCCAGTCTACATAAAATGTCCTGTCAACAAATACCAACGAGCAGAGAAGTGAAAATAAAACGAGAATAAAAAATGCTATCACGAAACGTGGAATCAATGAATTTGCGTTGCGTTTCAACTCTTCCGTTAGTGTTTGTGAATGCAAATAAGTGAAAGTGATGGAAGGGTCAAACGGATAGCTATCCAGTCCTTCTTGTAATTTCTGCAAAAAAAATGTTGACATAATGTGATTCGTAAAAATTTTCAGATGCAAAAAATTTAATTGGACATCATGTCATGTTCTCGTAAAATAAAACATCAAAATCATTGTTTATTATAATGCTCAAGCAGGAAGTTATAGTCTTATGTTTTACCATATTCCAAATTTCTTCATTCCTTACACTTAGTACAATTAGTTGATTAATAAGTGAGAAAAAAAATTACTAATAATTGCACAATAAAATATTATCATTGCATGATATCGTTTAGGTAATTTCTACACAAAGTACTGTCTCTGTGCATTATTTAAATTTAAATCTGAAAAGAAAAGAAATTTGAAATTTTTATCATTAGAAGGAAATTAAAAAGTCACCTTCTCCCATAATCCGGAGATGTAACTAATATTACGTGGGAAGAACTTAAGATGATATATCATAAACCAAGCAAGACCACCAGCTAATGAAGTCGTATTGTCGGCTTCATGGAAAAGTGACACTCCACCAAGTGCACCGCCAATATAACCACTCCTGTAAAAGTCTTCATAGTTACAGAAAACTTCCAGCATTGATTACTCAGCAATTAATATTTCCATTATTTCCTGCTGTTCTCTCAACAACGATCTTCCATCATTAAATGACTATAAGTTCATGGTGCGGTTTTTCTAGCATTGTCAGATGATAAAAATTATTGAGCATTGATACAATGTTTGCATATAAAATGCAAGTAACTTCCTGAATATCTCAAAGAGTTTTCACCATAGTTGTTCGGAATATTGGCATAGTAATGAGTATTCTGAAGCAAGATTACACTGTCAGTTGTTAAATCACCACAATTCAATTCATATTTTTTGACCCCAGGATTATAAATGTGTCCAAATATATTTTTTCAATCACTTTTTTTCTTCCTTATTCATATCCAAACATTTCAATCACTTTTTTTCTTCATTTATGTCCAAACATTTCAATCACTTTTTCAAATTCTTTAAGATTCGAGAAAGTATGCTGTTGTAACTTGTTATAATTATGGATAAAAAAAACACTTTCTATGAGATATGTACAACTTTCTTAAGCAAAGCTATAAGCGACAAAAACAGAATGGATAGTATGAATTATTCAGAACTGCTAATTAAGAAATTGAAAAGAAAAATACTTTGGCTTAAAAACTACTATTATCTATCGCGATGTTTTTTCCTATCATTTTTGAATTAAATTCACTGAATTATCTGTGTTAGCTTATTTCTGGTATTGAAAAATCTCCAAACAACTCAATAATTAAATGAAACACAGTTAATCTATTGCTATCCCTTCTCTTTTATTACTTTCAATTTCACTTCTTTCGAACAAAAAATATGTTCACTGAAAATGTCCGAGTCCTAATTTTCTAAATAGTGATCAGTGAACCATAGAAGCTTTATTTTTAGAATTGGGTAAAGATAAACAACGCAGTAACTCGAAATGATTTCTCGAAATGACTATCACTTCCAGCTACTGTACTGATTCTGCTGCATCACTACTATACGTATCCATATTATTTTGGCAGATGATTATTTGCCATCTATGTTTAAATTTGATAATATGAATACAGGTAAAGTTAACCATACATTTTAAGAATAATCACTACTGTCATTTTTAATCAGCTTTTGAATAATAGGAATAATGTAATAATGTTAATAATTGCTTGCAAAACATTCTAACAAATTTGATATCCGGTAGAAAATTTTGAAAAAAAAAACTAGTAAACTTTTCCATTTACAGAAAAATTAAAACTGAAAAAAGATTTGTAAACGTAAAATTATTCTCGTTGTTGGCTGTCAAAGCTTTAATGATAAAGTATCATGTTATTTTGAAATCACGCTGCAAATTGCAAATGGTTTCGTCTTAACTATCTTCCATTTCCTCTCTCCCACAGTTTCCAGCATGAACTCATTACTCAAAAATATTTTTACTACCCAAATTTCAATCATTTACGCGAATTAACGATTTTCACCACTCACTGCTTCTTGTCTGACAAAATTTTAGAATAATTTCAAGTAAAGATTCTGTGACTTCCTTCACGTTTAAACGTTTAAATTTCAGGGTAGTTACAAGTTGAAGCTTTACGACATTTATAAATAACACATACGCAGAGCCGAATCGTACAGTTGGATATGTGACGTTAATGCCGTGCTGATAAAGATCGCTGACAACATGGATATGCTTATTGCCCGGACATCCCTCATTACGCCATTTCAGACACAAGTCTTGATACCTGTAATGAATTAAAATTAACCTGTTGTAACAAAACTGAAATAACTAAAATCTTAATAATTTAAGCAAATTTGAACTTTGCATTCAATTATAATTGAAGCTATAAATATTCTAGGACTCCTCGTTTCGTAGAAGCATGGATATCATCAGGACATAAGCAGTGATAAGTTTGAATGAACAATTAAGAAACTAAATCATGATCACAGGGAAATTCTGTTACAAACTCTAAATACTCGCTGCTTAGTGACTAGCAATCAACTGATTTCAGGAAACGGATAGGTAAGTAAAAAAATCATTACCTGTATGTTTTACCCATATAATACAATTTGACACGGTTTTGAATAAAAAAATCTAAACGTTTCACTGCGTCAGAATATGGTCGTTCTAGGATATTACCGCCATCTCGGCTTACCACTATTACCTGTCAATTTATCAATTACACAAAAACACTCAGTTTAATCAATGAATTAATCTTCGATTTCGCACCGATATCAACTCAGTGCATAAATAAAGAATACTTGTTGAAATATTTTTCAGACATTTTCTGTAACATGTTTTTCCCGAGAATTTTAAATTTATAATTTATTTCAGGAATAAATGAACGAATTCTTAAGTCGACACCAGTTTCAAGACTTAAAACTTCTTTCTTCACAAAATTCAACAAATGGGAAAATAGTGGTACCTGTACTTCTCGAGATTGTGTTACTGCCCGACCGGGAATGTAATTATTATAATGTAAAGGCCAGAGATTATGAATAATTTGCCGTTCGTACTTACTCGGTGCATTTCGGGGAGTGAAAAGATAAATAGGATCGGTAATGGGATGAACGTGAAGAAGGCTAATAGAACAGAAAGCGGTAATTAAAATTGGAATAGCGATGAACGGTAGTGGATTCTGCGCAACATATCGACCATATCGATAGAAAAGTCGGGATAGCGGTCCTTCGATACAATCGAATGTCCGCATACATGCAATCTGTTGAAAAATGAATATCTGTGAATGCAAGATTCAAGCAGTAAGCGGTATTTTGACATAGATCACAATTAATGAAGTAAAGCTGTAGAAGTAAGCTTGCAAGACTTAGTTAGAAGCAAATTCACAAAAACTGTCTCTATTTTTAGTAGATTACTGGAAAATATTTGCGATTTGTTTAGATATATTCTTCAGGACACATTTCAGCATATTTAATTAGATGCTAAATTTAATTTAACAAAGCGAGATTTGAAGAACATCGAATAACCACTTCACGGCTAACGATGACGGTGATGGTTTTCAAATTATGCTGACTGACTTTAATAATCACGATTATACCTAATTCAACAAACTGTTCTGATCAAATTACAAATAATTTTAAAATATTTCGTGATTTTAAAAAAAAATGAAATTAAGAAAACTGATATATAATGACTGACTTGAGCTGTGTAGTGATTACTTAAACAATTTTAAATGCAGCAAGTTTGGTTTGACAAAGTAATTTGAAGTAAAACTAAGATAGGTTAAGTTATTTCAAAATTAAAAAAACGAAGGAATTCCAACAAATATGGTTGTGTCACGAATAATAAATGTTTACAAAAATTGCTGATATCAATTGTCGTTTATTGAGTTTCTTTCTTCTCCTCTTATCCTTTCCTATTTCATCAAATATTTTGGTACATTGTACTTTTCCAATAACAAAAATTTTTTTCTAATTTAAATCAGTCCTGCAATATTTCTGATAATCGTTTTGGAGGGCACAACATTTGTTTAACTTGAGATGCGTTATTTTTTTAGTTTGGTTAGATTGATCGGAAAGTTGCAACAATCGACAAATGAACAGCTTTATTTGCTTCGAAAAATGCATCTGTTATCAAATTACATGTTGTTGCTACACTTCAAATTAAATCAAATTTCACAATATTTAATTTGTGAAATTAAAAAAAAAGTCAAGTAATAAAAAAAAAAAAAAGAGGGATAAAGAAATCAAAGAGGAAGCTTGAGAGAATGGACACAAAATAGGGTTGATGACCACATCCAGCACCGATAAAATCAACACACAATTCGCAGTATGATGGGTCTTTGAGTGACCTACAAATATGCGAACTTGTAATGCCACACCTCCCGCGCATATGTACAATGACGAAAACTGCTTCAATTGTAATGCTCGCCCACCAAACATCTTTTCAACAGATAAGGAAGGGAATTTCAAATGAAAAGCAACAAACATTCATGTTTGCTGTGACAAATACTACTACTATACAAACACAAAATTTATTTACATAATTGTACTTGAAAATAAACAAATACATTACGTATAATTATCAAAAAATGACTCTATGCAAATAGTCATTATAAGAACATATTATACGAATATTTGTGTCATCTTTATATGACCATTCTCTTTTTTTTTTTTTCAATTAAAGTTATGAAGTTAGAAAATCGCTTAAAAATTAAATATATGTTTATAATAATGGAAAAATATGACAGATTCTGATCCGATTTTTAATGATTGAGTTTATAACGATTAGTCGAATTATTTCTCCTTCCATAAGTTTTGCATTTTGATCATATTTATCATAAAAAAAAAAAAAAAAAAAAAAAAAAAAAAAAACATCAGAAAGCAATTTTAATTCATTTATGAGATAGGCAATTCATTCTTATGCTGAGAATCATCCGGACGACAATATAAGATTGCATGAGCTGCTACTTCCGACAATTCTTCTATCAATTTTGGTTGATATTTTGGTAATTTTTCTGTCATTTTCCCTTGAATCCTTGCAAGTTCCTCCAGACGTGTCTTGATTTTTGTTTCTTCAATTTCCAATTCTTGTAAACGCTTTTTTATCTGTAATTTTTGCAGAGAGTATTCACAGATTTCAAAACAGAATTACTTTACAATTTTCCAGTATTATGTTGCTTCAACAAAATCCTTGCTTTTTAAAAAAAAAATCATGATCTTATTTCCGACTAATTTATATAATTTTCAAATCACCTCAAATCCACATTGTAACCGCTCAGCAACAAATTTCTTGTTTAGCTCATCCATTTTAATATCACTTTCCTTCGCAATCCTTTCCTTTAAAAGGGCTTCCACCCATGCTTTCCGTCTTTTTTCAACCTGCTCCTCCGGAAGTTTCGGTACATGATAAGCGATTTTTAATTCCGATAACACCTTAAATTGAGTGATTCAAATATTAAGAGCAAATAATCTATCGAAGAAAGTAGAACAATAATGATTGTTAATAAAAACAAAGTGTCAATTTGCTATTTATGAAATGAAACCTTTTCAAAAGCTGCTGTATCTACTTCGCGTAATTGCCTCAAGAGTTTTCGACGAAACGCTATCATCAGATGAAGAGGATGTACAATATAAGCTGGCTTCTACAAAAAATTTCAATACCATTTAAGAGAAGTCATAAATTTTTTAAAATGTTAAGCAATAGAAAAGAATTTAAGCATTCCCTCAAGGTAGAGATTGATTCCTGTAGGAAATAGGGATTGCAATTGTAGGACTTTCTATAAATGGAAGTTATGTCCACTTGCAAAGTTTACGTAAATAAGTAAGCAACTCACTACATACGGTTACTAAGTTATTACAAATTTGATACTAAATTCTATAGTTTTTGATCAACATAAAAAAAAGCATACCTTTGGTTTATTGTCTATTTCTTTCACTAACAAAGTCCATGAACGTATTACACCGGTTGTCCAAGCAACTAAAGTAATTTATTATTTATATTAATGGAAATCAGAATTACAAAGACAGCAACACAATTTTTCTTCAACTCTGCTTCTTTTCTAAAATTTGCATGTAAATAAACAACATGCTGCCTTCAATGCATTTTTGTAAGATTCAACTTTTAATCTTCGCTTTTACAAATTTCTGAAAATATTTCAGAAATTCCAGTCGATTTACGAGATGTCTATCAAAACCTTTACAAAGTTTCCTAAAGTTTGGTTTCGCCAACTTACTTTTCACTTCTAATGAGTTTATATCGAGTTCATGCTTCCGTACTTTGTCAATCAAAGCTTTTTTCCAGGCATCTGAGTAATCTCGCCTTTCGCCAAATTTAATGCTGGAAGTGAGAATTGTTAAATATTGAAAATTTGATGATTACAGTAATTTTCATAAAATCCTTTCCATTCTGTTTTAACAGTCGATACTTCGTAAAACTTTGCATTAGCCTTTAAACAAACGACTGAAGCAAATCTAAGTCAGCGACTGCTTTATGAAATCAAAATTTCTTGAACTGAAATCTGAAACATACTTTATTTTGACAGATTACGACAAGTCAATAACTTATATTGTAACCAAGCTAAAATATTTAAAAATAATGCAACATTTTGTTATTTTTCGACAACATCTGCCACTTTCCACTGATTACCGAGAACCTCTTACAGAAGGCATAAAAAGCAGCACACCTTTCAACTATGACAAGCAGTATATTCGAATGATATAATGAGCCAGCATTTTTTTGAAATGTAGTCATCATCTGCATTATTCAGTCACTGATTAAACTAACAAGATTCAATTTCGTTTTCCGTACCTGAAAATCTTCTTCACCGATTCTGGTATTCCTTCCCAATCCAATTCTGCATAATTAGCTTTGGGCGAATTCTCGTCGATTTCTGGTACCCAGCTTTGTGGCTTTCGTCCAATCATTCGATCATCACCTTTCAACGTTACTTCTCGTTCACTTCCTATCTTTTCTTTCCACAAAAGCGTTAGCGTATCCAAATACCGTTCATCTTAAAATCAATTATTAATTCATTTCTTTTACGAATTTGTCTAAAAACTTTCAATAATATCCAATTTCTTTTTTGTAGTACATTTATACTTTGACTACTTAATTGTATTGAGATCCCTTCTTACATAAATATTATAGTTTGCTTGCACGAAATTTCAAGAAAATATGAACAGACTAACCAAGTTGAACTTCATGTGCTAGTTTTTCGAAATGATCTGGATTTTGACGAGCTGGATCAGTTACTTTCATGTGTTTATTGAAGAATGGAAATCGAGGTCTACTACTCTGTTGCTTTACCGTTGTGAAATATATACTTCGGCACCTATCAATCATCATTTTGCTACAAGCATTCCTATATAGCAGTACATTTCCATAATGCACTGTCATAATTCCTGAATTAGGTAGGGTACATCAATATTTGTCAAAATTTCACGCTAATTCTAATATCTCCTCAATTGAAGCTCATATACAAAGTGGTTAATTTCCGCATACATGCTACAGTACATGAGAAATTTATTTCCGCATCACAATTAACAATATTTTTCCCTTATCTCTTCTGATAAATAATTTTCTGCGATTGCTCAAAAAAACTCTGCATATTCCGGATATTATAATTAATGAAGGAATAAATAACGGTCCCATGCTGAAACTACTTTTGCGAGTTATGTACTATGGAATGATTTTGGACTACTCTATATACTAGCCACTTTAACGGATGGTTTTCTCTTATCATTAATCTCGACAAAAGAATTAAATTCATAAAACAGATTGCTCAACATTTGCTATCTATTCTTTTTCTCTCCAATTCTTACTAATATAGCAAAAATTACGGATATAATCTTTAAACCTGAAAAAATTTTTGAAAAAAGGTAACGAAATTAGTTGCAAAATCCAGCACATTTTATTTTCAGAATAAGGCAAATGAATATTTAACTGCGCATCACCACTTACATGAACGCCGAATATAATAGATGAAAAGGTAATGAATAAAAAGATTTAAAAAAAAAAAAAAAAAAAAAAACTTCATAGAATTAAACTCAACAGGCAATAAACAAATCGCTTTTTGTTTCCTTGAATATCAACAGAAACAGTCCTTCTCGACAAATAATCGATTAGGACTCGCATAATACACAGTTAAATTCAAACGGCATGAAAAGATGAAAAAGCCAATTGAAACTATAATTTCAACAACAAACGGATAATGTTCGAATAATTCAAATTAGTAATTAACAATTCCAAATTCGCTCAACTAATTTTTCAGTTGATCAAAGGAATAAGTTGTTTCAGTTTTAAAAAAAAAAATTTATGATTTCTCAAAAAAGGCACGAAACTTTGGGTCGATTATCAGTAAAACATTAACTTTCGAAGCAAAAAGATACAAACGTTTTACGGTACGAAGATTTTCCCAGATGACAACAATGCCATTAGTAGGCGTAAAAGCAAACAAACAGAACTATTAATATGGAATGGGTTTTGTGAATGACGTGCAGACATAAATTCACTGGATGATAAAACACACAAAACACTTCATTTCCAGTATATGCAATGCACTATTTGGCAACAATTGCCTGAAAAACTTAAAAAGATAGAGGGAAACGTAAAAAAGCAGCAGTGAGTAAGTATCATCTAAGGAATAATTAAATTCCAAAATTCAATTTACATTTCACTAAAATCTTTTTTTTTTCATAACAGATTGCAGTCTTTCTATTCGATTTTCTCAAGAAAAAAATCAGACTGCACTTCCCAATAAGTGGCAATTGGAAAAATTTCAAAATGGTGATGGCATGGCACAGAATATATCTAACACAGGAAACAAAATAATGAGGAAAATAAAAGAAAACAAAAAAATGAATCGTTTTCACATATTTTCATATTGATCTATGCGACGTTTTGTATTGCCACCACGAATTTGTCGCAATGTTTTGTATTTATCTCGGCCAGCTCGCTTATTTTCCATATGTAATAAATCATATTCCGTCAACTGCTGCTTGTCCTTTACCGCTTCCAAATCTGCTGTTAGGGCCTATAAAAACAAAAAAATTATTTTTGGAAAATTATAAATCAGATCAAGCATCTCCAAATATATTCAAAATTTCGAATTATCTTATATAGCAAATATGTGAGATAAACAATTAATATGCTGTTACTTAACATGAAAAAATTCAACAGAATAAAAAAGCATCTTGTAAGTCATTATCTCAACATTTGCAGAGCTTACGTCGAAATCATATATTTGAAAAAAACAATTCAGTTATGCTAAATTTTTGACAAAAATGATATTCTTAAATCGATGTATTTACTTATCATAAAAATGAAGAAAGAGTTAAACAAACAAAATTACATCAAGTTTATGCTTCAACGAAAGATTTTGTTCGGCAGCGGTTATTCGCTCCAGTTCTCGTTGTGGAACATTCTCATCACCACGAGCAGTCAATTCTGCAAATGAACAACACAATATATTCTGAATTTTCACTGAACTTCTGAACCCCAAAATAACATTAAAATTGAACATTTTGAACACGAGACGTGAACGCGATTCGACGAGTTTTGTAACATGAGATATGAACGAGATTTGACGAGTATTAAACGGATTATTTATTTACTTAGATCATTTCAACGCACCTGTAGCAATTTGTCCATTTTCGCTAGCATTTTCATCCAGATCTACTTCCTTAACGCTAAATTTTAGCTGCCGACTGTTCTCCCGCTCCTGAACAGCCCGTGCTTCTTCGACTTCTCTTTGCAAACGCTCTGTCTCTTGAGTTTTAATATCAACTTGCTCGCGCATTTCAACTACTTGTTGTTCACGTCTGCGCACTTCCTGTTCCAGGCGCTCACGTTCTTCAGAACTCATTTCCCGTTCTGATCGCAGTTGTTCGTTCAATTTCCGTAGTTCACCTTCTTTTGCTTCCAGCTGTTCTTTAGCTATCTACAAACTGCATCTATTAATTCCATTTTTTATTCTTTATTTGTAAGAAAATCCCTCCTTGCTTCTCCCCTCTTCTTAATAAATCTTCAACAACTCAATCTTAGCTCTTTCTAAATAATCAACCAACAACGAAAAGTTTTACACACATAGCGTTATAAAACAAAGTCCAAACCTGAAGTTCTGCAAGTTGTTGCTCAAGACGTCGAATAGTATCTTGTGCATGCAACAACTCTCGCTGGGCCCTTTGCATTTCTTCTTTCATTTTTTCCATCCTTTCTTCATATTCTTTCTGTTTTTGCTCAGCTGCTTCGCGTGCCGTCATTTCCTACAGCTTTTCGGATTAATCTTTAACAACACAAAAATTAACATGATGAATTACTTTTATACATATACTAGCTAATCTTTCTTGTTCTTTGACAGTATTGGAATATCCAATTCCAGCTTTTACATCTAAAAAAAGTTGCAGAATAAGTGCTGGACTGAAACAAAACTGACACTTTTAATTAATAATTAAGCATGTCGCAACGATATTAATGCCCAAAATACTCATACAGCACGTTAATGAATTCGCAAAAGTCAAATTCGTTAAGAAAAATGAACAAAACAGCACTCATTCATTCTCAATTTAGCTTTTATAACTCTACATTAAATAGTAACTAACTTTTGTAAGACGTTCTTGTTCAAGTTGTCTTTGCATCCGTTCTTCCTTGGCTTGCTGTTTCATTTGTTGTACCTCAATCGTATCCGGCTTTCTTCTGCGCATATAGAGTTCATGATTGCCCATACACAGCGCCAATATTCGTTTGTTTATTCGCAGCCGTGGAGCATAGAACACAAAGTCCTAGAAACCATCAGCACCATTAACATATATCAAAATTACGACATCAAATATCATACTGGCTTGTATAAAATGGCATAACAACAAACATTATAAAAAACTAAAATTTCATCAAGGCCAGCCATAAAACATCTCTTTTATGCTCCACAACATTACGTAATATGACGCAGTGTCAGAAGTAAAAAATAACTAAGAATAAAGCGTAAAAATATTAAATTCAATAAATAAGTTGAAAGAAACCACCTACATTTGCCTTTTTATCGATTGGCTTAATCACAAACTTCTTGTCATTGAATGAAATATTTCGTATTTCAGACCATGGAAAACCAACTTTGGGTGTAAGGCGATCATTCTTTTCGTATATGTTAAGTCCAAGAGCATCAACGCCCAAAAATAACTCTGTTCCTTTCTTATTACGAATTTCGAAATACTGTAAACATTGGAATTAAACATTTAAAATACTTGCTTTTTTTTATTTGTTGTCTTAAACATATAATCAAGTATTATTTATGCATGCATGCGAACTGAGATATTGAATAAATCTAAAATAGTGGAAATATTTTGCGGAATTTTTGTGACAACAATCAACATTAGAAAAACCAACGAAAAAAAGTTAAAGTGCAAATGAAGATAAATTTGAAGAATTACCACTATTCATTGCGCACTTTTTTCACCCAATTTATACAAATTTCAAATTTTTATCTCTTATTCCGCTAAATGCCATTCTAGATCAGGATAATTCTTTTTAATAATGCAGAACATATACAACACACTGGAATGTAAGTGAGACGCACTATTTTAAATTACAATACATTATACTGTAAATTATTATGCATCCTAATTGTGCACAAAGATGGTTAAAGAAATAGTCTCGGATGAAATGAAGACCTATTAAGTGCATAACTTATCTTCACTAGTAAAAAATTATTCGAACTTAACTTTTGAAATTGCTGCCATTTTTTCAATTCAGAAATAAAAATATGTTAAACAAATAAAAATTTTAAATGAAATGAAACTAACATTGACGCCATACATTTCGAGATCTTGTGCTATTTTTAAATATTCCACCATTGCCTGCTCTCTATTCGTGTTCTTATGGTCTGCCCACCAAACCATTATACGCTTCTCCCACTCTTCAGGACTGAGAAGACATTGAATTTAATTTTTTCAAACAAAATTCATTTTCGCACTTTAAAATTTTAGTTTGCTAATATCACTTTGCTATAACACAAACAAGAAATTTCAATTACAAATAACTAAACCGGAATAAACACAGCAAAATTCAATCATTAGAAATAAGTAAAGAAAGTATCACATCTGGCTCATTAGAGTTCAAAAAACAATTCAAGATAAAAAAACGAGTTAGATTTTTTATATTAAAGTTATTGTATAACAAGAAATAAAACCGTATGTGCATGCGCGAAAAGTTCATTGATATAATGAAAACATCGAAAAAAAGAGAAACCTCAATTTGAACTGTCCAATAACCCTTTGTGGCAGTAACCGGTCGGATGTAAGACATCCGGGTTTGTGTGTTTCCGCACTGTAATCACCATATTTAGCTTGCATTGCAAACGATGCAAGTAGAACTGAAGTTTCTGGTGGACAGTAAATTTCATCCGATAGTACAGCATCTTTCACTTGCAAGTAAAAAAGTCTCTGAAACGCTCAAAACGTTATAGAATTTTTGAAATTCTGTGAGTTTTCTTTCATCTAGAAAGAATTCAAAGTTGAATTTAGTTCTCACGATTGTATAATTTTTATTACCAACAACAAATAGACAGACTTACGAGAGTAATATCCTGAATTATTTCTTCCTGAACATCTTCCGGATAGAACTTGGCTCGAAATTTGAATAGTAAAGTCTGTTCTTTCTTTACATCTTGCGCTGTAACCTGAAACAAATGAATTAATGCTTTGCGCAAATCGTTTTCCTAATCCACATTAAGATTGATTATCAGAAATTTGATTATTGAAAAAGTGAATCATTGGAGCAAACCTTCTTGTTCAGTTTAAGCCATGTTAGGAAACCCTTTGTATCCGTGTATTGCAATCCGAAATACCAAATCTCACGTAGGCCAACCGTTTTAACGACCTGATCGAATAACTGTTTACCAGTGGTGCTTGGTTGGATGGCAAATTCCAACTCCGCGTCCATCGTCGTCACCCGTACGTTAATCTAAAAATCAACATTTCTAATAACTGATTGTTGTAAATTACAAAAAAGAACTAAAGGAATTTTCAAGAAACTCTATTGGAATAATTCAGCCAAAGATTGATAATATCAGCTCATTCTATTATAGTAGGAAATATAATTTTTTTTGGATATCAAAAAAAGCACAAAAAATCAGCACAACTATGTATTATTTTAGGTCAATCTGAATATATTCTTCGAATTTTTATCAGACCAAAGTTTCACCTATACTAACTTCTGTTTAAAATATTCATTTCCTTGTCTGTGAATTTCACTTTCTCCCTACAGTCCTCCCTCTGTTCAGTTTTTCGAAATACTCTGCTGATTTACAACGAAATGGAGATAATATCACTATGTCACTATGCACAAAAATTTCGCGATATTCGATTTCAATTTGCAAAAACTTCCGAAAAACAACATCCAATCTCGTAAATTTATACGGATAACATAAAAGCTTATAATCTGAAACATTTTATAATAGGATAAAATAAAAAATAACGAAAACTTACCGCTTTCTTAGACATAGCGCCTAAGTTATCAAACAATGCTTTGCAACTACACTATGTTTCACGTTTTCCCGTTAACGACTTAAGTCCTGGAAAAAACAAAAAACGCTATATCGAAATGCAACCTCGTATTATTCGCAAACTCGGGAATTTCAAATATTAAAAAAAAAAAAAAAATCCAAAATAAGAATATCTTTCTCTATACATGAAAATCAAACATTCTTTCAAAGAAAAAATAAAAAAAAAAAAAACACAGTTTTGAGAAGCTACAAAGTTTTAAAAACGCAGAAATAGAGAAAACAATAAATAAACGTTTTAAAAATTGATTATTACGATTATTGACTTTAAGCAATGAACTTTTTCCTAATGTTTGCATCGTGCTTACTAAATCTTCTAAATCTTCTGATTTCTAATTATTCTAATGTAAGCTTTAGTGTAATGATATGTAAAGTAAAATCCATCTCAAAGTACAACACTTTGCAACAAACAATGCTAGCATATTTTTCAGCGAACAATGTACTCTTTAACAAATAATGATAGCATTCTTATCAAACAGTGATAACATATTAGTTTTCATAAATTCATTCAATTTCTTCTATTTCCTATTGCACGAAAAACTGAAATCATTTAAAGATTATATGTAAAAAGATTTTAGAATCTTAATAACAGGTTGTCCTAATAAATAAACATTATATTTGTATATTACGAATGCATATAGAAAGCAAGAATAACAAACACAAAAATTGTACTAAAATAATTCGTAAAAGAAATTTTGTGAAATATATTATACAAATTAGCGGTATCTCGTTAGTACCAGTCCCCTCTCTGTTCTCCAATCATAGATGTTAATCCAAAGAATTGTATACTATAAATGTTATTCTTTATTTTCTAATCAGGAAAGAAAAAAAGCTCAAATACATGAAAGTATTTGAGCCCTAAGTATGAAAGACTGATAAAGCATCATATCATCTATATTGTCATTTACCTTATTAATTATTATATGGAATTCGAACGCTGAAAAGTACTGTTCTTAATAGTGTACAGTATTGAACTATTATATATGTGATGGCACAAAATTCTCATATATCCACTGAATAATAAATTTCCCAACGTTTATAGTTCTGCCTAGGAAATTAGTGAATAGTGTTGACAAAGAATTTTATAAAAATTTAAAATATGTAACACTAAACATTGATTGAAAAGAACAAAAAACCCGCTTTCACATTAAAATTAAATCTTTCAGATTAAAAAAAGACCAAGACTGATTAAGTATAATTCCAGATGTTGCAATTTTATAATTTAAACATTAAATTAAAATCGCGCATGAAATAATCGAAATCCTAGAGAAAAAACATTTCCCAGTCTAAAACTCACACAGCATTATCTGGTATTTCTCAGCGATTTCCATGCAATGACGATATGAAAAGCACTATCTCAATTATTTGCAGAACAGCCAACTATTTATGTACTCCTTCACCACTCAAATAAATGGAATATATTCTATATCTATCTATATATCATACCGCGGTATTACACCGAAAATCCTAAAATAATACAAAACAGAAGAATAAAGAGTTCAGTCATTATAGTGCGCACGGGTTGTCGTTCTTTACATGGATTAGAAATTTAAATAGAGCATTAACAAGTACGCGATAATTACTTACAAACCCGTTACCTGATATTTAATAAATCAAAATGCAGTATCAATTGTTCTGAGTAAAGATACAAAGCAGATCCAGATATAATTGAAAAATATATCTGCAACTCTTTTTCATCAAAATGAATTCGCCAAAAAATTTAAATTTCAAAAAGCTTTTATTCAACTAGTGGACCAATTAGTTACTTCGCCAAGTTTTCAGTTCATTTTGGCGACTATCTTTTTTGTTATAATATCCATAAGTTCCGGAAATTGAGGAATCCACCATTGCATTATTTTCTCATATAGCATTTATTAGTAGCTCAAACGGAAGAAGTGTTGTAGGAATGAAATATCATTGATAATCTATTGAAAAATTTAAAACGATTTGAAAAAACAATTTAAAAAAAAAAATTTAAAAATAAAATACTGTTAGAATTATTTCACTTCGAGAATTTAAAACGATTTAAAAATTTAAAACAATTAAAACGATTTGAAAATTCTCGAAATGAAGTAATTCTAACAATAAATACAAAATCACATCTGTCTTAAAAATATGTTTGGTAGCCTTCGTACATTGCTAAAAATGCAACACGAGTAAATTATTAACATGAATGATACCAATTATCTTTTTGAGAAAAACATTGAATAAGAAAACTGCAAAAAAACTTTCCGAAAAATGAACAAAAATTCAGTAAACAAAATTTCCATACAATATTGCCAAATTATTTTACATTTATTCAAAATTTACTTATAAAATCCTAAAAGTTACAATACGCGAACCAAATAAATCAGAAAAATCGAAAAACAAAAACATGAGCACAAGAGAAGCAAAAATATATAGAGAACCACAATGTAAAGATGATGAATGCAGTAAATATAATTTATAAAAGATGTAGGATTTAGTGGTAATTTAAATTATAATTCGTCCTCGTCGCAACAGTATGATTATACATTTTGTAAAAATCACCTTTCATGTATATAATTTTGAAAAACGGCAGCTAAAAAAAATGATGAATACAGACTGAACCACATTTTATGAATAAAGCAATTTAATAATGATTCGTAGGATTTCAATAATTTCATAAACTAAGAAAATTTATAATTCATAAATAAAAAAAGATGGTTTAGAAGCAAACAAAATTCAAATCTAAGAGAATATCCTAATCGTCATAATAAGAGTTATTGTAATAACTTTGATGAAAAAAAGTAAGGAAAGGCCTATAATTTTTACTTCACAATCATTTTTAAACAGTTAGAACTAAGAAAATAACCAAATATTGTTTCAAAATACACTGAATATTACAATTTTACTAAATTGAATCGCCCTGCAACAAACGGCAACAAACAGAACCACAGGAAAATGGCTGCAATGGAGCAAACAAAAACGTCATATGTTTTGTTGAAATATTTTTTAGTATTAGCTTTTAAATTGAATTTTTAAATAACATTTAAGTAAAAATAATTTGATCAGCTACGTAATAATATTTGAATTTAAAGCTCTTTGAATTTCAAATTCTACAAATGAAAGCGATGAACTTTCATCGATCTGCACTTCAGCTATTATGAGATAAAAAACATTCCGAACAGTGACAACAATACTAATTGTGATGCAAGTACAAAAACATCGAAACCCATCAATATTTTGTCCATTAAAATTAGTGAATGATATGAAAAATATTAAGCAATAAACAGAAAAATTAAAAATGATAATGAAAAAACTAAAACTGATAAAATCACATAAGAAAACAATAATTAAGAGTGATAATGGAATTTAGAGAATAAAAATGAAATAATCAATGATTACAACACAGCAAAACAATAATAGTGTACTTCAATTCTATTATTCATTTTAATTCTAGCGTTTATAGATATTTTATAGATGAAATATTCAGTATTAGTAAAGAGAAAAAAAGCAGCTTTGAAATTAACAAATTTATTTCCTTATTTCATTCAATTTTTATTCATTACTGAATAAGCACTAACCTATGATGATCAGGTGATTAATTAATCAATGTATTCTTAAATGCACTGATTTCAGTCTGCTATCAATTCCAAAGAATGAAATAGTTTATGACTTTAGAAATAATTGCAACCTCTCAGTAAATGCCAAAAAATAAAAGTGAACTTTGAAATTTTCACGAAATTTAAATTATGCGAGGAATTTGATTTTGCTCAAATCAGAAAGTAAAATAAATGTAGTATATAATTCGATATGATTTTTCACAAGTATTTGGGCAAACAAATTTTGTTATTTCTCTTTACTCACAATGTACAAACACCAAAAATTTTTTTTTAACAAATTTCATAGTACAATCATAAGACATCTAACGTATATTTATTACTTATCATATGGGGAAGTAAATTTTCTTTAGCAAAATGAACGATAGCATAACAGTTTCAACAAAGAAGCTAAATAGCTACAGGCCAACTTCTATTCATAATGCTCTTTCCGTAGTGGTGGTAGCTATTTCACCAAATATTCCATCGTATCCGTAAGCAAAGGATAATTTCTTGATACATGCAACCATAATCATATGTTAAAATATAACCAAATCTATCCGATATAATTACATTCCGAAAAAAATCAAATATGAAAATGGAATTTAATTTTGAGAAAAAAGAAAGAAAAAATTGTTCACAACACAAATAGAGAACATTTTTTTAAGATTAATAAATCCAACACAGCTGAGAGCATTAATCTTCTTCGATACAATTATTACGGATTATCATATTAATCTCATTCTTTCGAAGTCACTAATTCATCCATTGCCATTACTTATAAATTATCATCTATTCATATGTGTAAAATTCGCAATATTGTATTTTCAGTAGTATTTGAAAACAGAAAAAGATTTTGATTTCTACCTAAGAATTAACACTAACAGTTACTTAGCCTAACTAAAAGTTACTCTGTTAATTAACACTAACAGTTATTTAATCTTGTTGCATATTTCAGTAAGGGTTATACTTTCGTTCTCCTTTTTTATCATACAAATTAGTTCAGAAAAACTACATTTTGATTCTCGCTCCTAAATAGTAAATGTATAATACAAAGGCTTATCAGTTCGATAAGAAGTTCCTGACAAACAGTTACACAGATACAAACAGCCATATTCAACATTTCTGTAAATATGATTAGAAAAGATAGCCATGCAATGTTAGAATGCTCTCTCACTCCAAAAAGAAATTAATAATTCCAGAATGCTTCTTCTATACTGATAACAATATTTTCATACTGATAAGAAATTACTGCACTCTTCTCTAGGAATGCTCATTTACTTCTTTCTCTGAATATCTGAACAAAATTCTACACATATCCGAAAAATATGCAATGTTAAGTTCGTCAAATCCTAAATAAATTCAACATTTTCACTTTTTTACGAACTTATATTAAAAATAGTGTTAAATGAAAAGCTAATCAAAATAGCTACAACTCTTCAAATAAAATTCTTCAAAAAATTAGACAAATATTATATTAGAAAATTTAATCAAAAAAATTTTAAATAATGAACAATAAAAAATAGGGGACATTTGGCATGAAGTAAGCAATAAAATAGAATTATTGAGTGTTTTAAAAGAAAAGACATCTTCAAAATATGCAAAAAGTTGTCGCATAAATTATTTAATAATCTTCAATGCAACAGCGAACACAATTCCACACCATAATTAATATCAGAAATTTCTCATTTAAACCCTTCAAATCAAAAAAAGCAAAAAAATTGTGCCATAAAAATAAGAAACTGTTTGAAAAAAAGTTTTTTTTTCTTCCTACAAATGAATCATTGGTGAATCAGTGTCATGTATGCCCCATTACCAGCTATTTATAAAAGGTTTATCTTTCCATTTTTCTTGCATACAACAACTATGCAATGAACTGAATGAAATTTGAATCAATCTTGGTCAAAATTTTTTTAAATTGAATTCACAAATATTTTTATCAAAATGAATGTTATAGTGAATAGATAAATTTTAATATTCGAAATAAACAAAATAAAATTGAAATGGAAAAGAGTAAAAAGATTTCAATTCTAGAAATCTATCAATGATTTCTCATTAACTTTTTTTATTTTTTTTTTTTTAAAATTTGTTAAAAAAAAAAGCATTAATCATTGCTTATAATATGGCCTAATGTTTTTTTTTGTATAGTTAGTTTTTAATTTTAATTATCTACAAACTAACTATGAAATAATAATAAGCAATTTTGGATAAAAAAAAAAAAAAAAAAAATTTCATTAAGGAAGCACGAAATATTTGTGGTCCTCTCAAATTAAAAGGGTAATAGGACAGAACAACAAGATAAGACGGAACAATTCCAATCAATCTATCGCGCACAACTCTGACATTTTTGCAAAGGGTACGACAACAATATGTCATTAAAGCAGGTGAGGAAGAGAATGTGCAAAACGAACATTCCAACGCTTCAATTCATCAATAATAAATTTAGGCTTAATTTAGAAAAATGTAAACGTGCAAACCAAGTAATAACAAAATGGAAATTATGAATTTATAATTTATTTAAGACAAATATTAACATTGAATTAAGGAAAAGTATCATGTAGTCACGTAGTAAACTGAAAATGATAATGAAATAGTTGATAACATGAATCCTTTATCTTTTTAATTCATTCGAAATTTCTCAATGATTCACTCAAATGTATCATTCTATTTTAATTAAGTAATATATAAGTGAAGTAAAAGACCAGCATTTTTAGATCCTTTCAACAATTCATCCTACAAAATCCGAACGTTCCCTCTCTCTACAACGACGGTAACAAAAGGTAGGCAGGACACAGTCACCAAAATTGCCTCCCATAAAATATTTTCTTTCTCTTCCTCTCTTTCCCATTCTTGAACTTTTCATCCCTCTCTCTCTCTCTCTCTCTCTTTCTTCCTCTTCTTCCCGCTCTTTAACTCTCTATCCCTCTCTTTCCAGCTTTATCCCTAACATTTTGCAAAGAAAGGCGCCGATTACAAATATCAACAGAACAAAAATGTCAAACCGAACTGATCAACGCAAATAGTCGAGCAATCAACACATGGAAATTATAACACTACAACATATACATACATATATACACACATATACATTGACGTGCCCACGCACACGGATATTATAATATTACGACTACGAAATACACGCACGCACATACATGCACACGCATACATTGACGTGTCCACACACACATGGACATTATAACACTACGACTACGACATACACGCATGTATTGACGTACCTACACACAAGGACAGTATAACACTACGACTACGATATACACGCATGCATTGACGTACCCACACACACTTACATGTATACACACATGCACCCGTATACGTGTAATACACATACGATAGTGCTACATTATGCTACTGCAAGTGATAGTACGGGCAGGTGTGTTGTGACCTAACTTTAGAGATCTGAATAAGATGATGTCAAATGGTGGTCAGGTAATCCATTCTTTCTAGGTTGTTCATTCAACACTATCGTTGGTAACAATTGAGGGTTCTGTTGAGATGCATCGGATACTTCGAGCATTCCTTCTCATATATCCATCTAAATCAACAATGTTGCCTTGTAAACAATTGAGTGTTCTGTTAGGATACACCGGATAACTTCACGCATTCCTTTCCACATATCCATCTAATCAATAGTGCTATCTTTACGTCTCACTACTGATCATATGACTTACGTAAGAATATTAGCAAAATAAACAAAGATGAAGCTAAAACTAATAAACCGTATACTATAAACGAGAAATGCTTGACCTTTGTTCGGGTCATGTCACTTATTTTGCACATTGGAGCAATTATTGAATAACAATTGAAAAGATATGATTAGCGTAGTTTGATACAAAAGATTTTAAAATTTAAGTAATAATGAAGAAAATTTTTTAACGCAAAAAGAATCCTATAATTGTATACGTAATATAAATTACGTCAATAAGTTCCTCTCGAAAAACGACCTCATTGTGAATGTGTGTAAGAGTCAGTGAGAAAGTTAATGAGTTTTGAAGATACTGAGAGGAGGACATCGGACAAGGTAAATGTCATCTCAGCCCTTTACCTCTTTTTCGTGCCCTCCAAATGTTATTTCCTTTTCTTCTTTATTCCTCCAATTTCTTTCTTATTCTTTCAAAACTTTTTATTTTAATCTCATCAACTATTTTTTTTTTTTTTTTTTTTGAAAATATGAACAGAGATAGAGAGAGAGAGAGAGAGAGAGAGAGAGAAAGAGAAATGCAATTATAGGAATGTATTTTAATAATCTCATGAATATTATAAATTTTCAAGGCTTACTATCCTAATCAATTCTTTCATAATTTCAAGCAAAAAAAAAAAAAAAAAAAAAAAGTTCTTTTTTTTTTTAAATTAATTGATAAAAATGAGCAAATTAATGCAAATTTTATTGCATCTATTCTCTATTAATTATAGTAGATATCTAAAGTAAATATAGATTCATTGAGTAAATTTTGAATTTTACATTAAAAAAAATTCGCGCTCTTCAAAGAAAAAGTTAAAAAATAGTGTGAATGTAAAAATAATTGAAGCTAACACAAATGATAACTTCTTAACGCTTTACTTTTTGCAAAATTATTTTAATGATAAGAAGAAATAGGATGGAAAAATGATTACATTGATATTGTTTGATGACATAACGTCCATTTTTATCCGGCTAACTATCGTCTAAACTTTTGTTGACACATAAAGTCGTTTATTGAATATTTTCAAAGCTTTGAAAATGCATAAAAATTCATGTTTCATTCATCATTTTATAGTTTCATCAGACAATTTCATTCATCATTTCCCTTTTTGCCAGCTCATCGTACCATTGATATATCACTATATCAACACAGCTAAGATGAAAGGAATGGAAAGAGAGAATAGTACTAGCAGGAAATAAGCAATGCAAGCATTTCACTCCTATCCACAAAAGTTATGATAATGTTCGAGAATAAGTGCTTTTACTATTTTCATTTCCTTTATTTCAGTTTTAACTTTACAAAAATGATGAAAATACCCACTCAATTTTCACATCTTTCATCTCAACCAATTTTTCAAATCATTAACATTTAATGTAAGTAAATAACTTGCATTTTCGACATTCAGAACGAACACAGCTACTACTTCATGAAGTACACAAAAATTTCCCTCTTTTCGAACTTATGCATTAAATACAAAACTTGAACAACTCGAAAAGACCAGTATCCGTCAACCGTATAACTTTATTTACACAATTGCAGAAAATGCGTCATTCCGCAGAAAAGAAACGTTGGCGGGAAAATTAAACTATCTTTTGAAAATAGAATTTAGGTATAGAAAAAGTTATTTGCAATTAGTAGCACTTCGGAAAGCAATCAGAATTAAACCTCAAAAAAAAGTTACACCTGACGAAGTTCTTTACCCTCTGCTCGTCAAATATACAAAATGAAAGATAGGGGAAATTATGGATGCAAAAGCAATTCAACAATGAAACATAAAACTTATTATGCTTCATTCCAGGTTTCAATGGGACTCTTCTTCTATCAGTGTATCAGTGTTTTTTGGTCGCCATAATCCAAAATTATTTGCGAAAAGAAGAAGCAATAAAATAGAGGCGTGGCTTTTTCTCTTGAAAATCTTACAGAAAAAAGTTCAAAAATCATCCGATTCCTTGTTTTGGTGTTTAGTTTTACACAACTGCTTCTAAAGTTTTAGCATTCCGAATGATTTCAAAGAAATTCAGTGTGAAAAATCATTGGGAAAAGCTGGTCGTTACATAATTTCGAAAAAATTTGAGCTCTCAATTAATTTTTACATATATTTAGTCTAACTGATGCCGCTTGAAACAAGTGTGCGACAGGCTGATCAGGAAAATAGCCACCCTCAACAGATTTCTATTTTTTTTTTAAAATTTCAATCAAATAAGGTTATCGAATTTCAACAGCTTTAACTCAGTACTTCTAAATAACTCAAAAATTACTCCATTCTACGGCACATTAAAAAAAATTTGATTTAAGTTTATCACTCAACGTTATCGAAAAATCCGGGAATTAACGAAATTAACGGCAGAATATAACAACGTTTTTTTGTGGAGACAATTATCACAGGAACTTTTTACTGTTGGGGATAGTATTCCATCATTACACTTAGTACAAAATACCCACTCAACTTCTGAAAAAGAAGCAAATAAACTTTAAAAGTATCAAATCATTAAAGATAATTCATTTAAACGAGTGATTGTAATTGAGTAATGAGTTTGTTATAGATTGACGATCGATATAGAAGGGAAAGTTTTCCGAAACTAATTACTTCGTATCACGTTGGAAATATGGAAAATGAGCCAAAACAACTATGCAAGCTTACAGATCACCCTGGATAGAGAGATTTTCAATTTTCCCTTACCACACACTTCCTTTCGCTTACTTTTATCCTTCGATTTCGTGCTGTTATCGCTTGCTTCCGTCGATATGCTTAATAGGCAACTACTTTAATGCTTCCAAAATGTACTCATTTTTGATGTTCTCGCTGAATCATTGTATATCAGTAGACTATAATAAAAATTCTGCTGTGAAATATGCAATAAAAACATTGTACCAATATAATAATAATCAAAATTTATTGACATCATCGAAACATAGCAAAAGTCACATGGATCAGTCGAAGTGTGATTTAGCATTTATGAAATTAAACAAAGGCTAATTAACAAACAATGAGACAATTTCTTTTCCTTTTTTACCTATGCCAAATTATATTCTCGCAACACAGATATGAATAGAAAAATTATTGAAATTTGAGAAAATTCTTTCAACTTTTAATCATTTAAAGCAAAGGCATAAGAAATATAATGCCCCATTGTAAACTGCTGAAGAAGATTATAGAGTAAATATTGGTTATGATTAATGACAGTGACTGGAAGAAAATTGGAAAGACACAAAAAAACTGTTGGAAGCTTTGTAAAATTGAGAGAAGTTGTCAGCAAAATTGCTAAAAGTATTTAAATTAAATAGAAATAGGATAAGCATATTATGATGAAAATAAACAAAAAAAAAAAAAAACCATAACAGATTGGTTGTTGAGGAATTTATTTAGAATTGTTCCTAAAATTCGGCATGATGGAAAGGTTGGTACTTTCCACATCAGCAATAGAGTCACTTGTGTTTCCAATTAAAAAATTTGTTTGAAATGATTCAGTGTAATGTTTAGAAAATTACAAATATGAGAGAACCACACATAATTTTATTTGAAAGAACCACACATAATTTTATTTGAAAGAAAGAAGTGCTTGATCTTAAATTCCGATTGCAATTCACTTCACAAAAATTGTGGATTACTAGCAACCTGTTCATTCTCGCCTTCAAGCTTACTGTAGCCGGCAAAAAGCGGTAATTGTCGCAATTTGTTATGACTGCGATACAGGCGGAAAAAAACTAGTACTGCACAGAGTAGTACAACAAATAAAGTGCAGTAAACAAAACGACGGTTACTTTTGCATGCAAAATCAGGAATATTGAAGATATTTTGACCTTTACGTGATTCCGGTTCAGCACAGGTCGTATAACCCTAGAAATGATTTTATCCGGTCAAACACAAAAGCAAAAAAGATAGTATACTATGCTATGTGAATGATTCAGTGTATGCCAATGTTATCTACAGCATAAGATACGGTAAAGGATGCTCAAATAGTGAGACAAGAAGAAAAACTTAAATTTGCTTCATGAAATTAGTTTGGGTAATTTTACCTGATTGAGAAAAGATGTCGGATTTTTCGATAGTTCCTTGATAACTGGTATAATATCGCAGTTGCAGTTCAAAGGATTTGAAGAAATATCGACCGTTGTGAGACTAGGAAGAACTTCCCAAAGATGAGAGGATAATGTAGAAAATTCATTTCCAGAGAGATCCAGCACAATAAGATTTTGTAAGCAACCCGATTTAAAGTTGAATTTTTTAATCCTGTTACCGGATAGATGTAATCGAATCAGGCCATTCAACTAGAATGAGAAATTATTGCGTTCACAGCGATAATATCTCAATGATCCACAATCAAGCAACTTCAACACCTCACAGTATACACAAACACATCAAATGATTACTTTAATTTATTTAATTAAAGTAGGTCTTACTTACTTTACTTATTTAAAGTTAATTTAGCATTATTAATGATCGATAATTTGTATAATAAACGCAAATCTGCACATATCACAAAGGTATAATTGTCAAAATAAGAACTTGCATACTTCAATTTTTTTATTGAAATTACCTCGCAAAACATGTCAGGTAATATTTCAGTGAGACCATTGTCACGTAAAATTAGTTCTTGTAAATCGTTAAATTCATTTACAGAGTCAGCAAATGTATTAGCCAGCAAGCGTGATCGTTCAGTAAGTGATACCGATGATGAGAAAAAATTCGACATATCCAAAACTCGTAAATGTACATTCCATCTGAAAGATTTCGAACAAAAAGTGAAATGTAAATATATAAAAAAAGTTTGATAATATAAAATAGGCTTGCAAAAAGCAAGGAGGTGCGTGGCCTCGGCCAACATTGTTACTCGTAGTAGTTGGAACTGTCACTAGGCGTAAAGTGTCTAGTCGTTTTTGATGTTTAGAAACAAATAAAAAACAAGATTTATGTCTCAAAATTTCGTAAGATTCTTACGAAGTTCAAAAACAGCGTTTAAATGAATCCTGCGCTCCGTCTTTTAACAAAGAAGAACAAAACAGGGAAAGGAATTCAATGCCATTGTCAAAAGACTGGCAAGTTCATTGTAAAAAAAAATGAATTGCAACATTTTTCCCCTTTGAAGATAAATTGAATAGAAAAGAATGTGAAAGGATGAGTCGCAATAAATGAATGTTTCATTCTCAAAGCTGAATTTTACCTAAACTTTCAAAAGACCAATTTATGTGATTAATATAACAATGCTCCAGATACATAAAAATAAAAAAAAAAACCAGGTACATAAAAATTATTCATTAAACTGCGCGAATTTCGCTTTAGACAAATCAAATTTTTTTGTTGTTATAGAAATTTTGAAATCATTTTCTGTTATTGTATTATGTTATTGTATATTCTTCGCTATTGAAATTTGTATTCATCCAGAATTATAGAACAACATTTTAAGATAACATTTTCAGTAATCTTTTCAATCCGAAAAATAAATGAGTTTATAATGACGAGAGCACACACTGCTGAGAGGAGTGCTCTTGAAATCTAGAATGACTATTAATTTTAAAGAAGTATTTTGAAGTCATAAAGGGCGGAAATTGAAATTGTCGAAAATTCTTGAAACATTTATAAAAAATTTAGGTCATAGCAAGATGTTATGAAATATGAAGTCGAGAAGGTATTTGGGAATGATAAAAAATTACCGGAATGGATCAGCACCAATTCGTTCGATTGCATTATCATATAGGTAAAAATACTCTACTGCCGGAAATCCACGAAAAGTGTATGAATCAATGGAGCTAATGGCATTATCTGATAAATTAACTAAGGAAACATAGCGATGAGTAACATTAACGCCGAAAATATTCGATCCAGCAAGATCTCCAATACTATTCCCAGTGACGGTGATGGTATCTAAATCCGGATATGCTTCCGGACGCATGTTCAGAAACATTGCACTACCTTGCATTTTAGTTTGACGACATTCAACTGTAGTCTTGTTACAGTGACATGGCCTTGGGCAATTCACAACAAATTGACTTCTTTGGGCATTTACAATGAGAAACAGTGAAAATATACAACTTCTTAAGGCAAGCATCGTAAGTCAATTGTAGCAGAAACCGATTACAATTTGAGGTTGGCTCTTTGTTTGTGTCATTTGGTGAGTAAGTGAGTACGATGCAATCTGTTAGATGGAAATATTAACGATAAGAGGTAGGAATATATAGCAGAAGTTTAATTCTTTTATCTTCGCTATTTCCCTTCCCAACAACCGCTCCTATATCATTTCTCTTTTCTTGTTCCTATAACTTTTCCAGGTCTACTATTTCCAGTAGCTCTATATGCACGAACTTGCAGCTTATACATTAGTCTGCCTAAATCTCTCTCTCACTCTTTCATTTTCTTACAGGTCTCAAAAGAATGATGATCCTATCTGTTTCGTCGATATCGTTGATCGAAGAGGAGCAATTATCCTGATTACATTCATTTTGCTATATACTACTCTTTCAGACTTTAACGACTTTGCCGGAAATAATTATTATATTAGTTATAATACATCTTTCATAACATTCATCATTGATAATCTATCACATTGTTCGTAATTCTATACTTAATTTACATCGCAATAAATGCAAAGTACTTTCATCACTATCATTTGGCCATTTAATATTCTATTGATTTCATTTTTCCATTCAATTTACTTCCATTTTACGATCATCAAAATATCACAGCTATTTGTATGTAAAATAAGTAGAAAATGAAATAACTTAAAGTGATTCTTCATGGTTTTTAAGGCCCTTGACTATTTGAAAGATTAGCGCGTAGTGTTGGCTTAATACGACGATGTTAGAATAGTGGAAAAAAAATATTTTTATGAAATTAGTTGAAATTATCTGTAGGGTATTCTTATTATTTATAAGAATAGCATAAAATGTAAGAGATAATATTTATTTGACAAAAGCAACACATATTGATGTCAAACCCAACTGATCAGCTCAATAGTAACCAATGAAACAAATCTAGCCTGAAAAAAGTGACTTTATAAATCACTGAAAAATAAATCTGCCATTAACAATACACTTAACTTAACATAGTACTCGTGGTTCAGCTCAAAATATAAATTTTGTTTTATTGTTTCTTCCTTGGAAACGTAAAATTGAAATTCGTTCATGAATTCGATTCCATTCATAATATATCATTTGAGTGTATTATTAGTGAGATCTTCTTGAAAAGTGAAAGAGATGTATGGATTATCAATGTTGCAATCATGGACAGCTCTCGATTTAAGGACACCCAATTTGGAACGGGTTCTTTCCAAATGAGTTGAACTAGGTATTTCGTTGACATTCATTGCCGAGTTCTTCTCTTCCTGCTGATTATTCTGAACAGAAATGTAAGTGAATTATACGAAACTTTGTATAATTAAATTAAAAGAATTTTTTAAAACACTTTCCTACATGATGCCAATGCCAGTAAACCCTAATTTCTTACAGATGGGAAAAAAATATCAATTTTGATCCAACAATGTATTGTGTTGCTGTATTAACTCTAACGGAGTTTATTTGTTCATAGCATGGAAAGGTAAAGAGAAAATATTAAGTGGAATAGATAATAAAGAAGTTACATTCTATTTTTTGGTAAGCTACTTCTTTTATAAAAAGTAAAAGTAGACCTATAAAAAAAATCATTGACAAAAGCGCATAAAAACAATAAACTTTTCTTGCAGCTATGATATTTGAAAATAAACATACCTTAGATTTTCGATTAACCTGTATGAAACGATATGTCGTCATGCCGCGTTGCCCTTAAATGATAAACTTTAGTATAGAAAGACAGAAATTTATGAGTGATGCCTTAGCCTCTTTTGGACTCAGATTTGCTATAAATAAAATAATTATAATTATTAGTGTACAAGCAATCTCGAAAAGTTCTATTTGTCAACTAACATAATTTGTAATGGAAATAAAGCAAATGTGCGCATGTAACAGTCACAATAAAGTATAAGATACTAGCAACAAAGCATAGACCTCGCCATAACATCAATTTTATTGGCAATTTATCTGAAAAAAAATTTAGTTTGTTCATCTTTTTCTTTTTCCCTTTTTTTAAAATATTAAATAACAAAAATGTTCTCATCTCCACTTTTTAATTTTGTTTTCGTAACTTTCTAATTCATCCTCTTTCTTCATAATACGCACGACTTGCGTATCACATCCTAGCAAATTTTTGATGTGTCACCTGTATATGGAAGTAATCCAATATTGATAAAGGATATCGTTGCAAGTATAATCAGACACGTTGATATAAGAGCTGATATAGAACTCACTGACAGCACTAACAATAAAAATAATCTAAAAATAATGATAGTGCTCGATAAATATTTCATGGTGCTGAGAGATTCAGAAGATTCAAAGATGAGTTTCTGGAACTAATGCATTCCAGAAGCGGTCATGAAAGTTCAAGACTTCATTTTCTGAAACTAAAAAAATTTCCTAATCTAAAAAATCAGAAACAAAGCATTTGCGTGATGAATTAAAGGATGCCAATAAAAATCTCGTTTCCACTGTCGCTTCTCCTCGCTTCATCAAAAAAAACATTTTGGAAATTTATTAAAATTCTGAGATTATTAACCTGTAATTAGCCGCCCCAATGCAATTGTTGAGCCATTTGCAGTGATGATCAAATCCAGATATACATTTGTTGCATTGTCGACAATGCTTGCAAGTGGGATTTCTACAAAAATAATACATTTTGAATCATAAATTCTTGCTGGTTCATTTTATAAAATATGGAAAATTTTAGAAGCAAAAAGTGTACATTAATTTTGTGGCGAAATAGAAAGTTGCTAACACACTAATTAAGCAAATATTGCAGAAGAGATTCTCGATAACATGCTCATGCTTGCTGGCGTCAAAATGTGCTGGCGCTTGATCTTTCCGCAGATTGCCTACTGCTGGGTCGATGCATGTCAGCACAATAATTTGCAGCACAAGCCATACTGTCCCAATTAAAACGGCAATAGGTGCGAATAATATGTGCAAAGGCATGACCAAAAATGCGGTACTTGAAGCTATTATGGGTAATGTTACCCAGAAAAGCAGTTGCAGAATTGACGGAGGCCAAGTCCAGCCGTTATGACGTCGTCGCTGTGGTTGCATGTCTCTGCGAGTTCAGTTCTAAATTACTATAAAACCGGCAAGAGAAAACGAGTCTTCATAATATAATCGAATGTTGGAAGCTGTAATTACATCTGTCAGCATTACATCTCTCAGCAAATCTGTCAGATTTCTCCAATGACTGATGAATACCTACGATTGAGCTGAAGATCGATCAGACTTCATCTTGTGTAAAGTCAAATCTGAAATTCAAATGTACCTAATCATTTCGTCACTAAGAATAACTTGAAATTATAATAAACTCGCAATTATAATCTCAAATTTTGTCAAACATCATGACGACAGGAACTGCCAACAAATGAAATCAAAGATATCAGATAAAGATTTGAGGATACTCTTTTGAAACAACAAACCGACATCCATTTTCAAGTTTGTACCCAGAAAACAATGTGTTGTCATGGTGATCAGAAAAAGACCTTCCCATAAAATTATGTTATATTTAAGCTTTACCGGCTATCAATACTGCCATTGATTTCTGCCAACTAAATTACGTTTTTTCAATTATAAAAAAAAAAAAAAAAAGAAGAACGAAATTTATTGCTGTGCAAGGAACTTTAATACCGTCTAATGCAACTAATTATGGTTGTTAAAGTACAAAAAACATTTCGATCGATCAACAGTAAACAATTTCTCGACTGAAATGGCTTTTCATGGAAGCACATTGAACAGCCAACAGTCTGCATCTGTGATTGTAAAAACGGTGTGATGCTTGCTTGGCTTTTTTGACATTCATCACCAAAATTTACTATACTGTTCAACATTAATAGTCAAAAACTAATGGCAAGTTTTCAGCTGTTGACTTCTCAGCTGTAATCAGAAGTCAGAATTGAAATGTTAATTCTGGAATTCTTCTGAAATCCAAAAGAACCAGCATTTAGTATTAAGTAAGAAAATAACGAAACCATTAAACTCAATATCAAGGAGAAAGAAAAGCACTACAGCTTTATAATCTTATTCCTTATATCAACTTTTCTTGATATTAAAAAGGACGTAAAGGCAGTACCAAGAATCCCATGAAAAGCCGAGGGTTCCAAGTTGGTCCAGCAACACATTAACAATCAGGGCTTTTGAAAAATAATAGCTTCTATTAGGAGTTCAAATTAGGAGTCAAAAAAAGCTACCGGTGAGTTAGCTAGATTCCTAATTAAAGTACATTATACTCTTTGAATGTTTTGTAATTTCTTATTGAAATTTCTCGAAGCCTTGAAACATTAAGCATCTAAATAGTATCTGAAGGACAGGTTTTTTTCCGCTATTATATAGAAAAATTCTGATAAAACTTCACTATTTTCTGTTAGACAATAAAACTTCACTATTTTCTCTTAGACAACCATCCTGATGGCTTTCCAGCAGTCTAATATTTTTTTCCACAGTTCACTCTACTCCCGCTATTATTGATTTCTTGCGTGCCTGAAATCGAAATTAATTCAGAACTTGCGATACTGAACGCAGTCTCAAATTTAAATATACAGCAAAGTTCATAATTGCGCTCAGTTTTATGTCCCAACTCAAGGCTGATCCGAAATTGGTCAGAAAAAACATCTACGGCTTATACTGTTGCAATTTTCCCAAAAATATCATAATGAGCACATAAATCTTTTTAATTAAAATTGTGTCGTGAAATCATTCCACAATACATTCACAATACATTCACATGCTAGGGTTACAAAAGGAAAGTGCTTCCGGACAAGGCTTTGGATCCGGATTTTTGTTTTTACCATTGTTGCACTTACAGCACTGGATTCATCACATCATTGTCCGGTCCGTATAGCCAGCATGGTTTACTGCGATGTGACAAAATGAGCCATGACCAGCAAACATGTCATTAACTATCTTTTTCATAGTCTGAAATACCGTATGAATGTAAAGGTGTGGAAGTGCATCTGAAGCGACGATACTTTTGCGACTGTTAAATCTATTTGACCTTTAATAAAAACAATTCAGTCTTATAATGAGAGTTAACGAATGATCCAGACAGAATACGATAGACAAAGTCTTTATTTCTGATTTGGTGGCTTATGTTGGGAATACATATGCAAATATCATATAAAATATCGCATCGTATCATGAAGCTCTTTTTGTCTTTCTGTCTATTTGCGCATTTTCTACTGACTTCCTCAATGTATAAATTTTATCGTCCTGAGGAAAGATATGAGGCTTTTCTCCATTTATCATTTAACTTATTTTATAAATATGAATTGCCTCTATTTACCAATGAAGAGTTTTAGTAATTTAATTTTCAGAAGTTCTAGTACAAATCTGAAAATTCTTTTCCATTAAAATAAATTTGCCACAAGAGTGCCAGTAAGACTATTCAATACAAAGACAATAAAGTAGGAACCGTAGCAACTATCTATGTGTACCACCATAAATCACCTGAAGCGCTAAATAATTCGAAAGAAACAAAATCTGACAGAAGAATGACAGAATTCGACCTCAAGACTATCGACCTTAAAATAATTGGGTCACATTTGGAAAAAAAATGTGCAAATGTTCAGACAAATTTCCATGTTTGAATTGAAATATTAGCTCATTTCCAAATCAACAAGTATTTGTGAATCTGCACCAAAAGAACCCTCAAAATTTTATTTTCTCTGATAGCGCGTCCGTAGAATTCGTAGATAAAATAAATATAAATGTTAAAGCTTACGTGACCGAATTTATTGCAAAGACAGCCTAATTTCCGGTCAGGCGAATCTTTAGCCAGAATTAGAAAGTCAAACGAAAAAGCGGTAAAAAGAACCAATATTCAAAGTAGCTCATAAGAATGGTCAGAATTTCTTTGCTTTTGTATTGTCACAGAGGTTTGAAAAGTTTTGAAATGAATCATAAAGGCTCTTTAGCGATTGATTTGAACAATGATCGGAAACTGATGAGAAAAATGCATTCGTTTTTATCATATTTTCCCATTGATTCATGTTATAGCATTCATCTGCCAAATTATCATATCACCACCGCAACCTTCAGAATATGCCTAATTAAGAAAAAAGCGCAGCTTCTACAAATTTCTTACAACGTATTAATTTTGATCGAACACTTCTCATTAGTTTAGATATAAGCGGCCTTCATAATTATCACCTAATAGTAGCTCCATTTACAAGCACTATTGCCATTACTTGATAGCTTCCATAGTGATATTCTGATTTCATTCTAACATGCTATCAGAGTAAATCAACGAATCGTTGAAAGAACACTTAAACCGTCTACAGGATATTAAGGAGTAATTCAAGCAATTTCTGGACCTGATAATGCTTTATCCGGAAGGAGAAATCAGTGTGTGCAAGAAAACAAAACTATAATGCTCTGCTTTACTTATGCATAATGCATAATGTAAATAACAAATAACTGATGAAAAATCGCCTGTTTACACAGCTTTAGTATATTGTTTACATCAGTAAAAATCGTCCTGTTTACACAGCTTTAGTATATTGCTTACATCAGTAAAACTGTTTAATATAATTACATAACAGAATAATGATCCACGGTTTGATATGATACTTAATTAAGAAATAATTTCTCAGGAAAATATACTTTTCAATAAAAAATAGAATTGAACTCCCACAAATGGTAATATTTCATGAAAATTTTAGAATACAGTGTCATTACAACTTGCCATTTACAGCAGTCAATTAACTTTACAGAATGATGGTGGCTTTAGATCTAAGACACGAAAAGATAAAGAATCATCATCTTTTTCCTGATCTTCCGATTCACTTTCTGTGACAGCGACATCTGATTGCGGTGAGAGTTGCGAATGAAAACTCCATGCATCTCCCCAAAAACTCTTTACCGTTCCAAAAACTTTTTCAAAAAACTAAAAAAGGAGTTGCCGACTATTGCTTATTTATTGAATTGTTGATGACATGCTGATAAAATTTCATGAGAAATAAAATGACTTATATTTTACTGTTGACTTATATTTTATTTTTGAAGGGCAAGTGAGGTGTGATAAGATATAAGTCAAAAACTTTCCATTAAATCTTGATTAATTAAAATTATATAGAAACGAATCTTGACAATAAATTTAAGTCTATCAAATTCATAAAAAAGGGACTAATGATGAGCCTATTATTTCCTCACTTACTATAATAACTAAATAGGATCAAATGAAGAGAGAAAATTATCCTAACGAAGAGTAACTTTACTTTATGAATGCGCTGATATAACTGATTGGACCATTGTTCCGTCTGATTAAGGAACTTCTTTAATTCGTCTCTCTGTTCCTCCGTTAAATTACCAATCACTTCACCATTGATCGAAAGGACATCATTCTGCAAAATAAAGTTCAATATTTCGATTATTATTTTTCCTGCCTATTTAGAGATCAAGAGACATGGAGACTGAGTAAAAATAAATGAGCAATTAAAAATGCCCCAACAATGTGGCCAATCAAATCACTCTACAATATTTAACAGATTACTTCCTCTCAGAATCTGTGAATCACTTTTATCTCATAACTTCACCAATTACTAAAATAATCCTCCAAAGGGCATACATCTCTGAGTTCTGTATCAATTGCGGGTCCCAATTGGGCGCAAGTATATAAAATTTTGTTTCTGAGCTCTCAATTTTTTATAGACTATCAGAATATTGAACATTCTTTTTATCCGACCTGAATTTTGCAAACGGTATTATTAAATTGGATGACGAACGTCGCAAATGACTGGGTCACAGACTTTCCTTCGGTATGGATGACAGCGCCGATGACAACCAACCTAAAAGTAAAGCATAGCAGGAAACAGAAATATAATTAAAATTAATTCAAAGAACAATTCTTATAAATGGATTAATCGACTGATTTGTAAAAATATGAAAAAAAAAATGCACTTACACGACGTAGAACATTGGTAACATGATGATCGTGGTAGAACTGCAACTAAGATATCTTTATCGTAAATAAGTCGGAACAATTAATAATATAGTAATAGGCTACGTTTAATTTAATATGCAATATTTCAAATGTACGTAAACTTTCAAACTAAAAGATGACTAACGATTGCAATGTCACGGTAAAAGGCAAAAAAAGAGATATTGATCATAATCATCTGTTGTTTGTCACTCCCATCAACGACAAACAGCACAAAAAATTACAGTATTTTTTTTACAGTACAAAACAAGAATTTCAACCATTTCAAACAATATGTTTGCCGGAAATAGCCAACAGGCAGCTGAAGAGGAAAAAAAGTGTTGTACTGCAAAAAAAAATTTTTTTATGTGCTGTGCACTGTTCCGACAGGAATTGACCTAAAATTGTATTAAGGAGATAGATTAAGATAGATGTTTGTAGGAAGAAAAATCTATAATAGATAATTCCCGCTACTGTTAGTTGCATGTCTATGCTGTGACTTACTCTGAAAGCTTCTACAGTATTTTGGACAAAACCTTTGGTTAAGAAAGAGAAGTTAATTCAGCCTTTATGTTGATGATAATTTGGAACCAACAAGTCTTCAGTAAAAAGGAGGCCTCAATTCAAAAATTCCCTATAACAGAAGCTTTCAGTAAAATAGAAGCCTCAATTCAAAAATTCCCTACAACAAAAGTTTTCAATAAAACAGAAACCTCAATTCAAAAATTCCCTACCACAGAAGCTTTCAATAGAACAGAAGCCCCCTATAACGAATTATTAATGATTTATGGAAGAAGAAAGTAAAAATAGAAAGTGCAATACATTTCGTATATGACACAAAATATTTTGTTTCATGCAAGAAAAAATTTGAATTGCAACGATGAAATACAACAATTTTCAATATGTGAATGAAATGACTAATTGTAGCATAAAACAATCATGCCGGGTGACGGATAAAAAAACCAATTTATTTTACTTAGTCAGAATTTTTTTAATGAAAATGATAAATTAGAAACTACTTAATCGTAGCGACATTTTGATAGTTCAGTAAGATGGATGCTCTCTGACTATCGAAATCCTCTTCTGGAAAGGCCTAGTTTATCTTTTTCTTCGAACAAAAGCAAAAACCTTAAATTCATTGACAGATATAAAACGGTAGATTAAATCGTACAATTAGTAATTAAATGAAAATTTGTAATTGTATCTGTTTTTCCAAAAAAAAAAATTTTTTTTCTTTTATTTAGTTCATAAAAAAATACTTCACAATCACTAAACGAACATTGATATTTCTGCAAAAAATATCATATTAACACTATTCTTAATCATTTTTCTGTCAATTTCAGTATATACAACAAATACATTTGTGGGATTTAGTAAGGAATGTATTTGCTCTCACAGTTGATCCATGCTTCAGCAACATATGTATAGGTATAGAAACTTGGAACAAAGATAATCTTTTTTAAAAGGGAAATAATTTTCAAAGTAAATAAATTAAACAAGCGAAAATTTCAATTCAATTTTGGTTCGTTTCCATTTCATGAAATTGATGAATTTAATAGTAGCAATATGTCGTTTAACAAGAAGGCGAAAATACAACAGTATTTCAGTTAATATCATTGGTAATATGTATGTCTGCTCAAAGGTAATCTATAAATTTTACTGTACCTTGTGCTGTTAGTAAAACCAAAATGAAATGAAAAGTTAACATTGGAAAAGGTTACATCATTCAGACACTTTTTTTTTTTTTATACAAAAATGAAAGTGAAAAATGAATGAGTAAGAGAATTAATGGATTTGGAGAATGACATATGAACATTGCGCTTACTAAAAGAAAACTCGTACTGTAAAACTTTTTTCAAAAAAGTTTATTTCTGAAATTTTTGTTTGAAATTTTTTTCATACTAACTTTTTCCTTCATTAGCTGAAATTTTATTTGGAACTTTTTTCATGCTAAATTTTTTTTTATTAATTATGAATAGCTTCACATCCAATGACTTTACTACTCTTAAGTTGTGTTATTTATGCGCAATTTGAAAATAAAATTTCTGAGGGTACAGTGCTAAAAAATTACATTAATTAGTTTTTGGTACGTTAAACTTCCAAACAAAATTTCAACAAAAAAAAAAAAGCAAACTTTTCAAGCTTCAGCATTCTACATACTCAAAAATGATTTGAAAGAAATGAAAGCAAAAAAAAAAAAAAAAAAAAAACTTTTGGTGAATTATAAACTAATTTCATCTATTCTAACTTGATTTTTTTCAATACCATATATAAGATTTTAAATTATATTTATTTTTCTCAAACACGTCCATAAAATTATAATATGTGAATAATTTGCACGATAATCACGATAATTATCAATTCTCAAAATAGACTGGTAAATTTACAGTGAGGAGGAAAGGAACAACAATTCTGAACAGTTCAAAGGTCATATCCATTAAGAAACGATATCTTCTAATTATACTTTTTTCGAAAGCATCGGCGAATATTGAGAGTAATACGGATGATTCACTTTCCAAGAATTCAGCCATTCAGCTGCACAATCACACAGCCATCTCATCTCATCATTTCTCTACGTACTAAACAATTCTAAATTATATATATTTCAGATCAAATAATTAAACCCATACTCTGGTATCTATAAAACAATACAAATCAGACATTTGTGTCAAGACCTACTGAATCAGACATTTGTGTCAAGACTGCCATTTGTGGAATGTGGAATGTCTCTGTTTTTATCTTCTTTTTTCGATTCACATTGCTCTCATTACTTTATGTTTTCCTGAGAAAGTACAAATGCTCCTCCTGAGATATCCTGAAAAATTTTCAAATGTAAGCAGGAAATGCAACAACAGGCAAATGAAAACCTTGATTATTTTAGCTTTTTTCATTCTTGGAAAAGTTCAACAATAAATTCTTGTTAATATGGAAATAAATTTTATAGTATAAAAAAGAAGGAATATTTTTAATCGAAAATTAAATTTAATTTTTATGAATGTAAAATATGAAAAAAAGAAAGTTGCCTCCGTTTAGTTTAAATTCATTCAGTCTGATAGATTCTCACCAAATGTCATGTTTCAAATTAAAATTAAATTCCTAGGTGGAAAAATGTGAAAGATGGAAATTGGCAATCATCCAATTTCACTGTTCACACAATTCGACAATCGATTTTTTGTGTTTAGGACGATTTGCTGTCTATTGTGAAACGTCATTGGCGTATCACGGGAAATTGTTTCTGAGTTATCTTGGATTTTCCAGTAGTACGAAATACTCGTTATGGCAGGTGAGTTCTTTTTGCATCAATTTATTTGTATTTTTAAACATTTATAATTTGTAAGCAATGATGATCTCTAAGTTGAATATCTCAGGAAATATTAAGTCAACTTTTGTTAAATATTTCTAATTTTATTGCGGCATTCACGTTGTTGCATTATTACGTGAGAAATTTTCAATTTTAAAAAAGCACTTGAATTAGCTATAAATTGTTTTATTGCATTACTTTCACATATCAACTAGTATGTACACCTCGTACTTTGTGATTCTTCGAGAGATTCAAATCTGAAATGATATTGTCGATGGCTTTCTTTTTGCACAAGTAAATTAAGGAATGCTAAAGAAAGAAAAGTAAAGAGATGTTAACGAACAACTATTTGTGAATAAAACCTAAGAGATTGAATTGATTTAGATCCCTGCAAAGAAGCTTAGTGCTCGCTTATATGTTGTAATACGATAGCAGAAATGCTTTTTCTAATGACTAGTTAAATTTGCTCAAAAGAAAAAAAAAAACTTTACAAACATTGTTTCTCTTAAGATTTATGTATCTACTTTGTCGATAATTTCAAAACATTGCTGAAAAAAAATCAATAGAACAAAAAGTATTTTGTTTTTTTTTTTTTCAAAACATTGCTGAAAAAAAATCAATAGAACAAAAAGTAGCTCTGCATTGATTTTAATTATTGATAAAGAATATATTGTAAGCAGTGATTGATTACGTGAGATCTGAATTTCATTTATCTTAAATGGTATGCTGATATTTTGAGTTATTGCAGTAGGCTTAAACTTATCTTTGTTAATTAAAATACAGACTATTAGGCAGTCAGATATTTTTATTAATGGGGAACGCTTATTTCTGTAGCACAGAAATTTGCAATTTATATTTGTCGATACAGTTGGCAGGCATTTTCTACGTACGGTTTTGGAAAAAATTTTCTTGTATAATGTGATAATAAGAGTACAAATGTTTGAATTTCTTCTGATGAATGGGCAAAATTTGCATGTGTAACGCTAATTTATCGGCAGAGCAAGATAATTGTCAAATATTATCAATAATAATAATGATTAAAAAACAAAAAAATGTTGCGAGTCATTTTGGTTCATTTTAGTAAGCTTTTTATTTTCTCAATAAAATACGAAGAGCCTATTCACTGATATTCGTAATACTAATTCTTTGAAGTAGAATGTATGTTTGGTATATATTTATTCCTGAAGAAGGCAATCGAAAGAGAAATTTAGAAGGAGGAATTTAATATCAGTTGCATTTTCATACTGTTAAATTTTTCAGTTTTAAAATCATTTCTCAATAATATAATTGATGTACCCACTGTTATGTGATTTATGGTTTCCTGATAGCGAATATTTCAAAAGAGAGTGCTACATTATCTTTTTAGCTTATGGAGCTGCAGCATTTCCTCCGCAAGCAGCAAATGCTGCACAAGGGACCGCTGATCCAAATGCTTCCGCTGCTGTAGCAGCAACTTATCAGCAATATGATCCAGCTGCACTAGCACAATATCAACAAGTTAGTTCTCACATTTTAAAATATTTCTTTCTTTCTGAATAGTATAGCAGTATTTTGCTACCTAAAGTTTTATTATTTATCAAAAATTGAATCTTGAAATTTACATTGAGCAGGTCTGTTTAAATGGTTTGAAGTAAATTTCTTTGCTTAATAAAAGATAAAATGAGAATGTGTCATTCTTCGCATGTTTGAGTTTTATGTAAATTAAATGCTTCTTTATGATTTTTGAGTAGGGAAAGAAGTTGGATCTATGATAAATAATATCCAAATTTTTGAAAAGTATTAACAAGTATTTTATTCCTTAAATTGTTTTTCAATTCAGTTTTTTTAAAACCTCTTCAGGCTTGGCAACAGTATTATGCAGCAGTAGGCCAAGCAGGTATAGCGGGTGGAGTTCCAGGAGTTGCTCCACCAGGAGCTGGATCCGTACCAACAGCTGTCCCACAGGGAGTACCAGCAGCTGCAGCTGATGTAAGTACAATTAGTTTCAGAATTTTTGCATCCTTTTTCTGAATGTTTTAAAAATTAATGTATTATTACTTTTTTCCTGCAGCCCAATGTTGCTCATAATTATTCGGGATATTTCGCTCAAGCGGGGGCTCCCCAAGGACAAAATGGAGCTTCGGTACCAGCATATGGTAATGCTTCAGCTCCAGCTTATGGTGTGCCCCAAGGCGGTAGAAGAGGTGCACCACAACATATTGGTTCTGTAACTGGCAAAAGTGCTTATGATTATGAAGATGACCATGGCGGTCGAGGTGGTTATGGAGGTAAGCATATTTTATTTCGGAACATAGTGACTACAGTTTCGAATAGCATTGTATATTAGAGAAGCTGAGTTGAACTAAATCCTTGAAGGAATTCTAAAGGAGCTTCAAAATCGCACAAAAGTACCATCAAGAGACAATAACTTATTTCCTCATGATTGCATGGCACAGGTTTTGACATTTTGCCCGAAAAATTGCAGTGAAATAAATACGCTGTAGAATCTGGCATATATTGAGAGCGACATAGGAACATGTTTCCTCAGCATATGTATTTTTGAACGTTTATTTAGACTGTTGCAATTTACGATGTTGTTGATTTCAGATGGTGGTGAACGTTATGGTGGTCGAGATGATCGAGGAAGTCGAGATGACCGCGTAAGTCGCGGAGGTTACGATAGAGATCGTGGCGGCTATGGAGACAGAGACAGAGGTATGTTGTTTTGATCCTGCATTTAGAGAAAGTAATCTTTTGCTTTGCTTTTTCGCAATAATCAATTTATCGCGCTTTGTCTTATTTTTTTTTCCATATTTTTTCCCATTTTTCTCTCGGCTTTTCTAAACCAGAGTTTTTGTAGGGAAATTATTACCTTCAGTCACTGTAAACAGTTTTTTTCTACATAAATTTGTTCATTTGATTGATACCTGAGATATTATTCACATTTGACTTCAGATCGTGGTAGTCGTGAAGATAGAGGTGGTCGAGATCGTCCGAGTCGTTGGAGTGACGACCGTGATCGTGGCGGATCTGGCGGTGATGATTACAGGGGAGGGTCAGTCATTTTTTGTATTTGTTTAACATTTTCATCAAAAAACATATATCTGTGGTGCCAGTTATTTGGGAATATTATCTTGTGGCCAGGTTAGTAGTTAACGTCGGAAAATATGTGTTTATCTTTTCTTGCTGCTTTCGTAAACTGTTTTGTATGGGAGATAGTACAGGTGAGTTTTGGAACAAGTGTTGGTCATTTTTATGATCGGAAAAAATTCAGCAGTGTCGATTTGATTAAAAAAACAAAATATTACGTAACTTGTAGCCTTCCAGCAAAAACGTTGAATCGTGATATGTCATTTCCCTGTCTACTATAACTACACAGACAGAGACAGAGAAAAGACATCGGTTATAAATTGTTATAAGCAGTTTAAAAATGAGCAGCGCCACTCACGAAAATCTGTGGTATCAGGTTTTTATTTTGTCCTTGAATGTTTGCAGGAAGCAAGTTTACGGTTCGTCAGTTTTCTTCTAATTTGTTAAATGTTCAGATTTTAAGACACATATTGTTCAGTTTATACTGGGTTGACATTAATCAAGTTACATGTATTTTTTGCTGGATATTGCAAGTTACATGCCTGGATCGTATAAGATCACCCGGTTAAATGGTGTGAATCTTATATCATTTTTTTAATACTTTATATTTCTCAGATTTGTGGTCCTTTTGAGTTAATAGGGATTTCTTAGTGTCGCTTTATTAAGAAAAGTAATTTTACTAATGGTTTCGTATTGCGCAACTTCACGTAATATGAGCTATATGGATTTCTTTTGAATTCTAATAGAATGGTCATAAAAAAAGGAATACTGATGCAGGGAAGAGATTTGTAAAGAATGCGGCATGCCTATTTTTGATTCATTTTCTGAAAAATCATGAAAAATTTTTGATAATACTCATTGTGCATAGCGGCATATCAGTATAAACTGATGCAGTGATATGCTAGGAATACTCGGCACTTTTAAGTGCCTAAAAATACCAGGATTCATATGTCTATCCTTCCTACATTAGGGATTTAGAAGCTGAACAGTATGTGTTTGTAATTAAGTAGGAAGTCGATACTTGCTTTCTTTGAAAAATGTGGATACAAGTAGTTGAAATGCCGAAAAATTATTGTATTGTTCATTATTGACGAAATTATGTTGGTTTAGCTTTTCATGGGATACACAACGCGGTGCTGTATGTGTATTCGACGCTGATTCCAGGGAGAACTACGATTACTCTCCATGTCATTCTCTCACCCCTCTAAATTACAAGTTTTAATAGTGGAAAAGATCAGTTAAAGAGTGAAACTGCCCATATTTGACCGTGAATTCAAATTGCTGTACAAGAGAGTCTGTTAAGGGTATTTTGATTATGCCACAAAGTTTCAAGGGTTCTTAGTCGAAACATATGAATTTTTGAAGCATTGGGAGTAAGGTTACACATTGGTATATTTTATATTGAGGTAGTAGGGGTGTCCTGGCCACAAGTTCTTTTTAATTTCTAAAAAGCAGTTTACGAGAGTCGTCAGCAGCAGCTACTATCAATTCATCAAGTTCAAAGGTCAATGTGTTGTTTCAGACCGGGCGCTGGAGGCCCGGGCGCTCGTGGAGGCTATCAAGGTAGAATTATCGAAGTGGGATATATTGTATATGTATATATATATAGATAGATATATATGTGTGCCTTCTCACTGTTCAGGGAGTCTGTGTAACAGTGCTCTGTTTTTTATATTGGTTTGGTTGGGTGTTGCCAAAATAGCATTGATTTGTACATCTTTAAGACATCAAGTCAAGCAAATACGAAAAGGTTTTACTAATAAGAAGCTCTACCTGTATTGTGTTCATCTAGCAGTCACTTATGAGTTGTATTCATCATTTCATTTCACCATGTTTCTATGTTCAGATAGAGCTGGGCCTCGTTCTTGTGGTGGGTACGGAGTTGGATCACGTGATGACCAGATCGAAGTTCGAGAAACTGTTTTTATTCAAGGAATACCAGTAACGTATGTCTTCCCATAATTTATTTATTTTTAATTTAATTGAAGCGAGTTATTTTATTATTTCCTCTGTTTTCAGCTTTGCCATTTGTGAAAGTGTGATGTGGTTTGTAGTATTTTTCTGTCTTATTTTTATGCTTTTAAAATTAAAAGTAATCTAGGAGATGATCGCAAGATTTGTTTTTTGGAAATAGCACCTTTTACAAGATAAATTCCATAAATTTTTTTTTTTCAAAAAGGTACCCAAAATATATAAGATCTGACAGTTGTTCTTGCTTTTTAGAGCAAATGAGCAGTTCATTGCTGACGTGTTCAGTACTCAAGGAGATATAGCGCGTAACGAGCGTACTGGTGAACCCCGGATTAAGATTTACACCGATCGTGAAACAAATCAACCCAAAGGCGAATGCACAATAACATTTGTTGATGCAAAAACTGCTGAACGAATAATAAATGTTTATAATGGTAAATCGATTATTTCCATTAAATCTCTGTAAGGATTATAGGTAATTGGGTGCATTAGTGTATCAGCCAACTATTGCTATAAATATTATAACGATGGAGTTCCCTATGTGTATTTGCAGGACAGTGTTTTCCGGGAAGCGAACAGTGCATGAGTCTCAGTTTTGCAAAATATAAGACAGATATTTCGCGAGGTGGTGGAGGTAGAGGTGGCCGCGGTGGTTTTGGCGGTGATCGTGGGGGACGTGGCTTTGATAGAGGTGGTAGAGGAGGTTGGTTTTCTAATTCTTAATTTATTATAGTATTAATTTCAACAGTTTTTTCATGTTGATATGTAGACAATGGAATTTAGGCGGTTTCGGTGGTAGAGGACGAGATGAAGGTGGATATGGTGGAGGTGGCAGAGGTCGCTATAATGATCGTGAGGGCGGTGGGCGTGGTGGACGTTTTGGTGGCGGACGTGGTGGTTTTGATGATCGGGGAGGATACGGTGACAGGGGAGAACGAGGAGGATCCTATGGTGGTGGTGGATTCGGCGACCGAGGAGGACGCGGTCGCGGTGGGTACGGGGGACCGCGTGATGATTATGGGAGAGATGGTAAGGTTTTTAACAGGCTATTGGCATTTTGCACTACTTACCCAGTGCGTTTCAATACTTCTCAAGTATGTGTTATATTTTTTAAGTAATTGGGGACTTTGGAATAGAATTTAAACTTCTTTTCTAACCACTGTTCATAATTTCAGGCCGTGGAGGAGGAAGAGGTGGTCGTGGTGGTGATAGAGGTGGTCGAGGTACTGACAGAGGAGGTCGTGGAAGAGGTCTTAATTTACTGTGTGACAGATTGTTCATTGTTTCTTCAGTTTTTTAAGTAGATTCGACATAAATAAATACCTGACAGTAGAGATTTTTCAGGACGAGGCTCGGGGACTGGAGCTAATACAGAGCCACGACCTAATGATTGGTCATGTGATGGTTGTGGCAACACTAATTTCGGTTTCCGACAAGAATGTAATCGATGCCATGCTCCTCGACCTGGTGGTGGCAATAGTGGCATTGGACCAATGCGAGGTGGTGGTGGACGAGGGCGAGGTGATCGATCAGCTCCCTACTAAAATTCTTGTTATTACCATTGCTACACTGCATGCTATCGAATTGAAAACAGCAGTATTTTTCAGATTTCAAAGTTTTATAGTCTGTTTCATGAATTTCACCGATTTTGTTCTGTTCTTCATGTTGTGTGAATTTGTTGTTTTCATTGCAGTTGTGAAGTGTTACTATTTTATATTATTTGCGTAGTTCCTATTTCTTTATTTACATTCAACTTTATGTTGAGACTTTGCAGTTGATTCTTAACTTTATTCTTATCTCTCTGAAGTTTTCTTTCGTATTTCATTGCGATTACTATTTCTGATTATTTTGATAAAATATCCATCGAGAACCTTTTCGCACATTTAAGCATTTTTATAAAGGTTACAATAAAGTGAAGTGCAACGTTAAACGGGTTGGAAATGACAAATTGCTGTTATTCGTTTTAGGCCTGATATCTTGGTTTAGAAGCAATAAAACCGATAATAGCTAGAAAGTATATTACAAGAAAGCTCCTCATATGTCGGGTTGTATGGCCTTACATAGCAATATTAAATTTTTGAATACTGGCACCAGGAGGAGGTTTCGTCCTCGCCTGAATTTGATTTTAAATTTAACTGAAGGTTCTAAAGAGCGGAATATGTAAGAATACACCAGCAAAAAAAAATCTACAAGCATTCTCATAAGGGGTATTGTGGCCGTTGTTCGCGCGGAGTGCACTGATGGTTCCAGGCGAGAAATGGTTTTTCACGCAACATCCTCCGCATTATAAGGCATCGACCGTTTCTTGATTTCATCAGCACTTCAGGTGTATCTAAAATAGACAAAGTAAAGTAGTGAAGTCATTTCAAAAAAATTGGAAAAGCTACCAATGTCACGTAATTCACGTTCCATTACTTGGAAATGTTTGTAGCAAACTCTTGAAACGATGTCAAGAAGAGTTTAGAAAGGAACTCAATAAAAGACGATTACGCTACTTGGAAAACCTTTTTTCCAGACTATCATTAATATGCGAAAGATGCAAAAGAGCACATCACAACCTTGTTGCAACATCTAATTGTGAAAACAACTGATACAGCTAAGATTACGCTTAGCTATTCGTAGTAAATTTTTGAAGCTTTTAACTATTAATACGTGAAGCTCACTTTAATCTAAGCAATTTTTTGAGCATATCATGGAAATAAGAAAACAATAACTCACTATGTTTAAGTTTATACTTTACCAGGAAAGGGAAGTAGATCCGTTGCCAATTACTACGATGCCATGGACAGTTATTGCGTACAGACATGACCATAGTACCGAACGGATGAAAGGTACGTCTCAATAGCATCTGAAAATAATCAATCAAAATAACATCTGATAACTCATAATCAATCAAAATAACATCTGATAACTCATAGTCAACCAAAATAACATCTGATAACTCATAGTCGATCAAAATAACATCTGATAACTCATAATCAACCAAAATAACATCTGATAACTCATAGTCGATCAAAATAACATCTGATAACTCATAATCAACCAAAATAACATCTGATAACTCATAGTCGATCAAAATAACATCTGATAACTCATAATAACCAAAATAACATCTGATAACAAAAAAATAACATCTGATAACTCATAGTCGATCAAAATAACATCTGATAACTCATAATCAACCAAAATAACATCTGATAACTCATAGTCGATCAAAATAACATCTGATAACTCATAATCAACCAAAATAACATCTGATAACTCATAATCAACCAAAATAACATCTGATAACTCAGAGGTAAGATTAACATCACTACGACGCTGATAGTGATCAATATAACATCTAGACCAAATCAAAGTGATATAATCTTAATGGGTAAATTGTTGATCAACCAAATCTCTCCGATATTCTTTCTATTTGTTTGATGATACTATAGTTGTTGATAATTTGTAAGATCAGGCAAAACTTTCTTCTTCAGCGTTTACTTTATAACTTAAAAAAGATTTGTATGATTTGTTGGTTCAAAAAATATTCGACAAATTTTAGGTGCGAAATTTATTCTTACTTTTTTAATTGCAATGGAGCACGTATTAGATATAGAATCCTTAAAAAAGCTAACACCTGAACAGCAGAAAACTTTGATATCCGGTGTCAAACAACAAGCTGCTATTCTAAACGTCCAAAATATGATTACTGTAAGTCCGTTATTATTCAAATTTTCGGGATTTTCAGATTACTACTCTGATTTACCTTACTTATTGGTCTCTAAATTTTGATAATTATTTAAGTTTTACGGGGTTTATTATATCCTTGTTTATTCATTTTGTAGAACAAATGGGAAAATAATAAACTACTTTTGTAGTAAAATATTTAGAAACAATAAAACAATTTTAAAAATTAAATGGACAATTTTGTCGCAAAACTTATTTGAAGGTCAAAAGCATTTTATTTTAGGACTTATCGGAGAGATGTTTAACGAAATGTATCACAAGTCCAGGTAGCGCTTTATCGAATACCGAGAAACAGTGTTTGCAAAGGTAAGTCTACTACAGTTTTCATTTCATCATGTTATATTAACAGTTCCAAAACGAAAGTCATTTCATTTGCACAACGCGTAGCAAGTTAATAAGTCTTGACCTTCAAATATTTTATTCATGTATCAGTTTACTAAAGAAAATATGTTCTTGTAACATTGAGCAGTTAGTGTAACATTCCTTTCTTGCAGGTGTATGGATCGTTTCATGGAGACGTACAACCTAGTTTCACAAACACTACAAAAACGTGTTCAAGAAGAAATAGCGGCGTCCACACGAATGACGTGACCCGGCACAATTTCCTTAGCGATAATTTATGTTTATTGCAGTTTTTTTATTGTTTGAATGTTTCCTTAGCGATAATTTATGTTTATCGCAGTTTCTTTATTGTTTGAATGTTGTTACGTTTGACAGTTATTTAAAAATTCGAAAACATCCAGCAAAATCACTTGACAAGAACTCCTAGGCAAAATATACTTTTGACGCAAACTGTAAAGTAAGATGTGTTCTCGTTATTAATCGATGATAGTTTTTGATTTGCTTCCTCCCACTAATTTAATTTATCTTTCTTTCACTTTGTTTTTTGGATTATTGCATTACAGATTTATATAGCACGCTAGTTCTTTGTAGCGGTTTGATTATTTTACTTCTGTCCTATTACTACTACATCTCACTTGTTTTAATTGTTTGTATGTTCGGATGTTATCTTAAATTTTAAAGATCTTATACTGTGTAGTAAGTGCAATCAGTCGATTTTTTTTTTCGAAAAATCAGTCGATTAAAGGACTACTAGGTGATGCTGAATTGGAAAAATTTGTTGAAAATAAAAATCGAATGAGAGACATTTATCAAACAAAACAACAAAAAATGGGACACCCGTAAGTTCCATTACAAAGTTAAAATTTAACACTTGCAATTCAGAGGGAAAACAACAAACAACAAGGAAAACAATAAGCTTCTTGAATACCGGGTTTTGATACCTTCTTCGTAACCTGACTTCATTTAAAAATTTTTAAATTTCCTCTTTCTTTTCTGATTGGCAAATCTGTTTGGTTCTTCCAGTAATTCATGGCTCGTATTTTTGGATTCAGCCCTAGAATAATCCACGTATAGAAATGTTCTAGAGGCTTTTAACTAAAAGAATTCTTAAAAGAGCGAAAGACTCTTACAATATTTCTAATCAAAACTGATTCTATAGCGATAAATTCTCTTATTTGTAATTCACAAATTTCTCGAATTCACCTTGATGATTTGACCGATAAGATAGTGCCAATTTTCTTGGCTGTCTTCAGCTCAGTACTCTGTAAAGCATTCGTCCAATCATCCTCACTTCCCTTGATTGCGTACTGCTTCAATTCTCGACCAATTTCTACTTTCAGTCTCGCCCGATCTCTATCTTGCCTTTTTTTAATTTCTATAGCCGCTTCATGAAGCTCATCCTATAAGCAAGGTAAAATTTCATTTTTAAAATTATCCTAGGAACAATGCGGTAATTTTTTGATATTGCCGAGGTGATTTCCATAATGAATTTTTTTGAAACTTTGCAATGACAGCAAAACCTCAGAATATAAAATGACATGACTTTTCTATTTTGGTCAGTAATTTCATAATATGATTAATCGAATGAATAAAAGCTTACATCCAGAGAAATAGGAACAGGCTGCATTGAAGTAACATCAGCTGAATGCTCATTGATTCCTTGACCATCAATTTCATGCCTTATTGCATCCATACAAAGCTGATCAAGGTATTCAGAAAGTTTTCGGATAGCTTTGTTGAATAAAGCTAGCAACTGATTAGCAGGTAGGTCAAGCTCCGTTACCAAAATATCTACCGTTTTATGTTGCAGTCCAATACCTAACAAAATCGCTGATTGCACAGTGCTTAATTTCACCTAGAATGAAATCAGTTAAAAATAATTATTACGGAAAAGAAACAGTAAGATGTATGCCGGTAAGAAATCTTTAGTAAGACTGCAGATACTTCATAAATTGGCATGAGAAGTAATTCACAACAAGATATAAAAACGTCAAAAATGGATTAAAATTGAAATAGGTTAAAATCGCTACAATTCTCCCATTTATATTAAAGTCTTAAAAATTCAAAAATTCCACCAACTTTCTCATCGAATCGTTCTTCGAAATACAATAAAGCAAGTACTGGTAATATATCAGTGATTAGATGATGATCAATCATATTTCGTGCATATTGAGATAATCGACGTAAATCACTGTTTGAAAGAAACAATCCAAGTTTTTCTCTGGTCAAAACTGGAAAAAAATTTTGAATTTTAAGAAAACTTCCATGAAATTCAGTTCAATAGGAATGAATTTTTCCCTCTATTTAATCGAAAAGTTGCAGAGCTATATCTTCTGATACCAGTGAACTATTTTTTGTTTCAAATAATTTAATAATTCACCTTTTCTTTTATACTGTTTTACGATCCCACTATTTTTCAACTGAAGAATACTGAGAGCCACCTGCGGCAAAAACTTGCTGAATTCAAATCCAAACAAACGCAAAATCCGACGTCGAAACTCAGTCCAGTAGGACAAAAGCCAAGAAGCAGTGTCCTCGTTTAAATTTTCCTCATCTATAAACACTCTTTTTGAAATGAGCAAAGTATACTCAGCGGTAATAAAAATAAATAAATAAAGATATACCCTTATTCATCTCTTTCAACATAATGCAGGTATGTTCACCAGTGAGGTCGCAAACAGACTGCCTTAGGTAGACCGGAACAAATCCTGCACGCTTCCAAAACTTGAGCAAAGGTAAATTTAAACCAAACGAAACACCTAAAATGAACAGGGGACCAATACTTGAAACTTCTTAATAAGCAGAAGAGTTGAACATAGCACCAAATTGCAATATCTTGAGCTAGGATTTAAAGTTTTAAAATATGAAATTGAAACACATGCGATACCAATATAATCTAATTTCTCAGCACGCCGTTCACTTAAACGATGTAGAAGTGGTGGTAAATCAGCACGCGGTTCAATAACTTCTTCCAGCAATACCAAAGCATCAGAATTCTACAAAATATTCATTATTTTCTCATTATACATCTAATTGTAATCGATGAAAACTAACTGACAAAAACTTATTGTCTAACCTAAACGATGACCTGACCATCAGCATTAATTTGAATGATAGGATAGTACTAATGGTCAGTTATTAACAAAAGTGATTACCTCGATACGTTTGGCTTTCGCTTCCATATTAAAATCTATTTCATCTTTCAAGCATGGCACTGCTCCATTATAATATTCCAGAAGCAATTCTAAAGCTCGTGAACCATATCCCAGTGCTGAAATAAATCACAGAAAATACCATATTTCTCATCATTATAGGAAAAATGCATATAATAACCATTCCATTCAATACATAAACATTTTAAGAGTATAAAATGACTAACACTGGAAATCAGGATGTACTGCTATTCTGACAATTCTCGCTCCACTCAACACTGGAAATTCTGTATCCTGAAATACCAGTTGTTTTAACAGTAAACAGAAGTGTAACAGTAACTTCCAACTTGCATTCCTTCAACTAAACGTAATTCGAAAGTTTTACACCAGTGCAAATTTCCTTAATACAAATGTTCATCTTGTACTCATCTGCACTAAGGAAACTACATCATACCATGAACTGTTGCGATACTGTCCATGGTAACAAATCACCCGCTGCTCTTTTGCCTCTTCCAATATTATCGCATACCGTTGCAGAAGATAATGCACCTTCCATAGCTATTTGTATTATTGCCAGAATCTGTAGTACAAAATATTCGTGTTCAAAAAATTCAAGAGTGTGAAGCAAAACTTGTTCATTCTATTCTAAAATGTGTAAGCTAAGAAGGATATAATAAACCTCTGGAAGTTGCGCTTGCGTTTCGTTAATTGGTCCTACCAAAACAAACAAGTGATGTGCTGGAGCATCCGACAACATCTGTAGCAGAAAATATTTGAATCTTAATATCAGAATTAAAGCCTTGTTGAAATGAATTTAATGAATTTAAAATCAAAAATTTTTAAGCGTAGAAAACATAGTACAAAGCCTACCTGCAAATCATTAGGTGAGTTTTTATAATGTGCTGACACGTATATCGCCATAATGCTATGAAGAAAACTTTCGGAAGCTTTGTGAAAAGAAAACAAAGTATCGCGATTCACATATAACCTGGACCAAAAAAAAAAAAACATGTAGATATTATATAGAAAAGCGAATCTGAAATTCACACAGGAATGTTTTGGAACTTACAACTGACAGTCCTTGGGTGGTGGCATTCCAGATACCAATCGATGTGCATTGCAAGCATTTAAGCATAAAACACGATTTAACCAAGTTTCAATCTAAAACAAAAACTGTATTAATTAAAAACTCAGTGGACTGATTTATAGTCAGCTGAAAGTACGCTTCATGAAATGTAATATAAATGATAAACCATTTTTTATGGTGAACTGAAAGCAAAAAGTGAATGGCTCATTTATAATGCAACCAAAACAAAGGATAAGACGCTTTTATTAGAAAAAGTGAAAGATAATCTCTATCATTCCAGTCTATTTTCCAAAAAAGAGGATGGTTTGAATAAATAAAAAATACATATTCAGAAAACTTTACTTGATCCCCTGGTTTGTATCTGATGCTTTGTTCAAGAACCAATTCATGTAATACGCGCCCTAAAAAGCACCCAACAATTTTCCATAACACAAAAAGAAAAATCCGATTTTCATCTCATGCAATCCAAAGTGTACATTATAAAAAAAAAAAAAAAAAAAAAACCTTTCACACCAATTAACATTTGTTCGTTATTATCGTCCTTCAACAAACCAGCTGCTTGTTCACGAAGTTGCTGAATCAATTTTAATGAGAGCGATCTTCCAGTTCCTTCATAACCGCTGATTGTCGAGGAAAGAAAGACAAGATATGGTCCTGAAAGTATGCGGTGAATATATGCAAATCTCTGCGGAAAATTTTGACACCCAGGTTTCCTAGATGTTTCTGGAATACATGAAACTTCCATGAATTGTAATATAAAAGAAGAACCGATCCTTTACGTAAATTAAAAAAAATCATTTCAAGTTATGATAATACCGCATTACATCAAAACCTCCAGTCCTTTATCTCAAATATATTATTCAAAAATTTTTAAAAAATTTTGAAGAGCTGTAAATAGTTTCCATGAAAAACAACTTACCCGAAATTAACTTCGTCACAATTGGAAGAGGAATGGCAGCAGCTTCATCAACTACTAATAATTCAGCCTGCGATAATTTAATCGAATCTCGAGGATCAATATACTAAAAAAAATTAACGATTTTTGAAGTGGTGACAACAAAATACACCTGCTTCTACTTTTTGGACATATAATAACAAGCAGCTGAAAAACTGATTCTTCGTTAGAAACATGAGCAATCTCTTGCAGTTCCAAACCTGAATGACTTGTCGATGACCTTTGAAAACATTGATTCGGACCAAGGCTTTGTTATATTGCTTATTTGTTGACTGGATCAGTTCGAAATCTGTATGTTCCTCATAATTCATAGCAACCAAACCTTTGACGACAAATTCAAATAATGTTTTCAAATTATCCGGTGCTGGACTTGTCACAAATATGTTCGTATAGTCAAAACCAATAGCACCTGCTATGGCTAATCCAAGGGCAGCTGATTTACCTCGACCGCGAGCTGCTGTTATGCAACATGTTGCATGTAGCGTTTTCTCGATTATCACATCCAAAAGTCGTAATAACGTCTAAAATGTTAAAGTAACTAAATTTCATTGCACTGTTTCGTTTAAATTCGAATAAATGCTGAATGTAAAAAATCAGAAACTAGTCAAAATCACAGAAAAGTGGTTCAACTCTAAGACTTATCAATAAAGAGAAAAGGAATAATAAAAGTCTACCTTTGCCTGACACAAAGTTTTACATTTGTTCAGCAAAAAACTCAACGGTTTAGTTTCAGTCAGTGAATTCTTTAGTGATGCTAATTCTTCGTCTTGCGTGCTGGGTTTGTTCTGCAAAACAGTGCTTCTCAATTAAAACAAATGTATTATGCATTTCAAGTTTCGTAAACTTTAAAATTCTATTTAGGAAATGAAAAAAGCAAATACCTTAGCACTTGCAGGAACTGCCTCAATTTTCAAAACATGAGATGAAACTGGCAAAACATTCAAGCGATCGTCCACAACTGCACAGCTGCGACAGCTTGCCAAAGATAATATAAACCGTTCATTGAAACGAGGGATGACCTCAGAATGAGATTCTGTACGAAAACGACTGTGGACATCCTAAAATCCTATTGCATTATATAACAAAAACTAAACACTAAGGTGATTTATCAACAGTTAATTGATTGAGTTCAATTTCTCTGGAAAAGCACTTTTAATAGCATTAAAAATAATATTTACGCAGCTCTTGCAACTTCGCTTTTCCCAGGTAAAAAAATTACCATAGCCATTATGTAGAATTGTTTCAAAGAGCTGACACTCTTTAGCAAAAATACAATCAAGCCACCTCCCTCAACCGTTTCAATAGTTCGAGCTAGAAGATTAGGCGTAATCGCTTCGAAATCCTAGAAAAAAAACCTGAGAAAGCTCCAATCCAAGAAAACATTAACTGATTTTTATTCATTTTATTATTTGTTATCATTTTTTATTTATTTTAATACTTATCACTGTTATTTTAATTTACAGTATTATTTATTAAATTTTTAAAAGACTTTCAATGTGACAAATCGAAAATGCGTTTGAAAAAATGATAATCAGAACCTGAAGTACGAGCATTCCGTAAGTACTGCCAAGGATTTTATGTGTTTCTGCATAATAACAATAACGGATGTGTGTTGATGAAATGAATAATTCAAATGAATCATCAACCTAAAAAAATTACAGTAACCAAAGTAGAAGAAAATTGTTATCTAGAAAAAATTCAATTTCAGATTCTACTGCTTTTTACTGCTTAAATTTTCATAGTTTTTAATAATTTTATGCGAAACAACCTTCATATCCTTACGACCATTACGCATTTTCTTTTTGAGCTCTCTCATTCGTTTTTTACGATGTGAAGTGAATCCAAGCTCTTTTTTATAGCACCACAGAACAGAAGGCCTGGTAGCGACTGTTGCTTTTGACAACATATGGTGAAGCAAGACAACCTAAAATGTAAAGTATAAGCTAATATAAACAACTATATATGATATAAATAAAGCATGAATGAGATTTTCCAATCAGCAATTCAATGCATTTCCATATATTTCTCCAATAAAAAAGCCATAAAAATAGAAGTTTGAATTACAAGTGAGTCATTTCCTAAATTTTGCGAAAAAAAAAACGCAACCTGATCTTTTCCCTTATCACCAATAACAACAAACATCGAACGATGTCCTGTAGCAACTCCATTTTCTATAAGGGTTCTAATCCGATTATCCAATTTTATTCTTACCATATCTGATAACACCTAAAATGCTCAAATCATAAATGCATAAATCACTTCCTAAAATCTGCGAAAACAAATTAGCTGTTGAAATTAATATAATTCAAGTAAGGAGAAAATGGAGCAATCAAATCGAACATAGTAATTAGCCAAACCACATTAAAACTCCACCAGAAATCCCGACACCCGCGAAATCTCGAAGTCTTGTCATTTTTATGACAATAAAAAAAATCTTTTCAATTCTTATCATCGTTTTTAATCACTATATGATAATTTGAATATCATTCTCCCGTCAGATATTTTTTCCTTGCTTTTATCATAAAAAAGTATCGCTGTGCAGCAATGATTATTTCCTGTCGTCCGATAATGAAAATCTTAGCGTCGCAGCTGATTCGAAAAAAAAAAGGAAAAATTTCAGTTTAATTCAATAAAATTTTTTTTTTCAATTTCAGTTTAATTCAATAATGAATTCAAGCTTGGATATATTGAATATTTTCAACAGAGTTTAAATTTAAAGACGAGAAATTGAAATATTAATTCATTTCATTTTTGTAGTCAAAAAAGTGAGGTTGTGTTTATAGGGAAACATTCCAATCACAAAGTAGCTACCCTTATTTTAGTATCACATCTCCTATCATTCTCGAAGGTGATGCAAGGAGCTAAACTTTGTATATGGATCTGAAAACTGATTTAATAAAAAGTATATGATACTAAATATGCGCATCACTATCTTCTTATGTTACCAATTTTCCAGGAACAATCTATATCATGTTTTATGAAATTTGAATTGATCTTATCTTTTTTCTATATCTGTATCACCTAGAGTATTTTTATCATGTCAGCTAAATTTAAATGCACTTTTTACATAATCTTGAAAAATTTGAGAATTATCAATTATAAAATTTATATTCAATCATTAAACGTCAATTGCAGTATTGCCAAATGCAATTTGTGAAATGGCAAAAGGTTTATGTGTTATTTTAATAATTTTACATCATTCACAAATGTGCTGTAAGCGAAGATTGGTGAAAAGACGAGCGAAAAGACGAGTAAGCATGCGTTCAGTACGACACAGTTTTTTAAAAAAGGACGATTTGTCAAAACCAAAAATAGCGACCAGTTCCATAGAAAGAGTTGTTGCTAGTCAAAAGGTTCGTAATAATAATGATTCCTGTGATATTTGAAGGATGTATTTACAAAGTGACGCTCAGTGATTTTAAATTTTCGGAATCATAGTTAAATCAAAGAGATGGGAAATCAATCATATAGTATGAGGACAGGAGAAAACAGATGATTTGAGTGATGCTGAACTTCAACAATGCGCGAAGTCAAACTATCTTTATCCTTTGTCGTTTTTTTCATTCCAGGAACACGTTTACAGATTTCTGTACCTTTTATTTCTGAAGTATTTTGACTGGACGCAAATTTTTCTATTTTCAACTTAACCTGTGGTCAATGTCATAAAACTGAAAGAAAGGAGAAAAATCTTTTATTCTCCATTAATTGTATCACAAAATTCCAGAAAAATAAGGAAGCAATAGGCAAAAAAATAGCGACAAAACCAGTTAAAAAAATCGACAAAATTAGTGCGTCAGAAGAAGCGGTATTTGAATTTTTTGAAAATTATTCACAGAAATTATAGATTCACAAGCATGAATGGCTCATTTATGCGTTTTAATGCATTCGGATTTCAATTATTCATTTGTAACCGATTCTATTACTTTTCAATACTTAAAACTTCTCCCATAAAAAGTGATATTAGGTCACAGAGTTCAATGGATTTTGTAATTATAAGTTAGAAGAGGGCTGGTGCTTTGCAATCAATGAGGGTAAAATAGAAATATAACTCATAGGAGGCGTTGCCCAAATTTCACATTGACTTAAAAAGATTTGTAACAAATCCACTGGATAGAAATGAGGAAATGCAAAATTTCACATATCTGATTTCGAATTTTTCTAGAAATTTGATAAGTGTCTTTTCAAATTACTACAACAGCTGTAAACTCATAGGAGGTGTTCTCACATTTTACATTGACATAAAAAGATATAAGTTTTAAAAGCACTCAGATTTGCCATTCGAAGTTCTGGATCACCTGTTTGCTTAAAAGTTGAGTACAACGAAATTTCTATTTGTTGCAGAAAAAATATTTGGAGGCAACCCAAGAGGCGGATTTCGATAGTGATAGAAAGTAAGTGAAGAGTTAAAATAAAATCACCGAGTTTTTAACAAGAAGCTTCGAATAAAGTTAATTTTTAATTCAATGCATTGATTCAATTTTTAACCATTCAATCAATTCCTACGAAACACTATTACAGTAAAGACGATGTTGTGGAAGCTGCAAACGTAAAATGTTTGGGCAATTTGGATAAAATTGTAGAGGTATTTGACAGATAAAATGAAGTTTTACAATCATTGAACTTCCTCTTAAAAAAGTCCAATTCAAACATTTTAAAGTTGTATGAGAGAAATGTGAACAGTATCAAAGACAACTGAATATATTGTAAGAAGCAGCTAATACAACTGAGTATAAATTATCGTATATGAATATATCAAGTATAATTGGTCATCAATAGATCATGAAATCAGAAGAGATTTATGAGAAGGTCTTTTTTAGTACAATCTATTACATTTCTTGACATTTCAATTCCTAATTTAATTGGCAAGAAACATATAAGTGACAAGTAAAGAAGAGAATGCTCTGCTAACTAAATCTTCCCATATTTAATCAATTTCATAAGAATTTGTCAGTTTCGCCTGCATTCTCCCTTCTTTATTCATCATTTTCTTTATAGGGCCGTAAATTGAAAATAGATGAAGAGATAGAAGCAATGAAATCTGTTCATCAAATGGATGATTTCAAACTCCGGCATCCAATTAGCGATCCAAAATTGCATGTCAAAATTGCGGAAAAAAAATGTGTCTTATACGAAACGGATGATAAGCCAACTGTAGATGATGAGTTAGATGAAAGGACACTTTAATGCTCCTGAAAACATCGATTTATTATTTTTGCAATCAAATTTTAATTATTTGCATTGTTTATTTTGAAATCAAGATATGGGTTAAAAAAAATTGGTTACCAATTTACATTTCATATCTTTTTTCCTATTAGCATAACATATTCACTAAGTGGAAATACATGAAATGAAAATTTTGAAACAAGAAATGATCAATCGAATTTTTAAATTTTCACGAGAAATTATTGTTGGCTAAAAGAAAGCTAAAAGTTTCTCCATCAATTCAAACTACGATTTGAAACCGATTACTGTCTCTTCCATTGAAAACGTTCGGCATAACTGACGACATAAAAAGAGGAGAGTAATGATGGTTGGACGTGTCGTGAACTTCGTAAATTCACGAGTGTCGACCTTCTTGTTCCTTTCAAAACTGGCAAATGAATCATTTATGATCGTTGCCTTTATCGATTTTCATTGATCCAAATTTCAGCTATTTTCTTCAAAAGTTCCAGTTCCAGGAAATATTTGTCCTACTTTCCGATTTGTCATAAAATTTTCCTCAATCAAAGTTATTGATTTTTCCGAGTGCTTAATGAAATTGTTTGACTGAATTGAATTTGATCGTAACAGAATAATTGCCATTCAATTTTCTATTGTTTCTTCTCAAAAATATTCTATTTTGATTTGACAAATAATGACTGATTTAAAAGGCTAAGTCTTTTAAATATCTAAGGCTAAACTGATTGGTGAAATGAATAGTTTGGCTTAATAATCAGCATTGTATGTATTTTATTGAAGAAATGAGGAGTCGATTGAGCAATTACAGAGATCAATTTAAGTTTCAGTCTCCTGTATGCCATAAACTCAAAAGACAAGCTGTCTATAATCATGGTGAGGGCACAACAGCAATTGAGCAAAGAGAAGTGAGAGAGAACGAAAACTTTTCAGTTTCTGTTCAAGCTTGGAACTCGTAAAGAAAAATAGTAATACCATTCTTTTCTCCTAACAAAAATTCACTTATTTTCTCTTTCAATCTGACTGAAAAATTGAAGCAGCAGACGAACATTTTTCTTGAGAGCAGCTTATTTTTCATATGTTCACTGAACAAAAGTGTCAGCAGCAATCTTTGTCACCAAATTTTTGTTTTGATTGTTCAATTATTTGGTAAAAACAATTTTGTTCCTTGGAAAATTAAAGTAGAAGGTTTTCACTTCTGCTGAGATATTCATTTTAAAATTTTAAACTATAAATTTGAAGTTAAGCCAAGTTTCAGCAATTCCTCAGTTGCTTAGGTACTCACTCGAATTATGAACTAATCCATTCATCTTCGGTTGTGATGAAAAATATCTCTCATGGAAATACAGCAATATTTTCAGCAGAGTTTTTTAATCATTGTCGAAATCCTGAGGTCATAGTTCGTGCCATTTATCGTTGCATGGTCAATTCTATTAAAAATTTGAACATGAAACAAAAAAGAAATTTCCAAGAATTGTTTTTCCTTTCACAATTGGCAAAAGACATAAAGATCGTGTTGTTTTATACACTAAACTTCACGAGCGATATCGGATCTGGAAATACCAAATGTTGTTAAACTTTAAATTCGTTTTTGATACTTTATCCTTCTATTTGATCATTTTTCTCAAGTGCTAGTAGAAGAATGTTATGCCACTATAAGTGCTTTCAAACTTTCCTAACGATAAGTAAATAGAATTACATTCTAAAATAGTGCTAGATATGAATCATCATATTTAGTTTTCGCTTCAGTAAATAAATATTTCGTTTCTTTTTTTGTTCTTTTGTAGAATGAATTTACTCTTGAAATTTGTTCGTTAAAGCAAAACAAGGTTAGAATAAAGATTGGATCTCGAATCCTCCAGTAGTTTATGATCTGGCGTGCTATATAAATTAATGGCGATCTCCTAAACTCATCAGCATTAATAAGGTCAAAAAGACAGGTTGAAAATAAAAAGTAGAAAATATTCCATGGAAAGTACAAGAAAATTGCTTCCTCGATGAACAAAGAGACAATTCAATTGGCATGACGTTGTTAAGGACATTTCAGTTCTTTCAATGCTTTTTTTTTTTTTTTTCAATTGTGGGTTAATGCATCACCCATTTGCAAGCTCAAAATACACCGGCAAACAGCTGTGCTATTGAAATGCATTATAGTGCTATATCATCGTCGCAGTAATCATAACGTCAATGTATGCAAATACTCGAATAATCTTCTCCCAGACTGATTTTGGAATTTTTAGCAAAAATTTTGGTTAATACTTCAATATTTTCTCCTAACTATTATGTTGGTAAGTCCAAGGCATTTTCTTCAACTTTGGCTCTTTGATAGCTAAATTGATTTTCTGTTAAAGATTTTGATCCGAATTTTTTGTCGCTTATTGCAGTTTTGTTGCATTTTTGTATTATTTTATCATTATTATTTCTTTACTTTTCGATATTTGAAGTAAAATTTTTTTATCCTATTTGGCCACTGGGACTTAAATAAATAGAATCTGAAGATCAATAGACAACTATGTTAAGGTCTTATAAAGATAAGGGCCAAAGTCATTTGCAACTGGAGTCTTTGTAAAGACGAATCGGAAGATAGATTGATGGGTTCGAAAATGACATTGCAAAAAATGAGGTTTGTGTTGGGTTTCAATGTTCAAAAACACTGAATTTGTAATTTCCTTGTTTTTACATTAAAAAGAAAAATTTAAGAAAACAAAAATGTTAGTATAGATTCCATTATGAAAAAAATATGCTTGGCTTTTTAATTATTGACTGAAGAAGACAGGACTTTCAAAATTTAAATTACTGATTACTGAGCGACTTCACAGTAACTTTTTGCCACAAACAGTCGATTAATTGAAATACTTCTAAGCACTGCCTACACACAGCAGTAATATTTCTCCAATTCTTTTTTTGACTTTGACAATAATTGAAAATGTCAAGTGCCAAACGACATTTCCCAAGTGTTTATTATTAATGCGAATAAGTGGGACAGACGATCAGTGCTGGAAAACGGTTCGTTCAAAGCTCAAAACTTCAATTATTAAATTGGCAAATTTCTTTTTTACCCATTGTGTATCCTGATATTTAAATATTTTTCTGCAGTTAAGATGCTGTGTTTGAATAAGGAAAGTATTAGAGAAGGATAAATTCTGGTAGTTATCGCATGAGCTACCATTTAAAACCGATCAATAATGTAAGTTTTCTGGAAAATCTTTTTATACAATTACTTTCTCTTTTCATTAATCCAAATTTCTTGAAACTTTCATTACACCATCAACTATCTTCATTTCATTGTACTTCAATGTATCCGTTGCCATTAAGTAAGACTATGAAAATTTCCATTTCATACTGCTAATCTCAAAACCAATCATTTGTTTGTCTATTCAAAATGATATTTTACTGCGACATTCAAATTGTCACCTTTTATAATCCCATCGGGACTTTTCATGGGTTTCTCGAGAAAAAGTACGATCATGTCATATCTTCAATTTTTACCGCATTGAATATTTGTATAGCTCTGACAGGCTAAAAATTTTGTAAATTGAAAAAAATTGAACTGAGTAAATTTAAATTTTCTGTCTTCTTTTGCGTTCCCAAAAAGTTTGAAATGAAATTGATAACTTCTTATGTACTTTAATAAAAGATGACAAATTAGAGAGAAGAGAAAAGGTGAAATTCTATTTAATTATTTTTGTCATTACAATGTTTGATAAAAAATTTTTATCTCAAACATTTGATTATATAAATGTCACTCGTTTCAAGCGTTTCAGAAGATTGTATCTCTTTCTGGCTTCTTTCCATGCACCAACAGCGCTGTTATCGAAAGTCGATACATCTAGTATGGCTAGCAATTGCTGGTGTCCTCAACAGCATTATTTCTCGGTAACATCGATTTGTGCTCAGTTACACAAAACATTTTCTTCCTAACAAACTCTATGGCATTAATCTATCTTATTATTTTCATTTAATGTATGTTCCGGTTAATCATGAACCACTTTCGTATCATTTTTGTCAATATGGATTTTCAGCAGATGTTGTTCTAAATCTTCCATCTAAATCCTTCATTGCTCACAAATTTTTCAACAATTTTATAGATTTCATGAGAAAGAGATATCGTTTTCTTGTTTTACAGAGATGACTAATTTAATTCAAGCAAATATAAACTAATCATAATTTAAGTTAACTAAGAAAATTGAGATATGAAATTCAAATTTCTTTACTATATTTAGTATTCTAATTGTCATACAGCGCATGAAATATTAAGACATCAAATAGGTATGTAGGAATGGGATTTGAGTAAAAAAGATTGATTCAACTTACTTGCACCGCAGATTTATGCCCTATCAACTTTATTTCTAGAGAGCAGTCATAATATTCGAAGGTTATTACCATCAACTTCTTCGTGATATATTGATTTTTCTAGCATGTTTGCGCTCGGTCTATTCTATATTGAGAAAATACTCGAGATCAGTCTTGCGTTAAGGAATCTTCGATGTTCGCGTTAGACCCAAGAATATCCAGTATTATCCTTAAATCTGAAGTCATTCTTTTAAATTTAAATTCACGCTCTTTAATCTTGGCTTCGTTTCTTTATTTTTATACGTCTTATATTTTCGAAAAAGCTTTTTTTTAGCTTCCGTTTGCGAAGAATATTACGAAGCTGTGTTCATTGCTAAGATGATAATGTCTAGTCAGTTAAATTTGCAACAATGCCTGGAGCTGTACATATAACTGTTAACGAAAAAGATGTCATCAAAATTGTTTTGGAATTTCTGGAAACTCGAAGCTTACATATTGCACAGGTTCATTATAATTTGAGATAATTAACAGGGAGACCGATTATAATTGATATGATCAGAGAGTATTTTTAAATTATGTTCAGCTAGCACTAGAACGAGAAACTGGTATAATCAACGGTGATTTCTCGGATGATGTTTTATTCTTGCGACAGTTAGTTCTGGATGGTCAATGGGACAATGCGTTAGATTTTGTGGAACCTCTTCGAAATTTACCAGATTTTGATCTGCGAATATTTCGATATTACATTACAAAATACAAATATTTCGAACTATTATGCATCAAACAGGAGCCAGGCCCAATGCATGACAACGATTTTACTGTTGAGGTGGTGTTTTTTTTTTCTCGAACATCATAACAAGCAGACAAGTAAACAAGAAAATAGATATTGAAACAAGTTATCAAATTCTCATTTCCAGGAACTGGTAGAATGCTTGAAAGATCTGGAACATATATGTCCTACGCCAGAAGACTTTCATACCTTATGCGCTCTACTCACTTTGCCCAAGTTATCTGATCACGTTGATTTCAAGAACTGGAATCCAAGTAGCGCTCGAGTGGAATGTTTTCGAAAGGTTATATGGAGTAATAAGCAAATCATTTAAATTTTGCATAAATTAAGAAAATGAGTTATAGTTCATGAAAGTAAGTTTGTAAGTATAGAAATAGCTCTATAACATGATCGACATAAATTGTAAGTATATGATTCAATTTCAGATCGAACCTATGATTACACCTTTATTACCTTCGATAATAAAAAATGAAAATCAGGTACGTGCATATTCATTGAATGATCGCTTGATGCAATTGGTCGTGAAGGGAACAATGTATGAAGGTTGCGTGGATTATTGTCAGGCGCAGGCTATTAATGATCCAAAAGGTGAGATTTCTAGGCGAACAACTAAACAAGTAAATAAGTTAGAAAGTAATTAGGTGAACGTACTGAATTCGATTAAGTATTTGTATGGGACAGGACATATAAATATATGTGTTAAAAAATTATAAATTAAGTAAAATTAAATGAGATGGCAAAAATATAAAACTCATATACAAAGTTGGAAATTTAAATGAATACCTGTATATATGTAATTTATCTATTTGCGGGGAAACTTTCACACCATAATATCAAACTATAGAGCCATGAGATAAACAGTTTGCTGGATATTATTATTCGAACAAATGAAATGAAGCCCCTGGTTTAAGGAATCAAATAATAATGGCCTATCAGAATTTGGAAGCGTACTGAAGTGCTTACCGAAAAAGGCATTTTACTAAAACAATAAATGCAGATATTTTTTCCGACACTGGCAGTTTTTGTAGGCTTTTGTAGGCTTTTGCTACAATGGCTACAGTTCGCTATTGTAAGTAACATATTGGGTTAACATATTGCTATGCAATAAACGATCATGTCAGGAATGAAACGGTAATGAAAGCATTTAATGAGTAAATATCTGTTTAGGCATTGAGAAGGGCGCAATTCCAACAGAACTTCTGTCTGTCAAGCCACGATTAACGAACACAGATTTATCACTGATATCCTGGCTTGCAACTATTGGTCGTGAACAGTTTACATTGCCTTTTGAACAGAAGACTTTGGACTTAAAATCTGATAAAGTGAAGCAAGTTTTCGGCTGTATTCAGTAGAAATTTTTGCCTGTAAATGTTAATTGCAAAACATTGGGATATTCTAGTGATTCGATTCGAAAGCTTAATTTCAAATAGATCACTTATCTTCAAGGTATAGTCCAGGGGAACTATTTCTAATTTAACAACATTAGAGTTAAATTTTCCGTTGGAATTCATCATTAAAACAATTCAGAAAACCTAAACTGGAAGCTCAATGGGCGGAACACATCCTAGCAACACCAATCAAACCTGGTGGTATATTTCCACATGCTTTGGTTCCAAATGTTAAATTAAAGTGCGCTGAAAAAATGAGTCGCTCGATGGTACTACCATCAATGTTATCATCAGTTTCAGTCGGTAATTTTGAATTGCTTCCAAGAATTCTTAATTTTTGGCCAAAAAATCAAGATTTTTAATCAAACATGTATCACTTTTTTGCCTTTGCCTTTAATAATTTGCTAAATCGTATAGCGCAAAATTTTTATAGAATTGTCCTTGAAGGTATTTCGACTAATACGCGAGATTCTTTGCACCCGATGTCATATTCTACCATGCCATCAGTCGGTTTCTCAATTCGGAGTAGCATAGAACAGCATCCGAAAGAGGTGCTGGTCCAGCGTCAGATGATTGATGCAATGTTCGAAACATCGGAACATACTAGAAGTAGCCGACCCGGTAAATCCTGCGATCAGTTGCAGCATCCGAATGCAGTGCAGATGCAAACGTCAGGTATAGTGCTAGATGCATCGCTACGAAATCAGTAAGTTGTACTTTCTGATCTTGCAAAACAAAATTGCTTCCAGAAAATGTTCCAGAAATTGCATTTTTGAAATTGTGAAACAACTAATTAGGAAATAAAAGGAAAAAAAAGGCAAAGAATGAAATTAAAAACAAAATGGTAATAATTATCATAATCATCTTATCAACTGTCTTGCGATCAGTTACCTTATCCGAATGCATTTTTGTTCTAAGAAAACAAAAAGTGAGCGAAAACGCATGTATCATTTTGCTTCTCAGGCTGTTTTTATACTGGCTTTTTCTAGGAGAAAGATGGAACTATTTTAGGCAGGCTATGATAGCACAGAATATGAATGTCGTTGGATCACGAATGATGCATTCTATGACTCAATCATCTTTATCAACAGAAAACACGCTACGCTATCAACTGGAAGACATGGCCCGACGTGGCCAACGGATCGGATCCCTACCACCAGTACCTGAACTTTCTACACCGAACGAATGCTCCTTGGTGGAATCGGGACGAATTGACAATTCTCTCAATATTATTACTGTACCAATCAACAATGATTCAACGCCTCCACCTCCATTACCTCCCACAGCAGTGAATAATCTGATGAATACATCCCTATTTCAGGAATTTTCAAATCGGCAATTGCGTCAGCAAGGTTTAATTAGTTTTCAGACTGTTTTTAGAATTTTTAAAAAATTGACACTAATGTCTTTGAAAATTCACGCAATTCGAGTGTTAAAATTGCTGTAGTAGTTTTTCGATTAAAATATCAATTCTCATACGTAATGCATTAATATTGTTCTTTTTGAGGAAGAACACAATTTACCGCACCTTTACAGTCCTTCCAAGTTGCTGATCTAAGTAATCAGATGATGCATATCACAACATCTTCGCTGAATACGCAAGAGTCACCCTCGGTTAGTGATATGTGGTCATGTGCGACTGATTGTGCCCAATGAAATATAAATACAGTTTCATTTACGGTTCCAGTTATGTTATCTAGAATGATGAAGTCATATATGAAGCATTGTTGATCCTATTTTTCGAGTTTCTTTAGTCAAGTGGTCCATTGTTTAGTGCTTTTCTTTAACTTGCTGGTATAATTTTCAAAGAAATTTTCAATAAAAACTTTCCATGTTATTCTGCTCATCAAAATCTTTTAGCGAAACAGGATATCGAAAGTACTATCTGTCTCTCCAGAAGACATGACATCTCTTAAGACTAATGTCGAACCTACCAGATCAGATCGATCACCGGTTCGAAGCGCTGGTGCTGTTGGTATTCAAAATGTTGCAGCAGTTTCTCAGACAGCTTGCTTAACAAGTGGAATAAGTGTTCAATTTGTTCCAGTTTGTCGGTAAGTTTCCAGTTTGTTTTTGTCAATAATTTTTTTCTTAAATTTATTCCGTAAAATCCGATTTTTTATTAGCTACGAAGATGTTCAAGCGATACGGACCGTAGCTTTTCATCCAAGTGGTCGATTTTTTGCACTGGGAACTAATTCCAAACAAATGCTTATCTGTAAATATCCTGACCTCAGAAAATTCAGGTACGTTACTTTTTGACATTCAAGATATTTTTACTATAATGGTGATGTCGAACTACACAAGTTTTACGGCAAAATAGCATCTATGTTACCAAAATTTTGAAAATCATGGTCGTTTTGACAGAAACGACGGACCTGAGATTCTACTCATCAAACTGATTACAACTTTTTAGTAAAATGATCAATATGTTCCAGTGGACGAATATAGAGTGCCAATAGCGGTGTTTCTGCTTATTAACATGAAAGTATTTGATTATTTCTAGTTCTAGACCCGAAGGTGCTGCGCGTCACGTCGAAGTAATGCTATCAAGGCCAAAACAGCATCGTGGTAGCGTGTATTGTTTGGGATTTAATCCAACCGGTGAATTACTCGCAACGGGTTCCAACGATAAAACACTTCGATTAATGGCTTTCAACCCTGAGCATTGCAAAATTGGTGCACTTTTATACAATAAATAAATTATTTAATGCCAAAAAGCAATATTTAGGAATTAAACTTTCGCTATTGCTATTTTTTCGGAAACGATGAAGTAGTGCAAGCAGTCGATTACATTTTAGAAAGTTTAGGGGCAGAAACGGAGTTGAATATGCACGATGGTACAGTGCGTGATTTAATTTTCATGGAGGATAAAATGAATCGAAGTACAATATTAGTTTCCGGTGGTGCTGGTAATTGCCGCATATATTTAACCGATTGCACTACAGGTCAACCATTAAGTTCGTACCAGGGGCATACTGGTAAGTTTTGGCTGATAAAAATCTCTCTCTACTTTAAATAGCAATACAAATAGGCTTGAATTTCTTTCACCACACATAAATGTACAATTAAGGTGTCTTTCATCCTCGAAGAAAATATACAAAATCTAAAAAAAACATAGCAAAAATCGCTAGCTTTCAGCTCCTATTCTTGGCTTATATGCATCATGTAACGGGTATTTTGTTAGTTGCTCACAAGATAAAACGATACGATTTTGGGATCTAAGAAGTTCAGAAGCTGTCAATGTTATTTCTCCGAATTGTAAAACATCAAGTAAGTTTCGTCTAGTTCATGAAGCATCATTATATAATATAGATCAATTCATGAACTACAATTTCGCTACATTTCTTTCAGGTACACCAGTAACATCAGTTTGCGTAGATCCAAGTGGAAAATTACTAGTATCGGGACATGAAGATGCATCAGTTATGCTTTATGATATTGTCGGCAGTAGAACTGTCCAAATTTATCGGCCACATGCTGATGAAGTCCGTACCGTACGATTCAGTAACGCTGCATACTATCTTCTTAGTGGTTCATATGATAAAAGGTAACTTCATTAAGCAAGACATCATATAAGTTTCATTTTTAAAATATTCAAATTGGTTCTTTTAGAATGATTATCACAGATATGAGAGGTGATTTAATGGCACCGTTAATGTACCTCCCGGTCGCTGAACATAACGATAAAGTTATACAGTGCAGGTGATCATTTTTCGAATTTTTTAATTATCCTTTAAATATTTCTACGCATTTATCACTGTGATTTTCTTATTACAAGCTAAGTTCATCGCAAATGCAATCAAATCTTAACAATTTTAATTCCAGGTGGCATCCACACGATTTCTCATTTTTGAGTACCAGTGCTGATCGTACGGCCGTTTTATGGTCGCTTCCACCTCCACCTCAATATTATTAAAAATTCTCCGAAATTTGCTTTCGAAATTCAATTTCTTGAAGAAGCATGAACATGTTCTAATTTTGTTCTTACTAAAGATTTATTTTTTGTGTAATTGCAACAAAAAGTTTTCCAATCCTAAATACTTTATATTTACTTTTGCATTAGCATTGAAATTTCACTTTATGTTTGAAAGCTTCTAACATTTTTATTTTAAAAGAATTTGAAATAAATTTTATGGATAAAAAGAAATTCGAAATAAACATTTAATTGTACTTAAAGCATTACTATTCCACGATAATACGTATCGTGGAACAACGATTAGTCTAAAAATGTAACAAATCTCTCACAATGTATCAAAAATAAAAATTCGATATTTGTTGCAGCAATAAAAACAATCATTTCTTTTTGAACTATCAGATACACGTGAAATAAAAACTCATTACTAATGGTTAAAGAAGTAAGACAAAAGTGAAAAAAAAGAAGGAAATATTTCAGGCAGAATTTCATAGTTCAATTTGAAATATTGGATTACGTGAGATCAATGTTACGTGAAGTCGACGTTTACTCAACGTATAGTTTTTTTACCAAAATCAAAATTACCAAATCAAAACAATGCTATGGAGACGTTTTTTCAACAACACCTATGTTCGAACTAACATTACCACGTGGCGATCACGCCATCTCACGTATATCACTCTCTCTTCCTGCATGATCTGTCACCACTCTTTTCAATTAGTATAGCCATCCAAGAGCTAATTTCGAGCAGTCTCTATCTTTATCTGTTTTTCTCTTCTATCTCTTCTTTCTCTCAATCCCAACTGCACTTCTCTTTCTTTTAAGTAATGTGTCGACATGCGATACAGTATAGATTTAGCTTGAAGGCATATTTTTCAAACCTACGAAGAAATACCGTAATCTTCCGAGTTATTTATTCATTTGCTATTGTAGATTTCAATCGTAAGATTACTTCATTAAACTGCTTTAGAATGACTAAATTACAAGATATCAACGAACAGATCGATTTTCCGGGTGAAGAATTGAAAATATTGCAATGGTGGCAAGAAGAGAAAACATTCGCTAAATCTTTGGAGTAACTTTTACTATTCTTTCTTATTTATCATTCATTCCATCCATAAGCAAATTCTTCAAATTTCCATCACAAATTTAATAATGTTTATAATTTCATCAAGCTAAGCTAATATATATTAGCTTAAAGAATTTAAGTATTTTTGAATTATTTTTTAAATACCTTTGAACCTTTAAACTTAAATACCTTTAAACTATATTTTTGAACTATTTTTTAAATATAACAATGTAAAAACTTCTATTCTTTATTGTAATTTTCAGATTTGTCGAAATCCTTATCATTATTACATTCAATGTTAAAAATTTAGGCTTAGCAAAGGTCGAGCACGTTATACGTTCTACGATGGTCCTCCATTTGCTACAGGTTTACCTCATTATGGACATATTTTGGCTGGAACTATTAAGGATGTTGTTACTCGTTGGGCACATCAAAATGGATATTATGTTGAACGTCGTTTTGGTTGGGATACGCATGGCCTTCCAGTAGTATGTTTTAAAATTTTCATTTAATTTCATGGAATTTTTTGAAAATAACAAATTTTCATTTGTCATTTTTAGATGGAAAAATTAAACATTATTTTTAAAGGCCAAACTGATGAAGAAATATTATTTCAGGAATACGAAATCGACAAAATACTTGGAATTAAAGGTCCTCATGATGTCATGAAACTAGGCATTGATAAATATAACGCTGAATGCCGAAGTATTGTTATGCGATATTCATCAGAATGGAAGGTTCGTGTGCTGTTATTCCATTTGCAGCCTTTTGCAGCCTTGGCATAGCTTTATAAATTAGAAGCTAGTTTATTATAAAATTTCTTTTCAAAGCATCCACATACTCGTAATTCTTTCCTTTGTCTCTTCTGAATCATTTCCGAGTTTATTCGTGGAAGGGATTTTTTTATAGAATACTGTTGAACGTATGGGACGATGGATTGATTTTCAAAACGATTATAAGACGCTTTATCCGTGGTTCATGGAAAGTGTTTGGTGGGTCTTTAGTCAGTTATTTAAAAAAGGACTCGTATACAGGGGATTCAAGGTATGTTTTCATTACGTTTTTTGGCTTTTTTTTTTTGCGTTCAGCATTCTGCGTTCTTGTTTCGGCGTTTTCTGCGTTCACGTAATTAATTGTTCTTTCAAAATTGATTTGAAAAACTGAGAAATATGCATTTATCATTATATTGTCATTGCTTCATGTTTTAATGTGAAAAATTTAGGTCATGCCATTTTCAACAGCATGCTCTACACCACTTTCAAATTTTGAGGCTGGACAAAATTATAAAGATGTTATTGATCCTGCAGGTATTCTGAGTTGATAATAACGTTTCTATAGTTGTGAATCATTATATCACTCAGAAAGTACTGTTGGAGCTTCTTAGAGTTTTCAAGGATTTATAATTAAGATTCGAAAATTGGATGATAAATCTGTTTCATGAGTATCTGCTCTATTTTGTCGTTATAGGAAATTCTGATTGCTTTATTAATATATATGCTGCAGGCTACTTTTTAATGTCATTTTTTAAATGAAATTAAAAATTCAAAAGATTCAAATTTGAAAGACATTTGTACAGGAAAAATGCAATGTAAATGAATGAATTGTTTTTGCTTCAATTATCCTAGAAACTTATATAGTGCTATTTTCAGTGGTTGTTGGTTTCACACTGGATGATGATTCATCTATACAGCTAGTTGCATGGACGACAACACCATGGACTTTACCGAGTAATTTATGTGTTGCTGTTCATCCAGATCTTGTTTACGTCACTGTACGGGATAAAAAAACTGAAAAGAAATACATCTTGATGGAAGAGGTGTCTTCATTTACTAAAGTTTATCAGAAATAGAGTAAATAACATGAAACTATTTGCTTCGCTACTCCACAAACAAATCTGTACAGTTTAACCAGCAGTGGTCAACCACAACCGCCATTGGCAGCCGTTCTTTATCTCTGTTATTCACATTCAGTCAGGTTCAAGCACATGAGCGAATACGCAGTTCACATTCTTATTACTGTAAAAGTTTAAAAAATAATTGGATAGTCTTCTTAATTAGTATAAGGATAATGTGGTTTTTAAATTTTACTAATTTTTCAATCTTATTGCGATTTCCAGAGACTCTCTGAACTGTATAAAGATGACGAAGAGAGAGAAATTTTGGATCGCTTCAAAGGAAAAGCTTTGGAAGGTAAAACATACCAGCCACTTTTTCCATATTTCGCTGAAATGAAAAATAAAGCTGGCGCATTTCGGGTTCTTGTTGCTACGTATATCACCACTGACCAAGGTACTGGTGTGGTACATCAAGCTCCCTATTTTGGAGAGGTAAATTATGCAAAGTGCTTTTTTTTTTGTTTCCAAACATTTGCATTTAGTTCTTTTAGTTCTAGATATTTCCAAGAACTTCTGTTTGCCGGTTTTCATGGTAGAAAATTTTAATGAGACGTCGAATTATGCCTTCTAAGAAAAAAAGACAAAGAGTCCAAAATAATTAGATTACAATGATTTGAGATTAGCTGTATTTTGATTCAGATCGATTATCAAACATGTTTGGATAATGGTGTCATAACCCGTGATATGAAACCAATATGTCCAGTTGATGAATGTGGTCGTTTCAAGGATGAAATCATTGATTTTTGCGGTCAATATGTAAAAGATGCAGACAAAAATATTTGCAAATACTTGAAGGTTTGTGTAATGAGCGGTGAAGCTTCTTAAAATAACAGTTAGCTTCGAACTTAATTTCTTAGATTATTCCATTTTCATTTTCCTGTTGTTTACTGATCATTGCTCGGTATTCCTCATTCAGGTTGTGAATTTTTATTTTTCCTAGTTTTAGCAGCATGGAAATCTTGTCAAATTGAGTGAAGTGAAGCATAGTTATCCTTTTTGTTGGCGATCTGATACACCACTGCTGTATATGGCGGTACCATCCTGGTTCATTCGCGTTGAAGAAATCGTTCCAAAACTGCTAGCTAATAATGATAAAACTTATTGGCTAGTTATTTTATTATTTAAGTTTCGATATATTTTACTTTTCCGGACTGTGTTAAGTTGAAATATTGAGGTATATTTTTTCAGGGTTCCATCATTTGTAAAAGAGAAGAGATTTGGTAATTGGTTAAAAGATGCTCGTGATTGGGCAGTTTCAAGAAATCGATTTTGGGGTACTCCAATAAATTTATGGGTTAGTGATGATCTGGAGGAAATTGTCGTTCCATCTTCAATTGCTGAGCTGGAAAGATTGTCCGGGCAAAAAGTGACTGATTTGCATAGAGAAAAGTGAGTCCTTTGGAAGTTAAATGGACCTAGCATGGGATATGGCTCCATGTGATGTTTGAAATAGGAGAAATAATAAATTTCGGAGCAGTTATATACAAAAATAAAGTGTTTGTTTTTCAGTATTGACCACATTACAATACCATCGTCTACTGGTCGTGGTATGTTACATCGAGTTAGCGAAGTTTTCGATTGTTGGTTCGAGTCTGGTTCGATGCCTTACGCTCAGAACCATTATCCATTCGAAAGGAAAAATGATTTCGAGAATAATTTTCCAGCTGATTTCATTGCTGAAGGTTTTTTGATTTCCGTTTATGTATAATTTTGTTGTAAGGAATAACAAGAAGTTTGTTTTTCATTTCATGAAATTTAATGGAGTTTTAGAATCGAAAGTTCTTAGCTAAAGTGAGATTGATTTTATACCATTAATATATTAATCAGAGGATAAACAAAAACTGTACAGAAAATAACCGTTTGAATTGATGAAATGAAGAATTAGTAGGTCATTAAGTTTGCCCAGTATATCTGAGAATAAAATAGATCAGATTCCATAATATGATTTATAACCATCTGAAAGAAATATGTTCATTCCTAGTGATGATTGGAAAAAACTGGAAAGCATTTTTTAATCAATCGACACAGCCTTTCCACTTTTTTATCCTTTTCGTACTTTATGATCCTGAAAAAGAGCCGCATTAGTTGGATTCACATGACGCCAAATTATAATTTCTGAATTATAGTTTAAGGGAAGAAGGCTTTTGAGTTGCTTTTGGTCATTTCGAAGTTATAGTTCCTGATTTGAATGTAAATTCATAGGTATCGATCAAACACGAGGTTGGTTTTATACCCTTATGGTTCTCTCAACAGCATTATTTGATCGACCACCATTCAAGAATCTTATTTGCAACGGTCTGGTACTTGCTGCTGACGGCTCGAAAATGTCGAAACGAAAGAAGAACTACCCGGATCCTTTGGAAGTTCGTGTGGAAGTTTCTATAAATTTTGAAAACCTGTAGAGATAGTAATTAGTAACTTCGTATTCAAAGATGTTTTTACTGATCATTGTGAACATAAATTAACTGTACAGGTTGTGAATGTAAATTAATGAACGTAAATTAACTGTACAGATTGTTGGGAAATATGGTGCTGATGCTTTGAGAATTTATTTGATTAATTCACCTGTTGTTCGTGGCGAGAATTTGCGTTTCCGGGAGGAAGGTGTAAGAGACGTACTGAAAGATGTATTAATACCGTGGTACAATGCATACAGATTTTTCGTTCAGAATGTGCAAATTTATGAACGCGTTGGTTTTTCATTAATTCAGTTCTTTTTTATTTTCCATATTCAAGAAAAATTTTTAGCTCGAAAAATACGATGAAATTTTTAGAGAATAGCGTGTTTCAAGTGTTAGTACTTAATACTTAAAAATTATATCGTCCACTTTTTTAGTTTATAATAGTGGTGTAATTTTGAAATAAATTGATTTGTTTTAGACAAACAAAGAGTTCAAATTATTGGACGCTAAATCGGTCAATGTAATGGATAAATGGATTGTATCGTTTACAAACAGCTTGCTGAATTTTGTTAGAAATGAAATGAGTGCATATCGACTTTATGCAGTCGTTACACCATTAACGAAATATTTTGACACTTTAACGAACTGTTATATACGCTTAAATAGAAGAAGGATGAAAGTAAGTTTTTTTTTTTCAGATTTCCATGGAATCCACTTAAATCTACGGCTATGTTCTATGATTTCTGGAAATTCGCATGTTCTTTATAAAGTTAATGTTTTTGGGAATATTTTGGAGAGACTTTATGCTGCGTCATTTTGATTAAAGTTATTAGATAACTAATGGCCGCAGGTTTACGTGCTTGCTTTTTATTCCTCAAAAAGCTTTTCTTTTTAGAATTAAACTTTCTAGCTTCTTTTATTGTGGGATTTGACACTGTTCTCCTCCTTTTTTGTACCGACTTTACTATCTATAAAATTAACTTCATTAGATCATTCTACTCGATATACTAAAAGAAGATTGTCCACATAAATTCTAGGGTGAAGATGGCCCAGAAGAGTGTGTGCGCAGTCTGTCGACATTAGGAAACGTTCTCTTATTGATCGTCCGGCTTATGGCACCATTTACGCCTTTTTTTTCTGAACATTTATGGCGTAATTTGCGGCGTATTTCTTCACTATCCAGTGAATCCGTACATTTTGAAATGATCCCACTACCACTGTAAAAATTTATTAAATCGTTTGTTTATTAAGTTCGTACAGTATGTTGCTTAGTACAAATAGACATTTTTACCACTTAATCATTGTTGGTGTAATTATATTTTCTGTTCAAATGAAATACCATGCCATCAATAAATAGGATAGTGCTGTCTTAGCTTATTTAAAGTTTTTGAAAAAACTATTTATTTTCTCAGTTTAGTGTTGCTTTCCTTTTTCTGTTAAGACTGCGAAACCTTTTGTTATTTGAGTTTTAATTGATAATTTCTAAAAATATACCCAACATTAAAATTTCAGAAATGACTTAATAGATGAATCAGTGGAGAAACGAGTTGCAAGAATGAGAACGGTTATTGACCTTGTTCGCGTTTTACGAGAAAGAAAGGGAATACCAGTCAAGGTGCATAAATCTATTTTTTCAGTGCTTCAGTTCATTCATAAATCTTTTTTACAAAGCTGCTTTGAGCTTTTTAGGTTCTTACCATATAAGTTATTTCAACTGATATAACAAAATTTTGCAGTATCCACTGAAGGAGATGATCGTAATCAACCGTGAAAAACAATTCTTAGATGACGTCCTCTCACTGCAAAATTATATAGTGGCAGAAGTTAATGTGAGGATGCTGACAGTTTCACAAGATAAGGAGAAATATGGTGTGCATCTGAAAGCTGAACCGAATTTTCGCTTACTTGGCATAAGATTGAAGGGTGATCAAAAAAAAGTTGTTGATTATCTGAAGGTAATTAAATACTATTTAAAAGAATTGCTTAGGTTCCCGCTGGAAATTTAAGCATTTCCAAAGGAAATTTAAGTGAAATTTAAGCGCTTTAGATTGGATTTTTTCGTTAAATGTTTGCTGGATGCATTGGAAAAAAAATATGGTGCTTTATATTCCATATTTTATAAAGGTTTTGCAGTGCCATTGATAGGAATACTTTGAGGATTCGTCGAGCATTCATTCTAAGAAAGTCATAGTAGCAATACAGCTTATTTCTGTAGATAAGTTTAAAGTACTTCCGTTATTTTCATCTTCAAAATATTGACATCAGTATCTATTAGCAAAGAGTCTTTGTTTTTCAGAATCAAGTTACCGAAAATGAATTGGAACAGTTTGCGGAACGGGGCACGTTGAATATATTGGGTTATGAATTGACTTCTGAGGAAGTGAGCTTGTCGTATGCATGCTGTGGTGTTCAAACTGCTGGTGAAAAAATGGAAGCGCATTCAGATGGCCAAGTATTTGTAAAACTATTTGCAATTATTATTGTTTGTTTACACTTATGTAGCTCTGAAATCTTTGCACTCTTGCGGTGGTTAGTGTGGTTCCATGATTTATAAATCAGAGATTTTATTTTATGCAATTGTAAATTTTTCAGAAAAAATTTCTAGTTATACTTTGAGAATTTTTCTATTCAATAATTTAGACAACAGTGATAGTGGATACAGCGGAAGATGACGATTTGAAAGACGAAGGTTTTGCACGTGAAATTGTCAATCGCGTCCAGAAGCTTCGTAAAAGTGTAAGCTGTTATTGTAGTTGGAAATAAAAGGAACAAGTGACTGAAAGAAACGATGGTCTTTCTTATCAATAATCCTAAACAAATTTTCTGCACAATTTGACAATATTATCGTTTTCCATTACTTCAAGAATTTCAGGAACTATTCTGCATTCAGATTTTAGTACTGGGTTGTTGATCTATACTTTTAACAGGAAGAGTGGAAGTTATGTTATTTGCAGGCCAAGTTGGTACGAAATGATAAGGCAGCAGTATATTGCAAAATAAGTCCTTCCACTCATCGCCTGGCTACAGTAATTAAAGATCACAGTGAATTTATTGAAAATGCAACTTGTACTTCGATACATTTATCCAGTGTACCTGATGATGCAGAGCCAGTTGCAGTATCTTGCAGTTCAGTGAAGAATGCAGAAGTGGAGGTATGTTGACCATAATTTCAGAAAAAATTGATATTCTGTTTCGAAGGAGTTAAAAGATATTTTATAAATGATAATTATGTTAGAAAAAATCACAACCTTTTTCTCTAACTGAAGTGGATCCATTTTTTGTAATCACGGTTGACCATTCTGTAGTGAACATTTTAAAGTTCTGTTGCGAAAATTTTAAACTTAAATTAATTTAGCTACATTTGGTCTGCTACCGGACGATTTCGCCTGCAATAACAGTGCATTTTGGTTCCCAAAAGCACCGTATATTACTGGTAGCAAATAATGAAGTTTTAACATATGCCAAGTTACTTTATGAAGTACGTACCATCTTTTCATTGTGGTCTAAATCAAAAGTATTGCTTACTCTAAAGTCACAACCGATAGCATCTTACTGTAATCTGTTTGATTTAGCTGGTAAAGATATTCATGTGGTTATTTGTTGAATTTGGGGCAGATTATATTTGGGATTGCTCTCACTCCGTAATCTTTTTTTAATTGTTGGCTTTTTTCAAATTTTTTCTGTGTCACCTAGACCCAAAACTTGACATCAATTCTGTCATCCTGCTTGTGTTCCAGAAAAGTGTCTTAACACGATTACAACACCATTGCACTTTAAATTTTTATGCTTTTTATTGATCAACATTGTCGATATTACACGTGAGATGATTTATATCTAAAGACACAACATTTTTCTTGAGTTGTAAGTGTGGGATTTTCCAGATTTTCTGTTGTTCTCAGTAGTCCTAATATCCATACCTCCATAATTTATATTTTTGTAAGCATTCTTAGCTCTATCTTCATTCATTTGCCATTTATATTGTGCACTTACAGCTTCATTACAGATTTCATGCTAGTGAATTCTTTCATGGCGCTTTTTTTGTTGACGTAATCTTGTTGTTTTTTCATTCAATACTTGTTGATGCTTATAAATAATTTGTTGCATATTTATGAGTTGTGAAATCTAGAAACTTGCATTTTCCCACTTTAATTGCGTTCACTAATAACTAGAGATTATTTTCTGTGCGGCAGAAAAATACTTCACCATTTCTGCAAATTTTCATGTGAAACAATTTCCTGAAATTAATGCCAATGGATTCGACGTGGGATCTTTTAATTTGGAGATAATTCAGACTGAAACAAAAGTAATTACTGCTCCTAGAATTTGCTGCTTACTGTTGAAATATATTCGACAAATAATTATGATTAACATTAAAATGAAAGTTTAATTTCTTCCAAGAATTCACTGACAAATTTCTTTGATGTAAATTTCACATTGTTACAGATATCTCAAAAAAGCTACTAAGATTTGATAAGAAATAGTACAAGGAAACGATCAAAACTATCGGTACTGTTAGGTAAGCATTGGTGGCTCCGGCTCACTTTCTTCCATCGTAATCTTCAACATTTTGAGTTGTTGCATCAGAAATTCTTTTTCCATCTTTAGTGTCTGAACTTCACTTAGTGCATCATCACGTTCTGACCTTATCTGCAAAATAATCTCATTCAGTAAAAAAATTTTGGTTCCATGGTATTTTGAGAGTCAGTTCCAATTCTCATTTTAAATAAGGAGTAATTTTTTTATGCGGCACTCTGTTCTTTTGAAGATCAATTTTATTGAAGTAATAAATCGAATTCTTTGATTCCTCAGATTAAAAAGTAAATCGATGCGTATTGTCGTCGTTTAAAAATTTCTTAATGCATAGAAGGAAGACTGACCGCTTCAATTTCTCTTGAATCTTTCTGTGAAGTTGTACCAGCATTGGAGGATGTTTTTTCTTGAAAACGTTTTAACTCCTCTATCTACAAATTACATATCGGTCAAATAAAACAAAAAAGACCATGCTTGATATATCAGTAAAACAATAATCATTGATATAGTATGTAGTATATTTGAAAGAAATATTTTTTACAGTTGAAATTTGTTCTAAAGGCAGATACAGTTAGTATCTATTGAAAAGGAATATAAGAGAGATGCTGAAATTACGAGATTTTTTGAAAACCTTTTTTAATTAAAGATTTAAAATTTGGAAGGAAGAAGTTGTAAAGCATAATACAGTTTTGATTTGGCAGATAATAGACTGCAAATTCTAGTGCATTGTAAATATTTCAAGAAACCTCCTCTTTGGCAGCTAAACGAGAAGCTTCAAGTTCCGTGCATTTAGCTTCCATCATCATTAATTCAGTTTGTAATTCACTACATCGATTTTCCAATCTTCGCATGCTCCTATAATGTCATTGTTTCATTTTGCAAATATTTAAATAGAGAAATCTTTGTTTTGGAATGTAGTATCCAAAAACACACTCGAATAACTTTCCTTGTGATCCATCCAGACGCATCCATCGTGAATTCGCATCCAACTGCAAAAATCACTTTTCCCAAAATTTAAATCAAAAACAATCGGTAAATAAGAATGATTCCTAATTTGAATGAAAAGTTTTGAATTGCTTCAACCCATCTGATATCTACTGCATTTCCGATTTGTTTGTTTCTATCATAACTTCGTAAACTTCGGACTGATGTCAAAGAAACGTTAAATGTATAGTTGGAATTAAAGACTTTTTTATCATGATAGAGCGTCACCATGCAATCTTATTTGCTTACAAAAGTAACTGATATAATGCTCACCGATTGATCGGTGATTGTCGATGCATGCATGTATTCCGGTCGTATTTGGCACTCTTCATCAAGCATTATTGATTGTATTTCTGATGGGTAATTCACTTCAAGTGGCTGAAGAGTAAAGAATTTATTTAAAAGTCCGAATACATCCTTCTCTCAATGAAACTCTGAAAGACGACGTCGAAATTGTGAATGTCCCTATTTTTTGTTGTTAATTCTAACAATATTTTCGATATAAACGTGAAATTGCGTTGGAATTTCAATTTCTGCAAATTTCAACAGTTCCTGAGTTTCAAAACAAGGTGAAAAATTAACCATTCGGTTAGCTATCCGTTGTTTTTGCAGCAAATGCATGTGAGCTTTCATGCGTGAATTTTCAGCTTCCACAGATCGTTTCGCACTTAATAGTTTCTTGTTTTCCTCCTGAAATAATTCTTATAATGTTTCCAGTGTGAGCTCTTTTCAGAAAGATCATTCCAAAGTGCGGTTCAGAACAAAATAGAGTGAAATCTGTCCATTGTTTTAAGGCCCTCGATGGTTACATAATTCCTGTAATCAATGGATCTTAATTAATATCGCAGTTCCAGCAATGGTGGACGACCAATAGCAGATTCGTGCACTTATTTTCTGCTACTAACCTTGGCTTCCGTGAGCGCTACCCGCAACGAATGTCCTTCTTCGCGAGCTCGATTCCGTTCATTTCGCACCGTATTCCATTTTTGTCGCCATGACGCAGTACATTCTGACCACCAGCGCATCGTCTTTTCCATCTGAGCTGCTCGTTGTCGAGCCTGAAGGTATAGGGTTAGCAATGGTTCAACAATCAAAAAATGAAAGCGAATTTATCATTTCTAAATATCTTGCTGCACTCATTTGGAATACAAAGAAATAATCTTAATGGATAATTCAAGTCAAGATAATTGTGATTTCTAGAGAAAGAATGGGTATGTGATATTATGTGGTATCCTCGTAAAATTAAAAAACCAAAACAGAGTACTGAACAAAGTTTTCAGAAGGTATTCGTAACGGATTATTTCAATAAGAAGTAAAGTTAAAGTACTTCATTAAGTTCTTGAAGCCGCGCCAATTCGCAAGCATCCCAGTCTGTATGTTGGCAACGTCCCCATATACTGCCTGCTGTAAACATACGTGTTGACTCTAGAAAATAATATTGTGAATCCTTCTGATAATCATATTGAAGACCCAATCACTCATAAAACTAATAAACAAACATTTGATGGCATTTATCAATCAGTTCCTATTTAATTCCATTGAAGCTGCTTGACAAAATGCTGGGAATTAATTGTTATTTACATTAATTACATAATATTTTTTTGTACTATTTTCAATGGAATTTCTATTTTTTAACAATATTGCAGTTTATTTTCAGCAGTTTACATTCAGCTATCATCCATAGCGATTCTGAAGCTTCACAACATATGTGATAATTTTGTATCTAGTAATTAGTAAATAATAAATAGCGAGGTAGAGGAGAGCAAAGAAGTTATTGCAACAGTATAACTAATCAGATTGTCCAGGCTTAAATTTACCCAAAATAGATGTAGAAGTCAGCAAGACATCATCCCTCATTCTATTGAAAATATTCTTAATTCTACTGAAATTATTCCTGATACTATTATTACAAACCGAACAACAGCCATGGATATTATCTGTAAATTTTAAATAGTTGTAAGTTAAAGTGTTAGATCCATCTACATCTCAAAGTACCGTTAGGATTTTTTCTCCTTGCAATTATTGTCGAAAAATTTAATGAAAACCATTACATTCGTTAAAATCAAATGGATTTTGTCTGGTTGAGCCCTTGAAAGCATTTTTAATTACAGTTATTTAAATGAATGTTGCAATCAGTTAATTAATCGAGCTTAAAACATAAGTATCAAGAATTAGAAAAGCGCAAACCTCCAGTATCGTAATATCGGTTATATATTGTAGCGTCCATGGATTCTTGATCAGCCATTGTTCCTTAGAAAAAAGCTGGGAGGAGATTCGAGCTTTCAGACAATCGCAAAATGTTTAATGCAAAATGGTGATTGTTGACTGAGTGAAATGAGAACACCTGACGCTATGCCCATTTCACCACTTTCTTATCACAGCAACAATATACAGAGCATCAATGCAAGCTTCGGCAAAATTCTGCTCTCACTAATCGGCATTAATTTATCCTTAATCATTCATCCAAGATTTCAATTGCTTTTTAAAAATTTGAGCTACTCATAAAGTAGCATTAATTCGTCATTGATGCGCTTTTTCCGTGCCCACAATCAATTTCCCTGAATCCTGTCTGAGCTAATAATATTGGTTGCATTTTTTTCCGCAGCTCCAAGAATTGTCCTTTTGTTAATTTTGTAAACAGATGAATAGTGGCATGATAAGGAACTTTCTTTGGAATAATTTTGGACCGCCCAAGTATTTTTCAATCAAAAATCATGATTCCTATTGAGCAGGACGAAGTCAATATGTTTCTAGAAATTTAATTACGTTCTTTTGATCCTTATCTCATTCAAAAGTAGTCTTTGATAATACTGACTGATAGAATTTTAAAGGTCCTATTTGTTCAACAGAAAGAAGTAATGAAAAAGCAAAGGATATAAAACATCCAAATGATTTCTTTATTAATGTTGTAAAACTTATGAAATTCCACTGAGAAAAAGGATGAACAAGGGCGATCGCACCGTAGCAGAATTATGCTTATTTCATGTTTAAATGTTGAAATTAGTTCGAAATGATAGCACGCAGTCCATAATATACATAATCACGTTGCTAGACATTAACGCCTGCAAACATGACAAGCAGTACAACCAAATTCAGCCTTTCCTTCAATGAATCATTATTCCTGTTTAAATTTCATTATTCCCCTACAAAAAGGTTAAAGATGGTAAAGGCTGGTAAACGAATGATCGCAGTAATTGCCGATATTCCCCAATTAGAAAATTTGTGAAAAATTTGTTTTTTTTTTTTCCAAAAAACTTTAATAATGACTACAGTTTTTTCCAATAAAACTTTAATAATGATTATAATTAGGAATGGACTCTTCTTTGTCCATTTGCCAACGAATTGTCAGAAATTGACCAGCTCTACAAAAATATCATGGCTAAGGATTTAACCGAGAAACAAATTCAAAAAAAAAGTTTTTCCCTCTTCTCCTCTACAAAACTTTACCGGAAATTTTATATTGAATAAGAATTTTGAATTTTAAGGAAAAAATTTAACTTTAAATTAAATAGAATTATTCGGAGAAACCTTTAATTCACTTATTAGCCAACTCATGATTTCAAGAATAGAATTTTGTGAAGTTTTAAAGTCATATCGTCATTCCGGAACAAAAACAAGATTTGTAAGAAATCCTACTCACTTATGAAGAAAAAATCAGAAAGCAGTGTGCTCATTGATTAAGATGAAAAATTGAAAGAGGAGGACATTCATATAATTTAATTTTGATACTTTGGGTCTATTGAATATCGCAAAACTTTCCTACTTCTCTAAAGTTTAAGCAGTGATTGGAGACTTTATAACTTTAAAGCATACCATTCCATCTTCTTGCATTTAAATTGCCATCTGACTTAAATTTCAAAAGTTCGAAAGTTAATTTCCAAAAAGACTTAACAAGAGTGATTTATTGTAGGTGCAAAATTAATTTCCAATGAAGCCTTTTTCTGGAATCGTGAAGAAATTTTTTTAGCCGAAAAGAATTTTGTGCTCAAATAAGTTCTTCTTCTAAACGTTTGATTCGCATCAAAAGAATGCTGAATATTAATCCAGTATGGAATTTACGCAATTAAAGTTCAATTTCTAAATCAAGATATAAAAATGGGAAATTTGATACAAGGATCATTCAGCAAGAATTAATTCAGTTTCGCTTAATCGATAACTGACTGACAATCAAACTAACGAATGCAGGAATTAGGTGCGAACAATGACGAGTTTTTTTGGCCTTTTTGAAAATCTTAAAAATATGTCCGTTTAAATTAAAAAAGTTGGAAGAAAAAGTGCTGGATGAACTTTTAAAATATGTTTATTAAAATATTGGTTGACCAGAGTTCGTTTTTTGCGTAAGTATAAGAGAGAGAGAGAGAGAGAGAGAGAGAGAGGGAAGGAGGTGAAAAATACCTGCAGGAATCAAATGAGTTTCATCCGGATCTTTTAAGATGATGAGAATACAGTGTTCGATATACCTTAAGGGAAAAAAGATAAGCAAGGAGGAAAAGATGATAAGAGGGATTGTTTGCAGATAACAGTGCTAGAGTAGTATTTGTAGGAGATAGAAATATCTCTTGAATCCTACTTCAAGCTATTCTTTTTTTGGTTCGTTAATGAGGAATTTTACAATCAGTTTTCATTGGAGTATTGATTATAAAAAATACCAAAATAAACCGATGAAAGTGCAAATATAAGCAAATATAATCAAAAAATGTTTGCTTCCACCCAACTTTTAAAACTAAAACAAAATTTTGCAATCAAAGAAACGAGCCTAAAGGCAACTCCTGGTTACCGCACCAAGTTCTTCAGGACTGTCTTTTCCGCGAAAACGAACTTCGCTGATAGCGACTGTGTCAATGTTGAGTAGCGATATTTCATGTACAGTTAAAGCGGATTGACGTTCTGGACGTCTCTTCTCCATGATATCAAGCAGAGTTTTGACGTTCCAACACGCAACTGTTAATCTTTTGAGATAGGTGTATGCCTTAGATTTATTTTCTTTGTTTTTATTTTAACACAAAAGAAGATGTCCGTTGACCGTGGCTAGCTAATCGGATGAAGAGTGAAAATGAGTTTTGTTAGACATCTCGTTGGGCTTTTTTATGTAGCGCTTCAAACACAGCGCCATCAGTTATCGAAGTGATTAAGTTGATAATTCATTTCTTATGTTTTCAATTCATAAGAACTAGCATAAAAAAATCGATCAAGTCAAAATTTAGTGAAATTAGGAAAAAGGAACTAACTAGCTGTCTGAAGAAAAATACAGCTCAGGATTTATTAAGAATTAACGAGGACTTATTTAAGTCCCATAGTATTCGGAAAGCATAAAATTTTGTGAGAATAAAGCTTTTTACTAGCAAATTAGAATTTCTGATTTGAGAAAGATAATTTCATATGAATATGAAATGGAAGTGCAGACGGTCAGAATAAATTAACGACCATTAAATGAACTTTAATTTTTAATGAAAAGATCTGTTTAACATGTAAATTTTACGGAACAAATGCACAGCATTAATTAAGGATCTGAGAAAGAATAGAAATATTTTGCATCATGGCGTTTTTCCTAGTAATACATATATTGCTGCACACTTCATTCAAATCTCGTATATATATATCTTTGTTGGATTTTGCTTTAAAAATAGAAATTTTGTTTGTTTTAATAAAAAATTCTCAGTATATAAAAAAAAAGTAAGAGTAAGAGGAGAGAATGATCTTTCTGAGAAGGATTTGAGCATGGAAAGTGTTGCAATAATAACAGTTCACTTCATATGACCGAAAAATGAGTTATAAATGGTTTTTGAATTTACTTGCAATAAAAGTCAACTTTAAAAATATAATGCTTTAAGATTATGTTTTTGTTACGTCGATTCAGACATAAAATGTTAAATAATTATATTTTTAATATATAATTAATTGCAAATAAATAACATTTTGTTGACGCGAGTGTACATCAAAAATCTTCGGAAATAAGCCCTTATTTGCTTCTGCAGGAAAAATCAATATGAGATTTGGCTTTATTTTCCGATAGATGTTGTAGTAGTGTAAATATAGAATTTTGGTTGTCATAAAACGGCCACTGTTGACAATAAGATTATCCGGAAGGGAATTAATTCATCACGATGCTGCTAATTGCTAGATGATATAATGTTACCTATATTTCTTCTACTTTCAAATATTTATTTCTATTAGACGAAATATAGAAAAGCATGGATAATAACAATGGCCTTAATAATCCTACAGCTGGTTATTGTTCTGTCGCATCTGACGAACGATGATAGAAAAATTCGTAAATCAGCCGTGGCAGTTGCTAATAAGATTAAAAATTTGAAGATTGTCATAGTTTGTTTTTTCAGTTATAAGGTTGTATGCATGATAAAAACAAATCTTACATTGATGAAAAAAGACACAGCTTGAAAAAGCCTTGAAAAATTGGCCAGAAATAACATTGTTAGAACTTAAGTAAGAGAGAAGAAAAAAGTCCTAGTGGAAGTTTGTCTTGATACTAAGCTTGATTCTCTTATGTTCAGTATCCTGAATTTTGGCACACTACAAATGCATAGTTGAGCCTGGGATAGAAAAAAAAAACCAAAATTTTTTTTGAAGGAAAATCAGTTATTTATTGACTTTGCTCATTACCGACTTGCAAAAATCTTTGTCTTTTAGCATACTTTCTATTCTTTCTATTCATTTTAAATTTTGTGCATAATGTAATAAAAGACGCTTTTGTCATTTCAACGTTAGCAACCAATATCGATATCAATGTAATGATGCTGGAATAATCATTTCATTTTGAAGCATTAAATGAGGCAAATTTCGCCTCGTAAGGGAAAGCATTTGTTGGTTTTTCTGAAGAATTATTGAACTATTTATTGTACTTTCCTTTTGGCCACATTTTAGGTACACATACGACAGCCAACAATTTATTTTTCTGGACTGCATAACAAAGTTTAATAGCACACGCAGTAGACATAATAGAAAATATCATTATATAATATAGGAAAAAAGGACACAGTAGTATCACACGACGATTGCGTGAGGTTGCACATCAGAAATTTTTGGAAAATTCTCTGCGACTGTCATCAACACAAACAAAATTTGAAAGTTTAATTCAAGCTTCTTAAACTTATATTTAAGTTATCATCACGAAAAACAGCGGCAAGACAAAAATGATCCGTACGCAAAATGCTCGTTATCTGCTTTCCTTCAACAAAACAAAACTGAAAGATCCATTCGCGATACTCGGTTAAATTTCAATAAATGTTATATTTAAAGAGTTGGTGAACACGTCAAGTTGCAGTGATAGATTACAGCAAGAAGATCGTGCTGTAATGATGAAACCATAATTCTGAAAACAAGTTAAGACAGAACATTCACGATAATATTGATGTTTTTTCATTCTTATTACTTGTCTAGAATTATTAAAATTTGCACCATAAAGTCATTGCATGTCTTCGTGATCGAATTGCAAGGCCAAAGACGAATCGTTTGAAGGTCATCGACTTGTAAAACATTATTGGCGGATAATCTGTGATCCTTAACTGCAGTGCAAATAATTAAGACTTAAAATTCAACTGATTCTAATCCGTATCTGAATTCATGAATCTATGAATTATATTATTATTACAACTACAATTTCTAAATTTCGTATTTTGTAATTATTCCAAATGGACAAACAATTTGTTACAATAATGAATATAAGAGGGAAAAGTGTACATGTTACAGGACTTCGCAGTAAAACGTTGGATAAAAATAAAGAAAAAAGTTGGATAAAAATCCTCACTAAAAAAGCTTAGGAATTAAATGTGAAACGAAGTTTTATACAAAGTTTTATTTAATTAACCGAATAGGAAAAACATTTAAAAAAAGCTTTTAAAAAGAGAATGTCGCTAAGGAAAATTTTAATCCTTCTATAACGAAATTAAATAATGAGAAGAAATATGCAAATGATTTGTCTGAACAATGAAAAAAAAAACTTTTTTTCAAAAAATTGAAAAATAATAGAAATAAATTACCACTAACCAATATTACAATAATTTTATGAAAATAACTGCAAATAGGCATCGCTAATTTGAACGCCGTTACGTTAGCACTTAATTACAAATTTTAATATTTAGTCCAATATTTGTATTATAGACTTGATGATAAAATTTAATTAATATGACTTTAAAAATCGAAAATTTAATTAATAACTAAAGACGTAACCAAAGATCATTATAACTTGCTGTTTTTCACTATCTTCATAATGTGGAGTAATTTTTTCTTACTGTTTACTAAACGATATGTGTGCTAACTTGACGAGTAATCTTCTCAGTGCAAATCCTGCGTTTCTTTTGCTTCCTATCAAAATTTTTAAAAAACTACGCTTACTTGGCTTTCTTAGACTTTTAGATTTCTGTTCAATTCTTTTTTCTTGCCTTCTTTTTATGGCATTACTTCCACCTTTACTTCTTTTAACTGAAATGAGTGAAATTGTCTTATATCCTTTCGAACTTCATCTTTACAAAAACTAGATAATAAAATGTTAGTCTCTGAAAAAAGTTGGAATAGTTTATTATAAGTGCTATTTTTTACAAAAAATTGCTATTTTTTGATATCGACAATAATTGTTATTGTTTTTACTACGAAGAGTTCTGATAAGTTTATGGTTGCGTTCCCCTGATAAGTTTATGGTTGAAAAATATTGCTAATTTTATTAAGTTGTTGTTATCGAACTAATTCCAAAGTTGTCTTCTAGTCACTTAATGTGATGAATAGAACCTTCGGAAAAATTTTTAATGATAGGTTAAAGGTGAATCAATATTGCAGCTTGAAGCTAAAACGATGACTTTCTGGAATTTTTTTCATCACTTCCTTTTGTTATCATTGCTATTCGAATTGAAAAAAGAAGAAAAATTTTTCTGGTTTATGCAAGGTGCAACGAACGGAGAAAGAAGATCAGTTCTAATTTTCCCAATTGTTTTTTAGCATTATTCATAGGAATATAATTATTTCTAAAGAGGAAAGACTGAGAAAATATGAGAGACAGAAACTCTATTGTGAATCCGAAGCAGGTTGAATCTAATACAAAAGTATTAAATATTTTACAGTAATTTGTGCCACTAAAGTCAATGTATCGTCTTACCTGGCCACTATACCTCCGTTATCCTTAGCACCGTAAGTGTTTGTGCTGAGTGATTAAACATTGAGTGACGTTAGTCAGACAATGTTAATTTTGAAAATGCAAAAAAAATGAAGAATTTATTTGTATATTTGTAAAAGTGACATTTCCGCGATTTGTTTACGGTTCCCGAAAGCTAAATTGTTATTTCTATCCTTGATTATCGCACTAACCGCAATAAAGCAAAAAGGACAAATATTTATACATTGCTTAAGGACATCAAGAAATTTCCCTAACTCTTAGGTAAATAGCATGTAAAGCATGTATGCTTATTTTTATTTTTTTATTTTTTTTTATTTTTTATTTTTTATTTTTATTTTAATAATACGATGATATCATTATTACTATTAAAAGTTTTTCATGCTCATGATTAGTCATTCAAAGTGAATTCAGACTGTTCTAGCAGACAATAAATGAGCAATGATTGAAAACGAAGAACTCTTCCTTTGTCTCTTCGGAACCAATTATTCAGACCAAAATGTTTCGTGGAATGTCGAAGTTTCTTATCTTTTCTGAATATTTAGTAATTTTATGATGCATAGAAAAGACCTGTAGAAAACAAGTCCTTGATTCTGTACCTTATTATATCATTAAAAAAGTAAATAGCATACATTTTGCAGAAAAAAAATTTTTGCTATAAACGAGAAATGTTGTGGCAAATAACTCAGCCCATCAAGTCATTGCTAAAAATTAATTTTCCAGATAGATTCGATGACCCATGTCAAGCGATTTCTGATAACCACAAACAGGAATCGCATACCAGTTTGTTTATTACTATCAAACACTAGAGCTCATTTCAGGACTTTTTCAATTTTCGGTTTTTTTTCACTTTTTTCTTGCTTTCATTTTTGTACAAATTTAAAAGAGAAACAACAACTCAGTTTTTTTTCAAATTGCTTTCTCTACCTATGTAAATATATGAGTTTGTGTAAATGGATATATGTGTGTAATCTGTGTATGTGTTATACTTTAAAAACCAAAAACATTGAGAAGTTGTTTGTATATCATACAAATGAAGTCTGAAAGATTGACTGATTTAATTAGTGATTTCTCAAATACTTTGTTGTTTGCTCAAAAAAAAATACGAATATTTTATGAAGAGCCTCTAAGTCGAATGCATCGGATGAGAAATCAATCTAAAGATCTAGAAATAGTCGGAAAAAAGAAACAGAATGTAGACATCTTATAACTTTCGACGTTCTTGGAAGTACCACAGATCAAATCTAGAAAGAAATTATTACATAAAGTATGACCTGCTTCTGCAGGACCGAATTCCTGATACAGTGTGTAAGATAGGACTAAGATTGCGACAATAATCGCAATGCAAATCAAAAAAGCTGAAAGCAATGATTTTGGACATTTTTTAAAAAAATCGAAGACTTAGAGGATTTGGTTATCCGTTGCATGACACATAAAACTGCATATTATAAACTCAGTCTGTGAACAATTAAAAATGATAACAGCGCTATGAAATGGTCGAGTGAATTAGCTATGATGAATAATAAAATGTAAATAAATTACGAGTCATTGCTGGAATCGTAATTGCTTCATAGAAAGTTGGAAAAATTGAGAAATTTTCAAAAGATATTAAAAACTCAACAGAAGAGTTCTTTATTAAATAACACACTTTCAAACTCAAAACAAGACAATTGAGTGGTAGAAATTTTTAACGCAGTTTGATGCATTACATAATAACATTACATAATAATGACATTACATAATAATGAATTTGAGAGAACTGGTAATCTCAGTATAAATGAATTATCATGAAGAACTAGTGTTGGTATACTTCTCAGTGTTGGTATACTTCTGATGCATTACATAAAAAAAAACTAAAATTTTCTTAAGCGGGCTATATTACATCTCATCTTGAGCTGTTTATTTTTAAGCAGTTAATATGAACAGATAGTCTAAAGAAAGCCTCAAAACATATAATGGCCTCATAATTGGTTTTTCCGGGACATACTGCAGTCTCACCACCTTCTTTCCAGTACATGTTTTGCATGATCTTCAAATTTATTCTGATATTATCATTTTTGAATTCCATCTTTAGACTTTGAAGTTTGGAGCCATTTAATGCATTTCTATTATAGCTATATAAACAATGTGCTTAGGCTTAATTACTGATCTGTCAGATCTCATTACTTTTCACATAGTGTTAGTATCGCCAAACAAATTAAGTTTAAAAATTGTCACCCCAGGCATATTTGTCTTTCTACCCTCTTCTCATTTTAATCTTTGAGATTATTTGCTTGTCTTAGTTACGGATGCTTTTTATTTTTGTTCAAGTTTCTGTAATGAAGTTTTACTTACTTGTTATTCTTATTATGTTCCAAAAGAGAAAGAAATCTGAGACGTTATTATGACAGCACGATTTTCTCATAATAATGATAGATAAGATAATAGTAATCAATAAGAACAGGTAAGATATTGAGCTGAAGCAATTAGAAAAATTCCTACTTCAAATTTTCTCTACATTGAATAAAAAAAAAGACTTGAGCTACTTGATTTCAGGAAACACTTAAGTTTTTTTTTTTTTGTTTTTAGAATCAAATTTTAATCAATTTCATCAAACTGCTTTGGCGATAATTTTAAATAATGAATTACCATGGATGGGAGATTTCGCAAGTGTGCCGCTCAAATCTTGAAAACAACATTGGAAAAGATTTGAGAAGAAGCTTATAAATTGCTTATTAATTGTAAAGAGTGAGTGGGACCGGAATGTACTTGTCCTAGGGAGATTGACCCAATCTGTACGAATGTCCAACTTTTATGCATAAATTTACACCCAGCTTTTAGATCTGGATTTTCTTACTTTCAAACCTATTTAGTCCTTCTGAAGCTTTAACAGCAAGTGTCTCCTCATTTTATATCTTGTCGTTAACTTTTCAATATATATTTATGTATAAATAATCGTATATCCTATCTATACGTTTTTTTAATCATTAATTTACAACTAAAATAGTGAAATAACAAACAAACTCTAATTTAACAAATCCAATCAACAAATACATTAGAAGCTTCATACCATTATCCCCTCTCCTTTATCTCTCTCCCTGAAATATCTAATTGATCCTAGCAAATACATGAAATTGAAATCAAGGTCTCCTGTAACTCTTTCATCAATTTGAATTATGGAGGGATACGGTATCATTTCGATGCTTTCGACCAATCAACGACAAGAGGATCAAGAATAGGAAGACAATTGTGGGAAATATTAATTTCACTTCACGGCATTCGTATTCCCACATTTTTCAGTCGACAAAACTATATTCTTTACTGAAGTAGCGATCCAAAAGTAAACTGTTAATAAGTTTTAAATTTTAGTTCTATGTGCTACGACGCACGCATCAGGACATCACGTAATTTCTCTGAATGAATGATCGAAACTATTCTGATATTAAACGCAATCACAACAAAGATCGCAGTCATTTACTTTTGGATCGCTATTTCAGCAATGAATACAGTGCGAAACGTTGTTCCAGAAAACGAAATTTACCACTCTATTCGGATGTTCCTGACGAACAAATACGGTAAGTGTTTAAAAATTCAGTTTTATTTTTATTTTTTTATAAGATTGAAAGTGAAAATAAATTATGATATCGAAATTAAGTTGAAAAAGCATTCCAGCAAACAATCTTCATCCGAAGAGGACGATGAACTTGATATAAGAAGCAACTTCATCGATGAAGATGACGATAGTAACAACTCAAGTACCACAGAAGAACTAGAAGGCAGATTCTGTAGCAATCCAAATTTTAATCAGGCATGGCAGTTAAGTCATTAAAAGCCAGCATTACTGAATGATTTTTGAGAGATCGTAGGACACCAGAATGACAATGACATCATATTTGAAAAATTTATGATTCATTGCAGACACTTTCTGGAACTTATGCAGTGCAAACATCATCTTTATTTCGGAATTCAAACAGCGAAAATCAGAGTGAATTTTTCTTTCCGTTTTACTACCTGAATTACTTTAATATTTATGCTTTCGATGATAGTTTAACTTTAAGTTTTTAGCTAACAAATATTGATTCCAGAGGGTGAAATTGGCATCGGCTATCAATTTCATGGTCATAACACCACTAATTTCAATAGCGCTACGCGCGGTTTCACAAATAGCACTGATTCCATTTGTCACTATCATTCTCAACAGGTATCAAATTTAGCAAAACTTGTGATAGTACAAGTTCTTCCACGGTTATAGCTAAACATTGCTTACTAATTTGATCATAATACTTTACAGTTTGTTTACACCGGACACATGCCAGTAAGTCCATATTATGTGGTCAGCTGCAGTACGGTGACGGCTAACAGCACTAGCTGTGGTGAAAGTTCATACGGACGTGTCGACGGTATTCCGATAAGTACCATAACGGCTGGTGGAACAATGAATCGAAATGTAAATCACAACATGTTGTTTTAATGCTCATTTTTTTTATCTAAAAATTAAAAAAAAGATTTTAAAAGACCAAAAGTCAAAACTTTTCCCACCTTATTTCATAAATGACATTATTTATTTAAGATCATAGAGCAATAATTTATTTAATACATTAATATTATTATTGGGATTTTATGTATTTCAGGGGCCTAACAGAGTGGAATCGTTCATTCGAACTCCTTTCAACAGTTCAAAACGTTCGTAAATTTCACTAATTTCTATTTCTATGTTTCATGTCATTCGGAAAAATTTCATCTGAAAATCAGACAAATATTTTTTACATTTAAAATTTCCTTATTTCAGCAACGATTTATAATTTTGGCTTAAGTCGAACGATGTATGGTAATTTTGGGCATCCATTGCCCGCATTATATGGAATGCCTATGTGTGCTTCTGAAACGTTTTGTGTGGTACCAGGTCGAACGTCATTGCTTAGTTCCACTACGAAGTATCACGTTACAATTGGCGAGATTTACAGGCGTATCTCACCACCAGAATGCCTAAATGCTTCAATACTTGGAGGAATTTTACGAAAGTTTGTTGAAATCAAAAAATAAATAAATAAAATTTGTTGAAGATATAAAATTCCTGTTCACCCTAAGTTCATTAGCAAAAATTCACTCCATAAATTGGGAATTCAGCTTTCTGGCTTAATGGTCTGCAGCGTAATCATCAGGTGGAATGATCTTTTCTTTGCAGAATGTTTCTTTAAATACTGCAATCGAATAACTATAAAATTCACTTTTAAAAATTCTATCAAATAAACATCAAAAATTCTTGCTACAACGTGATTTTGATGCAAATTTAGAGCAAAATCAAAAGATGGTGGAAAAACTCTGCGCGATAGCCTGAAAAAAGTTGGACTGACATTACCAGCTGGTCGTCGAAAAGCCGCTACTGTCACAGCATGGACGGCCTTAGTGGAAGATATGTATTTCTGATTGCAAATTTGAATTTCATATAATCAAGAAAGTACTTCAGAACAAATTTGATGAAGAAGCTATTTTAATGTTAGACAGCTAGTTAGAAAGCTCGGTTTCTAAAAGGTTCAAATCAGATTCTATTTTGCAGAAGAAGCTTTGCAAATGGGCAAAGATTTTGCGGTTCTCAGTGAGAAAGCATTTCCAGTGCGACAAATTGCTGAATTCATTTGCAATCGAATGATTTGGCAAGATGATCCGCGTGAATTCTGCATTTTCATAGAGCATATAAGGTTCAAAAGACAATGAATGTTCTCCAAAAAAAAGAAATAAATCATTCCTGTATTTGTATTTTTTAGGCTATTTATCAAAGAACTGTCGAATATTGTCAATGGTGAATTTTCTGGGTCAGTATTTGGTAATCAGCAAAATCCGGCTGCATTACCAGCTCCTGTTATACAGCATGGTCTTACACATTTTTCCCTAGTAACCACATTTTTTTCATTCCAATTCACTAATCTATCAAATACCATTTTTCATCTAATTATATAGCCAAATTAATACCACTTCCGATCTATTTATGTCTTACAGTTAACGCATGGTTTTGGACCTTTGGCATTTGTGACGGTGTTCGATACGCTTACTGCAATGTTTGATGAAATGCTGAAATATTATGATCGAAATGAGCAACATTTAAATGTCTCATCATCAGAGATATCCGTAACACATATATCTCCTAGTTTCTTTACCTATGCCAATAATATGTAATCTTTAATTTACTCCACTTTTGTAGAGAACTTTTAATAACGAAATCTATCTAATTCGCAGCATTGACCGGAATAGACTTTCAGTTCAGCAGTTAGGCTTCATAATTCCAACAAAATTCTTTCAAGCCTTTGTTTTAATCATATTTCTTGTATCGACAACGCGATATTGATACTGCAAACTTCAAGAAAATTAAAAAATCTTTTTTAAAAAAATTTATGAACTTTTTTCCTTTGTGAAGAAATATAGGATAATTTTTGTGACGATTTGAATTAAATTTGGTGAAATTTCCTATACATTCAGTATTTTATGCAGTCTAAAAATAATTATAAATATGAATAACTATCACAAAAGCTATTGTAACAAAAGCGATACAAACATCATTGCTTACTGTTTTATTTGTTGCGAAGAGCCCAACCATTAAAGAAGAAAATTTTAAAAAGAGAAAAAAACAGTAATCGGTTACGATTTACATGAAACAATTTTAACATCAATTATTCCGGCCAATACAATGAAAGAGCATTGCATTTTGAAAGAACTATGTACACAGTACAAGCAAACCAATGAAATATAAAGGTGAATGTCCGGGATATATTGACAAAGTTCCAGCAATTCCGTGAATTTGTTCAAAGATTACGAATTTACCAATTTATTATGTGTTTACTTCCTAATTATGTTTTTAACATGGAACTGACTTTTCACTTAATTATACTAGCTAGATTAGGAATCAAGTAATTGTTGCTCAACATTCTAGTCCGGAAAACGATTAATGATTGAAGATTTCAATTTAAGATCCCTTTTCGAAACTTTAAATCTAGATTTTTAACGTCTTCAGATGTTTTTGGGTAACTCGCTTTATGGGAAGTCTAATTAATGTAGCTAATGACCTGACCTTTGGTTTTTTTTCTACTTGATTATTTAAATCGAAGAAGCTGAATTACCCTGGGTTTAAATATCCCAAAAATTCAAAAAGGCACAAATAGACAAAATGAAGATAGAAAAACTAGACCAGAAAATATAGGAAAAAGAAACATGAGACTTTTTTATCGAAGTTAGGAAAACAACAACAAAATGGAATGATTTGGATAGAAATACAACAATCGCTTGCGTTATAGACATTGTCACATTAATAATACAAAGGATAGGGTGCCTATTAGGACTGTTACGATATTTAAGGTTTGAAATAACTTGTTTTCAAATTAAAAGTAATTGAATCATTTCAAACCCGTCTTCTTGACTACTGAATTCATTTTTTCATCCTTGATGCATCCAGTTTCAACTAATACCACCGAATTAGATGTAACTTCTAAAATTTTTGAATTCATTCAAACAATCATTTTATTTAGATCACTGTTTCATCAGTATCTATCATTTCCCAAAGGTGATTACACACAATTTCGGAAATGAGAAATCATTATTGTGTTATTGAAACCATCAAGAAGACAAAAGTGTGACGATATTTCGAAACAAAAAACAGTAGAAAATTTATATTTTTTTAATCAGAAAAAACAAAATGATTTTTTATATATTGCACAAATGGGGTGAAAGAAATTTCAGTCAAATAAGAATAAAATGAAAATGGCTCCATTTGTAAAATTTCATATATTTAAAATTTCTTTTTAACTTGAAGCACAAGCTTTTTTAAAAGTACACAATTTAATTAACTTGCGAAGGATTTTGTTGTGATTACCACTACAGTATCATAATAACAACAATTCGTGGATTGCCCAAATTTGATAAGCGTATCAGGCGAAATGGACGAAAAAGGGGTGATAGTAGCTTTGGGTGAAAACTTACTATTCCACTGAGAAATTGTTCAAAAGAACAGAGGTGGAAGATCTCGTGCCAGTCGCAACCTATGACCATTTCCCACTAATCGAATTCCAAATGACCCATTTGCGATCTACACAACATTGCAATGAAAAATTTGCTTTCAAAAAGGGGAGTATTGGAAAAAGATTTTAAGAGGATTTGGCAGACAAAACTGTAGTAATCATACGGAAATTAATTTTCAACATCAAAATTCGTCCAGCTATTCATTAATCGATATTCTTTAGAACTACATTCTTTTTGATAGTAAAACGATATCGAGGAACAATTATGGTATTTGGACACTTTGGTTTGCTTATTACTTGCGATACATAGATATTTCAAAATGCTTTTGGCCATGTTCACTTGACTAATTCGAGATCGTATCGAGAATAGAACGAAGAAGGATTCAGGGAAGAAAAAAGCAGTAGCTGATAATTTAATCATCTTAACAGACAATAAAAGAAATTCTGCTATATGGTTAAATAGAAATTTTGATAGATTTTGGTGGCCAACAAGTAAGTTATGAAAAAAAACTCGAAAAAAAGTTCGAAGCACACAGAGTTATATTGGTGAAATCTTATGGAAAGGAAAAATTTAGCAAAATAACATTTTTTGGAGTTAAATCTGACTGTTGAGGGAATATATATTATTAAAACGAAGATAGCTTAGTCTTGTGTAAAACAACCTTTCAGGGAATTCTTTTGAACCAAATAGCAGAGTTCCAGGACTTCTTAAAAATATCGTAATTCGAAGAATTTCTCATAAATAAGCTATATTTGTAATTCATTCAAATGAGAGTCCTATCAATTAATCATCAATCGAAAGACATAAGTCGTAAGCAAAGTATTAATTTTTGGTATGGAATGAAAGATTTGATTTTTGGAAATCTTCCACACAAAAATGCAATAATTATTTGCAATTATTTTCAAGCTATACTTACACTGAGCACCAGTAATACTGCTAAACGTGAAACATAAAGTACTGTAAGATATTCTGCTTTATTGATACACATTTCACGTTTCTCACCTTCTGTAAATAGTCTTACCCGTCTTTCTTATTACAACAAATACTGCTCATTTTTTAACATATATACTGCAACGTATTAAACGTGACATTGAATAGCTGAACGTATACTACTTTCCTTAAAGACAAAGTAAAGCTTCCGCATAGTTCAACTTTACAAGCAGGAGAGTTTGATTTTTTTATACAACTCAGCAAATCATAGCTGGAGATAAAGATAAGATGATAACATAAGACTATGGAACCTGGGACCGGTTTTCGTCATAGATTTTCACCGATAAGAAGACTAAAGAAGGGATTGATAACCTTCAGCAAGGTTTTTCATATAGATTTACCATAAGAAGGTAACAATTTATTAATATTTTCAAAGTTCAAGGCAATCTAAACGGAATGATTGCTCTATGAGAATTGAAGCAACATTTAGTGAAAACCTTTCTTGTAAACTGATTAGATGAAAGTTCCTTGGCAGTGCTTTATTGGTACTTAAATTTATGATGATGGTGGTGAGAAGAGTTCTTTGTATAAATCCGGTAGCGCACCTTTCTCCGTTGCTTGTGGATATGCGGCGAATAACTGTCCCAATAAACGAACATGTTCCTGAGCATGTCCACGCAAACGCTGTATTATTTCACATAATTTTTGCATCAATGGGCCAGAATCAGCTATCTGCAAAAATAACAACACTAAAATCTATAAATGGTCGAAGATTGCATCATAAAATTGTTGAAATGCATATGTCAAAATATCACAACCTAAATATGTAAAACATACTCTTGCAGCGATTTGTTGCTGTAGGCAATTCCTGAATTGTTCAATTACATATTGTCCAAGTGAAGAACGATCCAGTAATATCCAGGCAGACAGCAAACCCATCTCTGCGCTTGTTAACCGCAGCTGGGCTAATTCATGAATGCAACTGTGCATCTGCAAATTGAAAGCATTTTTCGCCAATTACAAAAAATCCGAAACGAGTTAAAAAAAGAGTTGGATTATTAAAACAAGTTTGAAGATGATGATTTAAGATTAAACTTTTTATCGAAAAATCTCCAAGTGTAAGCTTACTCCAAGAAAAAAATTCAACTCGGCTTGTTCACTGGGTCGAAAAATGGAAGCTGGAAAGACTTCTCGACTGAGAATCAGCGAGGTAGTTTCGGGATTATAATGCCTAGTGACCACAATTGCTGCAAGCTCAAAAACACATCCTTTCAGCAGTGCAATTTGCTCCTCCTGACTCAGCTGCATGAAACCTTCTACCATTTTTGCAAATTCGATGATACACTGAATTATTCGAGTTAGCTCTCCCGCAAATTTCTTCCATGCATCGAACCTGGTCTGAAGTTTTGATTGAAAAATATAATTGTCCAAAAAATCTTGCAGATATTTTTCGAACTGGTTACGTGGGTGAGAAAAGACTGAATGCTTCAGACTTTCAGCAAAAATGATCCAGCTTTTGTCCTACGCCCAGTTAATCTTGATTAGAATGTAAGACTTAAAGTGGCAGAAAGTAAATGCCTAGCAAGGCGTTGGAAGGATTAGGGAATTTCCCTTAAATTTAATTATATTTCATTTACAGGCGAAAAAAGCTCAAAAACCATTAAATGCATGTTGGGCAAGTCGAATAGTGTGAATTAGTATTAAGCACTACTCCTTTCCATGCAAATTTATTTCCACTATAAATTAATGTATTTCACTAATTAGATGCTTGCTCAAATGGAAAACATATTGCGATTAAAATTTTTTTAGAAGCTGAAAGACGGTTCATTTATTCCATATTTCGTCTTTTTGATAGAAAATTGAAATTGTTTTCTGGCTTCTAAGATTTCAGATAAGCATTCATTTCTTTCATTTGAAGTAATGTTCAGTACGGAACTATTTTCTTTACAGTCCAAAATCCTATTACAGATCACCTCCTGCTGTCCTTTCAAGGTGACAGTTAATGACTATATTTTCAATACATCACAGTCACCCTGCAAACATTCTTGTACCAGGCAATTCTTTTGTACGAAGCAAAATTATCAAGAATTCTTCTTTTCTCATTGTCCAACCTTTACCTTTTTGGGTTATTTTTGGCGGGATGTTGGGAAAATCCTTCTAATAAATTCAAACAAACCGGCTTGATCACGAAAGTTTTACAACTATCAGCAATATTGATCGAATACAAATCAGACTACAATCAGCAATATCTAGCAATCATACAAAGTTTTTCAACATTCATTCAAACATGGAACTCTCAGGATTTTAATACCAGCTGCCAAATCATTCTACCAAATCTACAAATTGTCATGGCAGTTCAAAAATCCTATTTCAGAACATGGTCGATAATGCTTTTACAGCATATGTTCGATAAATTTTGAAGTTAGTTTCTGACTAGGAAAACTGTAAATATTCTGCGTTATCGATTTTTTGTACAGGTTTTTGAAATATTTAAAACATTATTCAACAGCGAAAGAATCGGTAATGTGGCACTCTCGAATTTTCTTTTACAGTGTTCGTGTTAACTCCTTCCAATTATATTTTTCCCTAAAGTTTTACAAATTTTCTTGAAGATCTCATTTATTTGGTCCCGTAATTTATTGCACTTCCATCATTTCTCGATGATAATTCGCACATGAGAACATTCAATTGAGAGAGCTCCATGACCGAGATCAGCAGAGACCAGACAGCCCACAATCGCCTCAATATATAACTCGTAAGATTGTCATCCAGATCATCAGGTGGTCGTACTAATGTATGGTAAAAGCAAATTTTTTACAAGGACAGAAATTATGAAAGTTTTCGGGAATTAGGTTTAACAATAGTAAGACATCAACTTCATATACAAGACGAGTTATGTCATTTCATATCTTACTTATTGCACTGGTACCTCGTTGCTTGAAGAGGAGCAGCCATGACTTAAAAAATTGAAATCCTCAGATCTTTGTAGTAGACTAAACTTAGTAATTAATAAACACTTTAGAAACGAGGTTAGGAGCTTCATGCAAAATCAATATTGATTTCATTCAATGTGATAGATGAAGAGCAACGTATTTCCCTCCGTTACAATCTTCTACCGTTGCATCTTCTACTTAATTAATTAACTAAAAGACTTCTTATTTGATTGTGGTTGAACACCATCCATAATGTAATGAGATGTATGTCGTCCTTCTACAAATAATTGAATAGAATGAGATAACTCCCTGAACCAATGTGCCTTGATCATCTCCGCCCTGGTTACTTGTTTGGACTACTTCCCACCAGAACACACAATTTAATTTTCATATTAAACTATAACGAAGTAGACAAATCGACTTTTCTGGTGGCAAAATGTAGCTAAAAATTTTCAAAATGAAAGTAGTGACAAAATAATTACTGTTGAAAGTAAGGAAGGATGAGTAGACTAAATTATTTTCGTCATATACTCTCAACACATTGATTTTTTTACTTAAATATTTGTCAGTTCGGAAGGATTTGTTACAGGAAATTTAGCAAAAATATCATTTCAGCATGTAATTCAGAATTCATACAGTTCAAAACGAATTTGCTACGGCACTGCTGCTTCATATATATAAATACAATGTACTGTAACAAACTTTGCTGTGGCGCAATGCCGCGTTTTCCGAAAAATCAGTCCACTTGTTCTCAAGAATTTATGTGTGCTCAGGTGATATTAAATCACCGGCATATATGACGGTCAAGAATAAATTATCACTAACTGAGGATAACTGATTCAAATCAAGCGACCATCAGATGAAAACATTGGGCAACATTTGGGACTTACCATATTGCGGTAATGTTGCTCCGTGAAAGTACTTGTTGATGCGGCAGTCAGTCGATCTGCCACTGTGATTGTAGCAGGACCATGTGCTGAATCAAATGCAGCCGTAACACTTGTAATTAAATCTTCATCAGGCTGAGATGCACCGACGGTCCTTTGAGGATATCCTCCACTAGGAGCAGGAACCGCTGCCTATATAAGACACGATGAGTTTTTGGTTGAAATCAATCAAAGACATGGAGATCGATTGAAACCAATCATCGACAATATAGATATATAGCACAGTACATCCATTTATTAGTGCTAGATAAGATATTAATATCAGATCTATATAGGAATAGTGTTGCCACTGATAACTTTATTCACATAAAAGCAATACAAAGGTAAAATTTTTCAAAGTGTAAAAATTAAATTTTGAATATACACACGAGATTACCTGTTGAGCGATTGAGTAACCTTGTCCTTGAATAGATGGATAGCTAACAGGTGCAGCTGCAGCATAGCTAGCAGCGCTTGTTGTATAAGAGCTTGCAGCGTAAGCCACGGGTGATTCATAATTGTTACTGTAAGCAGCAGCGGGATGTATCGGAGTGGGAGGCGAGTACTCACCATATGGAGAGTATGCGATCCCTTGAACTTCTGCCATTTGTTTGTGCATTCTGACCTGCAATACAAATATAATTTACTTTATACAATCGTTATATTACAATAAAAAAAAATGTTAAAATCAATGATAAATAAAGTATGTAGTAAAAAAGATTCAATTTGCATTGCCATTTTCATATTGAAACATTGTAACTTCAAAATCCAATTTAGTTTTTTTGATAAAATTTATTATCATAGAGAAACATAATGACAATGTTCCGATTGTTGATAATGAGAAGTTAATTTGATAATTAGGTAAATGTCTTATAAATGAATGATATTGCTTATCTTGATTATAAAATCCTTCTCATAAAAACGTGAAGACTGGGAAGAAAAGAGAGGAGGGATAAGTTGAAATCAGCAACAAATGGAATAGTTATTTTTCAAATGCATGATATGTCAATGATTATTTTGAATATTTTAAATAATCGCGCGCTATATTAAAATGTAACTTTGAATTGAGAATTACATTTGACTACAAGCTGCAGTAAAAATGATAAAGGGTCCCACATCATTTTATTTAAAAAATCAATGAAACTCGCAGTTTTTTGACTTGTTTCAGCAAAACTTGTTTCATTTTATCTTCCTCATTGTTGCATAATAGTAGAATTTGTTTGAAGATATTGCAAAAATTTTTATTGGGAAGATATCAATATAATTGCATTTTGGCTCATTATTTAAACTACATTAGGCAAAGTTCAGTTAAATATTCTCGATATGTAGTCATAGCTAGTAACTCATTATATAATTCTGATAGAATGAGTGAAATCGACTTTAAGAAAAAACATCTTGGAAAGATAAATATAATTTTCACCTCATCTTCCACTTTTTCACGCTGTTTTTTACTCATTCGGCCGAATTTTACCGCATCTCGACTCATTCCAAGTTCTAGACATTTTTTCAGACGGCAATACTGGCATCGATTCCGATTTACTCGATCTACGATGCATTTCTGTTGTCTAGGACACTGGTAGTTGTTGAGTGTCGATTGACTGCGTCGAAAAAATCCCTATAATAATAGTGCTTGCTACTTGAGCAATAGATAGGAGAAGAAAATTTGTTGATAAATTACAACAAAAAGGAATCTTTTGATTGCTGTTTGAAGGACAGACTGAACGATTAGAAATGTCATGCCACTTTGTTAACAAACGCGCTAAACGACAGCAAGTTTTCATTACCAGAATCACGATTATCATTGACAATCAGTAATTCCAGTCCCGGTAATTTGGACTCTTATATGTCTTTTGTTAACACCGCTTTTTAAATTGGTCTATACCTTGAGCTAAAAAGAATTCGAAAAAATTCATTGCATAATTTGAATTTGTTAGTGGAAACATTCAAAGTGCTGCGGACCAGAAATCGAAAAAATGCGACGTCTAAATAGTAATAAAGTAAATACTTCATGAAGTAACTCTTATTGAATGTGTCGCGCCTTGTGAAAGAAATCGACTTTTGAAGCGTACAGTTATTTTTCTTCAATGTCGAAAATCCTTGATTATTGTTTTTAATTTTTATAATATTAGCACACACTTCTGGACCAGAAGTTTCAAGAGTTTCGTTTAATTTTTACTGCATGAAAACATAGAATGAGTAATACCGTAGTCGGAAGAACTTATCTTATTGATCAATGTAAGCAAGTTTAAGCAAAATTGTTACATCCTTTGTTTATGTTTCATTCCTTTGCGAAAAATTAAAATTTGATGTGAGTCTGACAATTTCAACATTTATTTTGGTGATTTACAATGATTTTTCATGATTTAAAAAAAAAAAAAACATGATTTAAAAAAAGAAAATGTGATGTATCTTACAGCACTGACAAACACTTGATGACTCAGGAAAAGTTTTTTTTCCTTTTTTTTAGAGACTTGCCATAGGACGTCAAAAGCGAACCAACTTTTTTCAAAGTAAATAGAAACTAAAATCTCGGAATAGGCATATATTTAAACTTTCTGTCGTTCTTAAAAAACTGATGAAGAATTAAAAGTGAAGAAAGGGTTCTTGATAATTTCAAACTTACTTTGCATCCTTCACAGGTAATGACGCCATAATGAACTCCAGAGGACTTGTCACCACAAACCTTACATGGAATCACTTCAATTTGTGCTGAAACTAACCAAAAAAATCAGTGTTGTTTGCAACTTGGACTTTAATTTTTCCAAACATCTCTGGGTCCCACGTTGTGTCTTCTCCTACTTCTATAAGTGAATATAACTCGAGAGAGGTTCACGATGACCATGTATGTATCCGTGTATGTAAGTATGTATGTAAAAAATTATTTCATTCCAAATTTTAAAGTATGCTTTAATGAATATTCTCGGCTCAAGAAGAAATCGAGAAAGTATTCTGTTCGTGGTTTCAATGCTTTCTGACAGAAAAGACTATCTTCCATGATTCAGTTGCAATAATTGAAATGAGCTGATAAATTTACCAAAACTATCTTAAACTAGAAAAGACCAGTCTTAAAATCAAACATCTGATTTCTGATTTGATTCAATTATGCAGCAATTAAACGAAGAATTTTGAAAAATACAAATTCAATGTTTTGCATATGTATAGTGAAATCAACCTTCCACTTCAACCTATATAATTTATTGAACTTTTTATAAGTTCTCTTATTGGTCTGGAATATATTCAGTAGTTAATTAAACTGCATAAGTGCGCTCAAAAAGTATACAGGAATGTCAGCACTAATTAGTTGCGTAAATTGGCGAGTTTAATGAAATTACTTTTAAGAATAGAAAATTTACAAATTTCATATATTTCGGTGATCAATTTCAGTTCGAATTTGTTCATATTTCATTTTTCGTTATGAAGTTTGTAAGTTCTATGAGTATGCGCTTTCTAATGCAGACATTGGAAAAGCTCAGGCAAGGTTAAGGAAATTTTTTCGGTACTACGAAATCCCATCGAACACCACTTTCCAAAATAAAATTCAAATTATTCTTAACTTCGAGTTATTTTGGAGAACAGATATAAACATTACAATGATTTCATCTGATGAAATTTACATTTAGTTTTTCAAATTCCTGTGTCACTACAGCAGAACTTAGTAATTCTTCTGGCATTCGATTTTCCCTAGCAGTATAATTCAAAGAAGTTCCCAACAGTGCTTATTAATAATAAACGGACTGACGATTGCACATATATTCTGTAAGTTAGCTACCATAAGCTTATATTAATTACTAAAACTCTCTAATTTTAGCTAAATTACGGCAATGTTATCATAAATTGAAAAAATAAATTCTAAAATGGCAAAATTGAACTATGCTGTATACCACAGAAAGACATGAAACTCAAAGATGGAATGTTGAAGTATGCAAAAGGCGAGACAGAAAAATAAACTGAAGCGTTCCCTCAGATCAGTCAATTAATTTCGAAGCCTAAAATTCTTCAGAATGTTTCCAAGAATTGAAGCATAGCTCGTTTTCCCATCTAGCAATTTATTTAGTTAAAAGCTAGATCCGTGATAGCATATTCAAGTTTTTTCACAAAAAACCTCATCCACCCGTGTTGAATCCACGTACATCTTCATCAAGTTTATTTCTTAGAGCTCTTGACAATCATATATTATTGACACAATTACTGAGCATGAAGATTCATACCAATAGAAAGGCTGAAATATTGTTCTTAAAATCTCGAATTTCTAACAAATCGAAAATTGCAATTGTTAACTGGAAATTGCAGAAAACACCGAAACATTTACAATGAAATATTGGATGCTGCAAAAACTTGGTAAGAAGTTCACATCTGATGAGGCTATGTGAAAGATTGCCATAAAGAAGTAAGGCTTCTCGAAACACTTTTCATCATGTCAGTTAAATTTGAAAGTATGATGATATAAATCTGAATTTACCAATTAAAAGGATGTTAATGTTCAAAAAAGATTAAATTAAATAAAAGGCATGAATATTCTTTTTCGGTATTATATCATTTGTTGTTTGGAAACAAAAATATCGATAGTGAAGTTTGAATATAGTGAAGTTCGATAGTGAAGTTTGAACTGAAGTTTGAACAGAAGTTTTCATAGTTAATGATAACAGAGGAAAATCGAGGAATCTTTTACCTATTATTCGAGCATTAGAATAATCAACAGAGTATAACAGACTGCAATGAATGACATATAGTTGTTACTATGGCCTCTTTCAAGACTGATTAAAGGTAAAGTTGCTAGACAATGTCGCTAGATTGTATTGCATACAAACAATAATGGCCAATCTTTCCAGAGAGCTTCTAAATTCTCACAACAATCATTGAAGATCTTTCTACTGAAAGACAAATTATAATTCAAGTCTTTTGTTCTCGCCAAGAAAGTTGGACTCATTTTGCTTGTATACTAAATTTTCGCTTAGTAAATGATATATCTTTCTAAATTACCGCAAATTTTGTCTTTCACAATATTAATGGTAACTTTTTGGCTTTTTTTGAAACCAGGGTTAGAAGAAAATAATAGCTTTAAATGAACTTGTCGTTGATTTCTTAGTGGAGTCTGGGAAGATGAGAATGGCCCAGAGAAAGATAAATTGAAAATGATAGTTTCTCAGGAAATCTAGAATTCTAGGGCACAAAAGAGGGAGCGTAGCGGGTTGGTTTTAATAGTAGTAGTAGTAATAGTTATAGTAGCGCTTGTGTATATCTTGAGAAGATGTATAAGTAGGTGTTTTAAGAATGTTCCTATACAACCAAACACCATTATCATTGCTCTTGTTCTGATTTAGTATTGTTTATGGGGTACATGTCAAGGAGAAGGCTGGGGATGCGGTGCGGTTCGGTGACGGCCGTTAGAAAGCGGAGCAGCGGGGGAGGTTCGACACCATACGAATGGGACCCAGAAACCTGGTTTGGTAGCCCGCTTACCTCGCATTTTTGTAGAGCACCAACAATTGCCGTGTTTCGTCCTTTTCTTCTTTCCTTCGTTTTCCAGGGACCCCGATGGGCGGTAGGTTGATCAGCCAACTGGATGCAGGATCGAAGAAGAGACACCAACACTGGATGGTAATGGGCTGGATTATTATAAGGACAATCTCCAACAATCCAACCCCGACAAACGACGGCCTTTTAACGGATGTTTTCGGTACCCACCACGAGAACGACGAAACGTCGACCAGACCAACCAATCAAGCAAGCAAGCTACCGAATAGATCCGATAGATCAGACTTTTGTGCCTTTACCTCCTTTGTTCTTTTTGCGTTGCGCCAACTGACGTCGTGTAGGACGTCTCGTTGGTGGTACTTCTGCTACCTGCTTCTTGTAGCTGTCGTTGCTAAAAGATGTCAAGGTAGCAAGTGGTAATTGCTTAAAGTGAACAACAACGACTAAAGTGCCGCTTTTCAATGCCAAACCCAAAAGGCCGTTTAAAGCAAGAGGCCCACTTTAGCTAGCTTCCTCCACATAAACGCAATGAAGCAGTAACGTGATAGCAGCAGTAGCAGTGATAAAAACTGTAGTGGCAGTAATTGTGATCGTCGGAATGGTTGCGAAACTTCCACCCGCAACATCTAGGAATCGGATACCGGTGGCACTGAGGACTGTTGAAGTGCCGTTTCTACTGGAATGCTGCTCCTGCTATTGGAGAAACAGAACGTACAGATAGGTGGTCGCGGTCGTAGTGGTAGTAGTCATCCGACGATACATCTCCTCCTATGCATGAGGAAGTGTGCATGTATTTGCCTTGCCTTCTGTCGTCAACTGCACAGTCCAGTTGTGGAAATGATAATTGTAATATCAGTAGTTGTGGTAGTAGTAGTAGTAGCAACAGCAGTAGTAGTAATAACAATAATAATAATAATAGTAATAGCAGTAGTAGTGGTAGTGGTAGTGGTAGTGGTAGTAATACTAATAATAGTATTAAAAGGTAGTAGTGGTAGTAGTAGTAGTGGAAATAGATAGATGGACAGATAGTGGTCGGTGGAGGAGGAGGTCGGATCGGGAAATGCCCTCTCAACTATCCGAATTTGGCGATAACGATGATGATGGCGACGACGAACTTTCCCGAGTAGTAGTAAAACCCGTGGTAATGGTGGCGGTCTATCAGAACTCTTCTTTCTTTGATTTTGAAGATGGAGGTGGTCCTGGTGCGGGGGAACAAGGAAGGGGAAAACAGGGAAGGGCGGGGGAATTGAAATGGTTTTGAAAACTTTTCAATGTTAAAAGGAATGGAGGGGAACAAGGGCCAAAACATTGTTATATGTCTGCCAGATACATTATTATTGTGTATTTGACTGGTACGGGAGGCGGCTGATACTGCTGGCGATTGTCCCCTTCCTCTGCTCTATCTTCCTGATCGGCGAGGACATCGACCCCCGACCCGATGGTCCATCAATGTTGTTGGCGGTGATGGTGACGGTGATGCGACGATTTGATGGCGAGTTGCTGCTGTAGTGCTGGGTAATCGTACCAGTAGCACCGATCGGCTGAAGAATTCGTAGAGATGTTGGTTCAAAAACCCCTCTTGCCCTGTCTAACACTATGCGTCAGCTATGTAAAACTTTTTCAATGAATTCTACAGAATTTTTCGAGAAATTAGGGAAAAGACTAGACGAAATCCAGAATATTTACCATCATTTTTCCACAGATCCTCTTTTCTAATCCCTCTGCACTGTCTTTTCTGTATCTCCTATGTTTCTCAGTTCTTTCCACGTCAACCATATTCCCTCGACTGTCGCCTCCGGTCGCCCACATGGGCACACAAGTTGTTGTGCGTTCCATGCCAAAACAACAATTTTCATAAGCAACAATGAAGACAAGAATTAGGCCAATTAGTCATAAAAAATGAATGGATACGAACTTCATTTTGAATTCTTTTTTCCTTTGAAGATCGAAGTAGAAATGTGGTGTTTGGAACAAATGAAAACTCTCACATTAACTTGTTCAATTCAAGCAAAACACATATCAGAATGAATATATATTTAAACGAATATATTGAAATCTCTTATAGGAAATGCCATCTGAGACCAATAGTTTTCTTCTTGTTATTTTTTGTTTGAAGTTAGAAATTTTGCAATTAGCCGTGAAGAATAGTGCTAACTGATTGGATCACATTAAACTAACTGGTGGTGCGTGGAGAAGAGGTCCGCGAGAACTAATATGTGGTGCGTGAGGGCAGCAGTATTTTTTATCTTATACTTCGATTCATTTTTTGCTTTGCTTGTAATTAAAAACCAGGCCAGGATCAGCTGGAAACAAATGATGATATGCGTGTAACGAAAATACTCACTCTAATATTACACAACTTGTAACGAAGATGCAAAACCAAATTGAATTTTTTATTGAAAAATTTTCTTCTTTTTTATTGTACTACAAGCTAGAAATCAAAGTGGTACCAGATCAAGAAAAGGTTGGGGACCACTACATCAAAATGAATTGATAAGTATCCATTTAGTGGTCCTGAAATGAGCTTTTACAGTAATGTGATAAACAATATTTGGTTTATTCAAATCAATTGCTATTCCAAATCAGATCTAATGGACAAGTTGTCAACCGCAAGTAACGACAAATTGTCAACTCCCTATGTTAAAATAGCTGTCCATCAATTTCAGTCCATCTTATTATTCCTTTGATAAAAGTACATAAGTTTTTGCTTTGAAAAAATATTATGGACTTTTATCCAAGCACTTTTAAAATGTAGGTGAGGAAAAATCTCACAAGAAACAGAAGTAGACAAAAATCTAATCTAATACTTGATTATCCGATATTTATCCTTTTCAGTTATTTGAATAATTTGAAACAGATGAAAAGTTTTTCAAGAAAACAAATAGGATAGCGCTAAACCGCACTATTAACCGTTAACGTGTTATCAACTTTTTTCCAAAAAGAATTTGCATATTGGAGAATGGTTACCTAATATACAAACATGTATATAATGTGCAAACTTTTTTGCTAATGAACTTGCACTGATATTGAAGTACCAAGTATTAATCATGTTGCACACCGCCAAAGCAATAAGGAAAATAAGTGAAAAATGGTGCCACGACAAAGTGCCGTGGCGAAGATAGTTAACGCGACAACGTTTATCTGTGACACGAAGGTCGTTCAAGGTTCAAAAGACTCGGTATCCTTCAAAAACACCCATTCATTATAATGCAAAATAAATTTCTCAGACAACTGATAACAGTCATAAAAAACCAATCAATAAGCATTAGAAATCTTAAAATTTAATAGTCTCAACTATTATAGCTTTTGCTTTTCACAAGGATCACCGAACTATCCTTACAATATACAGTTTCTCTTTCAAACTGTTCATGCTTTAAAACTTTGTAGCATTCCATCAAATATATCCTCTAACTATTTGATTTAAAATTTTAGTTGCCAAATTTTAATTAATCAATTTGAATTGGATAGTATTTTCTTGGACAATTGGAAATTTCCAAAAATATTTCCCGCTCTATTTTAAAATTACTCAGTTAATATAAAATGAATGTTCAAGTTTGATTTTATGACGTACCCATATTTTCTTATTATCGTTCTCTCTCAAGATCAACATGAATACATGAGAAAACAAGTCTGTTCGGGTTTTATTTCAATTGCATTTTATTATATAATATGTATGTTTCTTGCAGAACTCATACTATTACGCTATCAATTAACATATCATGGAAGTAATAAAAGCAAGCAATTTGACGATATACACATCACAATCAGCAACAGTGTGTTTGTGACAGAAAGCATATCGTAATTAATGTGATATTTTATAATAAGTGTTACAGAACTAGTAATAATTTAAAAAAAAAAAAAAAAAAAAAATGTCATTAAAAGAAATACACCAAAAATTTTACTCCATAAAGTTTATGGTTGAATCCAGGAATTTCCAGAATAAGAATATAAGTTGATGATGAAATTAGAAATTAAATAAGACTTAAAAGTATGAGAAAGTATGATTCACATAAATTCCAATTTTAATCAAACCTTAAATTACTAAATAGACAATAACAAAAGATCAATTAATAATTTCCTCTTTAACAAAATACAATGGATAAATATATTAATATAAATTTTAAGGTGAATGATTTCATCCTCTGAAAAATTTCAAATAATTTCAAAGAAAAATTGAAATTTCAATTGATTTAGCTGATAAAATTGAAATTTCAATTGATTTGACGTAAATTTTCGCATTGTATTGAAAAGTTATTTCTTTCCTATTTAAATTTTTCAATTTTGCATCAAAAACATATTTCGTTAAGAAGTATTATTCCTATACTGCAAAGCTAATTAATTAATTAATTAATTAAAAATTAATTGATAAAAATTAATAAATTTATTTATTGATTGTCTAAATTTTCCTCCAATGCAGAAGTAACCCATCAAAAAAAGTTGCAGTTTTGCCGAAAATAAGACTATGTAGCATTCGCCCATTATCGTTTTTGATGCTAAAAAAAGTTGAGCTTAACAATCTCGGGATGGCAATTTTCAATTCGGGTCCAATTACATCTTGGTAAAATTCGCTATACGTATTGGTGTGTTCAATGGATAAGTTGTTTGTGTTTTGTGGGTGATGGAAAGGTGTTGGCGTGTAAAGTTATGCTGATTATGTTTACTTGGTTTTGTTATTTCATTTTAATTTAATTTTAATTTATGATAAGAATAATTATTTTTTAAAAAAGGATAAGGAATTGATGGCAAATATATTGAGGAAATTGAAGAAAATAATGCAATACTTAGCGACGATTAATTGCAAGTAAAAAGCGCTGAGCAAATTTACTAAGTAATTAAATGAATGCACGTTTGTATTTATTTTGCACGAGTTATTGTAGAATGAAAGAAAGATTGGAGAAGATTGCACACATTTCGTAGAATATTTTGGGGGAACTGAAAGTAATACTTCCAGCATATATTGGACAAACTTATCAAAGTCAAAGATTTTTCATAGTATTTCATTAACCGATTTAGGTTTTGGCTTCTTTTTATCAATCAATATTAGTTCTCATTTGAATTCATACAATATCTCTATCATCCAATATCATATTATCATGTCGTAGAAATAACGAATTAGAAGAAAGTGGTGAGAAAATTTTGGAAATGTCAAGAAATTTATGAGGAAATCTTGGAAATATGTTTGTATTCGTGATAAACTTATATATATACGACTCTTGAGCCAGGTTCGATTGGTACGTTTTTGCTGAAATTAGATGCATTATCGATTTCTCTTTTTTTTTTTTTTATTTTTAAATTAATGCTGTTGAAATTTATTTGTATCGCTTGGTAGCTGGAGTAATAATCGAGCTATATTTGTTATATATAGTTTTAAAAGATCTCTTACTCGTCCTTTTTTTAAATTCACATCGTACATATATCCATTATTATGTACATTTTTTTTTTTGAGATCACACGATTCATAACATCCACATAACAAAATAGTTAATAGTTAATAATTTATTATATTACAACGAAGTTGAATGTATCCTTTTTGTTACTATTTACAGGTAAAAACAGTTGATGTAGTCCTAAAACAAAGTTTTGAAGAATGTCATCTATAAATGGTCGAAGTAATCCAGCAATTCGTGTGCCACTTGTGAATAATGTTACACTAAATGATACAATGCAGTCACAGTAATTTTTTTATATCATTCAATTTTTGATTTGGTCATTTGTATTCACTGAGTCATTACAACCATCAAAGAGAAGTTGTAATTTGAGATAGTGGGCTGCACTTTTTATTATTTTACCGCTTACTTATTGCAGCAGAAAATGTCGTCGGAAGCAAATCTTCTCGTGGGAGAGAATTGCTCATAAAAGAGTTAATATAATTAAAAAACTGATTGAAAAAAATGAACTTTCGTAATTTGAATTATAATTTCAATTAGCGTTATCGATCACAATTTATTGAGAGCGATATAATTTAAAAATCAAGCCTGATTCCACACTGATATTGTTTTCTAGTATATGTAAGTTTTCATCTGGCAGGAACATTTAAGTGTTTCGAATATTGAGCATGTTTAAAAGTGCTCAAAGTGAAAGTGTGACACTTCAGTCTCTCAAGATCAAACATGGGTAAAGTTTTTCCGGTAAAGAGTTTCACTTACAATTGCTCAAGTTTTACTGATCATTATGGATTTCCTGAAAGGAAATTACTTTAAATAGTCCTCAGATAAAATAGTCTGTGATGTAATTAGTTCGCGTTTACTATTTTTATTTAAATCATCCTACCAAATTTAAGATGTTTCTTTATTCTGTTTTTGCTTAATGAAGAAGAAAGAAGATGAAAGTGAATAATGCAGCTTCAACTTGTCTTTCAGACGGGAAAACATTATGCCAAATGGTAACGCTTCATTTCAACCAAATCAGCGATCCGAAACATCACGTGAGAGCAACATGCGTGGAAATGTAAGAGTATGTTCTAAAGTCTTTATGGGTTTGATTTCTCTATGTAAACACAAGTTTAATTGCTTAGTATTTCTTTGGACTCTTTGCAGAGGTTGCGTGTTGAAGATGCATTATGTTATTTGGATCAAGTGAAACAGCAGTTTGCGGATGCACCAGATGTCTATGTTAACTTCCTCGATGTTATGAAAGATTTCAAATCCCAAGCGTAGGTTTCGGTTTTTTCCATATACTTCTAAAAGTTAATTGATTTTTTTAACAATCAAAAATTCTCTATTCAATATTGATGCTATTCTGACAATAATTAAAAAAGCAATGTTTTTATACATGATTTGACAGTGAATAGTTTACAATTTATGTAGACAAATGAATGACTACATGTCTGTATTCTACTTCCTTAATTTTGTTTCGGGTTATTGCTTCAAAAACCATCACAAAATTTCAGCATCGATACTCCTGGTGTAATAAAGCGGGTTTCACGTTTGTTTCGTGGTCGACCTAATCTAATCATTGCATTTAATACTTTCCTGCCACCTGGATTTGATGTTTCGATTGACGGAATAAAGATCATTATAACCGAACCAAACGGTCGTAGACAAGTCATTAATGAAAGTATGTTCTGTTTAAAAGCCATTTTAGCAAAAGCTGAAAAGAGGGAAATTACCAATTACCAGACGTATCGTATCACCCACCACTGTGTTAGCAGTGGTTAAAATTATGATACTTTAGAGATTCATTTTGTTATACTACTTTTCTTTTTTTGAAACTGAGAAACATGTAATTGATTTGTACATAGGAGGATTGAAAACACTTCTATGATTCTTAAGTTACCAAGTCTGCTATATTGTGCAGAGATACGATTGCACATTCATATTTATCTATTTTTAAAATTGTTTTTGATGATCTCCAAATAGTGATATTTTTCATTGAAGCAGTTGGTAAAACATGAAAATGATCTCAAAAATGTTTATATCTTCCCATTGCTTTTTTCTTTGCTTTTTTTTTTCACATTTTCTGTTTATTTCTGTTCTTTTTTCTAATCCTTCCTTTTAAAAAGGGTCGAAGATTTTTTTTTTTTTGTAATGGAGAAAACATTCAAGACAATCGTTTGCTTTCATGTTTTATTACCAAGTGTAGCTCTCACTGCTATATATGGCACATATAAGAGAGCTTTCTGGAGTCATAAAGAAAGAAAAAAATTGTCTATTAAAACCCTATAATAAAAGAACTTACGGAAAACTGCTTAAGGTAAAATGAGATGAGCAAAGGTCGGCAGGATTTTTTCATGTTTGGTAGATTTTAAGAGATATTTCTATTAATACATAAATAATATATTTATAATTTAACACATGTATAAATTGAGTGTTATGTGGAATTTTCTGTTTGCAGTTTTCCATTATGGAAAGATTAATAAAATAAAAGAATTGTATACACATAATTTTTAGATCATCCTGAATTATGCACTGCCGAATCACCAGAAGCAGCACAAAGTTCTCAGGTGACAAAAGCATCATCTTCTGAATCTCTTCTTGGTGTTGCTGGAGATCCATTATCAACAGGAAGTGAAGTCAGTGCCTCAGATTTAAGTCTTACATCGGAACCAGTTGTAACCGCTGCACACGCAAGAAATGAATTTACATCGACTACTATAGATCCGCAATCTGGTGAAGTTAGGCCAACTGCTTTATTATCAACCCGTGTCACCACCGCGATCTACCATGATGCGGTAATATACAGAAACAAAGTAATGGTGAGTTATTATATTTTAAATTGAACGCGAATAGTTTTTTTTTTCATGCATCATATTTAGACATGGCTGTTTTATATTTGAGGTGGAAAGGGAACATTTCTCAAAATTTCCATTTTCAGGCTCGATTTCAGGACCGGCCAGAAATTTATCACAAATTTCTTGAGATTCTTCAACGACTTTATCAACTAACACAGGTAAATTCCTGTAACTCTCTATTTGACAAACACCATGATTAGTTCATCTGCAACTAAAAATCAGTTAGTTACCGCGCTGTGTGACGTAGCCTGTTTAGTATGCATGATTTTCTTAAAAAGATCCGTCACCGCATTTTAAAGTGTTATTAATAATCATGTTGAAGACTAAATTAAAGTGTTGGATTGTTTTTATTATACGGATGTTAAGTTGTAGTTTTCTTAGCTTATCTGATTCCTCTGGAAAACGTGTCTGTTAGTCAAAATTTCAATTCATTTATTTAGAACTTTGTATTTTACTAATGTTTATGGCAGGGTTCGTTCTCATTGCAGCACTATATGTATTTCCCCATAATTCCTCTTCTACTTGAATACATATCTCTATACTTCCAAGTAAACCGTATTGAATGGAAACTAGTGCTAATTATCAATAATTTACGCTTATGAAAATATTGAAGTGTTATGTACCTTATTCTTATGTGTCTTTCAAAGAAGTTACATTATAGGAAGGAGGAGTCATTCAGGGATATAAACAAGCTCTGGAAGCAATCGAAGTACTTTTTGAAAATGATGTAGATTTACTACAAGAATTTAAGCAACAGTTTCAACCGAACTCTTCTGGATCATCTTGCCCATCCTCTAATATGCCGCGAGATACGACCAGTAAAGTAATCTTCTTTTCAAAATTTTCTTCGATTAACTTTTTTTAAGATTATCAAATGAACCTTTTAGGGAAGAATCCAGAAGAGTGGAGAACGCAGCAGTTTCGTCGTTTCTCCTCATCCTGTTTGTGTTCCGAAAATTCAGAATTCACAAATAACGAGTCCTGGAAAGCGTACTGCTTCTATGTGTTCTACAACAGCGGCTAAGGTTTTCAAATCATGTTACCATGTTTTATGTAACAATAGCCTAACATGTTTAAATATGTTTTGGATAATTAGCATAAGGTCCAGAAAACGCCAACTAAGAAATTTGTTTGAGCTATGTCTGAATAAGCAGAGCTTAATAATGTTTGGTCTCTTAACATGTTATTAATACTGTTCTGTGTTTGCAGAGAGCGAAATTAGGGAGTATTAATATATTGACCTATGATACAGATGTTGAAGAAGCAGCCAAATTCGGTACCGTTGAAGATTATCTTTTCTTTGACAAGGTATGCTGGCTACGAGAAGTAAGCTTTCTGATATCTTTTGATTTTTTGTTAAATTCTGCGTTTATTTTATCAGTCCTTTTACTTATGTTTGATGGAAGTTAATAAAGCTTGAAGTATTGAAAAAATCAAGATTTTGGTATCCTACACAAAGCACTGGAAAGTTTTTTTAAAATTACAGTGATGTACAAAATTGCTTAATGTATTGAAATAACTACATAAAGGTACGAAAAATTCGTTTACAGTTAATATTTTTGTTTTCTACATTAAAATTGAAATGAATGGATAAGGCAGTTTGGGAGAAATCGAGTTTTTTTCTTGTTTGTATTACTGATTCTTTACTGTTTTCTATGGTACTTATTCTCAATGTCAAAAAGAATTTTAAATTGCCTGAATTGTCTGTAAATTTTATAGGTACGGAAAGCTTTAATTGATAATGGCGTACATGAAAACTTTCTACGATGTCTTGCTTTGTATAACCAAAGTATTATTTCAAAAAATGAACTTGTGGAACTTCTAACACCTTTCATTGGGTAAAATTTTTCAGAAACAGATTTAGTAAAACTGCAAATTTACTTTCATTATGCTTTGTAGTTTTATATGGTTCATCTAAGTGATATAAATAGAAAATCTTTACGAATATTTTTTTCTTTTTTTGCACTATTTCTTGACTTCATGCATTTACTTTTCTCCCAGACGTTTCACACTGTTATTGAAACACGTGAAAGAACTATTGGGCTTGCCGGATACAAATGGCGATGGTCAGCAGAACGATGACAAGCATCGGCGGCGACAAATTCATACAAACGATGATGTGGAGTTGGAACACAAAATTGGTAATTTCAAAAGCAAATTTCAGAAATCAGAATTATTATATATGAAAATCATGCAGTCTATTTCATTGCGAACTGAATTGATTTAACGTCATCTGAAACGAAAATTTCAGATTATGCGACATGTCGAAAACTAGGTGTTAGCTATCGTTCTTTACCGCAATCATACGAAAAACCGCTCTGTTCTGGACGAACGCCACTTTGTGATTCAGTCCTCAATGATTCTTGGGTTTCATTTCCATGTTGGTCTTCTGAGGACAGTTCGGCTGTTCATTCTAAGAAGACGCAGTTTGAAGAATTTGTATTTCGCACGGAAGATGAACGCTATGAGGTCTTTTTGCTTGGACAGCGTTCTTCTATAATTTATAAATATTATTTGTTTCTTCATTTTAAATTAAACATTAAATAATATGTCCTGAAACATAGGTTTTTCAGCTGGACATCGTCATTGAGGTGAACAAAACAGCTTTAGAGGTTTTGGAAATAGTTCAGCGAAAGATGTTACGGATGAAAAGAGAAGAATTGGCGAACTTTCGGTTGGGTCCTTCCTTGGGTGGTAGTTCTAATTCGATAATGTTACGCGCATTGCAACGAATTTATGGGTCAGTTATAAAACTTTTCGATTGCCTCACTAGTAATTTAGTTTTGAGAGTCAATGTCATGAAAATTCGGCCGATTTTTTAGGGATCATACCTTCAAGATGCTGGAAGGAGCAATGAAAAATCCGCAAGTTATGATACCGAGACTAATTGAACGAATGCGACAGAAAGACATCGAATGGCGTAAAAATCAGGAAGTGTGTAATCGCATCTGGCGTGAAGAAACGGAAAAGCATTACGTAAAAAGCCTAGATCATCAGGCCTTAATCTTTAAGCAAAATGATTTGAAACTACTTCGTGCGAAAACGATTGTCAGCCAGTTCGAGAATTTATATGATGAGGTTAAATGTTACCTTCGAATCCATTCCATAATTTTTGTTGTTATTGATGTAGATAATGTTAGTTTTAAAATGATAGAAGCCTAAATTAAAGATTAGTTTTTTTAAAGACATGTTTTTCAAGTACGTATGGGTCAGGAATACTGAATTTCATGTTGATCAAAAAAAATCTGTCTATTTCGTTTAATATCTTAACCTGTGGTGTTTTGAAATAGAGTGTTTGGCAGTTTTTCAGACGGATAGAAATAATCTTTTCGGTTTCTTTACATTCATAAGATGTAAAGTGTAGTTTTTATAATTAAACTAAGCTAAGCTCATGTTTTAGTTCACTTTTGTTGATGTTTTTAGCGTGCTGATCGAAATGATGAAGGTGAATCGGTGGAATATGGACCGCATTGCATTTATTCATATCCGGAAGATATATGTGTTCTGTATGATGTTAACGATTTAGTAATACATTATGTTAAACGACAGGCGAATATTCAGAAGGAAGAGAAACGTCATGCGAAGCGTTATCTGAAACGTTTTGTTACAGAATTATTCAATATTCCACCGCAAGAGTTAAGTGATGAGGAGGAAACAGAAGAGCGAAACCGTATCGGTTCGTTTCTTTTCATTGAGCAGAAGTATCCTTATTGGATCTCTTTATTACGATATGATTTTTACATATTAGTTCTTCTTGAAGTGATTTTTGAGGAAGTACATTATGCGATTTCTAACTCTGTGATTGATATTAATTGTGATTGTTATTAAAGGTCAGAATCCTGAAGAAGATCGAAATACCGGAGCACATAAAGATGAAGCTCAAAAAATGACATCAAATGATGATTCCGATTCAAAAAATGTATGATTTATTAAAGAGGTTTATGAAAATATGTATTATTGTATGCTGTAGGATTAGAGTTAAACATAATTATGTATTTTTCTGACGTAATTAGGAGTGACACTTGATTTCAGGATAGTAAGTCGTACTAAATTCCTCCATTTGGTTAGGTCATTTCGAGTTATGGCACAATTTGCATCTCGCAACAAATCCAAAAGAATGGGAGTTCCAGTGTGTAGGATGATGTTCTTTGTAGTATATGGCATAGGATTTATTGATGTTCTTTGTAGTATGTACTAGATTTTAAACTGTTACATAGCCTTAGTTTGAAATTATTCAAAATTGCACATAAACTTTCGGACTTCCTAGTTTTTATATAAGGAACTCTTTTAGGCCCAGTCTTCGAATGAAAACCATGCTTCTACATATCGCCTTTTCTACGGTGCTAACACTTGGTGTATATTCGTTAGACTTCATCACCTAATGTGTGATCGATTGGCCTATTTGAAGAAAAAGCATCTAGAAATTATCAAGAATCACGAAGTAAATTCTAAAATTTTCATTTTATAGTTTTTTTAAAAACTTTATAGTGTACATTGGTAGATTTGCAATGCATCCGGTACTAAATATTATCTTGGTGCTTAAAATCTAGTCGAGTTTCGGAACATTAGTTTGTAGTCTTTTTTGGATCTTAATAGTTCTAAATGCAAGATATTATTTAAAATCATTGAGTGCTGGAAAATTTATTTATAAGAAATTGTTTTTAATAATTTAAATAATAATGTTCGTATAATTTTCCAATTATGATCAAATCTTCAGGTGGAAGAACGCATAAGAATGGAACGTGAATCTATAATAAGCCGATGTACCGGTGATGGTGAATCTCTGAAATCAGTTGAACTGGACACCAAACTTGGTTTGTCTTTGCTGAAGCCAGACAGCCAAAGTCCGGTCAACTACTACACTGCATTGATCAGTGAAGTCAAAAATCTTCTGGATGGTCTTATTGATAGTGTCACTTTCGAAGATAATGTCAGGTAAGTGAAGTAAAACTGATTGGAGTATTTTGTAGCAAATGGAAAATAACGTCTAGCTTTATTAGTTTATCATTTTTTTTTTTCAGAAAAATGTTTGGAACAGCTGCATATTTAACATTCACAATGGATAAAATCATCATAACAATTGCACGACAACTACAAAACATGTCTTGCGAGGATGCGAACATTGCTAGTATGGATCTGTACAAAAAGTATCGTTTTGAGCATCCCGTCAGTTTGTACAGTCGAGATAAAAATGAAGAAAATATTGATGATGCTTATGAACGGGCTGCACAAGAAGTGCTTGCCAATCAGAACTGTTTCAAAACTTTCTTCCTTCATGATACTCGGAGCGTTACGATGGAACTGATTGATAGTGATGTCACTGATGAAGGAGAGAAAGGTGACAGTGATCAAGAATGGAGCCGTTATGTGCATCATTATATTGAGGTTTATCTGTCTTTAAATTAGATTCCACTGAAATTAGTCTAAGGAACAAATTTTCTAATAGCTTTTTCATTTATCAACGTACTTTCCATTAACTGCACTAGAAAATCTTAGCATTGGTGCGTTACAAAAATTAATATTTTATAATTTTCGCACAAATTTTCAACTTTTTTGCATGTCCGAAAAACATATAATATTTTCAGAGTCTTACTAGTGAACCATCCTCATCGGCATTAAATCCCGAAGATCAACAACAAATGCTCGAAACTATTGGTGAAAGACCTCCTTTATTTCTTATGAAATATGTCAAAGCGGGAATGGACAAATATAGGTCTCTTCTTATAGTAAACTGTTTTCTTGTTGAGCTTTTGAAGAAATGTTGGTCTATCCCATGCTTGAATTCATTCTCACGTTCATTAATGTCGTGAGTTTTAGGAAGAAGGACAATGAAACGAATAAGAAGAATGAAAATGGAAATGGAGAAAAAAAGCTAGAAGAGAAGTGGTCTAATATTACGATGAGTGAGGATCTGAGCGCACTTTTTTCTCCTGCTGGAAATTATAAAATGCGATTTACCAAAGGTTCAGGTGATCTGTTCATAAGAGCCGGAGCACCGCAAAAAGGAATGGATGTAAGTTCATGATTTACATGCGAAATTGAATATTATGGATGAAAAAATTGAGAACCGAAGAAGGAAAAATACCTGAGATGAAAGTAAATTAATCTAATCTTGCAAAATTATAATGCATAATATATGCGAAGCTATATAATACTTTAACAATTATTTTAGATAATCGCCTCACTTTTAATTTCATTGTGAATATCGCCTCACTTTTAATTTCAGAAACACAGAGCAGTCACAGAACGGAGAAAAGACCGTTTTCTAGCATGGTTGGAAGAACGTTTGTGCGAAGAAGGTGGAGATGTGCTGGGTCCTCGAAACTGGCTTGCCGATGGTTCACGAATAGTACCTGTGCGTCATCCGGAATTCCCTTATATCACTTATAATCGTTACTTCTCCTCTTCCATTTCGAGTACTTCGTCAACTTCATCATCAAATCGTAGTCAGCGCTGAAATGACAGTGTGTATTTTATGTTTGCTTGATTAAAATTCCGGTTATTTCCAGTTATTTCTTGTAATATTTTGATGATGTTAGTTTAGAATGTTGAATAATTTAACCATGCAGTCTATGAAAAATGAGCTGTATTACAATTTATCTAATTTCTTTTTACATCTGGTAACGCTCAAAATCCTTGACTTTTTTCAGTTCACTCTTTCTATATTAGATTTCGAATAATTTCCTGGAAAGGCAGTAGTAAATTCCTGAAAGATTTGAACAATTTAAATTTGGAACGGTCGATGAAAATCAGCTTGCATAAATTTCCTTTTCCTCATTTTTCATTTCTTTTCAGTTTAGATAGTTTGAACAAATCAGGCTTTTTAACTTAAATAGTCTTTAAGACCAAACATTTAATATCCAAAAGTAGTCAGAGAATCGAGCTTTTTTCTCAGTACTAGTTGATCATCTGATATTACTTCCATGTTATATAATTTCTGAATTTTTTCTTCATCGGTATGGGAGAATGTGTAGATTTCAGCTCATTCATTCATCCGATTTTTCGCATACAGAGTATGTTGCGCCTCAATATAAGCTCCTTTCATATTCCAAACTTATATGTTTTTTGTATATGAGATTTATTTTATGAAATTTATTTATGTTGAAAAAATAGACCAATTTCTCCCATGTGTGTTGGCTGCTACCTTAAAACCGATATTTTCGTCATTTGTTTATTTCATATCATTTTTTAGGCTTCCTGAAGTGCAACTGAATCCATTGCAATAAGGATAATTTATTAAACAAAAATATATTTATACCCTTAAAATATGGAAAGTAAGAGTTGAAGGGACTTATCAAGAAATCGAAATATTTACCTCTCAAGAGGAGAAGAAATAAAATGAGCATGCATAATTATGGGGAGTATTATTTCCAGTGTGAAATCTACGATGATTAACAATTAATACAACGCAAATAAATTATATGTTTATATTATTGCGTTATATCGATTATATTGTTAGAGCATTAACGTTTGACAATCACGAGAAACAATCTTAAAGCACAATATCAGGACTCTATAAGTCAGCAACAGTGAAGCGGCTGAATGTATACAGAGGAAGTTGCATAGAATTCCCTGTCCTAATGATCATTTGGTAATGATCATTTTGCAGTATCAGTTATATAAACATTTAAGACAATTTCATAATTTATAGCAGTAAGTTCTCAGTCTCATTCTTTCAACACAAGCTAATTGAAATGAGTTGGAACCAAATTTAACATATATTGAAATCAGATTTTAACTGAAACCAAATTTAATATATACAAAATATGGCACATGCATAAAATAACAAATTAAAAAAGTAAGAAATCAGAAAATGATTAAATAATAATTGACATGTTTACTATTCATAGTCCCGCACATAAAATTTATATATGCAAGTAAAGTAACCAAGTGAAAAAATTACGAGATTCTATCGGAAATAAACATATCTAACGTATGCACATGGTAATGAATTTTATTGCAATCGTAATAGAGCAAAACAATCGCGTCACGTAAACACTCGTATGAAAGATATCGTATAACTGAGCTTTTTATCGATGAGTACATTATTAGCATCGCTTCACGAGCTTTATGCATACATGCTTTCAGCCAGAGCGGACATTTTGAAGCAAATGTTAACAAACTGATTGAAATATTCCGCTAGTTCGGCAACTTCACCATCCACACCTTCATCCGCTAAATCCCATGGCGAATAACGCGATGCTTCCACAGAGCAGCTTGAGCTTTTACTTCTAAATTAATTCGAATATATAGGAAGCACCAATGGATGTATCATACATAAATTTGATAAAGACCTGCTGAGTTCTAGATCAACGAGAGGAGTGTTGATTCGATTCGAAAGCAAAATTATGAATTCAATCTCTTGCAGTAGAAAAGTTTAGAATCCTTATAAAATTTTATAAAATATTCTTTTTTAAATGAGTATTCTTCAAAGAATAAATGTAGAAGCAGGAAGTCGTAAATAACTTTCTCTTAAATTGGACATATCTTTTATTGTAACTCATATGAATCTCAAGTACAATTGAAAATAAGTGAAATTAGCAATCTATCTGTGATAAGCAGAAACTGACCTTTCTACAGTGGATGGTTGCTCTGATAACGTCAACCGCAGCTCGTCGACATCACCTTCTAATTTGATACCCCAAAGCTTTTCCAAGATAGAACTACGCTTGTTGAGCGTATCGAATTTTTTGCTCATTAAAGGCAGAAAATATGGCTTGTAACGATATCGTGTACGACTAGAAAATAAAGAGTTTTATAATTCAAACAATGAAACAGTGCAAACCAAACCTTTAAAAATGTCCTAAATTTCATAAGATGACCAAAATCATAATGATTATGATTATGACCATAAGCTTCAGTCAAATAAATCAAAAACACAAATTTAAACGTTTTCGAAGGAGAATGAGATAAAAGCAAAAGACGAAAGAGATCGCTTTGCCGCTCTCTTCCTCCTCCTTCTGAAAAAACCTTCATGTAAAAGCTTTTTCCATCTATAATGAAGTGAAAATGATAAAATATAGCAAATTCTAGGCAAAATTTGCTATTTGTTCCCTAAATCTTACAATTATGCTTTCTTTTATTTGAGTTCACCTAAACAAAACTATTACATATCTTCAACTTTTTTGATTTTATTAGAGGTAAGAAATGAAACGAATTCAAGAATCTTTCCATGTCTCCATCTATGATTGATCTGTTCAATTTATGTCTGAATGATTTGTAACTTCATAAAGTAAGCAGAAACTAACTCCTTGGAAAGACGAGCAGTGTAAACTGATGTTGTCGATGGTTTTTGCTGCATCTTTTGACAAAAGCAACTAATTTTGGATGGTTTCCTTGGTGTTTTGTCGTCCACATTATGGTCGGAATGTGTGCTGTTACTTGTTTTCAATGACAATCTTTCAAAAATTGAAAGAGCTTGTTCTATCGTTGCTTTTACTTCTGCTTCTTCCATCTATCTAAAATAGTATACATTATCATTAGATTAAGTGGAATGCTTTCAACGATTCTCATATTGTCTCCTTCAAAAGAATTGCCATCATATTGTCTCCTTCAGAAGAATTGCCATCATATTGCCTCCTTCAGAAGAATTGCCATTATCAAATAGAAAATTCATCGGAAGGAGAATGAATATACATTACTTTCTTCCTCCGAAACTTCAATACTTTGGAAAATTGAATATTTATGATTTTATTGTAAATGCTGAAGGGAAGTCTGTACAAGTATGCATGGCAAGTTAAAAAGTTTGAGAAGTTAATTAAAGATTCCGGCAAATTAATGCATGAATAATGTGAAAGAAGGAAAGGACAGAACGGATTCAAAGCGAAAGTTCTTCAAGCGTAGACGGTTACCAAATAAACAAATGAACAATTAGCTAACGCGTTTGATTGAAAAATAAATTACTGCATACCAACTGTGCAAAATAAATATGACTCAAATAAATGATGTGTGCACACCAGACGAGTGTACATATACGAGTGCACACCAAACGTACATTTGCATATTTGCACACCGTACACACCCGTACACACCTGTGCACATACCCGCGTAACACACCCGCCAATCTTTTTACATTAGAAAATAGGATGTGAAACGTGGAATGGTCATTATGCAACACGAACTCCATTTTTATTCGTTACGCTTCATTTGACCCCGCAGTCAAGGGTCATTACTTTCAGAAAGCCTTGATTATTTTTTCAAATACTCTTATTTCTTCACATTGATTTCGGCTCTTAGTAATTAAGAATAACTTTTTTCAAATAGTTGCTATTACTGAATAAACTGTAATATGATATCATTGGAAAAAAACTGAAATCATAAAAGTTTATGTCTAATAAAAGATTATTTGAAAAACTTCTTATCACTTATTTTGCTATGTATCATTGGTTGCTACAAGATAATTTTGTTTATTTTCAAAGTTTACGTACGTCAGAAATCTACCTTGACAGACTAACATTAGAGTATCATGTATGACATTAATTCTTGTTGAGGAATTCAGATTAGAAAGTGAATGGTACTGTTGAATAGAATGAGAATTTACATGGCGATCTAATAATTGTAGGAGTTTCTTTAAAACTTAATTGATTGAAATATAATTAATTATTTATTCAAACTGATTACTTCTTAATTATAGCAAATGATATCTGTAGCATAAATCCATCGTCGAATGCTTGCTTTCCTCTTATGATTATGACAGCGATTCTTAATTCAGAATACAATCATTTATTCATTTAGACGATTACTTTAATGTTGTGATGTAAATTTGAAAATTCTAAACAATCATTCGTTTACATACTCAAATATGTGAAAGTTAATTTTAATAGAGAGAGTAGTACTGGTGAAATTGAATTCCTAATATCATTTATTTTTTTTTTTTTTTGTTCACTATAATTCACTTCGTAATAAAATTCAGTCTTTAATTGAAATATTTTATCATTATATGAAATAGGAATTCATTTCAATTTTTAAAATTTTTCGTCAAATTTCACAGCATGAGCGGTAATAGTTTTGAATTTACGATGTTATATATAACAATGAGGAAAGGATTTATCTAATTGATATGTTTGTGAAAATCTAACATAAGACTCATATGACAAACTTCTCTAAAATTATTACCAATTTTTACATTTTAGGTTATCATAGAATTACTGTTGCGCCGATCTCTTTAAATAGAATTCAAACGGAATTATTTTCGCCACTTTTTAGGTCATATGAGAATATTGAAGAGTATTTTATTTAAGGATGCATGAAAACTATCTTCCAGCATATTCTCTTTTTACTTGTGGCATAAAATTGATTATAGAAGTACTGATTATTCATCTCATTGAGTACATGGAAGTATTGATTATTATCATTAGACAAAAATACACCTGTTGTCCATCTAAGATAGTCTCAAACACCAAAAGGTCAATATTGACCACCACCATTTGATGATTCAGAACCAATTGACCAGCGGCCATTACTTTGAGATATATTATTCGTTTTTTCTTCTCACTATGATTGCTCAGCACGTATCAACTCCTTCCGGAAAACCTTCTTCAAGGTAGTCCCAAACATCAAAAGGTCAATTGTTGAGACTAGTTCCAAACACCAAAAGGTCAATTGTTGAGATAGTCCCGAATACCAAAAGGTCAATTGTTGAGGAACGGATGGAAGAATTATTAGACTATTTCCAGTTTTATACACACAAAAATGTTTCACACATAATGCAATAAAGCCCGTCTGTTTTATTCGTATATCAAATCATTGATGCATCAAACACCTGTTTTATTCAATTTCGCTTTCCTCTAATCTTATTCATATGTTTTTTTTTTTTTTTTCCATACACTCTCTCTATTTGTCCAAAAATTCATTTCTATTTTTCATCAAATATCAGTGACAGCACACTGAACAAACCATTTCGCTAATAATTTATTTTTAATGGGATTTTTAATTTATTAATTTGTTTTTAATGTTAATAAATTGTTTTTTTTTAAATTTTTTATTTTTCGATAATAATTGTCGAAAAATAAAATTGAGAATATTTTTATCATATTCTATTTTAAGTTTCATATTATTTAAGTTTAAGTTTCACTATTATGCTGAACGTTATATTATGGCTAACATATCATCTAAAAGTCTCTTTAAAATGTTTGAAAAATGATCAAAGGAAATTACAGTGAAATTATTGAATTATATTTTGTTAGTGCAGAAGAAAGGATGTACTGAGTGATGTATATGTCCGAATGGCAGACAAAAAAAAAATGACACTATAGTGTGGTGGTTGAGAAAAATCAATTATCTATTATTAATTCATCAGAGAATAAGGATGTTTGTCTGAATTGTTGTTATATTTTGTTGACCTTACTTGAATATATAGGCTAATTATTAAAAAGGTGAACGAAATATTAAAGGATAGGTAAGAAATATACTAATTAGTCTAATTAGTCTTAACCAAGTAAAGTTTAATTAGCGTGAAATCCCTATGTAATGTATAGAAGAAATCGATCGAAAAGAAAGTATTATACGTATAACTACTGAGTCTCTCTTCTTTTTCTCCTTCACACTCATCATCTCTCACTGCTCTCTTCGCGAATTTATCTTTACAGAGATAATTTACAAAAAATTTTTGAAAAATAAAATGTAAGAGACAACAAAGAAAAGTATAGATTAAAGGATAAAAAGGAGAAATTGATCATATGGAAAAGTGAAACAGTTGAAGTATAAAGAAGAAAGAGAGGGTAACAAAGCCATTCTATGTTTATTTTTATTTTTATTTTTATTTTTTAGCTTTTTATGATGATATCAAATGATGTTTGCAATAGTTCATCTTTTGCTGTTGCTATGCTCATCATTTCAATAAATAGTCAGTTAGGTGCACGAATGCATTTATTTCAGGTATAGTCAAATGCACGAATGCATTTATTTCAGGTATAGTCAAGTGCACGAATGCATTTATTTCAGGTATAATGGCAACAACAATGGTAAAGAAAGAGCTTCTAGTGGATGGAAGCGATAGTGGGGCGAATGGATCAATTGGCACAATAATGATTGCGGATATTCGTTCTACTGATGGAAAATATCATCGCATTGTGCTTGATCGTTCCAGGAAATTTATCAAATTCATATTAAATGGGTTAGATTTTATTCAAATCACACTTTTGAAGTATGTATTTCTATTTATATATTTAATTGCATGTTTGCTACTCAGCAAATACTCAGTAATTCATGTTACAAAGATATTGGAATGAGTGAAAAAAATCCCAAATTTCCGAGAAATATAATATTCAGATCAATTTTAAGAAATGCTGAGGAGAAACAGCGAAGTATGTCGAAAGATTTAAATGAATTAATTTGTGTACGAGGCACGCCAATTGTTATGAGACGAGGATTGCCATACGATTTGAATAAAGTAAGCATTTTGCTTTTATGCATTTTATCATATTCAGAATCAGTATTAATATTATTACTATTTCACTATTAATTTCGGGAGAATATTTCAATCTTCTTATTGATGTTTAACCACATGTCTATGAACTTTGGTGCTATGACTGATAATTCTTTTGTTTAGTGTCCTCTCATTATTTTGAGCTAGAAAAATTCACATTTTTAGATCAAACAAAAATTGATGTAAAAATTGATCTAAAATTGATAACATATGCAAACATATGTTATCAAACGGTAATATCAAAGGGTTTCAAATAAATCCAAATTACCATGATTAATTCATTAAACAAAACGTTTCTTAGAATATCAAGCAGGTCATTGTAGCATATCTGGTAATAACTAATGATTTTATCTAACAAAGTACATTTTTATTCCGTATTGATATTATTCGGAGTAAGCTATAAGTCTTGTATTAACTGGAACCTCCATTTGTATAGCTGATACAATTTATATCAAGCTAGAAGTATTGCAGAATGCGAAACAGGTCAATACTCCAAATCATTTGTACTTTTATTTTGCTGAAAAGAAGAGAAGACATCGCTGGCGTATCCGCACAGTTATCGCTTTATTTACTACTACTACTGATAAAAAGTTATGGTTGAATGTTTTGGATTCTTCTCTTCATGGTATGCAGCATGTAACGTTGAAATTATTGCTTGAATATTTTATGCAATGATTATTTTTATTGCACTTAGAAGGTCACTAAATTTGCAAACATTTGAAAAATAATATTCGTTCAAGATGTTTTTTGATTATTTTTTAATTCGAAACCCTTGAAAATATGTCTGCTTAATATTTTAGAATTGGAACAAAGGCCAAAAACATTGTTAATATTTGTGAATCCATTTGGTGGTAAAGGCAAAGCCAAGAAAATATATTTGAATCAGGTGAGATTTATTTGATTTTATCAAATAAACGAAAAAGAATTTAGCTGAAAAAATTAAAAAACCCATCCAGGTTTTTTTGTTGTGGTTATTTCTTTTTAAAATGCAAAAGATCTTTCTGCGGACGAAGCGGTTTTTCAGCTTTTTATGCTTCTTTTTGGTTACTGTTAAGAATTTGTCGTTTGATATTGTGAGTTGAAATCTCAACATAGTGACAAAATGAATTTCAGGTAGCCAAAATTTTGGAAATGGCTGATATTCGTTGCAATGTAATAATGACAAAGCGTGCAAATCATGCATTTGATTATCTTAAAGAGCTGAATTTGTCTTGCTGGGAACAGATTGATGGTGTTGTTTCGGTGGGTGGTGATGGTCTGTTTAATGAATGTCTTTCTGCTATCGTTTGCAGGTATTCTTTCATTTTTAAAAGCAATGTAGATATTTTAATTTTAAAAGCAAATGTTCTTTCAGTTTTACAGGCACGTAGTGAATTGTCTAATCAGTTTTTTATGCTAGATTTTTAATTATTGTTTCGCTGATGATGAGTCATTATCATCAACAGCAAGAGTTTGATTAGCTAATAACTAATTGTTGATTAGCTAGGGACTAATTGTAATAATTGAACCTTTGATCTTTTGGGCAGCACAGTTTTTTTATCTTAAAATTTTTAGAGAATTTGTTACAATAAGAATATACAGTGCTTTTTTGAAAAGATTTCAAGTTAATTAAGCTTACCTCAATTAAATTTTTTCGTCCCATAATGCATTTTTAATGGATATTGATCTTGTTTTGCATCATACTTGGTATCTTTTTTTTTTAATAGCAAGTTGAAGCCTTTGTAACTCATTTCACAGTTTTTTTATTCGCTTACTTGAATCCTTCATTTGTTTTTATTTATTCATTTATATGTTTCTTAAATATTCCTTTCTATTTAAGGAACATATCAAATTCACTGAAAAGTTATTGAAGTATAAAGTGAGATTTCTTCAATTACATATTTCTCATTGAATACCAGTTGTACAGCTGATATTTTCAAAATTTCTAGAACGCAAGAAGAAGCAGGAAAAGATATATCTGATGTTAATATAGATGTTCTGAAGACGCCACGAATGCGTTTTGGGATAATTGGTGCTGGTTCTGCAAATTCCATTGTTTCTTCCGTTCATGGCACTGACGATTGTCCAACTGCTGCTATACATATCGCGCTCGGTAGGCTTTCAGAGAATTCCTTTTTGAAATAAAAAACACTAAGGTTGTTCTTCGTGGTTATTACTTCGGAGAGGTTAGTTCTTTCTTCTAAATCTCATAGGTTTTTGTTGCAGAAGCGGAATGAATAGCTAGGATTTTAGGAAAACTTAAAAAAAATGGTTGTCAGACGCTAATCCATCGTTTATTTTTTGTTAAAAACTTTCACAGAATTGAATTTTGCATTCGTTAGTTTGTGTTAGGTAGTAGATGTTCGGTAGATGTGTGCACAGTCCACAGAGGTGATGATCTCATGCGGATATCTGCAAACGCAATCTCATATGGTTGGCTTGGTGATGTATTAGCTGATTCAGAGTGTTACAGATGGATGGGACCTTTCAGATACCAGTATTCTGGTATGTTTTGGTTTTGATAAGTTTGAATTTATGTCTTTATTTGCTCATCTTGGGTGTTTATAAACGTGTTTCATAAAGATATGTTCACGTCATTTGGAATATTTCAGCTTTACGAACAACATTCCGTAATCCTGCTTATTTTGGTCGTGTGTCGTTTAGTTTAATCCCAGAGGTTGCTGAAAAGAATGATTTAAGTGCTTTACCGAAATGCAGTAAGCCATGCTCCATTTGCGACAAGTGATTTTTAAATTGTAAAAAAGTTATAGATTTTCCTAAATAAGTATAAAACAGAAAAAGTATTATAACATTTATATTTGTAACTTAACCTGAATTACATATTCGTTTTTTGTCTTTATTCTGTTTCTTATCTTCTCATAAACTTTTTCTTCCTCTTCTCCTTATCGTTTTAGTAAATCTGTATGCTATAATTACGCGTTAGAATAGAATCCAAACTCATTATTTACTACTTTGTATGACTGAAGGAATATTTCATCATATAAAGTCAAAAACTAGAATTGATATGGAAAATAGTTTCGAGAGGAATTATTTACGACTCTTTATAAGTCTTTGTAATTTCTTTTTTCTAGTGACCGTTTCATTTTGTGAACGAAATTTAACCTAGAAAACAGTGTTCTTTGTTAATTAATAACCTGACCCAATCGCATTCACTTTTTTCGTAGATCTCAATTTAACATATTTTTGCAGAGGTGTTGGGGCTGATCAGAATTATCCATTTCATTTACAAACCGAATTTTCCCATATCATATGTTGCGTGGTGCCATGTGTTAGCCCATTTACACCGTATGGACTAGCTCCGTTTACTGGCATTGGTGATGGAAGCATGGATTTAGCTTTAATTTCACGAATTTCGCGGTGTTCCAATTTGTCATTCATTCGAAAAGTTGCAATGAAAGGACCGAAAAGTGTTTTGTCGATGGGCAATAAGTTAAATGTTTTCCGAGTTGCTCGATGGTCATTCACTCCTGGTTCCTTGCTGGAACATGTGAATGCTGATAACTCTGGTACAACTGATGCTCAGGGCTCATGGAATTTGGATGGAGGTTGGTTCTTCGGTTTTTTTTTTCCTTGTGGCTACCTTTGCATTATTGATTTTTAAACTTTCAAATTAGTTCATTATCTTCATTTATTCTTTTCGTAATTCCTTTCATTAAGTAAAGAATTATTGCGATTTATTAGCACAGATTGTCGTTAATTTCTTTTAAAAACTTGTGAGAATTTCTCGCTTTTATCACAGCACCAAATATTATACATTATATCTTTCCAGGTTTTCATTGGCGTTTTTTCATACTATGCACTAATAGATGAAACAACTGATATTTGCAGGAAGAAATGAGCACGGTTAATATTAAAAAAACCTGTTTTATTTTCTAGTTTCATCCAAAATTGGCCAAATTATTCTAGTTTTCAGAAATACTGCCGCAACCGAAAGATGCTGCATTCCAGTTTAGGTACTTTTTTCTCAGTGTTATTTTTAGAAATTAATTCCTGTTTTCATTATATATATATATGCAATTTTTCTTATTTATATATGTATTTTATCTATTCATATGTTTATTTATTTCTCTCTCTGTTAGGTTGCACCCTCGGTTGATTAAATATTTCGGACAAGAAGTCAATTTAAATGCTTCTACAAAGACAACTAGTTGCTGGTCACGAGATTACCGAAAATTGTCGAACATTGTTCGAATACCATTGAATCAGTAATCGCCTATTCTTATTTACCATCTCTTTTGATTTTTTGATTTGCCGAGAGATGCTGATGCTGGTAAATCTTTCATTTTTTTTTTTTTTTTTTTTTTGATTTCTTTACCTATGCTTTGTTCTGTCACGAAAAAATTGCTGATACAGTAGTTGAAGTATTTTTTTTACATAAATGTAAGGAATCACTGCAAGAAATTCGCATGGGCTACGAGAAAAAAATGGGAAAGTGAATAGAAAATTATGACAAGAAATTCATTGTAAGGTCTACTTGACTGTAATCACAATGAAAAGATTGCTTAAAATATCGATGGAGCTAGAAACCTGTCCTAATGATACTTTTTTCAGATACTCGTGTGAATTGACTTATCACTTTATTAATCTCTCTGTTATAGAGAAAACTTAAAGTAGCATTAGCAAGCTTCATATTTGTTATATTCTTTTCTTAGCTAATAAAATATCGAATCATTTTGTTGAATGAACCTTTGGGAGCTTTACTATCATACATGTAATTTTTAATGATTTTAGCATTCGAGGATGGTTTCTTGGAAGTATATTTTGAGATGTATTTTCTCACCTGCAATATTTTCATGATTCTTAATAATTGTTGCCCATTTCTGAACAAAATCAATTGTTTTTATTTTCAAGTGCTGTTTTGTTATTAGTTTGGGAAGTATGATAAAATAATTGGCTAATATTTTATTTACACTGTCATTGATTATTTCTTTATGTCATCTTTCCAAATTTGCCTTATTCGTTCCGTGCTAAAATAAATTTTTTGTATTCGACAACTTAATGATATGTTAATGCTTCCTTAGAAACTTTTCAAATTTTGAACGTTCCAAACCTTACAAATTTTATTATTTATTTATAACTTTTAGCATTATCTATGCAATTTTTCTGTGTGCATTATATTAGTGGAATGTTTTTTTTTTGATTCACACTTTGCATTAAGATTTGCTACTGAAAAGTTCAGTTGGCAAGGTATATTATTGTAGTGTTTGATTAACATAATGCTAAAAAAGCTTCACTTAACTCTAATTAAATATTTTGATAATGAATCGTTTTGATTTGTGAATGGTATTTAGCACCTTCATGTTATCTACATATTTTGCTTACGAATAAAATTTTTGTAAATGCGATAATATGTGAATTGGCATATTGCAAATATTTCCTATAATGAGGCCTGCAAGTGAATCATAATTTTGGAAAAATGTGTAAAAAATGACATTAAGGATTTCGTATTAAGAATATTAAGAATTATTATATTAAGAATTTAAGAATTTCGGACGATGATTTTTTGTGAAGGTATAATACCGCTCGATTTGGAAGTGACAATAGTAACGTCATAGGCAATTTGCACAGTTTCTGCAGGACTGGTTATGATGAATCGGCTCTCTTCGACTTATTACACAACCAATTTACAACAAGGTGGTGTCAGAATTCTGCGCGATTTCAGTTGGAGTGCTAAAGTGAGTTTAATGTTTGGTATGTTAGCATTGACTTCCTTGTAGTAAGATGTCGAGATTTGCGAAGATTGTGCTGCGCCTTGAAACTTAAATTTTTTTAAACGACTAAACATTACTCTATAATTTCCTTTCTTACATATTTTTATCGCTTCAGCTGACAAGTAGTCTTACAGATTTTCTGGGTTTTGTGAATTGATGCTATTTTAATATTTTTGACTAATTCTGGACAACATGAAAGAATTATTTATAATCGATTTCAAATATTAAGCTGTTCTATAAAATTGCTTCTAATCAAATAATGTTGATTAGCCCTTTTTGAATAAAACATTTGAATTATTGTGATTTTTAGTTGGTCGGTGATTGTGATACTGCATTGGAGAACCTCAGACCTATAGTTGTGCTTACGTTATATTTTATTGAAGGTGCCACCAAAACATACGAATTTACTGAGGAAGAAGTAAGTGAACTTTTCTGAAGTTCATGGGAATGCTTTGATTCCTAAATGATATCAAGTAGCGCCTGAAATAGTTCATGTTTTTCTTTTTTGTATTCAAATGAAATATGGAATTCAAATTTTTCGTAAATTTATTGCACATTTGTCTTGAAATAATCGGAGTTTGTGAAATTGGATGATGAAATAGCCAAATCTTCTCTTTCTAATCAATCCAAATTTCCTTCATTCTAGTTGAAACACTTTATTGGCGATTTAAAAGAAATCCAGCAGAAATTTAATTAGAAGTGAATGTTCGCAAACCACCAGGGTGAGTAATTTTCAACACTTTTTAGTAATTTTCATTCAAAGCTCTTAATCTACATTCTACATGAGCCGCCAAGTTTTTATCCCAAAACATGGAATTTTTTTTTTGTGTACTTCCAATTTCCAATATTATTAGATTCTTTCATTTAATACATATTACGAAACAAACTACAAGTGATCCTATCAATTTACTGTATGGATTTATCGGATACTCACAGGAAATGAAATCTTCCAGTAAGAGAAAGTAAATATTTCTAGATCTAAATTTTGATAAGAGAAAAATTTCCAAAAAGCTATGAGATAAACAACTTCTTATTCTTTGCTCGAAGACAACGTTTAATGCTGTTTCTATAATTTCTCATGATAAAGAATTTTCATGATTAAAATTCAAGATTTTGGTTTATGTCGTTAGTTAATTGCGAAGCAAAACCAAAATTGGGTACGCAGTTCAATTTTTATTTGGCAAAATATTGTCTATTACGCCATTCAGTCGCAGTTATTGGGAGTACTCGGAACTTAATTATTATGTAATGAATGTAATGAATATGCATTCAGGAATCCGCTTGGATTAACTCTGATAAGAGTAAGATTTTTTGAATTTTTGGTTCTTCAGCTTTGATAAGGAAGTCGGATTCAACAAATATTATGGTCTTCTTGCCAATGATACAGCTGAAATACTTGAAGCAGGTAGCTGCCAATAGCCCGCATCGCTGAAGCTATTAATTATTCGAAATATCTGTGTCTTGCTCAGATCCATCAGTTTTCTTGTTTGGAGTTATGAATCCGTTGTTTTAATTTCTTTTTTCTAAGTGCTGGAGCAATTAAAATGCATATAGAAAAGTGATCTTGGTTTTATTAAAGTAGACAATATAACACCTTTGTCACAGAAAGATGCTTTTGGTTCTATGGTTAAACTTTTTTCCAATAATGAAGTGAGACTGAAATTTTGCAAAGCAAAAATTTTTGGAACGAAAAATATAGAATGTATGATATCTAAAATGTTGTTGCCCTTCACATTAATTTTGAGCGATGGATATATTTTGAGTTCCAGATCTCATTTTACGGTTTGTTGGAGCATAATTTTTTTTTAATGCCGAGGTATATCATCTGGTCAAGATGCATATGAAAAAGTTGGAATTAGAGTTGTCGAGGTGGGATATAAAGCTTAAGTCGTTTAAACTACCTAACTTTATTTTTGAAAAAAGATTTACATTTAGTGCTGTTTGTTCGATTTTTTATTTTCGATTTTAGTGAGAAATGTAATTGGTAATATATTGCTTTGCTGATATTAATTACTTATATTGTTTCTGTCACAGTATTTCGTATAAAATATTCGAATTACTGATTATGTTTACTACCGCAGCTTATCTAATTTTTTCCGGTGTAGTTGTTTAGTTACTTTTTGCATACGATTTTCAGTATGGAAAACTTAGATCTTTGTGTTACCTGCTGCGGCAAGCCATTTTTTTATTGAATTTAGAAAATTGTTTGTGTGTTTTATCTGCAATTTGGAATTTGATTTAAAAAAAAAATTTGCTTAATTTATGAAAATATTGCAAAGCACCCTTGTATTTCCAAATTTATGTATAGATTAATGAAAGTTATGAGCTTTTAAATCCTACTAGTTTTTCCATTTCTTCCTACATCTTTGTTTCTTTCAAGCATTTCTTAAAATTTTAAATGAATTCGTATTATCATGCTGCTTTCTTTTAGATTTTTCAGTTATAGAACGAATAAAATGGAAACTAGTAGAATGGCTCATTCGAGATGGTTTCTCACAGTATTTCTGAAGCTTTTGCGCTAATATATAGGAAATAATAATTATTTTGTAATTTTAGTCTTTATCGTGAAAATTTTAATGATTGTTATGGTTGTAGATTTTCATTGAAATTTGCAACAATGTTCAAGCAGTATGATAGCATATATGGCTTTATATGCACTTTTTTTTTTCACATAGAGGGAAATGAACTTTTGTGCTTACTTTTATTGTTATAAGTGAGTGCTAATGTTTGATTTTCCCTTGATGAATGCAATAAAATTCATTTAAATCTCTTTTTTTTTTATGGTAGCAAAACATATGTGACATTATTCGACCTTTCATTTGTCTCCTATATTAATTGTAGGGAAGTAAGGCAATATATGGCAATGTATGCAATATAGTACACTGTATGCAACAATGAAGTAATAACTTGTTCATATTGCAATGACATTTATTACTCCCTACCTATGTTCACCTTGTTTTTCAAATTTTGCTTGCTAGTTGACCAGGTAGATTTGAAAAGGTAGTATACTCACTGCACTGAGATGAATTGTCAATTACAAGTACGAGGCAGAGTTGTTGCAGTTATGGTGTATGTTTCAATGTCTCTTCGTTTTCAAATTGTTAATATCCCTTTGTTCCCTTGCTAACTTTCTCTTTTTCTTCTATGCTTCTCGTGTAGAGTCCTACCAATGACCATTTTGCATTTTAGGCGAATTAATTTCTGCATTTTCAATGTGCTTCCGCTACTAACCCATTAACAACTAACCCATAGCAATAGCACTGCAACCAATTATACTTCAATAAAACCAATGAACTGAATACATTTTTCCTTTCATTCTTGTATAAAGTTTTCTCTTGCTGCTTGAAAATGCTTAGCAATGTCACCAAATTGTTGACCGAATGCTATCCATTGCTATCACTTGACCTTAAGTGGATGCTCATATGGCGTTATCTTCTAACAAAACTGCTCAATATATCTCATTTTTTCATTAGCATATAATTTGTTAAAATTTTTCAGACTCAAAAAATCAGGTGAAACTTTATTTTTTTTTTTTTTTTTTGGAATGTCAATTCTTCATTATTGCATAAAATTGAATTTAACAAAAGAATCTGAAGTTTACATCTAAATTTATTGACTGAGAGCAGAAAATAGATTAATTTGTTGATGGTTCATGATGTGCCTCACAATCATTTGCTCATAATTTGAATGACTTTCAATGTTTGGTTGAGATTGATTGTATTCCCTTGCCAAATAGATACTATCTGCTTTCATTCATAATCCTCTACTACATGACATATCCCATGCATCACAAATATGTCTAGTTTTTCGGAATTATAGAAAGTTTTGGAACAGTTACGAATTCGACAATATATATGACCAAAATCAAACTCTAAGAGTATTTCTCTAAACGTTAGCTATTTCCAGACTAATACTAAAAATTATTTGTAAATATTAGTTATTTTTAAGCTGAAAACTAGAACGATTTCTTCATTTCAAGAAATATGAATTTCAGTTCGACATTTAGCTTCAAATTGAAAAATACTGTGTTGACTTGACATGATTGGGAATAAGAAAAATCGTGGCTTTCACAAATCTTATTCTAAATCTCTCTAAATTTCTTTTCTAAATCCTTACATACCTTACATATATTTCTCATTTTATCAGTAAAGCCGAAGATTATGCCGAGGAAATTATAAATGTTTAAAATAAACAGCACAAGAAATTCATATGAGAAGAGAACGAATCCTTTGCAGATGTCTAATTTTACCATTTTAAAATATGAAGAAAAAGAATGGAGAAGTAATATAAATGCTTGAAAATTTAATTATCGCTCATTTCTTAAATTAATCATTTTTTAACCAAGCAAACTAGCCGATGAGAATTATTATTATTGCTGTTCCCAAATTCTCTCTGTTCCAAAACGCTCTTACCTTCATTTAATTTTGCATAAGTATTGCACAAAAATGAATCAAATAGGAGAATGAAAAATTTTTATTTTAATTAAAAAAGAGAGGCGAGGAAATTAACTGTTACGAAGATGGAAAAGAAGGGCGAGGAAAAAAAAGGTATAGGGTAAGTAGTTACTATTAAAATAAGGACACTATTTTTTGCACAATTAATTAAAATAGCAGTAATTTTGTTTGCCATGAGCAACTCTTCATTCTGCGACATCCTTTGCTTCAAATCTCACATTTCTTTTTTTTTTTTTTTTGAAAGTTCTCAGTCTTTGAAATCTATAATTGATGAAAAGCTCGTTTAATAAAGGAAGCATTTTATGTGGAAAATTTTTCTATCGGTTACATACACTGTTGCTCTCATAAAATTGTTTCGACAAGGTCACTATAGCGCAATAGACAAAAGTTGAAAAAGCTGGAATACTACGAAGAGGTTTTCGGATATCGCTATTACTGGTCTAGTTAGGATCAAACGAATCTGAACCACTAAAAATTGAACAAGCTTACACTCCTTTTTTAATTCTTTTAAAAAGAACTTCCAAAATTTCTTTTCTTTTTAAAGAAAAGAAAACAATAGAATGAGTAGTTCCACTTATCAAATGGTGACTGGAAGTTGAAAAGTTTATGAGATATCTTCATCATGTCTCCATTGTCACTTGTCTGCTTATATGTTCACATAAATATGTACAGAATAATAAAGTGGTTCATTTTCGATTGATAAAAGTTTATTAATTAGCAACGAAACATTCATCCTGTTCAGTCATTCTTTTGCGAACTGTTACTACATACACTAAAAATTAAACAACCTTATAGTTGCTAATTAATAAATGTTTAGCAGTCAAAAGTGAACCACTTAAATATCATCATCAACATTATCACCATCATCACCATCATCATCATCATCATCATCAATCAGTGCTTTTTTTCATTTTCAGAGTTTTATGCATGCGTTTCTAATCTGAAAATCCCACTTAACAATTTTGTTACAATTTAAAACTAAACGGTGCTCTTATGCATAAATAAAATTGGTGTTGAATAGATTTCCATTTCTTTTCTCACAAAATAATTGATCAAATGAATGTTTTGCTTTCATATTTTCGGCTTTTAACTAAAGTAGTCACTACTCCTTCTATATTTGTCCTTACTTCAAAAAATGTTTATAATTTCAAAGATGATAATCGTACCAGAAGAGGAGCTAGTTAAATGAGTTAAGAATGGTAAATAGCTGGTAAAATCGAGCTCCATAAATTTACAATTTCCCTCTTGTTTTAAACTAGTCGAATTATGATCTTGTCATTTATTACTTTTCAGCCTTATCATTTCAGAAGTTTATCACTTCTAGCTTGTTTTCATTAATGAGTATTCCCGAATATTTAAGACATCCATACTTATTTTTATTTTAATGAGTGCATACTGGAGAGAATTGTTGTTCAGTTCATGTTTCCATTTTACCGCTTCATTGTATTTATCTGGGATTTTCGGGAATACGAGAAAAGATTGAAATCAAAGATCAAATTCAAAATTGTTAAAAAAGTCATGAAAGATTGTACATTATTGCGTAATCCTGAATTTCTTCCAAAGAAAAGTTGGATTCGACAATTTTTAGTTTATCCGTGTTTCTCTTTAATGGTCTTTTAATGCAGCAAATAAATTACGACTTAACGGCCTTTTACGAGAAAGTATTCTGTGAGCCCGATTATTATGGTATCAAATTTACAATAGGCTAGATCACGATTTTAAAAATGTCGTACGTGGCTGCTTGCGTGTCATACGCTCCGATTACATATCTAAGCTCACATTTGGCTGTCCGAAAAATTACCAGTAATTCACTAGCTAATGAAAAAGAAGGAAGCTCCATTGTATTCCGTGATCCAACTGTAGAAACTGGAAGCAGAAAATAAGAATGATGGCGGAATGGAATGCACTGTTCTTTTTAACTAGATAACTATTCATGTGCGTTTATAAACTTATCTGATTTCGATTAAATTGCTACCTGCACTTCTTTCATTATTTCTTCTCCTTTTCCTTTATACATCGCACTTTTAAAATCGCTGATTTGAGAAGCCTAAATCAAAGATATTTCTGTGATGAATTACTGCGCATCAATTCAATACCATAGCAGATATGTTGCAACCACTGGTACTGGAACATATGTATAATACTTATAGGTTTTTTTCTAGCAAAAAGATAGATTTAGGTCCAGCCTAGGAAAAAGTTTCGCAATAAGGCAATTAATTTCAAATTAAGGTTTCATTTGCCAAACTTGCTAAGCATCATTTTGTTGAAAAAACCTCAATTAAAATACAGGAAAGAAAACATGCTAAGAAAATATCTTAAGAAATTAATTATCAGACATCTTTTATGGATAAATAATATTTTTGATTCTTCCATGTGCTGTATAAATTCACAAATTAATGCAACTATTGATAATAGAATGAATTTATAAGCCAAGCTGTAAGACTAAAAAAAAACTCTCAAAGTTATACAAGACCATGAAAAAGTAATAAGGAAGCGCTGTAACTACACAAAGCATAAAAAAACATTTATGAATATGTTATGCAGTAAAAATAATTTCTATTTAAATTCATATCAGCTAACTCCAAACAAGCGTGTTCCATTTAGAAACCATCAAATATAAAACTTATTTATGATTTAATTTACCAGTTCTATGGCAAATTTCTATAGAACACTAATGTTATGCAGATGGACTTCAGAGTTTTCAACATTTGGACAACTGTAGCAGATTTTAAAACAGTTTAAGTAAAACCAAGTAAATATTAAAAGCATCAAATTTTATTGTAAAATCAGTAGTCACGATTACCTTCATATCAATTGTTTTTTAAAAAATAGCATTTCCATTCCTGAAAATTTCAAATCTCTGATAACACTGTAAAAGAGTTAAGCTAGATATAACAGCTGACGAAGATGGAATAATTTGTCATTGATCTGACATATCTAAAGTATTATGGTGAAAAAAATGTCTGAACAGGAACAAATTGTTTCCGTTTGTTTTGTACTGAGCTGTGAAAACAGTCCATCATGCAAACAATTAGACTTTCGCCAAGTTAATCCTAAACAATAGTAATAAATGATAACTTGATGGAAATAATATATCACTCAAATAAAGTAGCATATTGCATGATAAAATCCCGGAATGAAAAGTTATATTAAAAGTTATGTTTAAAAGAAGATTTAAGTTACTTACCTCTAAAAGTTATAAAGGAAAATTAAACATATACCAAGTCTTTGGGATGAGGATCAGATTAAAATCTAGATAAACAGCTATAACTTGAAATTCTTTATTTATTGATCTGTATTGAGTCACCCTCATAGAACAGTATTATTTTTTTAAAAAATTCAATAAATATTACAAGTTTATTAAGCATGCCCTTTCATCTCGCCGGAATCATTGTCTAAATTACACATAGCAGATGTGGGTCAATATGATTTAGTGCTCTCTGTTGAAGTTATTTAAGAAATCCGTTAAATCTTTAATGGTTCAACAAATGAAAACGATCAGAAATATGCAGCGAAGAAAACTTCTTGGACTTTTGAATCTCAATTTTCTATTTTCCTCTTCTCGCTGACCGAAAGGTTGCGTTTCGGGTTGAACGATATATTGGTGGAGGAGGGGATCGTCTGCTGGTTTTGAATCAAAAAGAAAGCATTAATGTGATAAAAAATGACTGGTAGTTAATGGGTTGGAGCCGACAACAGCAAACGATTGCTTGGATCTTGTATTTTTCTTATCTTCGATGTTTTAAGTGGTCTGAACTTAATATTAGCGTATGTAATCTTAAATGTTTTTTAAACTTTTTTATTTATAATTGTTTTTCCAGAAACGGAAGTATCAATATTATTTTGGAGATAAACGGAGAGAAATACCTTCCATTAAAAGCTTAATAGAAGGTTGATCTTCGAGATAAAATGATATTCAATATAATAGGAAAAAATATTAATCTAGTAAATAAAAGAAGGATTTATAGGTCATTAAGACAATGACTTTACACTGGTTAGAAGCCTTATTTGAGTATTTCGACTAACCACCTAATACATTCATTTCTTAAGTGTTAGAAGTTCAAATGCAGATGACAACATGGCTAAATGATGAAAATAGCAGTTAGTTGTCCAGAAGCATACAGAACACACATCCCACTTTGCGATCCTTCATAATTGTATACAAATATACAGGTAGTCCATATTTAAGTCTGAAGTTTACCATCATATAGTTGTCAATTTTTCAATCAGCTAACGTCATTATTTTCCACTATATTATTCACCGTATTTGGAAAGTTATTTCTAAATTTTTTTGTCCTAAAAACATGAAAATAAGATTTTATAATTTCTCTTTGGAAAAGATAATATTAAGATATGTTAAATGAGTTCCGGATTTTTGCATCATGCTAGGAATACTCCTCAATCAGATCAATTGAAGACGTTAGATTCACTCAAAGTATTCGTTTTTTTTTTTAGTTTTTACCGATGAAATTGTACAAAACATGCGATGATAGGTGTTTATCCTGTTCCTCTCTTTAACCATCCACGTTCATTCCTTTTTTCTCCTTATTCTAACATATAACGATCTTCGTCAATCCTTTCTCTTTTTTATTTTGTTAATGTCTTACAATGGTATCACGGATTTTTATATATTATTAAATATAAGCTTGTGAAATGAAGTTGTTTGATGCGTCATTAGTTTCATTAGAACTAAATGCTCTGAATTTCTTCATTTTGTTCATCATTTAAAATGGACGAAAGGGAGATTTGATTAGTCTTTTATATGATACACATCGTATATGCTTGCTCTATTATTAACAAATAAATTTGCCAGGTTAACACTTGGTGTATTGCGATAATATTACAATGATGGACTTTTGACCAGCAAACACCTTACGCTTAAAAAAAATATATTTTCTCTTCCTCTGCTAGCAAGCTTTTAATTTAGTGAAATGACAAAACAAAAAGAGAAATGCATTGAGTGTATTGCGGTAATAAAATTGCTCTCTTAAGAGAAGAAAGGGGTACATGAAGAGGTGAATAAGAGAGAAAGAGAACAAATAATTTGAAAAATCGATGTTAAATAGAAATAAAATTAAAAATTTAATTTCTTTTCTGCCTATCTTTCCGCTGTCCACATCATTCCCGCTTCCTCTTGGTAGTTGTTCTGCTATACAAATTAATTGCACTTCATTTTAGTTTTTTTTAATTAGAGACTAGATAGAGTTTAGACGCAAAAGTGGAGGGTGACATGATAAAGGCTCAAGTAAGTTAGGGACTATGAAATGAAATTGTGATTGGAATTACTCCCAAACTTTTTATTTCATTTATTATCCAAAAGACCGCACTAGATTCCAGTCTTCACAAATCATTGGACATGCAAGATGTAGCCAAGTAATTTGAACCATCAACTAACAGGTGGTACACTGAAAAGGGATCGTTTGATAAATGACATTCTGTACATCCAAATCTATCGTTAGCAGACAAACTAATTAAATGACGAGTAATTCTTGCAAACCCAGTGATTATTTTGCAAAGCGCCTTTGTTTTGAATATCTCTCAGCACTTATAACTAATTATGTGCAAAACCCTGTAAAAAAAGGAATAATGTAGCTTTCTCAGTACGAGGGGCAATAAAGAATCGATCACGATCTTCAAAAATCTTCAAAAAAAAAAAAAAAAAAAAAAAACCCAAAGAAATGGCTCCATAAATTTGCTTCACTGTTGACCACTTATATGGATTAAAGAAATTCCTAAGGCAACTTTTCCTATCAAATATAACAATCAATAAAAAAATACATGATCACAAAAATTTTTGCGCAGAAAAAGAAGAGATAGAAAACAATTTTACATGCTAATATAAAAGTTCGATTTTATAGCTGGCTTGCAGGTGGGAAAAGGACAGGTAGAAATGGCGCAAACGCGAAAGATGAGGGAAACAAACAGACAGAGGAATGGGTGGATTGCTTAATTGTCGAATCACTAATTAATGGTAACTAACCTCCACAGTGACATGACATTAATGCTGAATTTCGTTGAACTATTGGTAAAGTGCCCCTTCTGCGCTTGTATTATCGCATACGGTCTGTTTGCATACTGAATGAATGGATGGTAATGGTTATTGCAATCGTGGGATGCATCTTCAAAACGAAGGACATTCTCACATTAATCCTTCTCTAACTTCCCTAAAGAAGTCCTTTTTTCAACAATTTTATTTGAAGGTATGAAAAAAGATCAACTTACACTTTAACAGAACATTTAATTTACAATCAGTCTAAGATTGGTAGGTTTTAGTTAAATGTCCAGCAACATCAATACCAATTTCTGCTGTTTTTTTTTAGTGACAACTGTGTTTCTGTGTTTCTTCCAGTATTACTTCTATTTCAATCGTGTAGATATTAGCAATTGAGTAAAACATAGGAGTCACTTCTGTTAGTCCTCTAAGAATGAATTCATTTGAAATTTCAAAATTTTCAACATACTATGATTCATGTAGGAAGTAGTCTTCTGATGGATTAGTTGCTTAGTTAAAATAGACCCATTCGCTATCATTCCTCACTAAATAAGTGAATGTTGTTGGTTATTATGATAAGCCCTATCTGAAGTGATAATTGATGATGATGATGAAGTAAGCAAACTAAGAACTCATACGCAAAGAACACTCTAATAATGACACTTTGAAATTGGGATCAATATTGTTAATTGGGAGAATCGGACTCAGTTTGAGATAACAATGAGATAAGCAATTCCTTGTTAATCAAATTTCCTACTCATTTTATTTTCTTGAAAAGTCATTTTCTGTTGTCATCTCTTCAAGCTGTTAAAAATTGAACGATAAGATCTTCACTTTCTAGTGTTCGCTTAAATTCATTACTGAAAAATTGATTAGAAATATGCCAGTGCGACTTCTGTTAGAGAATTCAACAGGTTACGTCTAAGACTTTAAAATCGAACTTTTTTCCTTCTAATATATCCTCATTGATTCTTCACTGAAATTTTCCTTCAGCTAATCATCGAATTCTTTTAGTTCAGTTCACTCTGTAACATTTATGTCAATAATTATCTTAGGATTATCAATTACCAAAATTTGGATATTCCAATAAATTTATACACTTTTTCCTGCAAAAGCATATTATAAAATTGATTTGAAACTTCATTTTTTACACATTTTTCACTATACAAATATTTTTTCATTCTCCTTTGTCTAAATTTAGGTAGATCAGTATCAAGTTAAAGTTTTGAAAAATTTTGTCTTCAGTTAAAAGGTATCCATTCTGCGCATTCCTAGTCACGTTCAGACAAGAATGAAATTAAACAAAATATTCGACATAATTTAGAATTGGAATTAGTAAGCCCCCTTTCCGATCGTGGCGATTGAAAGCACGATGAAGTGAAGAACAATATTCGATTAATTTATAAAAGATGGTTGGCCTTAGTTAAGACGACGTTAAAAAGCGGAATTGGCTTTGCATTTGATTGTTTCGTGTGACCACCAATACAGACCAAACAAGTTAAGGTAAATTCTGTTCTTTAAATTTTCAATGATTTAATAGTATTGACTGCGGAATACGACAAATCATATGCATGACGCTTTAGTCAAGTTTAATAAGATCGCGACAAAATTACATTCGATAGTGGACAAATACAGACAACTTCGTTAAGGATAATGAAAATTTCAAAAGAATTACAAGAAAAAGAATCGTATGCGTGAAATCCACTTATAAGTATTGTGAGATAACTTAATTTGCAGACGAAGAGATTGTTGCGAATACAGTCAGACCCTGCAAATGTAATGAAAATTGTAACGGAAGAAATCCTAAAATAGTCAAGCTATGTGCATTAGGGAGGCTATTTAGAAGCAACCTAGAAATTGAAGAACTGAAATTATTGAAAGTTTTTAAAAGTGACATGGAATGCGAAAGAACAGTTCAACGACCATTGATTCTTAATTTAAAAGACTATTTGAATACTAACGAGAAGATAATTTTCGTAACTCAGTAATTTACGGAAAAGTGGATTAGTACTGTTACATAGATAAATTAGAAATTTGACGAAATATAATGATATCGGACCACTTGGGAGAGGTGATAACTGATTTGAAATTTAGAAAATATTCAAGTATCAATAGTAGCACTAATAGCGGTAATAATATTAATAAAAACAATAATAATAATAGTAGTAATAATAATAATGACAAAAATAATTATAATACTTATAATTTGTTATAAATAATAATGATAAAACTAAACAATTAATAATAGTAATAATAATCGTGATTAATAATAACATAAATAATAATCAGCAACAATTGTAATAATCGATAATAGTGACAATAATTAATAGTGATCAGTAGTAGCGATAATTAATAATGATAAATAATAATAATAAAAACTAATGACTGACAATAATGATCAGTGGTATTATTAGTGGTTATTATTAGTAGTAAAAATTAATAATAATAATAGTTGATAATGATAACAATAGTAATAATAATTAACAATAGTGATCAATAATAACACTATCCAATAATAATAATAATAATAATAAGTCACAACTAAGCAATAGTTTCTCTTATGCAGTGAACGCATATTTATTCTTATGATATAATATTAATTCCGCTTAATAAAAATGAAACTGTTTAACCGGAAGACAATAAAACTGTAGCAGCAAATAACTGCTGGCCCCATCTCTATAGCCAAACTAATCAAATAAAAGTAGTCACATATGAGAAAACCAAGTAAAAAAAGTTGAATGCTGAGCATCAGCGTGAGTGACATATTTTTGCAGATGATAACTTTTCTAGATAAAGGCTTACAATGAGAGATAGTGTTCAGAAACTGTTGACTTGCACGACACGATGACAATCCTAGTTGCTGTCATCACCATAATTATAAGGAGAAATCTGAAAGACTTCTTTTTAGTAGAAGCCCTATCTATGAGCACTGTTTTTCAGCTGAATATAGACATTCGTGTTTAAATTACTTATTAAGGTAATAAGTGATGGTATGTAGAACGTTCTCGACACGATCCTCCGTCATTGGTTCTGCCAAAAAAATCTCAGTTTGTTGTCAACAATGAAATATCGCTATTTTAATGTCTCATCAATTCTTAGATATTTCTGCTTTTCTTGCAACTTTTTATTCGACTACTTCTGACGGCTTTTCCGCCATTTTAGAAACTTTTAGATAAATTATGGTATTCGGAGAATACAGCAAAAGTAATGGTGCGATGATAAAGTGAATTTCACCTAAATAAGTGATTTTTTTGTTGTGGAAAATCTTCCAAAATGTTTCTCCTTTTCATAAACCTCCTTATGTTTACTGTTTTTGAGGTGTTATTAAATTTTAGTATTATGCAAAAATCTTGTGAATTCAAGTTTCAATTGACAAAGCATAATAACTAGTTTTTAATATCATTTACCCTCTTTCCATTTCTTATTATTTTCTCAAAAACAATTTTAATTCCTTCATAAACAGTTCGCATTCGGCAATCTTTTCTGATACTTTGTTGTCACTATTTTATTCATTTCATGTAAATAAAAAAGCCATAAATGAAGTGAAGCGAAAATAAAAATTTTTTTCATAAGGGAAAATAAAAATTTTTTTTTTTCACATTTCATAAGGGCATTGTGTCGCTACTCACAACTTGACAGAACAGTTCCATTTTTAAGATGAATATCATAAAAGTTCTTAATCTTAATCTGCTGCATATTTGAAGATCCATAAGACGTGTGAACATTCACAGTATATTTTCTATTTCCAGAGTCGGAAAATTGGTGACCAGTTAGATCACTGATGCTTAGATTGAAGCATAAATGACTTATCATGAAAATATTTGATCTGAGTATTGGTTAAACCCTTCATATTAAATACGGAATTCTTTTATTATTGAAAGGAAGTAATTTGAATTGCTTAAATGCTAGCATTAACATAAATTCTCGAAGATTTTGATTCTGCTGCTTTCTAAATCAATTGGCAATTGAAAAGAAGACGGATGAGCGAAAAGATTTTGGCAAATTAGGCCCACATATACACTAGGCAAACATAACTTAATTCCACAAATCGCTCCATCTCTAATTATTAATCAAAACTTGTCTGACTGTTAATGAAATAGAGGCTCATCCTTTCAGTGTCCTATCTGTTTTTCTCACATCGTCAACTTTCTCTGGATTTCTACACTTTGTAATCAGCCTTTCATCAAAAATTGTCATCTTTTTCAAAACTTTTGTGGAAATTCAAATGAGGACCCGAAATTACGTTCAAGTGCGCACATATCTACGTCTCATTAGCGTCCATTTTATTTCCTTCTCGCCTTAGTTTCTGCATCTCATTACTTCTTAGCATGTTGGAAGAAAGGACCATAATCTTAGAAGTTGTTAAGTCATATGTTTCTTGAAAACCTTCAATTTAAAGTTAGTTTAATATGAATATTTCCACTAAATTCAATTTATTAAATGCCAGCATAAAGTTTGATAGCATCGTAAGATATACATGCGTATGGAAGCTTCAAATAAATCAAAAATACTTTCTTGCATTGGCCGATGAAAATCAAATAATTTGAGGTATTGACAAATCAAACAACGGAATTTAAGCTTCGTTTTGTGAATGAAATATAATTGAGAGAGTAAATTTAACAAATTAGCAGACCAGTAGTAGAGAGGTAAGACAGGTAAGAAACGGCATAGATAAAAATCTCTAATAATTAAAAAGATTCTCTCTGAGAGGCGTCTGATCCCACCAATCGACAGACTTTTTAAGGCTTTGAAATGTGAAACTTTACCTACTAAGAAAGCCAAGTGCACTTGATATAGATTTTTTTGACTAACCAAAAAAATTTTGAATTCACGCCGATATTTGGGGAAACATTTTGCACAAAGAAATGAGATGACCCCGTAAATATTCAAGAAATCTCAGTCGGAGGATTTGGAGCGGGGGCGAGGGAACGGCGAAAGCCAGGGGAAAAGAGCGACTCTTTTGGTGATTATCAGTTTATTTATCTTTCAAGTTCAATCCGATTGCGTTGTGGCTTTAGAAAGGAGAAAAGTGAGTGGAGGGAAAAGAAGGCGAAAAAGGGTTAGACAAGACGACTTAATCAGCCTTTAGTAGTTATTTAAGCTGTCGGTGCTTTCGCTTTCATCATCTCTGCAAGCCTTATATCAAGGCCTATCATTCCATAGATTCGTCCGTTCATTCTCATGCCTTTCTTTTCTGCAAAGTAAATGAGAGAAACTAAATGATTTTAGTATTTCATGTACAAACAGCAAAAGGAATGATGAGAAAAGGCTTCAAGTGGATTAGGTTTGATTTGATTATTTATTTAATTAATGTAAAAGGGAACCTCGAGGTGCCTTATTTCACTTGAAGCCAAAAACCTCTCCCACTAAGTCATTAAATGAAGGCTCTGTCATTCTAAGCCATCCTGAATTTTTATATTTTCAGGCCTGAACAATCACAATTTTTGGCTGGGTCATCCAGTAATCTATTGTGGCTGTCTTATCATATTGCTGACATGACTTATATATGATATATAATGCTGAACAGTAGTTTGTTGATTATCATTAAATTCCTATTCCATCATCCTGCAACAAAGAAGGATCTCAGAGTATGTTGGTTTCGATCTTTTTATCACATAAGATAAGAAGTGATCTTCAATAGCCTTTTTGAATTATGGAACTTGTCGTTTTGAATCGACATCAGTAATTTCGGAAAATTTTGAGAATTTTATTGTGAATTCAAATTATATTCTAAAAAATCGTTAATGAGAACTATAATCTGCTCCAATTAGCATGATCTTATTCATTCATGAGTCATATGGCACATTTTCATATTTAAAGTCTTTAATGTTACCGCATTATCAACTTATAATTTTCAAATATAGTTATTGCTTCGAATAGATTCAATTATTTCTGAGATAGCTTCTACATTGATTTTGGCAAATTTCGTTTAACTTCTCCTTAGCTAACTTTAATTTTCTAAAATTACTGCTTCTAACTTTTGTCACACCAAAGCTGCTATAATGGAGAGAGAGAGTTCCGATGAGCCATTTCACAGCATCATCAAATTTTAGCATACGCAGTTACATTGAATGGAAGTATAAAAAAAAAATTAGAAATGCTCTCTCATTCTTTCCTCTTCTAAACTAATCTGTTTTTTAATATGTATAATTTGCTTACAGAATTTGGGTCCTATCATCAGTTCCAATGCGTGTTTGCCATCTATTCATACATGTATGTCTGTCATCCAGGTTAAAAAAATCCACTTTGATGTGACCGCCACCTTTTCTGAGCTACATCGTGTATATGCTTTGTGAAGGCCTCTTCAATATTTAACCGTCTCGGTCAGATTCTCCCATCCCAGCTCCTTTCGAAAAATTCTCGAGAAACAATATCGAACCTGAATCGAAGTATTTTTGGAGAAAGTAATAAGTACCATTTCAAGCTTACAAAAATTTTTCAACACTTCTATTTTTTAGAACTGATACTTTATTACCGAAAATTTGAAAGCAAATTTTGTTTTTACGCTTGTAATTCTACTTACAAAAGAAACGAAAAGGAAAATTATAGGCGATAAGTTCTGTACTTCTTGATCGATATCTTTCTTTCAAATCCTATTAAATTTTTCTAGGAAAAGCTATACAAAAGGGGAAATTTTGCAATCGCTGATTTCATTGTACATAGCAATAAATAAATAAATGAATTTATTCAAGTTTCATGCATAATACGTTTTATTTCAAAGCCATTTTATTTCACTCATCTACTCTGACATAGAAAATAATGCTAAAAGATTAGTTGGAAATATAATTTGTATTGCGAAAATCCGTCAAACTCCAGATTTTATCACCGTTTAACAGTCTTATCAGTGATTTGCATCAGTCATTCAAACCAGTTAATGAGATAAACCATTCTTAGAAATTATTTTAGGTTACCATCAGCATCGAATATTGTTTGATAATGGATATTATGTTTTAGATAATAGGCCTCACTTCTTTTTGAAATAGTTTGTGAACACTTTCTAAAGTAGCAGAAAGTTTTCTTTTTTTCCAAAAGTTTTCCTTTTTTTTCATGTTTCCACATCGATGTCTATTGACTGATATAACATAAGAAAAGCAGTACCTGAACTCGTATTAACCAGATATTCTATGCAAATTTGTCAAAGTTCCTTTATCACTTAGGGCAGATGTCTACACAGTACCGGGCACTATCGATTTAGCAATACCTTTATGACAGTGTAGTAACCGGTGCATTCTTTATAAAGGATTTAACGGATATCTGTGCTTCATTTCAAAAGGTTGTTCTCATTACTTTAATAATTTTAGTCTGTTAAGCAAAAATTTCAATTTCCTGGAAACCAACCAAGCAACCTTCAGGACGATTAAATTCGACCTTTTAGTTGTTTTTCATAAAGCAATTTTTCATTTGAATCCTAATTTTTTGAAAATGCTTGGCAAAATATGTCTATATCGTATGTATTAGCCCTCAGTTTAGCATTTTATTAGATCCAATTTATATAAAACGTTGTTCTGAAAGATATTGCAAGAGCTTAATCTCTTATGGCATTAACTCATATAAAAAAAGAATTTTTATTCTTGGCATTGCTTGATTAATTTGATCTTAAATAATTTTAAAAAAGAATTCATAATTTTACTGAATAAAAATACCGAATTGTAACAAAATTCTTGGCGTTGCTTCATTAATTCAATCTAAATTTTATATTCCTTATTCAGATTTCAGTCTTAATATGTCATCTGGTCTTGAGTTGTTTAGACAATGCTCAGGATCACTGTCGGCAGAAATGATAAAATAAAGTCTATAAAACTAGTTAACTTCATTGAATACGGATATATTTTCGAGAAATTAACGCCATGTCTCTCCTATTCCATTATGTTATTCCCTTCAATGCAACTTCATTACTGTCTTAGATCAGCCTGCTATTCATGTTTGGACAAGGCCAACTTCTAAGTTTTTTTGAAACTTTGCTTCGTTGAAAAATTTCTTAACAGTGGTAGATTAATTGTAATTTTCCCATTAAAAGTTCGATTTTCCTTCTTCACTGACAACATTTGTCAAAAAGAATATATTTTTGATAATACCGCCATTCTGTCGGCCTAATCCAAAAGCTATATTTCCAAGAAGGATTTCCTTTTTTTTCAGGTCTTAAATATGATGAGAGAATTTTCGCCTATCATTTATCGACTTCTGCAAAAAATAATATTCGAAGTAGAAGTGTCTTTGTGAACTTAACTGCCATAATTTTTAAAAAGGTGGAATTGACTGGGTAACTTCTTTTGGTTTCACTCGATTCACTTCTATCATAAATCTCTAAATTCCTATCTATTGGAGTAGAAATAATTATTTAGAGATCATATCATTTCTAAAACATATATTTAAGTCACGCATTCTTAAAGTAATCACAAAATTAATTTTTTAGAGAAGAAAATATCTAAAATTTGTCCTTATGTGTGATAAAAAGTTTACGTTATAGGCAATCGATTTCCTAGCGTACATTTCGGTAGTTTAATTGATTTATTCAGAAATCATTACAGAGCTGAACGATGAATCAATTTTTAACCTTATCGAGTGAAGGAAGTAGCGCTCAGCGGAGCAAGAATCCAAGAGTATTAACTGAAGGACTTACGAATTCCAGGCATCCACCTCTATAAAGACAGCAATTGGTGATTGCTTTCCTTTCCTCGACTAAATTGCATTATCTTAATTGGCTCCGTATTAATTATATTCAGAAATTCTCTTCCTGATGTATGTGCGCTCATTCATTCCTTATTTCGTTTTCTAATTTAAATGACCCCTCCAACGATTTTCAAATTATATGCAAAATACTGAAGCTCTGTTTCTTTTTTCTTAAATAATTCTTTTTCTCCATGGTCTCTATTAAAACTATCATTTTAATGCTGTATCATCAAAAGTACCAAACTATTTGTTTAATTTAGCCACATTTTAGAAATAATGAAAGATTGAAAAGTTTAGCAGATTTCGGAATCATATCAAAAGCTAATAACTAGACATTTTTCCCAGCTATTTAAGTCGTAAAAACATTTCATTTCTTCGTGAAGAATACGAAAAAAAAATAGAATTTTTAAGTTTTCCTTGGAATAATTAGGACTTTTTTAATTTAATAATTAGAAATTTCAGTTTACCATTGTTTTTTCCTGCTTACTATTTACTATATAAAACTTCTAGGAATTACGATTTCAACTTATTACTTGTTTAACCAAGAAGAAATAAGCAAAGTTGAAAAATTTACCATAAAAATGGTAATTGATAACTTAGATTTTATTGACATTCAATTGCCAAATTCAATAGTTTTGTGCTCAACAAAGTGCTTGTAGAATGAGCTCAAAGCAGTTCAAGTATAAATTTTCTACAATTTTACTTCGAGTTCAGCAATCTAGCATGAAATTAATAGTCGATAGAATTTACACTTTGTTTGTTTGAAGTTTTACATGACGAAATATCTTTTTTTAACTCAATCTTTGCTATTTTATTACTTTTTTTTTTTTTGTTCCTAAATTCACTATCTTTAATAATTAAGTTAGCAGCTGCTATATAGAAATAGGAAATGAGAGTAATTTCTTAATTAACAAGAGAAAGCATGTGATTAACTTACTGCTATATATGTATTCACATGTGTTATATATGTATTGCACATATATGTGTGTTAGCAGAAATGAAACTAATTAAATAATTTTTCAATTTTAACTAACAACCATTCAATAAAAAATCATTTTTTTTTTTTTTTTTTTTTTAAAGCATTCAACAATTACAAGTACATTTTGCATTCTTCTGAACTACTTTCCTCAACACCGTGCCTTAATTGACTCATGCCATATAGCATTTGGCCAGTTGAATTAATCAATTGAAATACAGCTGGTGAGTTCGGAATAGACGTGCAGGCAAAAGTGTTGTTGTGTGTGTACATGTTGTGGACACGCAAATGCAACCCTCCTCTCTCATACACACTCAAATTAATTATCGCTAATTAACAGCCACATTCAGCATTAACTACCGCTACACTGCAATCGTTGGTCCTATGAAAGTTACTCTCAATTCTAACTTAAATTACTTTATTCATAATTAAATGATAACGAATTCAATGTAGGCATTTTTAGGTAAGTAGAAAAAGCTGGGCTCTTTTTTAATAAATTAATTCTTTGTCACAAAAAATGTAGTGTTTGTTCCACGGTACGGCATAAGGGGGATGAGTGACCTGGTAAAGCATTACCTTCAGGAGTCAAACTGTCTGGTTTCCAATATAACATATTCTATTTGATTATTTAAATTAGTACAAATAGAACTTCCGACTTTTGATACATAGCTTAAAAAATTAAAAGTATTTCGGAATTGGAACTCTGTCTTTTGATGCCATTTGTCGGTTCCATGTCATAATTTCTCCAAGTCTTTTCTGATAATGCCAGCCTGTTAAGAAGTAATTTGATGATGATTAAGTTGTAAAAAACTATCTAGTTTAAAAATTTTTTAATTAATCTTTGACTTAAAAAGTGTAAAAAGTTCGAAATATATGTGCACATGCATATGCTCTTCCAAAAATTGTTGTTTTTGTCTACGTGAAACAATAACCAAATTAAATTGAGCTATTAAATAATTCATTCCCTGGATCTGAATTATGAAAGAAATACCAGCGCTCAATAAAAGACTCTCAGAATTAAGAACTAGCGAACAAGAATACCATGCATCGGCTTAAATATTGGGTTCAATGCATTCTTTTAAATTCTTTTAAACTTCAAAATCCATTATCTCTGCTAGTTGTTAATGTTTCTCAGTTTGTTTAGAATCTTAAACTTCTTTTGATCTTTGCCACTACCTTATTTTGAAAAGATGCGATTTCAGATTTTGAGTGTGGAGTAATGTGACAATGTATTTGAAGCGCTATTCATAAATAATTTTGTTATTTAGAAATAAATATTTTATTATTTATTATGTAGCCCTTTTGTCACTATCCCTGAGGTTCATTTTAACCTTTTTGGTCAATTCCTTAGTATCTGATATTTTGATCAAAGCTTTCAGTATCTGATATTTTGATCAAAGCATATTTGTGAAATGGCCAAGTTCCCTAACTGGCACAGTCGCAACAAAAAAAGAATTTCTGACTTTTTAGCCTTCCCGCTAAAAAATCAAAGAAACTTGCCAAATGTTACCTGACTAAGATTTACTGTTCAGTTCGAATGAAGAAAGAACAAAACTTGCACTAAGTTGTTATCTTCTGAGGTAATAAACTTTGCCTGGTGATAATTTTCCAAAGATGTGTGACGAAAAAGGCTTTTGGCAGTGATGCAAGAAAAACCGAGCAACTTTTGCAGGAAATATCTATTCGGAGATTACTATTTTCTTAGAGATTCAAATGAGCTAAGAACTTCACTTCTTAGGATACCTGAGCTTTAAACTCATTTTTAAAAGACCTTTTTCCTTTTCCAGATATTCGTAGGTGTATTTGTGAATAAAATTAGAGAGTCGAGAAAAAGTAGTGGAAAAATATATTATTTACTACTATAAATATCTGGAAAAGGAAGATTCGCTATCTTTCCAGTGCTTGCAGAATAGGCGGCACTATTCAGAAATTTTCAGAATCCATGCTTTTCAGGATATTCCTGAGAACTCTTTATAAATGAAATAAGACAACGTGTCTAACCTTTACTATAGCGAGTCTTAGGGAATTTTTTGTATGTTTGGTAACCTTACCAATTCCATAAAATAAAGAGCTATTATTGTCGAAATGATAGTTTAAGTGACAATTGTTACTAAAGATTCTCCTTTATATTATGACATAAAAGTATGTTAGATAGTTGAATGGAAAAAGAATCGGTTGTAACTGTTCGATATACATACAATAGATACGTTTGCATAGTAGGAATTCTTTTCTTAGTAAAATATAGCGATACAAACATCTTCTGACGCTTTATTAATATACTTCTGATGTGGAAGAGATTTTGAATCATTGTGATATCTTCTGAATTACCTTATGGGACTTTTAATATATATTGAAGTTTAAAAAATTTTTTTTCATCTTTACGATTTTTTTATGTGACATCGACTAGATTTTTTTTACATCAAATTTTTCAATGGTTTAAAAATTAAAGAAACAACAGTGTCACTTGCTAACGCTGAGCTGCCAGAAATGCTGTAACATCTGTTCTGTACTAGTCAGTACAAGAGGATTAAGATGAAGAAAAAGGTTATTGATACTAGTATAGAAAATTGCTTCTTAAAAATGCACTTATTGAATGAGGGATTCCTGGTATCAAAAAATGGAAAGTTTAAGTAAACCAAATAGACAGAATTATTCTCTGGCTAAAGCATGAAATCTCGCCGTTCTTGAAATTTAATCAAGCCTAAATTTAATCAAACCAAATATAACTTGGCATGCAAAATTTCTTTTGTACGACCAGTTGTGATGTTTGCAATTGTTTGGATTTTGCTCAGTGACAGTTCATTTCCTTTTTATTGCAGGTTGATTGAATGGGAACTATTCTCAGTTTTTCGAAATAATGAAGCAATGTTTAATGTTTTGTATCGCATAATCTGCAACGTCCCATCATTTCCATAAATTTTATTTCTCCATTCAACATAACCAAAGAACCAATGAATCAATACTTCTTAAATAATAGACACTCATTTTAATTTTTTGGAGTTCAAAAAATAACTCAAAATACAGTCTTAATGGAATGATAGAATAAGAAACCAAAATTTATTAAATTTAATAAATTTCAAATTTTCAATGATGAATAACCTGCTTAACTTATCTGTCACGTGGTTTTTTTTCCTCTTAGCTTACAAAATATAGCACAATAAATGATGAATTTGTATACGTAATAGAAGCGCTCATTCTTGCGTTACGGTTGTTTTATGAAATGCAGAAATGCATAAATTAGGACTGTCTCTTTTACACAACACCTAAGAAAACTTATTTATTTTATTTCTTCTAGGAAATACAGCGAATTATTATTATTATTATCATTGCATTTTACGGCCTCATGCCGTAATACAAATGAGATGCAATAATAAAAATTTTCCCTTTTTGGAATATTTGTATTTTATATTACAAAAAAAAAAAAAAAAATGAATTGTCTACATTTAGAGGGATGCAAGAGGCTGAACGATCATAAAATATGCTGAAATGTAAAATTTTGTTTTGCTATCTATGAATTTTCATTTTTCTTTAAGCAATACTCGGCTGTTATTAATTTATTTGCAAATCAAAACTTTAAGTTTTGCAAAGCATCAGAAATGTATGATGTTCAAATAACTTAAGAAACTAAATTTTTCTAAAAAATTTCTCAATCCTTCCATACTTTTAAGCCAGTATTTTCGGGATGAAATCTCTAAACAATGCTAATGTTGATCATAATTATAAAGAGGCAAGAAATGAATCGCTGTTAGGTAAGCTTTATGTCATGGTAATTATTGTTTTAAGCAATGTTAAATGAAATTATGCATGACAAAATTGAAATATTGACCTCGCAACTTTTGAAATATTAACTTTTCAAATATTTGAAATATTAATCAATTTGATGATTTCTTGCAAAAAAGAGACACTAACGAAGTGACACTAATATATCGCGACAGTAGTTTCAAAAATTTTGCAAGAAATTATCTCTTTTTTCTTAGAATTATTTTTTTTTTTTTTAGCAAAATTATCTCAGTGCAATTATAAATTTCATAGCTTTTTTTTTGATTTTCTCTGCTGATATTTCAAGTACAGAATTTACTGTTTCAAGCAAAATTATTTTATTTTATTGGGAAAATGTTACTGCTTACTGGAAATGTAAACTGTTCTTGGTACTAGTTGGGAGACAAACAATTTAAATTACATATAGCTGAAACTTTTGCAATCTTAAAAATTACACAGAAAACAAATTCTAAACTTCTGTTTCAACTATCCCCTGCTGTCAACTGAGAAAATACATTCCGATTAGCTAATTGTCTAGCATTCAAACTTAATGTATTTCCTGTTGGTATTACTGCTACTGTTCGGAAATTTCATGAAAATAATTATCATCTCTCCATATTCATCATGTTAGTTTTCAGCACTATCCAACTTTCACTGTTTCATGTTCAAAGCATAATTGGATTAAATTTCTTGAAAGTAAAGTAAAGAAAGGTGCAGAATTCATTTGTAAAAAAAAAAGCACCAACTAATTTTTACTGATTTTTCAGCATTTGCTATAAAAGCACTAATTAAGTGGTCGGTTACGGTTTTGTCCTTGTCTATTATTATTTCACATTGGCCAAGCAATTATGTTTGAAATTATCCGAGTAAACCATAAAATTTATTAGCTCATATTTGAGAAATGGAAAGAAATTTTTGGCAATTTTACATCCCCAATTTCATTCCTTTCATACGGGCTTATATGGGAGAAGTGCAGCGAAGTGGTAAGCGAGTAAGCTAATTTCTTCCTGTGTGTGCTTAAATTTGAAAATTTAGGAGAAAATTAGACACATATTCATTAGTGTGTCTGTCTGTTGTGCCTGTATGTGTATGTATATATGTGTGTATATATATATGTGTTTATAGTTGTATGAATGATTACGGTAATGCGCTATTAGGGCTTAATAAAGATAAGGGAGAAAAGGAAAAGGCGTGATGGAACTTTGCAAGACTAAAAGTAAGACGCGATGAGAAGTGTGGTTTGTCAAGTTTGATTGGTGATAAAATAGAGAACTAGAAAAAGGAGAAAGTATTTTAGATCCATTGAAAAATTTTTGCAATAATCGGTTTGGAAGCTTTTAACTAATAAGGGGGAAAGGAGGGTCGCTGAAGCTAAGGCCTAAACAAGCCGTTTGAAATAATTGTGGTGGCTGCTTCACTTGATTGCAATTTAGGCCAAATTTGCCTTCTTTTAACGAATATAGACTCATTTAAGGTCCGTGCTGTCCTATTTAGTTAAATTTCAGGATGCTCTAACTGGACTTCCGGCCGGGTAAGTAAGGTGTGTTAGATCTGTAACCGTGATGTTTGCAAATGAAGGGAGAATGAAGGAATGGTGATAGAAGGCTCTCATTGCAGGCACCTCAGCCCAATATCCGGTAATTTTGGAACCTTAAAAGAGATGGTAGTGTATGAGTATGATTAAAGCCTTTTCGACTAGTAATTATTTTATTATATCTACTGAGCTGCTAACTAGACCTATACCCACAACTCCTAAATTTCAAATCTTAAGCATTTAATTTCATTTTTATTGAGTATAGAGAGTTTTCCTCCCATTATTTCTATTTTAATGGGTAGCTATTCATTTCATTTCATTTCATCACTTCAATTTTATTCATCTTTTGATAGCTACCACACATCCATATTCCAGAAGTATTTTTTAAAACTTCTTTCTGATCATATTTTTTTATAACGAATAATATAATACGTTAAAGATTGAATAATTTCGATGAACTGAGCAAGTGTTTGATTATGTGTTAATTTTTGTATTAAACTATTACCATATGTTAAGAAAGTAATTTTCATCTGTGCACGTGCGTTTCTCTCTTTCAATTTTAAACTATGCAAATACTTTAATTGAAATTTTTTAGTGTTAATTGTATGAGGTCAAACTCAGTGGTACATTCAAACAATAAGAACTACAGCATCTGTAACGACATCAATAAGAGCGAAGCAACGGCAGTAAGTGACACAAATTTCGGCCGTAATTTTAATCCGGTACGTGAATTCCTGTATCAGTAAAGTTGAAAAAAAAAATTAGTGCATTGCATTTGAAAGCAATGAATGAAGGAGAAATACAAAAATTTTGACAATTTGCGCAATTTCAATATTCATAAGAGAAATAATTTGAAATGTATCGTTCTAATATCCGCCTTTATTTGAAAGTATTGGTTTATCATTCCTATCAAAGTTATAATAACAACGGATTATAGGAAATTGTAAATTTTGTAGTATGCAGGACAAAGGCCTGTTGCAGGTTTACTCTTCCATTTGAATAAGGTTTACTTCACAACTTGAATAAGCATTTTAAATCTGATCTAATTAGGAATATTTTTTTTTTAGAGATTTGTTCTTGATAAGGATATTTCAATGAATAGAATGAATTAAAAAAAAAAGTTGCTACTTTATGTCCTCTTATTCAGAATTATTATTTTTTTTTTTTTTTTTTTTTTAAGGCTTTTGTCGCTATTTCTGGCTACTCTATACATCTTTTACTATCATCATTACATACAGTTTGTGTGTGAAAATTGGTAGGAAAGAAGTATGGTGAAATGTATAATTATTTGCTAATTATAATATATATTCTTTTTCTACCGAGCAATTTGATCTTCATTGTATATTTCGCATCAAATATTGTAATTATCCTTTCTTAAAATATCAATTTCTAAAAGTTATTCAAGTTGAGTTATGTTCATGAAAATGATCAATTGCTACAATATCAATTTTCTCCTTTCTTTCTCTATCATATCTGATCATAGAATTATGATCCGCCAATTAATTAAGATCCTTAGTTTAAATAATTAAGAATAGCCAAATAACACTACTTCTATACTTTTCTTTTCCTTTCTCATATTTTTTTTTTTGTTTTTTTTAGTAGAAGAATGATTTTGCCTTTGACTGCTATTTATACGACATCTTCAGAAATGTATTCGATATGCGAAGTGGGAGGAAATATTTTCTCAAATTTACTTCCTTCAGCTTATTTATTGTTAGAGGTAAAAAAAAAAATGAAGGATTTATGTCTTCGTTGCATAATGGTATTTCATTGCCAGGATCATTATCGTAATCATCGTAATCTTCAATATTTTTATATTTAACTTGTCATTAAATTGTCTGTCAAATATTTTTAACTTGAATTCTCAAACTTTAGCAACAAATTTTGATTCAGAATCTGCAAGAATACAAAATTTATCTTTTAAAATATATAAGAATTGATAGAATTGAATAATTATCATCAATCATCATAAGTATTCTTTATGAGAAATAATTCAAATTGCTGTAATCGAAATGAATTGTAACATGCAGAAACTTCACATATTGCAACCAGGTGTATTTTCATATATCTGTCAATTTCTTGCTATCTATAATGTCGATTTTAGAGAGACGAGCAAATAATTCAGCAGCTGAATAGCACAATTTTTTTTTTTTTTTTTAGCATTAATGAGGAAGATTTAAATAAAATCATAATTCAGGGAACAATAGAATTTACAGTACATACAAGTAAATCGTTTAATTTCCATAAGTTTTTAAAATAATTTTGAAAATTTCATTTAATAACAATTTTTTTTCGATTTTTGTTGACTGAAATTAAGAAATGATCCATCAGATGAGTTGTTATACTTTATAAAATTTAAATACAAATGAAATTTCATTTAAAATTATTTCAAATAGAAAAGTCAAAAAAATTATTCATCGAAGCATAATTGTAAAATTACAAGAAATATAAAATTCTACATATGGCCCTTCTTTAAAGTATTGGGACAAAGGGCGTGTGAATAACATTGGCTTTGCATTAAATAAGTGACAATGAAACAATTGGGCGGTGAACACGCGCACCATGCAACCTGTACACATACATACACGCACATGTGTACACATACATACATACACGCACATGTGTACACATACATACATACACGCACATATGTACGCATATACAAATACACGCACAAATGTACACATACACACATACACGCACATATGTACACATACATGCACACATGTACACATACATACACGCACATGTGTACACATACATACATACACGCACATATGTACACATACACATACGTACACATACACACATACATACACGCACATATGTACACAGATATACAGATACGTACATACAACACACATGCACATAAGCATACACGCATAGATAGCGTTAACCAGATGTATTGAAACGCATTAATAATGTTTATACAGTGCTTTTAACTTGCATCAACTGTGTCATAATAATCTGAGACACTAATAGCTTCAATAGGCTATCATCAATTAGAGATATTAATACTTTTGTAAATATTAAACAATCATTTCATTTAGCACAATTGCTATACCAATGTGATGATCACAAATACTATCACATATCTTTTCATCTTTTCTCTATCAAATATCAATTTGAAATGTTTATTTTAATTAATAAATTCATAAAATTAAATGCAAATAAATAAATAAAAAAAAAAAAAAACATTTCAATGCAAAATTAATTCAAAAAGTTCATTTATAAAATGTTAATTCCTTTTATAAATTAATTAATGCAATTTTTCTTTTTTTATTTTATTTTTTTCCAATAATGATTTCATCGGCCAAACAATAAATTCTCTAAAATAATTTGAATGTATTCAAAGCATAAAATTTAAGCTTTAAATAATTTATCTGAGAAATAATGTAAAATAATTCAATAATTATCTTTATTTTAGATGAAATTCGAAATAGTTCACTGCTTGTTAAGAAATAAAAATTGTTAAATTTCAGGTGCTTTTTGAAGAATGTTTTGGTCAAATTGAAAGAAATCCAGCTGAGGATAAATGTTCTTCCGAAACAATTGCTGAATCTGATGAGCAACAAATATGCCCGACCAGTTTAGAATCTACTACTACTGAACGGTTTTATTTTTATTAGCATGTAACAAAATTTTAATAAATTCTGCTCAAAATGAAGCTGAATCAGGTGGTTAACTGCCTTTAAACGGGTTTACTGCAACAGCTGAACGATCAAAAAAGCACGAAGGTTAATTGATTGATGGGAATAGCTGAATTGTCAAATAAGAGAGGAATGTTGGAAATAAAATTTTTTTTATCTTCTTTTCATAAATTTTGTTTTTTTTTTTTTTATTTTTTTTCATTAAATTCTTTTCATAAGTTTTTATATAAAGCAAAAAAAAAAAATATCCTTTTATTTTTTTTCACTTCTATTTACTGTATATTAATTCTAGCTCGCTTTGGAAGGCATCACTTTTTTTAATGTTAACATTTTCACTTTATAATGTTAATGAAAAAAGAAAAACTTATGAAAAAGACTTCATTCATTCAACATAATGATATCTCTTCTAAGAGATCAACTATACAACTTTATTTGTTTAGCCCTAAATTAATCATTCATTTAACTCCATAACTCATTCATTGTAGTAATCCTTCTTTGTGGGAATTCGAAACACTAAAAGTTTGAACTTTTTTTAACAAATGAAAGAATTTCATTTACTTCTCTCTTCTTTGCTGATAATTTTATTCTACCAAATCTTAAACTTAATAATAATTAAGATTTTTTTAAAGAATTTGTCGGGAAAGTTTTTGTAACGTGGCACAGTCGAATCTCAAACTTGGGTAGTTAAACCGTTGCGTTGAGTTGAGTTGCGTTGACACCTCAAACTTGGACAATTAAACCTTTTATTAGAATAATTGGATAACGCGAGATTAATGTAACAATTATGTAGAACGCGTATTTAATGGTAACATTAGCATATAATAAAGCGGTAATGATGAGGAGAATAGAACCAGTAGCCGTGGATGTGAACAAATCCCAAAAATGGTCTTTTTGGGATGATTGAGAGTTTATATACTGAGTATTGTAGGCGGAGAAACTTGTATTAATGAGTTGAGTTATAAGAAGCTAAAGATCATAAAAAATGAAATCCTTTGTACAGATAAGCTTAGTTGAGAAGGTACAATATATTGCATGTAAGCATAAGCATCAAACAAAGGATTTCGACACAGTTACAGAATGGTTTTGGTTAATAAGTGTTAATTGCAGCTGCCTCTTTGTTAGTTTATGGTAGGAAAGAGTTTGACAGCTTATAATTGGAACAAAGAGATTAAACATTACGAAATTAATTAGGTGGCTCATAAAAGCCGTTAATACAATCAGATTTAAACCCTATTGGAAATTTCGCGTTATGAATTTCGCGACAGAATTGATGAATCTGCAACATTTTTTTTTTTTTTTTTTTTTACATTGCCTTTATTGTCAATTAGAAAGGAGCTATAGAAGATTAAAATTAAATTTCAAGAAATTAGACATAAATGAATGAGTGAAAGTTTTTAAATTAATTTGAAAATATCTAAGATTAAAAAGTATTTTTGTTGCAAATAATATATTTTAGTAGTTAATATATCTCATATACGAATAAATGTGCAAGAAAAATTTGCTCAGAAAATTATTGCAACATATAAGGCCTTCAGATACGATATACAATTATCCAAATATATTTTTTTCATATTCATCTCTGCATTGCTTGACCTTCTTGGCTTTTCATCACTATAATCCAATACCTCATCTTCTCTCATTCTATTTTTGTTCTTAATCGTGTAGTTTTTTCTTACTCTTACTTCATATATGTTTGCTGATTATTTGTCAAAGCTACAACGCATTTATTATTAATTGTTCAAAATTTGAAACTTTCATTTAAATTAAGTGCTGAAATTTGCATAATTTGCAGCACTAATGATTCTCACTGCAACACATCCTCGAATACAATATTTTATGGTTCCGGGACAGAGCTAGGGACTGGCGGCAGTAGCGGAGTAATGGATATGGATCGTCTTTTGCAACAAACGATGAGCCTATCTGCGGATGCTGATTTTACGGCAAACAGGATTTTGCACCATGTTCCGATGAACTTGATGAACGGGTCTACCCAAGGAATGGCATCAACTAGCACAAGCGGTATACGCCAGTTGTCTAACTCTAGCAAAATTTCTGTTGAATTTTTCCAACTGTTTTCAGTATTTTGAAATAATGTAATTTAGCGATCATCAAATTTGATTTGAACGGTCTATAATAATCTTTTATGCGTTTAGTATTTTCAGATATAAATTTTATCCATTAGATCTACCGGGAATGACATTAAAAATCGCAATCATTACTAAATTTAAACGAGAATGAAAACTTAAAACCATTAGTCGTAAGGATTTAAAATTATGTGAAAGTTTTGGTGTCGATATCTTGAATAACCGCCCTTTACGAGAGAGATGATATGAAGACGCGAAGGCCTAAATAATAGGGTCATTTAAGTTATACTCAATATTACATATTTTCATAATGTGATAAATATATTTTCCTGTGCTAGGAATATATGTATTTTCTTTTGTTGTTCAAGTTAGAAGCACTTTAATTTGTTCTATGTCAGAAAGAATTGGATCAAAAATTTTTGAGATTTCTATTGTCAAAGATATCAAAATAGACTGAGAAATAATCTCCCAGTATTATTATCTTGAAAATCTTGAAAATGCTATCAAAGAATTTCGTATGAACTGACTTCCAAAACGAAATCAATTTTCTCTAGGAGTTTTGATCTTGTATATAATCATAATTTTTTGGGGTCTAAGCTTGTCTAGCATTGCTATTTTTCAATCTTTTTTCCGGTAATCATCACAATTTTTAACATCCTTTATGTTAACTTCTTTCCTTCTTGCTTATCGCAATTTATGAATCCTTAATTTATGATTATTTTTCAGAAGATATGCCCGGCTCTTCGTCATCTGTATCGGTGTTCTCAACTACAACATTAACAGCTCGGAATAGTTCTAAAACGTTAAAATGTCCGAAATGCAACTGGCATTACAAATATCAAGAAACACTGGAGATTCACATGAAGGAAAAACATGCGGGTCATGAGGTTTGATATCTGAATATAAGTTCTAGCCTTCCTCCTATACCAAATCATAGACTGAGTTCTTACTCTTACGAATCCTGGTATAAAGTCAATTAATATTTTATTATAATACTCATCAGATAAGCAAATGATGTAGTGATGGTTATATCATAATTGATTTGTATTAAAAAATTTCTTCATTTAATAAATAATTTGAAATAATTTTTCTAGGTAAAGTGCATTTTCTGCTTGCATAATCGACCGCATCCTCGATTGGCCCGCGGTGAAAGCTATTCATGTGGCTACAAACCATATCGTTGTGAGATATGCAAATATAGCACTACAACGAAGGGTAATTTGAGCATACATATGCAAAGTGATAAGCATTTACATGCAATGCAGGAAATGCCACCTACAATTATAGGTCAGGTACTTAATTATCCAATTAGTTACTGAGCTTGAGCTCTTGTTCAATTCTTTTCTCTACAATTCCAAATTTTTCTTATTCGCAATGAAATAGCAATTATATGTGCTTAAAAATATTTTCGGATAATATTGAAATCCGAATCTAATTTTTTATTTGAGTATGCCAAGGAAGAATAATGACATGAACTTATTGATTTTTCCCAAAGATCATTACAACTTTCAAATTAATTGTCAAAAAAAATGAGCATAACTCATACTTTTTTAGGTAATACGATAGCAATTTCAAGTGGAGATCTGAATGCAGAAAATTTACTTCAGTGCATGATTTGCTCCACATATTCGACTGATAATATTTCCAAAATGATCGAGCATATTGGTAAATAATTTAAATAGCCAAACTCCGATGCCAAATTGTCCAAACTTCGATGTGAAAATTGTTCCCTGAATATTTCATTAAATTTCTTTTTTAAACTTATATTTGAAATGTAGCTTAAATCTAGAATACTAATTTTTTCCAAGATACCAAGTAAGAGTAGCATCTTAAGCTTTTATTTATCAATTTTATGATTAATGAAAAATGTTTGTTGTGAAATTTATCCATTCCAATGTCTTGAAAAATTTATATCAATATTTTTTATATGGAAAGTTTTTTTTTTATATAGAAAATTTTTTTTATATAAACAAATAATTCGTCAAATTAAAAATGAAAGAAATATTTTTTAAGAGAAAGATCGAAGTCATCCGGTGATTGGTGATATCTCAGTGATACATGGTGTTTATCACTGTAATCTATGTCCATATAGTACTAGCCTGAAAGCAAATTTCCAGTTGCATACAAGAACCGATAAACATATACAACGAATACAGATGGTAAGTGTATTGAATTACAGTTTCAAATTAGTTCCAGAAAAAAAGGATCGATACATAATCAGCAATCAGTAACCATGAAGCATACAAGTATCGGAGCCATAAATCGATCAGATGTTGCCTACAACAGCGCAACATTTATATTTTTGCTCATTGGAATTGAGGTGAAAATAATTAGTGGAATCGGGGTAATACTGCGATTTCTTGTTGCAATAAATACCAAATATTGTTTAATTTCTTCTTATACATGCAATTCTATAATTAATTTTATTTAAATACTTCAATTAGGCTATCAATGATTCTTTACTTTTATGATTACATGATTATTGTATCGTACTGTCTGATGAAAAATATCTGCAATTTATCTTCTATTCTGTTCAATCTCTTCTTACTACATTGCTGCTATAGTCTTTTAACTATAAGGTAACAGATGTGATTATATCGAAGATAATTGATATTCATAAAATTTTAGATATAATTTGCAAAGTAGGCGATGCTGATACGAGAGACGATAGGAGTGTGATAGGACATAAAGTAAATCAAAAAATAAACCAATGAGCGAGTTTGAAAGCAAATATCAGAGTGAATCTCATTTAGAGAGAAAAAAGAAGAGAAGAGCTAAGAGTGTTAAATTCATATGAGAAATATAATATTTGCAAAATATAAAGCATTTAGTAGCCATCAATGAGCGGTGAAAATTTATTTAGCATTATAATTTATACCTTAAAAATTCTATCTTAAATAAGAATTGAAAAAAGAAAAAAATAAAATTAAATTGAAGGATAATTTCTAAGCAAATGATTGTGCTTAATGTATGCTATAAATCGTAATTTTTCCGTTGTAGTTTCTTTTCTCTTTTATTTTCTTTATTTTCTATCAAATTTTTAAGATTTTTTTTAAAGAAATTTTCTTTACGAAACGATTCCATAATTTTTAGCAAATTTCAAAGCAAGCATAAGTTTTGCAGATATAATAACAGTAATTGGCGCATTTTTTTTTTTCCCAAAAAGATAATTTAGAAATAGTTTAAAAAATAAAAATCAATTAATTTCGAAAAGAAATTACGTATGAATCGAAATATGAAAATGTCAAATAAATCATGGAAGATTTTTCGACAATGTAGAATCTTCCTGTAGTGATAGAGGTAGGTACATCGGCTTTATTTAAATGCTTATCCCAATGCAGTAGGTTCTACATTGATAATCGAGAAATTATTTTGTAGCATAAAAATTTATCGTTTGCTAATATTAAGCTAATTGTAGCGAAAAAATTTTTAATCTCACTGATTAGTTTTTTTTATCATTCAGGAAACACGATCTATTTTTGAAACAACATATCGTTATGTTTCTTACAAAATATTTGAATAACTTTAATTAGAATTTGATACCTTCAGAGATCATCTGTCGTATCATCAGAGCTTCCAGGAATCCCTAAGATCTGTTGAAGAATAAATGAATGAGGAATGATATTTTCCAATGCACTTTTCGTTTAACATTTAAATATCGCTTCAAAATATTGACATAACAAATTGTCATTATTGCCGTTGCCATTACCATTACCATTTCTATTATTATTGTCATTGTTGTTAGTTATTGTGACAAGCACTGTTGTATTTCCTGGTGCCATGCGGTCACAAGCACAAAAATGTATGTGTTTACATACATATATTCAAAATTAAAATTAAAAATTTAAGAAATTACCTTATCTTATTTATTTTTAATTCATAATCTAATTATTAAGCAATTGTTGAAAATGAATATTAAAAATTGCATTAGAAAATTAAAAATTTTTAAGAAATATCAAAATTTCATATTTAATCAATAGCTTATCAATTATCTCCTTTTCACACCTTATCATCTCCATTCACTCATTCATTTAATATTTTTCCAATTAATTAAGAATGAGTAATTTTGTCATTTGATTTCTCAATATGTGTTAATCTTGCTTAACATATATCTCATAAGATTTATTTGTTGAATCAATTATACTAGCTATCTATCTTATTACAATTTTAATAATTAATAATAATAATTATTAATTATTAAAGTTTTATAAATGTTATCAATTAAAAATTAATTAACATATTAATCTGCGACTTTACAGGTTAATTTTATGCCTAAGTACTTAGCTATCTTTATCACACACACACACACACACATCCCTCACTTACTACAACCACTTCTCTCATAACTCTTTCTCTAATCATCATCATTTCTGTGCCATTATCTTTTGCCGCAAACACGTTTCGAGAGCCGAACACTACAGCGATCCGAGGTATATAACAAATAGATATACAAACATAGACAGACAGACAGACAGATAGACAGACAGGCACACACACACACACACACAGACACATACACACAGATTCATAATACACACATATATATTTGCATATCTATACAACAAGGGAACTAGGGAACGTACATACAAATACACTCAATCATTTTTACACCTTTTTTTATAAAAGTGATAGATAGAGAGACGGTACACATACATACACATACACACACACACGCATACACATACACATACACACATACACACATACACATACATACACACATACATACATACACACATACATACATACACATACATACACACATACATACATACACACATACATACATACACACACACACAATATACCTCAAGTTTTACTTCAATTGACATTTCAACTTTTAAAAACTGTCAACTAATATGATTAGTAATCTATCAATGATTTACTTTTTTTTTAGATGATACTTACAACTAGAATATGTTTTGATGAAAAACACGTGCTTCCTTAGATTATAAAAGTGAATTAGGATATGCTGCTACTACTACTATTCAATAAATTATACCGTAGAACAAAACATTTGAATGGTTGTTCACAACAAAATTTCATCAACTTTTCTCTATTTTCTTCTAATTCTACGATAATCAATTCAATAATTGTAAAAAAAAAAAAAAAAAAAATAAAATTACAATTATTTCTCTTATATCATTTACATTATTTTCTCATTTGTCTATTTCTTTTTCCTTTTTTGCTACTTTGTTATTTTTAGTTTTGCTCTATTCAAAATTATTAACGATTTTCATTCGTACTACAATTAAATTATTAAAAGCAGTTAAAATTATGATGTCCTTGAAAAATTTCTACTTCCTTATAACTTCTCTAATTTCTTCCTCGCAATCAAATGAGTGTCATTTTTCTTTTTGATAATAATAACGGGTGTATTTTTCTCGAGGTAACTAACATGATAGTGGCAATATTTTCAAACTATTATTTATCATTGATGTTAATAGATTATGGAATACAGTAAGAAATACTTACAAATGAGATAACTATTTTTTTTTTTTTTTTGAAATTCAATCATTCAAAAATATTTTTATCTTGAAATAAATGAAAATCTTTATTTATTATTTAAATATCAATTAAAAAAAAAAGAGTTAATGTTGTTGTTTGATCAATTTTTGCACGAATTACTGCTATAATAAAAATTTATAAAATAAAATAGCTAGAATTGCTCAATTGCTTTATTACTTGCATATTTGAAATGGAAATTTCAGCTGTAAATTTAAATTTCATTGAAATTTATGCTCAATCATATTTCATGAATATTTTATATATGATAAGAGCTATAATGTCTTAATGCTTAATAAATCAAAATTTTCAAAAATGCTAAATGCTATTTAAAAATTCGAATTCTTATTTATCCGTTTTTATTTAATTCAATACTCCCTAATTTCTCAAACCAGTAGGGCTCTTATCATGTTTATCTCATCCCCATTTATCATCCAATCAGAGAAACTACAGCTAGATTTATTGCCGCAGGTTAAAGCTTCTTTTGATCATTATCAAAAGGTATTATTATCATTATCATTATCACTAATCAAATCACTCTTCTTCACCTATCTCTCTTAATTCAATTTCCCTTTCTTTTTGGAAATTGAAAGTTTGTAGTAAAAGCTGAATATTCTTTTGAGTGTAAAACTAATTTATTATGCATTCAAATGAGTTCAAGAGTTCAAATGTTAAGGCATAGTCTGTTGTTTTTTTCTTAGAGTAAATAAGAGAATGCCTAATATTTTAAAATATTCTAAATTTTCATTCATTCAAATATATATGCTTTCTATCCACATTCGTATGCCACAAAATAACCAAACTTTTTTCAGAACAATGAAAATTACTTTTTGAAATCTGTCAGATAAAAAGAATAAAATAAGTAATTTTTAGATACTACTATGCTAATTCAATCTCATTCATTAGATTGCACATTTTATGCGATATTTGCTTTTGTAGCATTTTAATTTTTTTTCAAACGAATTAATTCATATATACTGAACTTTTCCTTTTTTCATCGAAGATTATATTAATACATACCTAAATGCTTTTAATATTTTTAATTCATATGAATTATCACTGAAAATTTTATCTTATAATTTCATAAAATTTCATATTTTCCAATGAAAAAATTTTAGTAAATATTGATTTTAGGATTATTTAAAGAGAAATAAAGAAAAATGTTAAATAAATTGATTTGTTCATTTGAAAAATTTTGCTAAAATTAAATTCATTTATATAGATAGCTTTTAATATCTAAAGCTTTCAAATTTGTTAATCATATAAATTTAAAAAAGTATTTGATTGAAAAATTAAAAAATTTAGAAGCTATAATTCTCAATTCATAGATTTTTTTACGCCTTTCAAATTAAAATTGATAGCAATTGCAATGGTAGCAAATGAATGACCTCGATAGGTTGCGTTCCTATAATTATACCCGCATTGTGTTTGAAAATCATTTTCCCATCATTCCGAATCTCACCAATTGTTATATATATATATATATTATCCGACCCTACTTTTCTCCTCCTTCTTCCCTCAAAAGTATCACAACGATAGATAGATATATAGATATAGATATAGATGTAGTTTTGTAGAAAAGGAGGTTAGAAAATACGACAAGGGTGGAAGAAATAAATTTTAGAGGCAAACAGGTGTACAAGAGAGAAGAGGATGTATAACTGGCTGCTACTGCTATTGCTGCATGCTACTACTACTACTACTACTACTACTACTACTACTACTACTACTACTACTACTACTACTACTACTACTACTACTACTTCTACTATTTCTACTACTACTACTACTTTGTCATCATTTCCTTCATGAGCAAAATTTTCACAGACCGCTTTCTTAGGGCCATAATGCGGTGATTGTAGATAGCTCGTAAGGCCATTGACCTATTCGCCTCATCCCTAATTACAACTCTTTACAGGACACACGAGCAAATGAACAATATACATCCCGAAGACCTTCAAATTATTCATTCATCAACAAAAATTTCATTCTCGATCATCATTTGACATTTGAGATAGAAATTTTTAATAATTTTTAAAATTTTAACTTTTATATTTTTCATTATTAAGCAATTTATTAAGTGAAATTTATTTGATAAAATCTATAGATAAATAAATTGGTAAAATATATTGATGAAAATGAAAGAATATTTTAAGTAAAGCTTTAATTCCTTATGAAGAAAACTTTCAATCTTTTAATATTAGCTAATTAAATATCTACAATCTTATTAGCTAATTGATATAGGAAATATAGTTTGAACATGAATAGTTTAAACTTTGCAAATTTATGTATAATTAACAAAATTTAATCAAGCTCTATATCTCATTATTTGAGAAACAAAATATATTAAATTGATAGGATAATAATTATACAGGATCTTATACTATGTACATTGCTAAATTGTAGCTCTCTCAATGATTCATTTTATTTTTAAATTTCAATATAATGAATTTCAACATGATCATTGCTTAGTAGTTTGAAGCTATTTTTACAATGGTATCATTGCTTATATTGATTATGCTATAGGCTTAATAATAAAAGGGTGAAAGATACGTCGTATTTTTACTACCATCTGGATGATTTTTTTTTTTTTTTATTCAACAAAAGATGATACGAAATATGTGTTGTTATGTTAGGTATACATTTCATTGAAAGTATTGAAATATACCTGTGATATATAGTATAATATAATAGAATTGATTACTGAATTGAAAAATT